>CM031614.1:64356802-64374302 GCA_018398815.1 Conus ventricosus
TTAATCGTTTAAGATTTCATCGCTGAGAATTAAGTGTTGTAATCAGTACTCGTCCCGTGTATTATAAGTGTGTGTGTCTCAAGTCTGGATTAACGGACGTAAGCAAATATGTCAAATGGCAAACGAAATCATTAATGACTTTGTTCATGCTGCAAAGTCTGCTTGCTGCAATTCCGAGATTCTTGCTTGCTTAATTTCAGAACAGCTCTGTAACATTGCGAACACGCTTATTTGAACATCTCTCCAAGATCCTAGGCATCTCATACAAAGACCACATCACCAACTTGGAGGTCCAGGCCAGAGTAAGGCAAGCAATTGAATGCTTGTCCACGGTGAAAAGAAAGAACATGGGATGGTAATGATCATGTATTAAGATCAACAGGACTCGCCAAAACCATTCTCCAAGGAACAGCGCGAGGAGGCAGAAGGAGAGGAAGACAGAGAAAGAGACGGGAGACAACATCAGTGCATGGACTGGCCTCACACTCAGTAACTGCCTAAAGTGCGTCTGAGAACCGGGAGGAGTGGAGGAAGTTGGTTGCGAAGGCTTCTGTGGCGTTCCAACGGTCTTCAAGACTACGAGATAGTTGACAGGTGATAGGTTCTTCTCCATTTCCTTCAAATCTTGTACCATCTGACCTGCCACAGGCCGGCCTTTTCCGACCTTTTTTGTAGTCAAGAATAGTGACGCAGAATTTCATTACATTGTAAGAATAACAATCATACGTCTTTTACTGTTCCTGCATTCTCTGGAACCCCTCATTTCATCGTAAGAATAACAATCATACGTCTTTTACTGTTCCTGCATTCTCTGGACCCCTTCTTTCTTCTTGTCATCCTGTGACTGAAACCTTTGGTAGAGAACTTGTTCTGACATCTGGCGTTAAAAGCTGTGAGTTTCATCCACTTCTCCACAGGAAGAAAACAACAATCATCGAAAAACAAATCGCTTCATGGATCATCATCGTTCTGACAATCTCGTTGACCTCCATCAGTCCGCCTGCCGCGCTGACCACAACGTTGACACCGCTCTTCTTCAAATCTGCGATGATTTTCTGACGGCCTAATGACAGCAACAACATAGTACTTTTTTCTCTTTTGCTAGACGTTTCCCTGCTGCTTTGGGGTACCATCGGCCTTTGCACTCTGGTCTCACGTTTTTCCAGAACTCTTTTGGTGTCTCTGATGCAGTCGTTATGCTTAACCGGCTTTGAAGTTGTTTTATGTCAATAGTTCCACTTCCGGCTCAACTCTCATCACTAACGGTGTTTCCCGCAGGGCTCAGAGCTTGGGCCCGTCCCTTTTCATTCCGTACACATAACACGTGGGTGGTGGGTGGTCAGGGAATGTGAGACGGCAAAACTAGGTGGTGTGGTACGGTGGCTAATGGGTGGTCAGGGAGTGTGAGACGGCAAAACTGGGTGGTGTGGTACGTGTGGCTAATGGGTGGTCAGGGAGTGTGAGACGGCAAAACTGGTGGTGTGGTACGTGTGGCTAATGGGTGGTCAGGGAGTGTGTGAGATGGCAAAACTGGGTGGTGTGGTACGTGTGACTAATGGGTGGTCAGGGAGTGTGAGACGGCAAAACTGGGTGGTGTGGTACGTGTGGCTAATGGGTGGTCAGGGAGTGTGAGACGGCAAAACTGGGTGGTGTGGTACGGGTGGCTAATGGGTGGTCAGGGAGTGTGAGGCGGCAAAAACTGGGTGGTGTGGTACGTGTGGCTAATGGGTGGTCAGGGAGTGTGAGGCGCAAAAACTGGGTGGTGTGGTACATGTGGCTAATGGGTGGTCAGGGAGTGTGAGACGGCAAAACTGGGTGGTGTGGTACGTGTGGCTAATGGTGGTCAGGGAGTGTGAGACGGCAAAACTGGGTGGTGTGGTACGTGTGGCTAATGGGAGGTCAGGGAGTGTGAGACGGCAAAACTGGGTGGTGTGGTACGTGTGGCTAATGGGTGGTCAGGGAGTGTGAGACGGCAAAAATGGGTGGTGTGGTACGTGTGGCTATGGGTGGTCAGGAGTGTGAGACGGCAAAACTGGGTGGTGTGGTACGGGTGGCTAATGGGTGGTCAGGGATGTGAGATGGCAAAACTGGTGGTGTGGTACGTGTGGCTAATGGGTGGTCAGGGAGTGTGAGACGGCAAAACTGGTGGTGTGGTACGTGTGGCTAATGGGTGGTCAGGAGTGTGAGACGGCAAAACTGGGTGGTGTTGTACATGTGGCTAATGGGTGGTCAGGGAGTGTGAGACGGCAAAACTGGGTGGGTGGTACGTGTGGCTAATGGGTGGTCAGGGAGTGTGAGATGGCAAACTGGGTGGTGTGGTACGTGTGGCTAATGGGTGGTCAGGGGGAAGTGTGAAAACGGCCCCAAAACTGGTGGGTGGTACGTTTTGGCTAATGGGGGGTAAAGGGAGTGGGGAGAAGGAAAAAATTGGTTGGGGGGGGTTTCCCGTCGTGGGCAAATGGGTGGTCAGGGGAGTGTGGGGGGGCCAAAAAATGGGGGGTTGGGGTTTTGTTTTGGGCTAATGGGTGGTCGGGGAGTTTTGGAGAGGGCCCCAAAAATTGGGTGGTGGGTGGGTTTCTCTGGGTGGTTTCGGGGTCAAGTTTTGGGGAGGGGCAAAACGGGGGGGGGTTGGGTAAGTGGGGGCAAATGGAGGGGTCAGGGATTGTGAAAACGGAAAAAACTGGGGGGTTGGGGTTTCGTTGGCCAATGGGTGGTCGGGGAAAGTGTGAGACGGCAAAACCCCTGGGGTGGTGGGGGATTTGTGGTAATGGGGGGGTCAGGGAGTGTGAGAGGGCCCAAAAACTGGGTTTGGTTTGGGGGGTTTTACGTTGGGCAAATTTGGGTGGTCAGGGTGGGGAAAGGACGGCAAATTTGGGTGGTGTGAAAAGTGAGGTAATGGGTGGTCAGGAGTGTGAGATGGAAAAACGGGGGTGGTGGGGTTTGGGTGTGGTAATTTTTTGGTCAGGGGGTGTGAGAGGGGAAAAAAGGGGTTTGATGTGGTACGGGTTTGGGCTAATGGGTGGTAAGGGGGTGTTGGACGGCCCAAAACTGGGGGTGGGGGGAAAGTGTGGTAATGGGTGGTCGGGGGAGTGTGAGAGGGCCCAAAAATGGGTGGTTGGTGGGTCCCGGTGTGGTAATGGGGGGTGGGGAGGGTGAGAGGGCCCAAAATGGGTGGTGGGGTTTACGTGGGGAAATGGGGGGTTTGGGAAAGGAGTGTGAGAGGGCCCAAAATGGGTTTGGGGTTTGTGGTACGGGGGGTTTAAATGGGTGGCCCGGGAGTGGGGAGATGGCAAAACTGGGGGTGTGGAAAGTGTGGCAAAATTGGGTGGTCGGGGAGGTGTGAGAGGGGAAAATGGGGGGTGGGGGTTTACGTGGGCCCTAATGGGTGGTCAGGGGTGTGAACGGAAAAAATGGGTGGTGTGGTAGGGGGGTTAAGGGGGGGTTTGGGGAGTGTGAGTCGGAAAAAATTGGTGGTTTTGGTTTTAGTGTGGCTTATGGGGGTCAGGGGTGTGAGACGGAAACTGGGTGGTGGGGTTTAAGTGTGGCTAATGGGGGGGTCAGGGAGTGTGAAAACCGGAAAAATGGGTGGTTTTGGGTAGTGGGGGTAATGGGTGGTGGGGAGGGGGGTTGGGGAGACGGCCAAAAAGGGCCCCGGGGGGTTTTGGGACGTGTGGTAAGGGGGTTGGCCCGGGGGGTGGGGACGGCAAAACTGGCTGGTGGGGTTTTGGGGGGGGGTTTAATGGGTGGCCAGGGGGGGTGAGGGGAAAAAGGGGGTGGGGGGGGTACGGGTGGTTGGAAAGCGAGCTGTTGTCGCGGGCTGCGTTTTTCTTTGCATCGCCTGTTATAAATTTTTTTTGGCTTGAAAATTTTGATGGTGTGTGTGTGTGTGTGTGTTGTTTTGTGTTTGTGTTGTGTGTGTTTTGTGTGTGTTTTGTGTGGTGTGTTTTTTCCGGGTTTTTTTTGTAAACATTAAAAGGTTTTAAGTTGATTAGTTCAAAAGATACTCTAACAAAAAGGAAAATGATGATGATGTTGATGAGATGATGATGATGATTGACCCACCCCCACCCCCCAATGATAATGATAAGGGAAAATTTTAAAATAATGAGAAGAAGAAAAAAACAAACAAAAGAAAAGGAAAAAAGAATCCCCTGATAGTAAATCATAACTGCAATAGTGACGATAATGTCATGGAAACATGGGGAAGCTATATAGAGTCCAAAAAAAACCCTCCTAGTTTATTTTTTGTTTTGTTTTTTGTTTTTTGAAAAAGAACTAAAAAAGATCCCCCGGTTAAAATGGACGAACAAAGACAAGGCAAAAACGGAGCGTTTTTGGGCCCGTGAAATTTTCCGGCAAAGATATGTAAACAACAGTCCCCCGGGGCCAAAGAAAAACCCAAAAAAAAACAACCCAAACCCCTTTCTTTTACCTTGGGGCTAGTGGGCCCCTTTTTAAATGGGGAGTGAATGGGGGGGTTTTAAAAGGAAAGAATAAAAGGCCCCACCTTTTTTGATCCTGTCGGGGGAAATTGGGTTGTTTGCGGAGGTTAGAGGAGGGGCTGGGCCCCGGGAGTGGCACGAGGCAAGAGAAGGCGAAGAGGAAAGCCTGGGGTTTTTACCCCTACCCCCGGGGGTTGAGACAGTTTGGCCCGCTGCCCAGGGTTTTGAGGATAAAGATAACAATATTAATAAAAATAAAAGCAATATAAAAGTGATGATTTAAGGGGAGCGATATTTGGAAAATTTTTTTTAAAAAAAAAAAATTTATATGTTTTTGATATAATAATTAAATTTTAAAAACATATCTTTTATAATGGGACCCCTGCAAAAAATTTTTTAAAGCGCTAAAAAATTCCCCAAATCTCGTTACACAAGGGCTTTCCCTTACCCGGGTAGTGCGGTTTAAGAGGGTGGTTTCCCGGGTTATTTTAAGGGCGTTTTTTGTGTCCTTCCCGGGAATTTCGTTTTCACTTTTTTTCCTCCTTATTCTTTTTGTTTTTTAGCGGGGGCATGTTGGGGTCATTTTCAAACCATACAACGGCCCAAAGGTTTTCTTCCCAAAGTTGGTTTATTGGGGGTTTTTTAAAATGTTTTGGGGATGTGGTGCCGTTCAAAACGGAACCCCGGGGTTTTTTGTTTATTCGAAGGGGTGTGTGGGAAAAAGGATTTAGAAACCCATGTAAAATCGAAGGAGAAAATTCCCCGTATGAACGCCGGAAAAAGGGTTCGAACCCAAACCCCCGGATCACCAAAATCACGGTTGGGGTGTGTAAACTGAGCAATTCCGTGGATGTGCCCCGCAGCCTGAGTTGGAGTTTTGGCCCGGGGAAGAAGGAATTTCCCTTTGGAAAATAGGTTAGGTTAAGGTTGAAAAAAAAAGTTTTTTGTGTCTGTTTCGCGGCGCGCGCGCGGTGTGTATGTGTGTGTGTGTGTGTGTGTTTGTGTGTGGGGGGGTGTTGTTTGTGTGTGTGTTGGGGGGTTGGGTGGGCGTTGGGGTGCCGTTTTGGGCGTGCGTTTATTGCGCGTGGGGGTGCGTGGGTTTCCCCGGGTTGTTGTGTGTTTGTGTGTGTTGTGTGTGTAAAGGGGGGAGAGAGGGGAGAGACATCCAAAACCCCCCCAGGGTAAAATTTTTTCCAAAATTGGGGAGGTGGGGCGTTTTACCCAAAAAATTCAAACAAAACCCAAAAAAAAGGCCCCCGCCCCCCCCTAAAGGGAATGGAAAGTCGCCGGGCTTTGGTTTTCCCCATGAAAATTTCCCCCCATGTTGGGTTGGGTTTATTTTTTTTGAAAGCGTTGGCTCCCTTTTGTATTGTCTCAAAATACCCTGAAAAAGACCCCCCTCCCCCCCCCCGTTTTTTTTTTTTTTTTTAGGGGAAAATAGATCAAAGAAATTTTTGTTTTTTTTCAATATATCAACAAAAGTGTTACGGGAACAAATCATTTATCCATGTGTAAAAATTTAAATAATTATTCAAAAAGTTTACTAAACCCGGGAAAAGTTTAAAAACGTTTTAAAATGTTTCCCCCAAAATGTCAAGATTGGGGAAAAAAAAGAGCAACCCATGTTTCCGGTAGGCGGGGTTTTTTTGAAAAGTTTCGTTGGGGCCCCCTTTTCCCCCTGCCCCTTTCCCTGTTGGCTGGGGGATCAATTTTTTTTAAAAAAATAAAAAATTGTTTTTCACCCCCCCCCCCCCCCAAATCGGGGGGAAATTGGATTATATAAGGGGAAGGGTGTGCAAACAAAACTCTCGATCTGGTGGGGCTTTGTGTGTACACGCCCTTTATATATTTAATCAATTTTTAGGACTTTAAAGGGTATTTTAAAAAAAAAAAAAAATAATTTTAAAGGGCCCGTGGTTCTCTCTCCCCTTCTCTCTTCTCTCTCTCTCTCTCTCTTCTTCTTTTCTTTTCTTTTCTTCCTTCTTGTGTAAGGTGTGTTGTTGTGTGTGTGTGGGTGTGGGGTGGTGTGTGTCCTGTCTTGTTTTGGGGGAGCGAAAATTTTTTAGGGCGGCCCCCGGGGCAAAGCGGGAACAAAACCCCAAACACTCGAAGAAAAAAGGGGGGCGGGGCACACAGAACACCCCCCCCGTACCACAACGACACACGCGCGAGTGCCCAAACACCTAGCAACCCAAATTTCACGCGGCCCTTTATGAAGCGTGCCCACGCCCTGCACAACACACACACACACCCCACACACACACACAAACAAAACACACCCCACACACCACAAACCCCCCCGCCAACACCAAACCCTACAAAGTGGGGTACTTATGCACGTTACAAACAGAAAAAAAACGCACATACACCACAAACAACCCAAAACACACACACACAACACACACACACACACACACACAACAAACCCCACACACACACAGACTCACACACACACCCACACACCAAAACACCCCAAAAACAACCCAACCCCAAAACACACACAGAGATCACACCACAGGGCTCACACACACACACACACACCACACACACCCCACACCCCAAAAGGGGGCAGACCCCCCCCCCCTCCCCCCCCTCTCCCACACCCCTTCCCACTCTAAATCCTTTTTAACACCCCGTTTTGGGGCCGCCCCCCCCCCCCCCCCCCCCCCCCCCCCCCCCGCTCCGCCCCGCCTTTTGCGCGCCCCCTTTGGGGCTTCCCAGCATCCCCTGATGCCGTCCCAAACCTTTTTCCCCTTTTTCCCCCTCCCCCTCCCCCCCCACCCCCCATTCCCCCCTTTATGATTTTCAAAAAATTTCTCTGATCCGCTCCAGTAGGTTCCCGCCGATCTCCCGGCCCGATCCAGGGATCCCTTTTTTATTCCGGGTCTTGGCGCTCAAATTTTTTCCCCACCCCCCTTCCCCCCTCCTTTAAAACCCCCCCCCCACCCCCCCTAAAAATCACTGGTTTTGAAACTGAGAGTTTAGTTTTAATCCCCCTCTGCCAAAATTTTGACCCGCCCCCCCCCCCCCCCCCCAAACATCCTGGGTTCGAGTGAGCCCGCCCCCAGTTTTTAATGCCCCTCTGCCGTTTTGAAACCCCCCCCCCCCCCCCCCCCCCCCCCCCCCCCCCCCCCCCCCCACCCCCCCCCCCCCCCCCCCCCCCCCCCCCACCCCCCCCCCCCCCCCCCCCCCCCCCCCCCCCCCCCCCCCCCCCCCTAAAAAACAAATTTCTTCGGCCTGAGCAAACTCCGTATAATGGCCCCTCTTTCAGTCCTTTTTGGGGCCCCGCCCCCCCCCCCCCCCCCCCCCCCCCCCCCCCCCCCCCCCCCCTTTTTTTCTCCCCGTTCAGAGCCTTTAGCAAGCTCAAAAAATTTAAAAAATGCCACTCCTTTCCCGTCCCTTTTAAAACCCCCCCCCCCCCCCCCCCCCCCCCCCCCCCCCCCCCCCCACCCCCCCCCCCCCCCCCCCCCCCCCCCCCCCCCCCCCCCCCCCCCCCCCCCCCCCTAAAAAATCACTGTTCAGAGGGGCCCGAGCAGCTCTTTTATAAAAGCCACTCGCAGTCTTTGACCCCCCCCCCCCCCCCCCCCCCCCCCCCCCCCCCAAAAAACCCCCCCCAAAAACCCCCCCTCCCCCCCCCCCCCCCCCCCCCCCCCCCCCCCCCCCCCCCACCCCCCCCCCCCCCCCCCCCCCCCCCCCCCCCCCCACCCCCCCCCCCCCCCCCCCCCCCCCCCCCCCCCCCCCCCCCCCCCCCCACCCCCCAACCCCCCCCCCCCCAAAACCCCCCCCCCCACCCCCCCCCCCCCCCCCCCCCCCCCCCCCCCAACCCCCCCCCCCCCCCCCCCCCCCCACCCCCCCCCCCCCCCCCCCCCCCCCCCCCCCCCCCCCAAACCCTGTTCAAAGGTGAGCAGCTCAGATAATTTCCATTGCAGTCTTTTACCCGCCCCCCCCCCCCCCCCCCCCCCCCCACCCCCCCCCCCCCCCCCCCACCCACACCCCCCCCCCCCCCCCCCCCCCCCCCCCCCCAAACCCCCCCAAACCCCCCCCCCCCCCCCCCCCCCCCCCAAAACCCCCACCAACCCCCCCAAAAAAACCCCCCCCCCCCCAAAAACCCCCCTAAAAACATTTAAAAACCCCTTCAAGGGAAAAACCAAAACATAAAACACCTCAGCAAACCCCCCCCCCCCCCCCCCACCCCCCCCCCCCCCTATAAACATTCACGCTTCAGGGGGTCCGAGCGCAGTTTAAAACCTTACTTGGGGGCTTTTAACCCCCCCCCCCCCCCCCCCCCCCCCCCCCCACCCCCCCCCCCCCCCCAAACCCCCCCCCACCCCCCCAAAAACCCCCCTGCTTGGGGGGTGGTGGGGGCCGGATAATGGCCAAAAGCCCAAAAAATTTTACCGCACCCCCCCCCCCCCCCCCAAAACACACGGGCCCGAGGAACTCAGAAAACCCCCCAGCCGACCCCCCCCCCCCCCCCCCCCCCCCCCCCCCCCCCCCTAAAAACCCCTCTTAGGCCCCACCGCTGTAAACCCTTACTTGGCCCCCCCCCTCCCCCTTTTTCCATCGGCCCCAACTTGGGGGCCGTTTCCCCCCTTCCAAAAACACCCCCCCAACCCCCCCCTAAAAAATAAAAACAGCAGGAACAAGGGGAACCCGGGCCCACCCAGGAATCCGTTTTGGCCCTACTTAAAAGGGTTTGGCCGGGGGAAAAAGGTTTTTTTAAAAAGCGGTACCCCAAAACCCCAAAAAACCCCCCACCCCCCCCCCCCCAAAAAACCCCCCCCCCCCCCCCTCCCCGTCCACCACCGCAGGCCCGGGGGGCCCCCCACCAAGGGGACGCCGAGGGGGAACCCCGGGACCCCGGTTCGGCCCGGGCCCCCGGGCCCCCCGGGTTGGGGGGTTTTGGTTTTGGGGGGATGGGGGCGGCCGGGCCGGGGCCCCGCGGTGACACCCCCCAAACCCGGGAGGGGGGCAGGTGGCCACCCAGCGAGAGGGACCCCCCCCGCCCCGGGAAAGGGGGCGGGTTCCCCCCCGGCCCCCCGGCCCCCGGCCCCCGCAGAGTTCCTCCGCCGCCCGCCGCCCTTTCCCCCCCGGGGGTGGGGTGGGGCAGGGGTCAACGTGGGTGAAGGCGGGGGGGGGGAGGGGTTGGTTTGGGTGGGGTGTTTTAAATGGGGGTGTGTGGTTTTGTTGGGTGGGTGGGGGGGGGGGGGGGGGGGGGGTGTGGGGGTTTTGGTTGTGGGGGGGGGGAGGGGGGGGGAAAATCCCGGGCCCGGGCCCCCCAATTTGGTGGTTTTTGGGGTTGGGGGTTGGGGCCGGGCCCGGGGACCCGAGGTTTGGGGGAATAGGGCTCTTAGGGGTTTAGGACTGGGGGCCCCTTTTTTCAAGGGCCCCCCCCCAGGGCCTTGGGGGGATTGGGCTTTTTAGCTTGGGTCTGTGTTTGTTGTGTGGGGGTTGAAAATTTTGGGGGGGGGTTTTAATTTTGGGTTTGGTTTGTTTTTTTTTTTTTGGTTTTTTTTTTTGGGGGGGGTGGGGGTGGGGGGGGGGAGTGGTGGGGGAGTCCGTGCAGGCAAGCCCGGTTTGCTGGGATTGAAAAAAACGGAAAGGGGCGACAGTTGCCGGAAAATTCCTTTGGTTTTAAAAAACCTTCTTTGAAAAAATTTTTCTTTTTTTTTGTCTGGCTTTGGTGGTTCAGGTTTTCTTGGGTTTTTTATGTTTCTAAAAAAATTTTTCCCCCTCTTTTCTTTCCCGCTTTTTTTCCCTCCTCCCTTTTCTTTTTCCTGGGTTTTCCTTTTTTCCCCAAAAAACCCAAAGGCCAAAAGGGGGGTATCTAAATCCTCCGGCGCGGGTTTTCTGGCTTTCAGCCCGGGCCCAAGGGTTTTTTCCCCCCCCTTCCCAACTTCTTTAAACTCCCCCCCCTTTTTTTTTTCCTTGGGTCGGGGTCGTCCCTTAAATTTTTCCCTCTTTTCTCTCCTTCCCCCTTCCTCTCTCTTTTTCTCTCTCTCTCTCTCTCTCTCTCTCTCTCTCTCTCCTTCTCTCCTCCTCTCTCTCTGCCTCTGTCTCTCTCTTCCTCCCCTCCCGCTCACCCGACTCTGTCACTATCCCCCTCCCTCTCTGTATGTCTGTCTTTCAGCCTGTCTCTGTCCCTCCCTCCCACTCTCTCTCCCTCCCTCCCTCCCTTCCACACTCTCTCCCTCTCCCTCCCTCCCTCCCACTCTCTCTCTCTCCCTCCCTCCATTCCACTCTCTCTCTCTCTCTCTCTCTCTCTCTCCTCTCTCTCTCCCCACTCTCTCCCACTCTCTCCCTCCCTTCCTCTCTCTCTCTCTCTTCCTTCTCTCTCTCCCTCCCTCTCTCTGTCTTTCCCCCTCACTTCCCCCTTTAAGTATTCCCCACCTCCCTGTCCTTTCCTATCCACACCCCCACCCCACCCCACCGTTCCCCCTTATCCGTTCTCCCCCCCCCCCTCCCCCAACCCCCCCCCCCCCCCCCCCCCACTCCCAATCCTGTCACCAAGCACAACACATTGGTGCTGTGTGGACAGGCACCAACAACAGCAGGCCTTGCGATAAACAGGCCATCTAATTGTCGCCTCAGTGTGTCTGTGCGCGCGTGTGTGTGTGGGGGGGGGGGGGGGGGGGGGATGGGGGGGGAGGGGAGGATGGGGGGAGGGAGGGGGGGAAGCGCATCGCGCGCCATCTATCGCTTCTAGTACACCTCGACCAACAACGCACGTCACGGGGACACAACTCCAGCGGGCTGGGGGTGTGGGGTTGGGGTGGGGGGTGGGTTTGGTATGGGGGGAGAGTAGTTAGGGAGGGAGGAGAGGAAGGGGAGATAGGGGAGTGGAGAGAGGGGGTGGGGGTGGGGGTGGGTTTGGTATGGGGGGAGAGTAGTTAGGGAGGGAGGAGAGGAAGGGGAGATAGGGGAGTGGAGAGAGGGTGGGGGGGGGGGTGGGTTTGGTATGGGGGAGAGTAGTTAGGGGGGGAGGAGAGGAAGGGGAGATAGGGGAGTGGAGAGAGGGGGGTGGGGGTGGGTTTGGTATGGGGGGAGAGTAGTTAGGGGGGGAGGAGAGGAAGGGGAGATAGGGGAGTGGAGAGAGGGGGGGGGGGGGGTGGGTTTGGTATGGGGGGAGAGTAGTTAGGGGGGGAGGAGAGGAAGGGGAGAATAGGGGAGTGGAGAGAGGGTGGGTTGGGGTGGGGGGTGGGTTTGGTATGGGGGGAGAGTAGTTAGGGAGGGAGGAGAGGAAGGGAGATAGGGGAGGGGGAGAGAGGGTGGGGTTGGGGGTGGGGGGTGGGTTTGGTATGGGGGAGAGTAGTTAGGGAGGGAGGAGAGGAAGGGGAGATAGGGGGTGGAGAGAGGGTGGGGTTGGGGTGGGGGGTGGGTTTGGTATGGGGGAGAGTAGTTAGGGAGGAGGAGAGGAAGGGAGTAGGGAGTGGAGAGAGGGGGGGTGGAGTGGGGGGGTGGGGTTGGGGTGGGGGGTGGGTTTGGTATGGGGGGAGAGTAGTTAGGGAGGGAGGAGGGGAAGGGGAGATAGGGGGTGGGGAGTGAGGGGTGTGTGGGGTTGGTGGTAGGGGGAGAGTAGTTAGGGAGGGGAGGGAGAGGAGGGAGATAGGGGGTGGGAGAGAGGGGGGGGGGTGGAGTGGGGGGGGGGTGGGGGTTGGGTTGGTTGGGGAAGGGAAGAAGTTGAGGCTGGGGAAGGATGGTGGTGAGGCAGGTGGTGGTGGTGGTGGTGGTGTTTGTTGACCGGTTTGTGAGGAAATGGACAGGCAGTGACCCGGTCATCTGGCCTGACTCACTGGCACACGCATACACGCATACGCACGCAAACACACACACACACACACACATGCGCGCGCGCGCACACACACTAGCACACATACCCCCCCCCCCCCCCCCCCCACGCACACACACACTCACATACTATATACACATTCATACACATACACACAAGCAAGCGCGCACGTTGGCACGAACGCACGCACGCCCCCCCCCCCCCCCCCCCCCCCCCTCGACACTTAATCATCACCCGAGTTCCCCCTCCGGTACCTCTGTCCCTGTGTGTGTGTGTGTGTGTGTGTGTGTGTGTGTGTGTGTGTGTGTGTGTGTGTGTGTGTTGCGCGCGCGCGCGCGCGTGTGTGCGTGTGCGTATGTCTGTCTGTCTGTCTGTCTGCCTGTCTGTGTCTGTGTGTAAAATATAAAACCGGGCGTGTTTATTATATCAGCAAAGTACATTCAATATTCTCCGGAAAAAAAAAGAAAGAAAAACAGATTCGATCATCAGGATTTTGGAGAAGCCTGGAGGGTTGGGGGGGGGGGGGGGGGGAGGAGGAGGAGGGGGAAAAGAGGGGGAGGGAGGGAGGGAAGGGTGTAGACAGACGCAGAAACAGTGCAGTTGGGAATCCTTGGAGCACAATCCCAGCGTAAGGGAGGACGTTCTTCTTCCTCCATCTTCAAATTATCCGGAGTCCTGACTCCCCCCCCCCCCCCCCCCCCTCCGTCCCCCCCCCCCTCCTCGCCCCCTTTCAAGAGTGTGACGAAGGCTCCTTAGTCTGTTGGAATAGAATAGCAAAACAGATTTATTGTTGCTGTTGTTATTATTGTTGTTATTGTTGTTGCTGTTGTTGTTGTTATTGTTGTTGTTGCTGTTGTTATGTTGCTGTTGTTGTTATTGCTCTTGCTGTTGTTGATGTTGTTGTTGCTGTTGTTGTTGTTGTTATTGCTCTTGCTGTTGTTGCTGTTGTTGTTGTTGTTGTTGTTGCTGTTGTTATTGTTGCTGTTCTTGTTTTGCTGTTGTTGTTGTTGTTATTGCTCTTGCTGTTGTTGATGTTGTTGTTGTTGCTGTTGTTTATTGTTGCTGTTCTTGTTATTGTTGCTGTTGTTGTTGTTGTTGTTGTTATTGCTCTTGCTGTTGTTGATGTTGTTGTTGTTGTTGTTGCTGTTGTTATTGTTGCTGTTCTTGTTATTGTTGTTGTTGTTGTTGTTGTTATTGCTCTTGCTGTTGTTGATGTTGTTGTTGTTGTTGTTGCTGTTGTTATTATTGCTGTTCTTGTTATTGTTGCTGTTGGTGTTGCTGTTGTTGTTGTTATTGATGTTGTTGATGCTGTCGTTGTTGTTGTTGTTGTCGTTGTTGTTGCTGCTGCTGCTGTTGTTGATGCTTTTGTTGTTGTTGTTGCTGTTATTGTTGTTGTTGTCGCAGTTTTTATTGTTGTTGCTGTTGTTGTTGATGCTGTCGTTGTTGTTGTTGTCGTTGTTGTTGTTGCTGCTGCTGTTGTTGATGCTGTCGTTGTTGTTGTTGTCGTTGTTGTTGTTGCTGCTGCTGCTGTTGTTGATGCTGTCGTTGTTGTTGTTGTCGTTGTTGTTGTTGCTGCTGCTGTTGATGCTTTTGTTGTTGTTGCTGTTATTGTTGTTGTTGTTGTTGTCGTCGTAGTTTCTGTTGTTGTTGTTGTTGTTGTTGTTGAGGAGCCTCCTCGATTCAAAGAAAACAAACAAAAGGAAGAAGCAAACAAATATCGGGTACTTCGGGTCATTGACTGCACGGGGTCAATATCGGGTACTTCGGATCATTGACTGCACGGGGTCAATATCGGGTACTTCGGGTCATTGACTGCACGGGGTCAATATCGGGTACTTCGGATCATTGACTGCACGGGGTCAATATCGGGTACTTCGGGTCATTGACTGCACGGGGTCAATATCGGGTACTTGGGGTCATTGACTGCACGGGGTCAATATCGGGTACTTCGGGTCATTGACTGCACGGGGTCAATATCGGGTACTTCGGGTCATTGACTGCACGGGGTCAATATCGGGTACTTGGGGTCATTGACTGCACGGGGTCAATATCGGGTACTTCGGGTCATTGACTGCACGGGGTCAATATCGGGTACTTCGGGTCATTGACTGCACGGGGTCAATATCGGGTACTTCGGGTCATTGACTGCACGGGTCAATATCGGGTACTTCGGGTCATTGACTGCACGGGGTCAATATCGGGTACTTCGGGTCATTGACTGCACGGGGTCAATATCGGGTACTTCGGGTCATTGACTGCACGGGGTCAATATCGGGTACTTCGGGTCATTGACTGCACGGGGTCAATATCGGGTACTTCGGGTCATTGACTGCACGGGGTCAATATCGGGTACTTCGGGTCATTGACTGCACGGGTCAATATCGGTACTTCGGTCATTGACTGCACGGGGTCAATATCGGGTACTTCGGATCATTGACTGCACGGGTCAATATCGGTACTTCGGTCATTGACTGCACGGGGTCAATATCGGGTACTTCGGGTCATTGACTGCACGGGGTCAATATCGGGTACTTCGGGTCATTGACTGCACGGGGTCAATATCGGGTACTTCGGGTCATTGACTGCACGGGGGCAATATCGGGTACTTCGGGTCATTGACTGCACGGGGTCAATATCGGGTACTTCGGGTCATTGACTGGGACGGGGGTCAATATCGGGTACTTCGGGTCATTGACGCACGGGGTCAATATCGGGTACTTCGGGCATTGACTGCACGGGGTCAATATCGGGTACTTGGGGTCATTGACTGCACGGGGGTCAAAATCGGGTACTTCGGGTCCATTGACTGCACGGGGTCAATATCGGGTACTTCGGGTCATTGACTGCACGGGGTCAAATCACCGGACATCTCCCTTCCCTCTCTCTCTCCCCTCCCCCCCTCTCCGGCCCACGCCCCTTCTCCTCCTCTCTCTCTGTCCCTCTCTCTCTCGCTCTCTCTCTCTCTCTCTCTCTCTCTCCTTCCCCCTCTTTCCCCCGCTGTCTCCACCACCTCTCCCCTCTCTCTTCTCCCCCACTCCTCTCTCTCTTTACAATATATATATATACACATACATACATACATACATACATACACACACACACACAACACACACACACACACACACAAAACACACACACACAACCATTATATATAATATATTTTTAAATATAATATATATATTATATAAAAATATATTTATATATATATATAATATATATATATTAATAATCTGTCGTCGTCTTTTCCCGTGTCTGAGATATTAACGCACCCGCGCTTTTTCCCTGTGTGTATGCGTATTATTGTATGTTGCGCGTGTGCAAGCGTACGTGTGTCGGAAGTCTCATACTTTGCCTTGATGGTAATGAGATAGGGTTGGGGGGGGAAAGGTGCTTTTACAGGGTTCGTTCTTACAGCCCTGGACCCCCTGGTTACGAGTGGGCGATGGGTTAGTGACATCATTTTGTCTCATCGTGTCGTCGTCGTCGTCGTCATCGTATCACATTTTCTCATCAAAAACATCATCAAAAACCCCCTCAATCATCACATCATCATCTTATTTTCATCATCATGTTATTGTCATGACTATTTTATTTTTGTCACATTATTATTTTTGCGTTGGTGTTGTTTCTGTTTTCATCTCATCCCCCCTCATCATCATCATCATCAATCACACATCATCATCATCATATCGTTATCTTTTTCATTCTTTTCTTCTTGCTTCTGTTATTGTTATGATTATTAAATTTTAGTAGTAGTGGTGTTGTATATTATTGTTGTTTTTTTTTTATCAATTATTTTAATTTTATCCTTATATGACTTTTTTCATTATTATGATTTTGTTTTTTATCATCATCGTGTTATTATTATGATTATTTTTGCTATCATTATAAAAATTTTTTTGTCTTTTTACTGTTATTGTCATCATCAACATAAACACACATCAAAATGTAATCATCATCATTAAAATATTACACTGTTCTTCCATTCCTATCAGATCAGCATCACAGCAGCAGCAGAGCCAGCATCAGAGCATATTATCCATCACCACCACCCTCACCAAGCATCATCATTAACATTACATTATCACTATTCTTCTTCTTTTTTTAACTTTATCGTTCTTATCATTTTGTCCATGCAGGGCACGTGAGCATCGAACCCCCCTTGCACCCGCATTATCCCGTGCCCTCCAGTAATCGCCATCCATTGTAGCACACACACACACACACACACACACCACCGCACGCAGCACGCACGCCGCACGCCGCGCGCGCGCGCGCGGCACAAAACACCGCAACAACACACACCAAAACATACACACACACACACAAACCACACAACACACACACCACCAAAACCACAACACTCACCCCCCACACACACACACACAAACACACACACACCCCCACCCACACACACACACCAACACACACCCCCACCCCCACACACACACACACCACACACACACAACACACACACAAACACACACACACACACACAAAACACTCTGCCTCTGAGGACCGGGGTCTTTTTGGTGACGTCAATGGTGGGCCCAAACAGAAAGGGAAGGGGGGTGGGGTGGGTTTGGGGGGGGGTAATTGACGAGTGTCAACCGTTGGTGCCGAGCCAGCCCAACTGTCACGTCCCCTGTCGCGGCACCATCAGAGCGATTCGGGGACCGGCCGGCACTGTCCGGGCACGCGTTCAGCAGTGATGGCCCCACGCCACAATTGGCATGTGGTTCTGAATCGGTATGATTAGCTATGTGAGCATTTTGAGGCGCGCCATAAGTTTGAGCCAACCGTTGGATATTAAACTGGTAAATGATCGAAAGAGCAGCCTTCCACTAATCGTTTCACTGTGTGTGTGTGTGTGTGTGTGTGTGTGTGTGTGTGTGTGTGTGTGTGTGTGTGTGTGTTTGTTTGGAGGGGGGGGGGGGGGTTGGGGTGATTTTCACCAATGACGTCATTTCCAATATTGAGACCCTTGAGCTTCCCCTTGGCGGACGTCCCATTTCAGGCCTTCTCATTTCACCCTGACCCTATCCTTGAGCCAGCTGGTCCCCCCCCCCCCCCCCCCCCCCCTCCTCAAATAGTCCCGTTCCTTTCATTTGAATCTGCCCGCTTGGGACCACCAGGCCTGGCCCTTGATGGCCCTAGGAAAGAACAGAAGGTCAATCGACGTCCAACACAACAGACTTCCTCGAAACAATCTGACTGTGCTTGTCTAGAAATTCTCGACTCCTTAAGCAAGGCCTTGACGCGTTCATTG
>CM031614.1:64376802-64381802 GCA_018398815.1 Conus ventricosus
AGGGAGAGACACACCGATCAGAACACGCTGGGTCGTGACAGGGACAGACACACTGATCAGAACACGCTGGGTCGTGACAGGGACAGACACACCGATCAGAACACGCTGGGTCGTGACAGGGACAGACACACTGATCAGAACACGCTGGGTCGAGACAGGGACAGACACACTGATCAGAACACGCTGGGTCGTGACAGGGACAGACACACTGATCAGAACACGCTGGGTCGACACAGGGACAGACACACCGATCAGAACACGCTGGGTCGTGACAGGGACAGACACACTGATCAGAACACGCTCGGTCGACACAGGGACAGACACACCGATCAGAACACGCTGGGTCGTGACAGGGACAGACACACCGATCAGAACACGCTGGGTCGTGACAGGGACAGACACACTGATCAGAACACGCTGGGTCGTGACAGGGACAGACACACTGATCAGAACACGCTGGGTCGTGACAGGGACAGACACACCGATCAGAACACGCTGGGTCGTGACAGGGACAGACACACTGATCAGAACACGCTGGGTCGTGACAGGGACAGACACACTGATCAGAACACGCTGGGTCGTGACAGGGACAGACACACCGATCAGAACACGCTGGGTCGTGACATGGACAGACACACTGATCAGAACACGCTGGGTCGTGACAGGGACAGACACACCGATCAGAACACGCTGGGTCGACACAGGGACAGACACACTGATCAGAACACGCCATCTGAAAACAAAAGGTAGACACGTGCTTAGAGGTAGTAGGACTTGTTTGTTTGTTTGCTTTTGTTTCTTTGTTTGATTTTTGTTTCCTTTTCCTCTCTCCGTCTCTGTCTCCATCTGCCTCTCTGTCTCTGTCCCCCCCCCCCTCTCTCTCTCTCTCTCTCTCTCTCCTCTCTCTCTCTCTCTCTCTCTCTTTTCTCTCTCTCTCCGGCTTTGTTCCTTCCTTTCTCTGTGCTTTTCGCTCTCTTTCTATTTTTTCCACAAATTTTTCGCCCTGTAATTTATTGTTTAGTGTCACTGAAATTGTGTGGGGAGCTGCAGGTGTGTGTGTGTGTGTGTGTGTGTGTGTGTGTGTGTGTGTGTGTGTGTGTGTGTGTGTGTGCGTGCGTGCGTGCGTGCGTGCGTGCGTGCGTGCGTGCGTGCGTGTGATGAGAGAGAGAGAGAGAGAGTCCGTCCGTCCGTCCGTCCGTCATTTCTCTCTCTGGCCTCACACTGTGCATTGCTGATTTCGTTTGTCCTTCCTGTGGAACGCAGCCAAAGAATCATTAGCCACAATCACGATGCTGCGAGGAACATGTACACACACAGACACGAGCGCCAGCGCACACACACACACACACACACACACACACACACACACACACACACACACACACACACACACATACGCACGCGCTCGCGAGCGCACGCACGCATGCAGTCACGCACGCACGCACGCACACTCATACAGACTCTCACACACGCACTCACACGCGCTCGCACGCTGACATGCACACGCCCACGCACGTACACACACACACACACACACACACACACACACACACACACACACACACACACACACACACACACACACACACGCACGCACGCACGCACGCACGCACGCACACACACAATCATTCTCTCTCACACACACACACTCGCTCACACACACACACACACACACACACACACACACACACACACACACACACACACACACACACACACACACACACACACACTCGCTCACACA
This sequence comes from Conus ventricosus, assembly GCA_018398815.1. Lineage (NCBI taxonomy): Eukaryota > Metazoa > Mollusca > Gastropoda > Neogastropoda > Conidae > Conus > Conus ventricosus. The sequence goes on from CM031614.1 coordinate 64,378,547, forward strand.
CACACACACACACACACACACACACACACACACACACACACACACACACACACACACACACACACACACACACACACACACACACACACACACACAGCCTCCATGTTGGGCATCGGTTCATCACCCAATCAACACATTGGATCAGCAGAGCTCAATGGGGGTGGGGGGGGGGGGGGTGATGGTTGAGGGGGGGGGGGAGATGCTTGGGGGAAGGTGGCATGGGGGGTGGGGAGTGGAGATGCTCTCTCTCTCTCTCTCTCTCTCTCTCTCTCTCTATCTATCTATATATATATATATGAGTTCATGACATGCGCCAGGGCAATTTTATACACTTTGCAGTCAGTCCTCTGAAGTTTATTTAAAAGGTATTAAGGTGCATTAAAAATACTTCTTGAGCGTAAGTTAGTCTAGAGCGAATAAGGGCAGTTGCTAAAATGGTTAATGATTTCGAATCCTGTCCCCAAGATTGTTTGCCAATTATTTTAGAAAATTTAAGTTTTTTCTTGCTTTGTTTAAAATGTATTCAATATGAGTGTTCTAAGTTAACTTATTCCTTAAGATAACACCCAAGAATTTAACACTTTTTGCATAGTTTAAAACAATGCCATCCAACGTAAAAGTAGGAAGTTGTCCTGGATCGTAACCAGAAATAAAAAGAATCATATTTGTTTTTTGTTTTTTTTTGGAGAAAGAGAAAGGCCGTTCTCATTTAAAAAGTTATTGATCTTATTTAGTTCGTGTTGATATTTTATTTTGATGTAATTTAGTGATCTTGATGATTTTTTTTTTCATTGTCACTTTTGTCCATAGGCATATATCATCAGCAAGTTGAGCCACTTCAGTATCTTTAGAAAGACTGTTAGGAAGATCAGAAATTAAAATATTAAATAATATTGGAGAAATTACTGAACCTTGGGGTAAAGGTCTTGAGTTGGAATATGTATTTCCTTTTTTTTTTAATGTGCCTACAGTGTAGAAAATCTTGAATAAAATTGTACATGTTCCCGCTGATTCCAATATTTTTTATTTTGTACATTAGTCGTTTGTGCCACACTTGTTCGTATGCTTTAAGAATGTCAAAAAAGGTAGCGAGAATGTTCTTACGACGTGCAAAATGATGTTTTACGTGTGTTGTAATTTTTACAAAGTGTTCAATTGTAGATCTGCCTGCTTGGAATGCAGCTTGGTTGATAGGAATGATACTGTTTTTGTTGCAATGATGAATTAGCCTTTTAACACTATTTTTTCCATCAATTTACACGTGTTGAATGGTAATGATATTGGTCGATAGCTATTTATATCTTTGAGTGGTTTTCCTTGTTTATGAATTTGTATAATAATTGAGTCCTTCCAAATCAGGGGCATTTTCCCCATTGTCCCAACATTTTTTTTTAGCAGGTATGTTCATTATGGGTCTCGGATGATGCCCGATGTTTTAGTTTACCCCGTTATAGCCGTTACTAACGGCTGTAACAGCCTGTAAAGGTTTTTCTTCTTTATAGAATATCTAAAAAAGTGCTTGGCCGATCTTTCTGAAAATTTGTTGGTATGTTCATTATGGGTCACGAATAATGCCTGATGTTTTAGTTTACCGTTATAGCCGTTACTAACGGCTGTAACGGCCTGTAACGCTTTTTCTTCTTTATAGAATATCTCAGAAAGCACTTGGCCGATCTTTCTGAAAATTTGTAGATATGTTCATTATGGGTCACGAATGATGCCCGATGTGTTAGTTTACCGTTGCAGCCGTTGCTAACGGCAGTAACGGCCTGTAACGCTTTTTCTTCTTTGTGGAATATCTCAGAAAGTACTTGGTTGATCTTTGTGAAAATTAGCAGGTATGTTCATTATGGGTCATGAATGATGCCCGATGTTTTAGTTTACCCCGTTATAGCCGTTACTAACGGCTGTACCGGCTTGTAACGGTTTTTCTTCTTTATAGAATATCTCAGAAAGCACTTGGCCGATCTTTCTGAAAATTTGTAGGTATGTTCATTATGGGTCACAAATAATGTCTGATGTTTTAGTTTACCGTTATACCGTTACTAACGGCTGTAACGGCCTGTAACGCTTTTTCTTCTTCATGGAATATCTCAGAAAGTACGTGGCCGATCTTTGTGAACATTAGCAGGTATGTTCATTATGGGTCACGAATAATGCCCGATGTTTTAGTTTACCGTTATAGCCGTTACTAACGGCTGTAGCGGCCTGTAACGGTTGTTTTTCTTCATGGAATATCTCAGAAAGTACGTACTTGGCCGATCTTTGTGAAAATTAGCAGGTATGTTCATTATGGGTCACAAATAATGCCCGATGTTTTGGTTTACCGTTATAGCCATTACTAACGGCTGTAACGGCCTGTAACGGTTTTTTTTCTTTATGGAATATCTCAGAAAGTACTTGGCTGATCTTTGTGAACATTAGCAGGTATATTCACTATGGGTTACGGATGATGCCCTATGTTTTAGTTTACCGTTATAGCCGTTACTAACGGCTGTAACGGCCTGTAACGCTTTTCTTCTTTATGGAATATCTCCGAAAGTACTAGGCCGATCTTTGTGAAAATTAGCAGGTATCTTCATTATGGGTCACGGATGATGCCCGATGTTTTGGTTTACCGTTATAGCCGTTGCTAACGGCCCTTAATAGTTTTCTTCTGTATGGAAAATCTCAGAAAGTTCTTCGCCGATCTTTCTCAAAATTTGTAAGTATGTTCATTTTAGGTCACAGACGATGGCCGATGTTTACCAGAATAGCCATTACTAACGGTTACACCAGCCCAAGACGGTTTTTCCTCTTTATGGAATATCTCACGCGTGTTCAGGATAAACTGGGAGTACGTTTATATGCTTTGCATCTTGTTTCTTGTTCAAAGATAAGCTGTCAACGCTACTGTTGTTTGCAAATAAGTCTGCAAAGGCTTCAGCTTTATCAAAATTTGATGGAAATTTAGATTGTTTCAAATTAATTGGACAATGTGGAAGGTTGATTCCATTTTTCGTTTTTAATTGTGTCCAAACTTTTTGAATATCTTTAAAGTTTGACACCTCATTTTGACATACAGACGACCAATACTGCCTTTTTGCTTGTGCAATTATTCTATTTTGGTAATTTTTTGCTCTTTTTTTCTCAAGAAGTTTTTCCGCTTTTTCCTTGGGATTTGTTTCTCTTTTGTAATCTTTCGTTTTTTTCTATTTTGTCTTGTTTTGCCTGCTGACATATACCATTCCACCAGACATTAGCCGAATGTTTTTTT
>CM031614.1:64386802-64391802 GCA_018398815.1 Conus ventricosus
AGTGTCACGCCGCCTCGAGAACCGTCCCCCGGCGACACAGGCTAGTCCCGTCGTCACTCGTAGTGCGAGGAAGGAAATCTGTGCCGCCCATGGTAATTTGACTCCTCTGCCTTTTCAGTTTTAAGAAGAATGCAATCCCAGAAAAGGCTGGTGTGCAATACCGTAGTATGTTTGTTGAGTTTTCAAAAAACCAACCAAAGGAGCCACCTAAGAAGCAAAAGAAAATCATGAAAGAGCAAAACAAGCTACATTTTCTTGTGAAAAGTAGAAAATATAAAAAGATATCCTCTTAAGACACAAGTGCTGAGGGTCAGTTCTTGGAATGAATCCGCAAGGGACTAAAATACAACAAACTAATAAATTCCAAGGTTAAGTACCGAGCACCGTTCCAGCAACTTACAGAGCAGCTTGGTGTTGCAATGACTGCAAGAAATATTGAATTATAAACAAAGCTTGCTCTTATGTCTTAGATTGAAAAAATAGGGGGAGATAAGCATTCATATCTGCAGTGGTAGATGATTCTGCCTAACTATATATATATAGATCAGTATATTTAAAATGCCTAAAACAATTTTTTGAGTGCTCAACCCCTTGGGGAGCAACATTAGTTAAACAAGTTAAAAGAGGAATCTTAAAACTATCTACAAATTTGTTTCGAGCGTGTTGCGCTGTCATCAGGATGATTTTGGTTTGCCCACCGCCGATGTTATATAGCGTGTGGGCTCCCGCTATATAACATCGGCGGTGGGCAAACCAAAATCATCCTGATGACAGCGCAACACGCTCGAAACAAATTTGTAGATAGTTTTAAGATTCCTCTTTTAACTTGTTTAACTATATATATTATATATATATATATATATATATATATATATATATATATATATATATATATATATATATATATATATATATACATGCATACATATACATATATATACGACACACCTTCTGTTCACACAGCAGTACACACTGTCTCATTTCTGTGTACCTTCTTAGGGCATGAAAGTGAACATTGTAACAATGAGCTTATTCCGTCGCTCAATTACAGGAGAACGATGTCAAAGTCTCGGAGGTTGCCCTTGTCCTGTCCAAAATGACCACTGGGACTGAAAAAAAGGGTGTGAAAAAAAGGGTGTGACGGCACTTCACAGCACTTCACAACACTTCACGACACTTCGCAGCACTTCATAACACTTCCCAGCACTTCACAGCACTTCAGAACACTTCACAGCACTTCTGTTTCACTTCCAGTCCTTGACAGGACATGAGACCTGATGAGGGCAGGACAGGAGGATCGGAGAGAAGTCCTCGTGAGGAGAGGGTGGAAGAAGAAGTATACACACAATGCATGTGTACACACACACACACACACACACACACACACACACACACACACACACACACACACACACCACACACACATACACGCGCGCGCGCACACACACGCGGCGCGCGCGAGCACATACGCACATATGCACGCACACACACACACACGCACGCACGCACGCACGCACACACACACACACACACACACACACACACACACACACACACACACACACACACACATATTCAGTCATTCTCTCTGTGTCTGTATCTGTCGGTCTGTTTGTCTGTCTCTCTCTCCCTCTCTCTGTCTCTCTCTCTCTCTCACTCACACACACATACACTCGCACACGCAAATACACACACACGGCGCGCACACGTAAGAGAAAGAGGGGGGGGGGGGGTTGGCGTGGGTGTGAGGAAGAGAGAGAGAGAGAGGAAGAGAGAGAGAGAGAGAGTGGAAGAGAGAGAGAGAGGGAGGGAAATAATTGGGGGGGGGGGGGGTGGAAGAGTATGTTACGCGGCTGACACCTTCCAAAAAGCTGAACAACAATCATGAAGCTTTATCAGAAGCGGTTTTTTTTTTTTTCTTTCGAAATGAGAAGGGTGTGAAAGGTGGAGGAGGGGGAAGGGGGTGTGGAGGGAAGAAGAGATGGGCGGAGGGCGGGAGGGAGGGAGTGAGAAGGACGAGGGGAATAAGGATATGTGCAAACTAAGGAATGGGAGGCAGCTTTTGTTTGTTGTTGTTGTCGTTGTTATCTGTTTGGTGAGTTGGTTGGTTTTCAGGTTGTTTTTTTAATGCCATCCCAAACGCTGATAACTGATTTATCGTGATCTTTGCATTGTAACATTTACATGCTTGTGTGTGTGTGTGTGTGTGTGTGTGTGTGTGTGTGTGTGTGTGTGCGTGCGTGCGTGCGTGCGTGCGTGCGTGCGTGCGTGCGTGCGCGCGCGCGCGCGCGCGCGCGCGTGTGTGTGTGGATGAGTGAGTATGCGGATGAGTGAGTGAGTGAGAGAGAGAATTAATGTGAGTGTGTTTTTTCTTCTTCTTCCTAAAATACTGGTTCACTCAAAAACGAGTAGGTCAGCAGCGCGCATGTTAAAAAGTAAAATAAAATAACATAAAATAGTGCGACTCAGACTGTTGGCCCCTGGAGCAAATTTGGCAACAAGGGGTCGCACTTGATATTCAAGAAGTTAAGAGCAATGGCCAAATTCAGGCCCAGGTAACAGTAAAATATCTGGGGAAGTTAAAATAGAAAATCGTCAATATGCATATCTCAAAACTGTCGTATCAATTTGTTTTTTTAAATGAGACTGCATTTGTGGCAATCTTGATGGTACCCGGCAGTGAGTTCCACAGCCGTACAGAACTAGGATAAAATGAATGTAAGTGGCTGTCAATATTTGATGCAGGTATGGTATAACATTGACCGCCACTCCTGGTGCTACTTTTATTCAATAATAGTTGGTCCATTGGAATATCAATTAGTTTAGCTCTGCCTTTGAAGAAGATGTTAAGTTTGATAAAAGCTCTTCTCTCTTCTAAGGGTTTCATTCTAATTTCCTCATGTTCTTCCTAGTATTCCCCTTTTCTCTGATGTGGTTCCTTGTTACGAACCGTGCTGTCTCTTCTGAATCTTTTCGAGGTTATCAATGTGCTTTAGATGGTAAGGATCCCAAACTGAGCAACCATATTCCAGTACTGGTCTAACCAGTGTTTTGTAGCAGTCGTCTTTGACCTTTTGGGGGCAGTCATTGATGATCATGTATAAGAAAGCTAAGATGTTATTTGCTTTCTTACATACTAAATTGTAATGCTCTTTCCATTTGAGACGACTATCTATAATCACGCCTAAATATTTTGCAGCATTGGTTTCTTTAAGAATAGTATTATGAATAGAATATTCTGATCTAGTTGATGAGCGTTTGTTACATATACGCAACACTTGGCACTTTTGGGGGTGAAGTTCCATTTTCCAAGTTCTTTCCCACTCTTGTAAAGCGTTTAGTCTTCTTGTAGAATCCGTGTATCATTCTTGCTTCTGATTGTTCTATATACTAAGCTGTCATCTGCACAAAGCCTTATGCAGGAGAGATATTTCTACTTATGTCATTTATATAAATTAAGAAAAACAAGGGCCCAGAACAGTTCCCTGTGGTACACCTGACAAGACTAGTTTACAATGGGATGACGACCCTTCCACAACAACTTTCTGCGTTCTCCCAACGAGGAATGATCTAGCCCATTTTAGCAAAGAACCGCCAGTGCCGATGTGTTCTAATTTAAGCAGCAGGCCCTCATGGTCAACCTTATCAAAGGCTTTAGAAAAGTCTAATAAAAATGCATCTATTTGCTGTCTGTTGTTAAGAAAGTTATTAAAATCATTGAGTGTTGTTATAAGTTGAGTCTCACAACTCCTTCGCTGGCTAAAACCATGCTGGGCGTTATTTAAGAAGTCATATTTGTCAAGATGGTCCATTATGCTACTATATATTATGTGTTCAAGTAGTTTTGCTGATATGGATGTAAGAGATACAGGTCTATAGTTCTCCGCTTTTGTTTTGTCACCCTTTTTGAATAAGGGAACAATGCTCGCATCTCGCCACTCATCAGGTATTACTCCCTGGTCCAGTGAAGCCTGGTAAAGTAGTTGGTATACCTCACTCAATTCATTGGCACATAATTTTAAGAGCTTGCCAGGAACGCCATCAGGACCAGCAGCTTTGTTTTCATTGATGTTGGTCAGTAACTTAAATACTCCTGCTTTGTTTACTTTGATGTTTTGCTTTTCAGGGAGTTTATCATCATCCTTTAGTGTAACGTTAATTAAAGGCTTGGGATTTGAGAAAACTGAACAAAACTACTTGTTTAGTAAATTTGCTTTCCCTTCAGGGTCCTGTATTAGATTATTCTGGTTGTTTCTCAGGTCTGGAATCCCAATGTTGTCCTGTCTCTTACTCCTTATGTAAGACCATAATTTCTTGTTTTGATGATCACCTTCTGAAATCATCGAATTAACATAATTGGAGTGAGCAAGCCTACATTCCCTCTGACACCTTCTCTTAATATGTTTATACCTAACCAGTAATCTTTCTGAATTAGGGTGTAGTTTCAATTTCTTAAAGAAACGATGTTTCCTTCTCAACAAACGTTTAGTTTTCGTAGTAATCCATGGCTGGTGGTTCTTGCTTGAAGTTATTTTAGTAGGTATGTTGTCATCCATAATAAATTCCAAGTTAGATTTTATACACTTCCAAAGGTCACTGACATTATCTTTAACACTATGGGACCTAAAAAAAAAGACGACTGAAATCATGAGTATCCCTGCATAATTTTGGTAAGTCTGCTTGGTTCCAGAGTCTGATGGTACGTTTAGGGGGTTTTCTTCGAAAGGGTTGAAAGTTGCTCTCTAAGAGAATTATGTCATGATCACCCAGGCCTGCAATTAATTCCTGATTGCCTGAAAGCGCCTGGACAATTGGTAAAAAAATAAATCCAGGAATGCCCTACCACGAGTTGGTGTTTCAACTGACTGCACTAATCCAAGGTCTTTGGTGGTATAAAAAAACTGAGTATTAATATTTTTACTGTATTGATTCAAGTATGGCATCTTCACGCCAATCAATATCTGGTAAGTTAATTTAAAGTCTCCACCAGTCTATAATAT
>CM031614.1:64399302-64404302 GCA_018398815.1 Conus ventricosus
ACACACACACACACTGAGGGGAGGGAGACGGATGACAAGCGCTAGAGGAGGGAATCAGAAAAAGAGAGGGGGGGGGGGAGGGAAGGAGAAGGACACTTCTTAAACCTACCGTCAGTGTTGGCAGAAGCGTATTGAAGGTTCACCATCAAAACAGCCAACGTTTTCACTGACGCCAGTTCCATTTGAAATGTCAATCACCCAGGAGCATGGAAGTCCGAACAAAACCCCGGGGCGGGGAAGACGATGAATTATAGATGCGTGAAGTCAGCTGAAACACATTCAGCCACACAGCATCAATGGAGGGACAAGTGCAGGCAGTTTTGTGTCTGGCGTGGGCGTGGATGACCACGACGGCCAGAGAGCGAGTCAGAGCTAGTGGCGTTGCCGCCGCCTCTGCCGCGGTGAGTTGTCTGTGTGTGTGTGTGTGTGTGTGTCAAAGCACTCTTCCCAGGTAGCGAAAGCACCCCAGCTTCACCTATCGCCTATCCCCGAGTCTTGAAGATCTTTGGGGCGCCACAAAAGACTTCGCAACCAGCTTCCTCCACTCATCCTGGTTCTCAGACAGCTCTTAGGCAGTTGCTGAGTGTGAGGCCAGTCCATGCACTGATGTTGTCCTCCCATCGCTTTTTCTCTGTCTTCCTCTCCTTCTGCCTCCTCGCGCTGTTCCTTGTATCACAGTTTGGCCAAGTCCTGCTCATCTTGATACATGACCATACCATCTCATTTTCCTTTTTTAGTTCACTGTGGACAACCGGTCTTCGTATGGTTCAGTGGCTTGTCTTACTCTGGTCCGGACCTCCAAGTTGGCCATGTGGTCTCTGTACGAGAGGTACCAAGGAACTCTCGGAAGCAGCTTATCTCAAATGCCTGAACCCTTCTTTCAAGTTCAGCTGTCAGAGTCCACGTCCCACTGGCACGGAGAAATGTGGCAATGACCAGGGGGCGCTTCGGTTTCATCTGGAAACGGATTGTGAGGTTTCTGTCATTCCAGATGGGGTCTTAGTCTGGCTGGTGCTGCTGTCGTTTCCGCCACTCTGGAGAGCGCTTCAGGCTTTGATCCCTCGCCTCTTGTTCCAGATGTGAGGTCACATGGCTTACCTAGAGCTGAATCCTCAACTCCATCCCCCCCCCCCCCCCCCCCCACCTCCATCGTTTCCCGTTCCGCCTTTTTCTTTATGGATGGAGAAAGGAGACGATAACTCCTCGCACCCCACACTGCAAGCGCTCTTCCTCGACGACACGTTTTGATATGGGTTGTGCAGAGTTACAATACAGTACAGTACAGTACAGTACAGTACAGTACAGTACAGTACAGTACAATACAATACAATGCAATGCAATGCAATGCAATGCAATGCAATGCAATGCAATGCCCGATGTTTTATTTTACCGTTGTAGCCGTTACTAACGGCTATAACGGCCCATTACGGTTTTTCTTCTTTGGGAATATCTCAGAAAGTACTGGGCCAATCTTTCTGAGAACTTGTAAGCATGTTCACTATGGGTCACGGATGATGCCCGATGTTTTCGTTTACCGTTATAGCCGGTACTAACAGCTATAACGGCCCATAGCAGTTTTTCTTCTTTATGGAATATCCTAGAAAGTACTTGGCCGATCTTTCTGAAAATCTGTAGGTTTGTTCATAATGGGTCACGGATCATGCTCGATGGTAGTTTTTTTTGTTTGTTTTTTTACAGTTATAGCCGTTACTAACAGCTATAACGGCCCATAACAGTTTTCTTTTTTTATGGAATATCTCAGAAAGTACTTGGCCGATCTTTCTGAAAATTTGTAGGTATGTTCATTATGGGTCACAGATGATGGCTGGTGTTTACCAGAATAGCCGTTACTAACGGCTATAACGTCCCAAAACGGTTTTTTCCTCTTTATGGAATATCTCGCGCGTATTCAAGATAAACTGGGAGTATGTTTATGTGCTTTGCATCTTGTTTTGTACTTATAATGAACAAAATACATGTCGCGACACGGGACTGGACGATCTCTCTTGTCAGCTGAGCTGCGATTGGTGGGGAGAAACGTCTGTGTTCCCCTGCTGACGGGAAAGGCGATTGGCTAACCTCGGTCCAATCGCGTCAGCTGAACACCTGGCAAATCGGGAAAAGCTCAGTGGGAAATTTCTCTCCCCCCCCCCCCCCCCCCCCCCCCCCCGCCCCTCACTCCCGGGATGGGGGGGAGTTGCAGTGAGAGAAGAGAGGCAGATGTGTTGAACATAAACAGGACAGGTGTGTTGGAGAGTCAGTCTGTCGCCATGTGTCAGGGGTTGGTTTGCCTTTGCCTCATGGAAACTTTAAGATGTGGCCTGATGGACTGACCACTCGACTTTGAGATTGATGGTTCGAAGCTACCGCAACGCGATTTTTTTTCTTTTCTTTTCTTTTTTTTTTAAATTTTTTTTGGTCCCGTCTTTACTTGGCCGTAAGGATGGTGTGTATTCTCATGTTTTTTTTTTTATGTGTTGCATGCTTTGTTTTGTTTTCAAGTTGAGAGGATAAATCCCGTGATCTGTTGGTCTGTATCGTCTGGCGGAACTAATACCCTTCCTTCTTCAAATTCGCTTCATTTTCCGCCCTCAGTCACCGCGTTTTCAAACTAAGGAGGAGTGAAGGTGGAGTGTCTAGCGTGGTGTTAGCGAAGGACGCGTGACATCACGAAACGCCAAGACATTACAATACAATACCTTACAATACATTACAGAACAATCCTATTTAATGCAGTGCGGTACGTGCAATGGCATTACAAATTTCACTACACGGCAATTCAAATGAAACAGTACAATGCCATGCAATTTAATCGAGTACAATGACGTCAAATGCACTATACTACGATGCAATGCAAATATCAAGCAATACCATCAAGGACAATACAGCAAAAATGACCCGTACAAATGTGCCCAGACCTGAAAGAGCTTTGACCATGTTCCAGGCGTGGCCGTAAAGAAGAAACAGTCTTGTGCCGTTTGCGCACAAACCACTCTTTTTTACACCAATTCTTATTGTTTAAAAGGTGAAGAAGCTCCGTGGTGCATTCCATGTCATGTACCACTCACAGTGAGACATATTCTTTTAGAGTCTTGGGGACTTGCATGACTCGACACCCAAACACTTTACAGCAGACTCCATGAAAATCTTAATAAGAGATGTCCCACCTGACGTGATCTTTGTGAATTTCTTTAAAAGAGATCACCATTTTTCATGTGATCTAAGATCTTACGAAGAAAGATTTTTTTGTTAACGAAATTCCCGGTGTCTTTTTAGGCGTGTTTAAGGGGCTGTGTTTTAATGACTTATGAGTTGATTTCAACGCGGTGACAGCCGTGATATGGTCCTTTCCGGTCGGCTGGGCTATAGGCAAGATTGTCTCTCACCTTCGTTCCACTCCACTGCACTACGCTGCGCTACGTTCCACTTCACACCACTGCAGTGCAATGCACGACAGTGCAAGACAGTACAATACAATGCAATAAACCGCAATGCAGCGCATTACAATGCAATGCAATCCAATGCAATACAATGCAATCCAATACAATGCAATACAATGCAATGCAGTACAATACAATACAGTGCAATCCAATACAATGCAGTACAATACAATGCAGTACAGTACAATGCAATGCAGTACAATACAATGCAATGCAGTACAATACAATGCAGTGCAATCTAATACAATGCAGTACAATACAGTACAATGCAATAAACCGCAGTGCAGCGCAATACAATGCAATGCAGTACAATGCAATGCAGTATAATACAATGCAGTACAATACAATGCAATGCAGTACAATACAATGCAATGCAGTACAATACAATGCAATGCAGTGCAATACAATGCAATGCAGTACAATACAATGCAGTACAATACAATGCAGTGCAATACAATGCAATGCAGTACAATCCAATCCAATCCAATGCAGTACAATGCAATGCAATACAGTACAATGCAATGCGATACACTGCAATACAGTAAAATACAATGCAGTACAGTACAATGCAATACAGTACAATGCAATGCAGTACAATGCAATACAATGCAATGCAGTACAATACAATACAATGCAATGCAGTACAATACAATGCAGTACAATACAATACAATGCAGTACAATCCAATGCAATGCAGTACAATACAATGCAATACACTGTAATGCAGTACAATGCTATCCAGTACAATACACTGCAATACAGTTCAATACAATGCTATGCAGTACAACACAATGCAATGCAGTACAAAAAATAAATACAGTACAATGCAATGCAGTACAACACAATGCAATGCAGTACAGTACAATACAATAAATGCAATACAATGCAATACAGGACAATACAATTAATACAGTACAATGCAATGCAGTACAACACATTGCAATACAGTACAATACATTAAATGCAATACAATACAATACAATACAATAAATACAGTACAATGCAATGCAGTACAATAATAAATACAGTACAAAGCAATGCAGCACAACACAATGCAGTGCAGTACAATACAATAAGTACAGTACAATGTAATGCAGTACAATACAATAAGTACAATACAATGCAATACTGTAATGAGTCGGCCGAATGTTCTCGAGCATTTAGGCAAATTAAGGGTTGTTGCTGTTGTTGAGAGCACGTTCCTTGGGTCTTCAAGTGTGCGAATTCAGGCATCACCAGGGGGGGATACCCCGAGTCGTATACTGAAGGAGGGAGAGTGCTGGGAAGTGTTTCGCATGTCCGAGGGATAGTGACAAGGAGTTGGCGACCTGCCAGTCCTGGGTAGAGAAGAGTGTCCACTTTGAGCACTGGCTATTCACTGGGCTCTCCCGTGGGCCTGAAAGGAAGGCGATCGTGTCAGGTGACCGTCACGGGTAGGTGACCGTCAGCCTGCCGGCAGAGTACAGCGACCATTCAGTCGTCCCTGTTCTGAGGAATGAATGGAAGGCTGCGGCCTATCCAGTGGTTTGCGCCTTGTTGTCTATAGAGGTAGTAAATACT
>CM031614.1:64411802-64414302 GCA_018398815.1 Conus ventricosus
GACATGTAAATCTAATTCAGATGCCTTAATTGCAAGAACATTGAGCTGGTTCTGAAGTCCAGCAACCGTGTCTGACAAAAGAACAATGTCGTCTGCAAAAAGTAAAATAAACAGCTCAATCATGTCAGGGTTCAGTTGAATGCCGTGTCGTCCATTTTCAATTATTCCTGAGGCCAGTTCGTTAATGAACAGAGAAAAAAGTAGCGGACTGGTAACCTCGCCTTGTTTTAAGCCTTTATAGCAAGTGAATGCTTCCGTCATCTTGATCCCACAGCGTACTCGAGCTTTTACAGTTTTATACATGCTTTGGATTGTCAATAACATTTTCCCTTTAATTCCAGATTTTCGCAGTATAGGCCAAAGTTTTCCGTGTGAAATGAAATCGGAAGCCTTACGGAAGTCAATGAAAGCAACAAATAATTTCCTGTTTCTAAGTAGGTATTTTTGAACCATCGAAAAAAGAGTAAAAATGTGATCGATGGTTGAATGATCTTTCCGAAAACCAGCTTGAATTTCTCCTAGCAGACCTTTAGATTCAACCCATATGGACAGTCTCTTATTGATTATGTAACTGTACAATTTACCACTTAAATTCAAAAGTGAGATGCCTCTATAGTTGTCAGGTTTGTGCAGATTACCCTCCTTATGCACAGGTTGTATGATAGCCTCGGTCCAAGCTGCTGGGTACTGACCTGATGAAAAAACAGCATTAAAAAATCGCAGAAGAAAAGGAACAACTACATCCCTCGAAGATTTGAGTAATTCAGGCAAAATGCCATCTGGACCTGCTGCTTTGTTATTTTTTAAGTGATTAATTGAGTCTACTACTTCTTCTTCAGTAATATCATCATTCAATGGTCCAAAATCTGAATTATCATTTTCTTCTTCAAAATCCGGTTCAAAAATCGGAGAATCATCATCCGTAGAAACATTAGTATCTACTTCAAAGACCCTCTTAAAGTGTTGCAACCACTCTACATCCGTAATATTACCAACCTGTCTACTTTTCGTTGAAAAATGTTTTATATTTTTCCAAAACTGTCTGGAGTCGTTTACATTCTGTTCAAGTTCTGCTCTACATTTCGTTTTGTATGTTTTCTCCTTATCCTCCAATAACTTTTTATATGACCTTCTCTTCTCAAAGTATTCGTGTCCATCCTCTGTGGGGTTTTCTTTTTGTAAACGTTTGAAATCGCGTAGTACTTTTCTGGTATTCTTTCGACTTTCATAGCACTCCGAGTCAAACCATACATTACCTTTGATGGTCCTACGACCACCCTGCTTTACAGACATGCAAGAGGCAGCAGATTTTAGGGTGGCAGAAAACAAATCGAGTGCACCGTCTATTTCAACTTCAATTAACTGTTTCGCTTGCTCAAGCGAGGTTTTGTTTTCTGGTAAATTAATTTGATCTAGAAAGTCTTCTCGCCTATCTTCAGACCAAACTAGTTTTAAAATAGACGAGTCGTTAACTTCAACATCATGCGTTTGCTGGTTACACATCACAACGCATTCGACAGGCATGTGCTTTGAGTGAATTTTTTCATGAACAAAAAGTCTTCTGGGTAGAGAGCACAAAGAAGTAGAGAAAATAAAATAATCAATAACACTGTTTCCAGAGGGAGCTATATAAGTGAAACAACCATCTGTGTCTCCTAAACAAACACCATTCAGAATATACAGATCAAAACCGGTACATAAACTAAGTAGTTTTTGACCATAAACATTAATGACAGTGTCCTGCGAAGAACGAGGAGGGGGAGTCTGATCATCAGTGTCAGAGCCAATACACTGGTCATGGTGAGCGGGATCAGACATCACATCATCTACAGTCAGCTGTGCAGGAAAGATAACAGAGGTTCTAGCATTAAAGTCCCCACACAGGATAAATTCAGCGTCTTCTTGTTTTTCAATGATATCGAGCATGCATTGTTCAAGAACAGAGATCCCATTGTCCACGTCACTAAAGTCATAAAACGGACTATTAACTGGATTCAAGTAAATATACTGAACAACATTAAAAACGCACCGCTTGCCAAAAGACCCAGACAACGTTGGTAGTACAGAATTATTTAATGAAAGTAAGCATATTTGATTACGCATCCATTTTTCAATTAAACAAAATGTTCTTGACAAGAATGGCCGAATTCATCTGAAATTAGCTGTTGACTTCACTAGGGTCCCTGTCAAAAAGTACACCACGACGAGCATGTCCGTCCGCGAGCTCTAATACCGAGTGTGTCCGCCATTTGCCCCGATGCACGCTTGGCAGCGCCTCCTCATGGAGTAGACAAGGTTGTGCAAGAACGCCTGTGGCAGTCCATCCCACTCCTCGGTCAGTGCGCGCCTCAAATGATCGAGAGTCTGTGGACGTCTTCCACGGGCCACAAGACGCCCCAGCTCATCCCAGACGTGTTCAATGGGAGCCATGTCAGGGGACAGAGATGGCCAGGGCAACACGGCAATGTTGTTCGCCTGAAGAAACGCAGCAGTGGCTCTT
>CM031614.1:64424302-64431953 GCA_018398815.1 Conus ventricosus
CAGCTGTTCTAGTTTAGGAAACTTTTTTTGTCGCCAACCTCTTTGCGTTTATAATCGCCATCTTTAGTGTACTCAAAACCATAAAAAGCGCCTATCTCACGTTCTGTTCAAAGTCCGCAACGTCTGCAAGGTCTTTTATTCTAAAGTTTACACTCACAGGCGCTAATGTAACTCCTGTTTTCTTCTGCCCACGCGAATGTTTTAGTACAACGCATTATTTTTTTTCCCAAAACAATGTGCAGGTTATCACATTTCACAACTTTCCCCGCTTTGTCTTTGATTTTTATATTAAATGATCCGCCCCTCCCACAAACAATCTTTTAAACTGTAAATTAGGGAATTGTATAATTTCATAATCGCAATATGCAGTTTTCCCCTGACGGAAAGAGCTCTTAAAACAGTTGGGGGCCTTCCATCATATAAGTTTTCATCAGTGCTCAGCTCATCCAAATGAACATAGGTAATGAATGTAATGCAAGATCGAGCGGATTTTCCCCTCATAAGTAGTTTTGTCTGGTCAGAAATTTAAAACTATGAGTGGGTAAATTGCTAGTTGTAAAGCCTAACATTTTAGCTAGCTCTCTATCAAAAAGTAAGATGTTTCTTTTCTTCAAGCTTAAAATGTTAACATTGTTTTTAGATTTGCATTGTTAGTTTGAGAGTAATGTTAAAGTTACTCATTGCTTCTTTTAGTGAGCAAAACCCGTAATAACCATCGGGTTATTGTTAACTGGTCTTTTGGTCCCTGCTCTGTTAACTTTTAGAACCTTATTATTCTCCCTGGCTTCACTTTATTATACCATACGACTTTGTAAATATTTCATGAAGCGCAACCATTTTGGCCCCGCATTTCGTTATCAATAGCATGTTCTAAAAACGAAGGGCGGTCTTGAGTTGTTATTGTTACAAACATTTTTTGAACAAATTAAAAATGAGTGCTTCAAATTATACTGATGCAAATATCTGTTGGGCCGCACTCAATCTTAAAAATATAGCAACTGATACTCTTGACATTGCTGTGACCCAGCCTGCTCTTTTCATAAAAAGGTGAGTACTCATTAAGAGCTTCTTAACCCCCTATTGAAACGACCACATCAAGAAGCGTGGTTTAGTCATCCGATGCATTTTTTATCAGAACCAGTTAAACTTTGCTGTGTTTGCGCATCAATGGGTGTGGAGTGGCGTATGATGACCCATTTAAATCACCTTTGTTCCTTTGGTGAGGTCAGTGTACAGTTTCATTTTTATTACACCTTCAGACGTATTTTGACTGAACTGCGAGCACCATTACCAAATGAAAAAACCATTTAACCCACTTAGCAACATAATAGACATGAAGGCTTTTGAAAGGATCTGTAACGAATTCAAGGACAGGCTTTAGACAAAAAGTTAGATCATAATCATGGCCTAGGCGACCTTTATTTTCGGGGCACAGCACAGAAAGTATAACTATGACTGGCATCCTCCTTTAAAAATTCTTTCTTTTTGGCCAAAACTGTTGAGCCCGGGTCCCTACAGCAAGAGCATAAAACAGCATGGACAACTTTTTATCTTAGGACACTTCTAAGGGCCTTAAACTAGAGCGGGAAAGAACGAATAAACGACTCTATTCGTATTTTACTTTTGGTGTTGGCTAGGTTCGCAAGCACAGGCGAGATCGAGCTAATGATCCTTCTACGGGCTTTGAGCGCAAAAAAAATACTTAGCAAATTTAGAGGATGCCTTTAAATTCTACAGTTGATTTACCTTCAAGTATTGAAAGATACCAAAATGTTTTACAATAGCAAGATCAAAGTAGACTTTGCTTTTGGCACTGGTTTATACATGCTGCCTTCTGACCTCAGACCCCAGGTAGGAATAATAATAAACTATAATAATGAAATTCTTATAGCAGGCATTGAACAGAAGGTTGGGAAAAAGACATAAATTCTGAGCCAGTAATATTACAACCAAATAAAAGAACACCCAAGATTAAGTATCTAATCCCGAAGCCCAACCCCCAAAGTCATTGAAGACTCAGCAAAGCTCGCGGACTCTGTTCGCGATGCCCAGGGAATATAAAAAAGACAGCGCTTGTTCTTGGATTAAGGGCCTAGGATTACTTGGTCTTTATCTTACTAAATTTTAAACCCCAACTATTAAGAGAATAATGTCCATAAGTGCTCGGCCATAAAGCCAACTACTTTGCTTGCAGTAGACAAAGCCAGCTGACAATACTCCCAATTTCCGGGTTTAAAGCATTCACGGCTTTACCAGCTAATTTTTTTAATTAAATTCGCAAGGATGATCAAGCTGTTTTTTACCCATGATTTTTTCGGGCCCGGAGGCGATGGCGGCGGAGGTAATGAACTTTGACCACCGCCGCCTGTAATAGCCATCACCAGTGTACTTATTGCAAATCCAAAAAGCTGTTATAACGCTTACTAATGTGACTCCCTGCTCTCTAAACAATTTGTTCGTATTCGTTCTGCTAGTGTTTTTGTCTTCATATAAAATTTTTTTCGATAGTTTCTTTATTCTATTTACTTGAGTTGTAATTGGTCTCGGTTAGTATCAGCACTTTTGTTGCTGATCTTTTTTGTTCAAGTTCTTTTAGTCTTTGTTTATTCTTTCTTTAATATCAGGCCCTAGTTGGCGTCTAGCCTAACGATTTTTCTTTTTCTTTTTTATATGCTCATCTAGTTCACCTAGTTTTGCTAAATGTTTGTTAATTCCCTCTGATCCTTTTTTAAAGCATGATCAAGGCCTCTATTTCTCGCTTTGGGTAGCCCGGCGGGTCGTGTATTTGTCTTAACGCTGGGTTTTTTTTGGAAAAAAATGGAAATTTTGCTTCTTTGCATTTATTTTTTTCATCTGCCGATTGATTTTTAAATTTTTTAAGTTCCATGTTTTGTATTTGGTTAGCTGTTGGGAGTTCTTGTAGTGTGTTTTTTAAGTTAGAAACTGCCTCCCTATCTAATTTTGGTCTAGCAATGCCAAGGCGATTTTTATCTTTCACACTGAGTCTTTGTATAATTGTACTTGGCTAAAAACTTGATGGGTCTGGTTTAGTTGTAAGCCGAACGATTCTCCTTGATCGCTCTTTACAAACAAATGACCATCTTCTAAATTTAAAATCATTTGGGTTCTATAAATTCGGGGGTTCTTGGCCTAACTTTTGTAAAATGCTCCGACCGTACTTTTTGTTATTTCACGCCGCAAATTGAGAGCGCTGAGCGATGCCGTGTCAAAGGGATCATTTCACTCATGTTGTCTCCAGGATCAAAAACATCATAATCTTCTTCGCCTTCAAATTCCGCCATGTTTTTTAAATAATTAACTTTTTATTTTGTTTATAAAAAAATGTCCACAAGCATATGGCTCGATTCTTGGCCGTTTTAGAAAGCTGAAAGAAACCCTTGGCGTGCAGGGAAATAAACGGAATATTACTGTTCCAAATAAACCAATCTACTATTGATGGGAGATCAAATTCTTACTGTTAGATTTCCGACCTAGGAGCGGATGATTTGATCGTTGCCAGGCTTCTGCAAGGCTTACTTTTAAAATAGACTCGCTTCAACAACAGACCAACCAGAACAGTTGTCCAGAAATTTGGGACGGGGGAAATCGTTAAGAAAATTTCTGTAAACTTGAGGGGCAAGAAGTATTTTCTTTAAACAATGCAGACATATTTTTAACCTATTCTGATCTATGGCTAACCCCGAATGAAGGGAAGATCTTGCGTTTCAAGGAATCGGCAATGAAGAAACACTAAAATTAGAATAGGCGCCGAACTCGCCTCAGGTGCTAAAAGCAGCAAAAGGGTTTAGCTGTAAGTTTTGCGTTATGGTAATCGCTTTTCCATTCCCCTAGTTTTGAGTTGTTAAAAGCGCTGCTCCCTACTTTCAAGGAGCATTAAAGACAGATTGTCATATGAACTAACTTTTATGAAAAAACGTGTTATCAAATCAACAGACACCGAAGCAAAGTACAGCATTCTGACATCTCGTTAGAGTTTGACGTTGTTAGCAACCCCGATTTAGCAAAGCTGATTGGAATCAATATAAGTCCCAACTATTTTTATATATTACGAAAACGTGCGTCATCATACAACATATCCTAGAAGCAGGGCAGACACTATATGGAATTTTAGTTTTAGCGTCTCAGCCCAAAATCGCTTAAAGGTTTTTATTGCTGTGTGAAGATGAAGAACCAATTCAAAAAAGGAAGTGAAAATTTTTTAATCCAAAAATAACGAAAAATACATGTTCGATTTAGGGCAGTCCTAACCAAATCTTGCTAGCGGACTTAGACCTTTCATCATTTGCGAAATAAGAAAATTGTTTGGGGGTGGGAGGGGTAGAAGTTCAACAGCAGACCTTGCGTCTAAAGATCTACACCTTCACAGTGTAAGACTTGATGATTATTTAACAACAAAATACGGGTTTTTGGATTTACCCAAGGTCAACGGAGGATAATCAGTTACATGGGAAACGGGAGGGGAACTCTGAGAGACGTAATAAACATTCAAATTGATAAGAAGAAGAAACGATAAACCGCTTAATGTACATTTGTTTTTATTATATGATGCGCAGGGTGACTTTGAAGGTAGCAGATTAAAGATGTACTATACTAAATTATTTTTCATTTTTTTAAAAAGCATGTCTGTTCAGGTTTATCCAAATGTGCCTACAGCGCCGCCAAAAGAAGAGATAGCAGGCAATTCTGCTGTTATAGAAACCCCTGAAGTAAAACCTTCAGATTAACAAACTTACACAAATGCAACAAAAACTAGAGCAAGACCTTCAAAATACAGCAAAACCAAACGAAGGGATTCTGTGCCTTTAATGCCCTTACATATGTTAATACTGGAACATCGACTATAAGCGCTCTATCAGCAGGGAAAGAGTGTAGGCCTCTTAGCAACAGGCATAGGTGCACCCCCAGCTTTACCTCTAGGCGGGTTGTCTTTTAGCTTCGGTCTGTGTTCATTAGCTGTAAGTGCTGCTAGCAAAAAAATAAAACTAAATCCAAAGCACACAGCTATGGTTCAACTAATAACGGCTAAACTTAGCTCGTTCAAAACTGACAATAAATAAAGCGCTAGCTGACTCAAACATCACGGATGAAGAATTTAATCGTTTACAGGCCGATTTTGATGACTTTCAAAAGACAAAAGTTTGATCTTCAAAGAAAGGCAAGGGCAAGTTTTTCTCAACAGCCAGACGCCGAGCAGATAAAAAAGGAATGCTTAAAAAAGTAAACGAAACATTAAACTCTGTTCTAAACAGCTCACATTAACAATGCCAAGGGGTTTATACTTTAGTTTATGAGTCCAAGCGCAAAAAGACCGTTGATATTGGTTCTGATTAAGGGATTTTTTTTTAAATTTTAAAAAAATATTTTGAGTTAGAAAAGAGACTCAACATGGCTAAGATATATGAAGGACAAGACGAATTTTTTGAAGCAATGCAAGGAAAATTGTCAAGAGCAATGAATGATATTGATTTAGAAGTCTTGATCCAGCAAACGTACGGGCAAGTGTTGGGCATGCTATTTCTCAAGTTCCAAGTAAACTAACAATAGACCGCCAGTTAAAGTAATGTTAGCTGTTTTAATTGGGCTATTTTAACAATAAATGAAGAAAATCTAGAGTCTGGGTCTCAACTAAACAGCAGACTATTCTTTCCTCTAATGACTTAACGCCTGGTTGGGCAGACGAAATGCTTGCACAGTTTGACGCTGCTGTGAAGAAGCCAAATGAGAGGCTCTGGTTGGTCGAGGGCGAAGTCCTGAGATCAGATTTTAAAACAGTCTAAGTATGCGCCGATTGTTGGCAAGTTCACATTCCACTACCTCCAGCTTAGTCGCAAAAAAGCAGTTCTAAACATTAAGAATACAGACAACAAATGGTTTTTTGTGGTGTGTTCTTGCAAGGCTGATTACGCCCGCAAAAACGCAGAGAGAGTGTCTAACTATCGCCCTTACATTTAATGATCTTAACTTTAGTGGAATATCCTTTCCCGTTAGCGTGGATTCCATTGATCTGTTTGAAGAACAAAACAAACCCATAACTGTTAATGTCTACACATTTGGGATGAGGAAACAGATTTGGTGCCGATTAAAGTGTCCAAGAACAGCCCAAAAATTTGGTAATCCAGACAAAAGCCATGTTGACTTACTGCTGATGCTTTCACCAGAGGGGCTGCCGCATTACACATTGATCGCACATGAGTGATTATTGGCCCATACTTCAAAAATTGGGCATAAAAAAGAATTCTGCAGAAAATGTTTAACAAGAAAGCCCTCTGTTCAAGCCGCGAGCGAACATAAGAAACATTGTATCGGCCCCGTTGACTGTAATACAGAACTAATTACGCCCCCACCCGGATCTAAAGTTAGTTTTTTAAAAACTGGAAACGGCTGCAACATTCTCCATATGTTGTTTACGCAGACTTCGAATTTACTCATTGTTCCTTATGAGGGCCAGCGCCCCAAAAACTTCGAAAAACAGTCTTAATGAGTAATCATCAAGGGTTTGTTCATTTGCCTTCTTTTGGGCAGGTCGGATGGCGCTATTTAGAGCCAGAAATTTTATAGAGGACCAGATGCTGCAAAAAACATTCTTAAAACGCATGCAGCAAGTGCGTAACGCCCGTTCTAATAATCTAAACTTATCTGAAATCATAATGGCGCCTGAAGACCAACAACAGTTGAAATCAGCCCGCATTGTTGGATTTGCGGTTTGAGCTAACGCCCAAGAGTGGAACCCCACAGTAAGGACCATGATCACATTAGTGGGAAGTTTAGAGGAGCGGCGCATAACAAAAGCAATCTTCAACTAAAGTTTGAACCAAAGACATGGAAGCTGCCCCTCTTCTTTCATAACTTGCGAGGTTACGACTCTCATCTTATATTGCAAGCAGTAACCCGCGCCTTCAGGGTAGATGCATTTTCACAGTCATCAGAAAAGTACATGTGTTTCACTTTAAATAACATGTCTTTCTACGACTCTAAAGCAACAACCTGATGGGCTCATTAGAGGCACTGGCTATGTCCTTAAAGTCCTGCCCAATTTAAAGGAAAATATTTTGACTCAACTCTTGTTAGAAAGGGCGTTACCTTTGAGTACATGAACAGTTGGAAAGGTTGACGAAGACACATCGCCTAAAGGGGTTCTTTCTAGTCTTAGAGAAGGACATCAGGATTTGATTTCCAGCATGTCAAGATCGGGCAGAAGTTGTTGTAAAACGATGGGGCTTCATATTCTACTGATGGCAGATGATGTTTGTTGGCGAAGCTTGAAAATATAGAAAGCCTGCATGAAATTATACCTGGATCCCACGCATTACTTTCTGCCCCGGTGGCTGGGATGCTTTCTTAAGTTTACTGGTAAGATTGATTATTGTGACCTACCAATGTACAGTGATTGAAAAGGGATTGCGGGGGGAATAGTATGGCGTCGCTCATTACTGTAAAGCAACAACAATACTTGGGTCATTTGATCCGGTAAAAGGTCTAATATTCATGTATTAGATGCAAACATCTTTTGGTTGGGCAATGGCGCAATCGCTCATTACGCAATTAAATTACACAGGGCATAATATTCAAGGCATTAAAGGGTTTTTAACTTTAAGCCTGATCAGGCGTGGGTTTCTTTCTAGAAAAGTGA
>CM031614.1:64442053-64447053 GCA_018398815.1 Conus ventricosus
CCTCCTCCTCCTCTTCCTCCTTCCCGTCTTCCTCCTTTTCCTCTTCCTGCTCCTCCTCCTCTTCTCCTCCTCTTCTACATCTACTCCTCCTCCTCCTCTTCCTCCTTCCCGTCTTCCTCCTTTTCCTCTTCCTGCTCCTCCTCCTCTTCTCCTCCTCTTCTACATCTTCTCCTCCTCCTCTTCCTCCTTCTCCTCTTCTACATCTTCTTCTCCTCCTCCTCCTCTTTCCTGCTCCTCCTCCTGTTCCTCTTTCTCCGCATCCTGCCTCTCCTCTTCCTTCTTCTATTCCACCTCCTCCTCTTCTCCTCCTCTTCCTCCTCCTCCTCTTCCTTCTTCTCTTCTTCCTCCTCTTCCTCCTCCTCCTCTTCCTTCTTCTCTTCCACCTCCTCCTCTTCTCCTCCTCTTCCTCCTCCTCCTCTTCTTCCTCCTCTTCCTCCTCCTCCTCTTCCTTCTTCTCTTCTTCCTCCTCTTCCTCCTCCTCCTCTTCCTTCTTCTCTTCACCTCCTCCTCTTCTCCTCCTCCTCCTCTTCTTCCTTCTCTTCCACCTCCTCTTCTTCTCCTCCTCTTCCTCCTCCTCCTCTTCTTCCTCTTCCTCCTCCTCTTCTTCCTCCTCTTCCTTCTCTTCCACCTCCTCTTCTTCTCCTCCTCTTTCTCCTCCTCCTCTTCTTCCTCCTCTTCCTCCTCCTCCTCTTCCTTCGTCCTCCTCTTCTATGGTCATTCCATTCAGATATTATGTAAACATGTATACCTACCTACGGTGACATGTCCGACGAGTATAGTTTTATCCACCCCCGGGAGAATGGGGGAAGGGGCCCATTTTGCACCACAAGTCGCCACCAGAACGACAACATGTAGAGATGGGACATGAAAACCGTCATGCTTGTGTTGGGTGATTCCATCTGGCGACAGAATGTTTTTGACGTCAACTCGGTGGTCGATTCCACTGAGCCAAACAGACCACACCCTTCCCTCACCGACACTCCCCACCCCCACCCCCCTTTGTGAAGCCACTCCCACCTCCTCCTCCTCCTTCACCACCTCTTCCTTCTTCTCTTTCTTCTTCGCCTATTTGCCGAAAGACCGTGACACACACACGCACGCACGCACACACACACACGCAGAGCAGTCTGTACCTGCGACAGAACAATAGGGGAGAGAACTCGAAGCCGACATTTCGACGCAAGAAGGACTCGCTTTCTCAGAAGCGTTTGGTGTCCCTCAACGACTGGTTTTACCTTGATCCACGTGAAGAGAGAGCGAGAGAGAGAGAGAGAGAGAGGATCATATCCTGTAGTTCCTATGCAGATCATGGCGTCCGATAACTCGCATGACCCAGCTGTAGTGGGTGCAGCGGGAAAGAGAGAAGGCAAGTGATTTGCGCGCTCTCTCTCTCTCTTTCCCCCACAGGTACAGGTCGCCTTATTTGTCGGTACAGGCGCCCGAAAACTTGACGGTCCTACAGCTCTCTCTCTCTCTCTCTCTCTCTCTCTCTCTCTCTCTCTCTCTCTCTCTCTCTCCTGCACACGCGCAAGCACACACACACCCACAGACACACATGCACACACGCGCGCGCTTACACACACAGACACACACGCATACATGCGCACAACACACACACACACACACACGCATGTCTGCGTGCGCACACATACACGCACATGCACAGACACAAACATTCACACGCATAGACATACACATGCATGCATACACACATGCACACGCGCGAGCGCACGCACACAAACACATACAGACACACACAAAGCACACACACATAACTGTCTGTGTCCCTCAAAAAGAAAAAAAATTAAAAATATAAAAAATGGAAAAAAGAGAAAGGAGACTGCTCTCCTTTCTTGTCGCGGGCAGGGGTGGCGGGTAGGAGGTCCTGAACCCCCCCCCCCCCCCCCCCCACGAAAAACAAACTCGGCCTAGTCGTGGCTTTTTTTAAAAACCATTTCTTTTTGTGATGGTGTGGAGGGGTAAGGGGTGTGCAGGTGAAGACAGGCAGATGATGGTAAGGTGCAGGAGCCAAGGGACAGCAGCCGTGTCAAGAAGACGCACAGGACAAAGCAGAGTTTTCCTTCCTTTATTTCTCCTCACACGCCGATCGCTCACACCTGGGAACACTGATCGCATTCACGAAAATAGTTGAGTTTTACGTCCTCATAGCAAAAGCTTTTCGGGACATGTTTTTCATTCACGGTAGTCTTGGCAATCGCACTCACTCAGTGCGCCCAGTTATATACAGCTTGACCGGACCGCAAAGAAGGCAACGCAGCGCCGCACTCGGAATGAGCCTCGCGGGACAGCAAATGACAAAATCTGTGCTATCTGTCGCAGCTTCTGCGTTAAGTTGTCTAGCTCGCCGTCCGTTCAAAGTATCCAAACATATTCGATATCGATGAAAACCTCAGAACCCAAGGAATAAAATGCAATAAGTCATATTTGACTACTCTGTGGCTGTGTGAAGTTATTGGTGATTGAAGTCCGAGAATGAACCCACTTTTAACGAGCTTACGTCATATTTTCCTTTATTTCGATGAGAAATACTGAATAGCATGAAATAATTTTGTAATGAATAAATAACTGCCATTTGGCTCATTTTATACATACAAATTTCATTATCCTAGATGCCGTCTGAGCGGAGAACGTTGTGTTTAAAATTTGATAGAAAACACAACTTGCTTTATCGTCACATGGCCGTCGCCACGTGCTTCGAACACGATCTTCGATAAAGCGTTATTCCGTTGAAATGGTCCATCGGATGATAATTTTTTAAAAATATACTTTCGGTTGCTTCTATCAAAGAAATGGAGTTATTAAAAAGATTTCGATTGGGAAGTCTGAATTTCATGAAACGACAATTTAGATCAAAACTCCGACAGTAAACAAAGAAGGCGACTCGCTAAAGGGATCGGCGCCGTCAGTCATTTCGTATAGTCGCAAGCTTGTACAGAAAAGATCATAGGCATGCGATATACGAAATGAGAGCTTATGGACTTTACTTTCAATGTGCATTCATGGATTCTTTGGATTCTCTCATACTTTTTGTGAGATCAAGAATTATCTACGGTTTGTTCGTCGGACAATTCAAAATGGCGCCAAGATTAATTTGGTCGAAATACCAGTTTTAGGGAAAATATGGGCTTCTCAGTCCAACACGATTGTAATGAATAGAACACATTAATTTTTGTGACTTCAGCGACGTATACACAACTATGTAGATTCTGAGGTATTCATGATTTAAAGAATTTACACAATAAAAATGAGATCAATGGATCAAGGGAGGTAAGGGGAAGATAACTCGTGAACAAAATATCTCGTCTACGATGGGTGACCAAGAAATATACACTGTTAGCACCCGGCTACATTTTGAATCAAGACAGTGACCTAATCTAATGAATATCATTAGTTTTCATCAGTTTCCCCCTCTTTTCATTTCTTTTTCAACTCGTCATCTTACCTGAGTGGTTTGCTGAGCATAGACCTGTCGTAGCCTGTACAGTCACTTGTGACACCT
Source organism: Conus ventricosus (assembly GCA_018398815.1). Classification (NCBI taxonomy): domain Eukaryota; kingdom Metazoa; phylum Mollusca; class Gastropoda; order Neogastropoda; family Conidae; genus Conus; species Conus ventricosus. Next base: position 64,445,574 of record CM031614.1, read on the forward strand.
CCTAGGTCATTCAGTTTCAGTGTCATCAAGGAGGCGTCACTGCGTGCGGACTAGCCCATATACGCTACACCACATCCGCTCAGTTCTGAGACCACACTACCGCATTGACTGTAAGCTGATGGGATAAACTGAATGAACAACTAAGATGAGAGCGTTGAAGAAGAGGGTCTCGTGGCTACCACTTAGCAGATGTCTGACCTACACATTAGCCCAATGCGCTGGTCAGACCTTGCGTGCCTATCGGGTTTTTGCTTGTTTGTTATGTAATTCAGAAACAAACAAATGAATAGAACAATGGAGCATACTGCGCCCTACCTGCCCCCGCCTCTCCGTGCGCGGCGGGTCGTACCAGTATGTCCTATCCCATGAGTCAGGTGCCCTGCCCACACGTTGGTGATATGACAGGTCTCTGTCTCACTGACTCATCTTGTGTGCATGTTGTGTCCGGTTTCCGTGAGGATCAGGTTGGACCGTCATGGCATGAGACTTTTTGGAAAACCCTTTCCTGTTTCGCTTTTCTCAGAAACTTGCCCGAGCGATCTGGGTTTTTTTTCCTGTTGACTCTCTCTCTCTCTCTCTCTCTCTCTCTCTCTCTCTCTCTCTCTCTCTCTCTCTCTCTCTCTCTCTCTCTCTCACACACACACACACACACACACACACACACACACACACACACACACACACACACAAAACCACTAGGTACCTCGGTATAGATCTAGCTGCTGATTCATTCTGTCTGTCTCTCTGTTTGTCTGCCTGTCTGTCTGTCTGTCTGTCGGTTTCTCTCTCTCTCTCTCTCTCTCTCTCTCTCTCTCTCTCTCTCTCTCTCTCTCTCTCTCTCTCTCTCTCTCTCTCTCTCTCCTGGATCGTCTGCTAAGTAATGGCTGCCCATATATCATATTATAGGAGTATGGTTTTGAATTTTTTGATTAATGTTAGCTATTATATGCATTTTGTTTATTTTCCGACGGAAAGTACTATATGTACTAACCTGATACAGGGAAAGCGGCAAGGTTTTAGTAATTTATCCTTGGGGCTGTTTAATCCAATGAATATAAATAACACAAGTTCAGCACCACACGAACACGACCACAGAACACACACTGAGTGTCAAAGGTTAACATGGCAGCTATCGTTATTCAGACCCAAGATTCGGGGTTTTCCTTTCTTTTGCACGGTAGGGGGTGATAATTAGGCGCATGCGTAAACGTAATAAACAAAGATGCTTAAAATAGTACGGCTTTCCGGAGAATTATATGACGCAGGTGTAGTAAGGTTTCCACTTTATACATGAAAATACGACGAGGGAAATGAAATAGATAACATGTGTTCTGCATGCTATAGATAACATGTGTTCTGCATGCTACTATCAACAGTATTCATTTCATGAGTTTTAAAATAATAATATATATACTTATATTATGTTCATAAGGAAAAACGTACTAAGAAATATTTATGTATAATTAAGATAGAACTCTGC
>CM031614.1:64457053-64470723 GCA_018398815.1 Conus ventricosus
GAAGGTTACTCTTTTCCATGCAAGCAATCAGAAGGTTACTCTTTTCCATGCAAGCAATCAGAAGGTTACTCTTTTCCATGCAAGCAATCAGAAGGTTACTCTTTCCATGCAAGCAATCAGAAGGTTACTCTTTTCCATGCAAGCAATCAGAAGGTTACTCCTTTCCATGCAAGCAATCAGAAGGTTACTCCTTTCCATGCAGCAAACAGAAGGTTACTCCTTTCCATGCAGCAATCAGAAGGTTACTCCTTTCCATGCAGCAATCAGAAGGTTACTCCTTTCCATGCAGCAATCAGAAGGTTACTCCTTTCCATGCAGCAAACAGAAGGTTACTCCTTTCCATGAAGCAATCAGAAGGTTACTCCTTTCCATGCAGCAAACAGAAGGTTACTCCTTTCCATGCAGCAATCAGAAGGTTACTCCTTTCCATGCAGCAAACAGAGAACCTTGCTATTGTCGGCCATTTTCTCTTCGCAGGCGAGAGAGCCTGGAGTCACGCTAGCAGTTTCTTGCCAACATCTCTCGCCCCGCTTGCCGTTTGAGAGCGAGGTTTGAAACATCCTCGCAACACTGCCCAGCCCATGTTGTTCCACGGCCATCACACTGGCCAGAGTGTGCCGAAGTGCAGATGCAGCATCGGGGCAGCCGCGGTCAGCACCTCGAGGAGATCGTGGGGGTTCATCAATGGTGACAGGACTGAAGACTGGTGGTCTACATGACTTGGTTTCCACTTTGCAATCACACAGCTTTACAATAAAATGTGAAAAATTGCACTCGCTAATGCTTATAATGTGTGATAGAAAATTTGACGCAACCGAAAACACCGACCGCAGAAGAAGAAGAAGAAGAAGAGAACGCAGCCAGTTTCACCCAACTCGCGAGAATTCCTAAGTGTCCTCTCCCAACTCGCAAGGAATTCCTAGGTGTCTCTCCCAACTCGCGAGAATTCCTAGGTGTCCTCTCCCAACTCGCGAGAATTCCTAGGTGTCCTCCCAACTCGCGAGAATTCTTGTTGTCCTCTCCAACTCACAAGTCCTTGGTGTCCTCTCCCAACTCACGACAGGTCCTTGGTGTCCTCTCCCAACTCACGACAAGTCCTTGGGTGTCCTCTCCCAACTCACGACAAGTCCTTGGTGTCCTCTCCAAACTCACGACAAGTCCTTGGTGTCCTCTTCCAACTCGCGAGAATTCCTAGGTCTACTCTCCAACTCAAGTCCTTGGTGTCTTCTCCCAACTTGCGAGAATTCCTAGGTGTCCTCTCCCAACTCAAGTCCTTGGTGTCTCTCCCAACTCGCGAGAATTCTAGGTGTCCTCTCCAACTCGCGAGAATTCCTAGGTGTCCTCTCCAACTCACGAGAATTCCTAGGTGTCCTCTCACAACTCAAGTCCTTGGTGTCCTCTCCCAACTCGCGAGAATTCCTAGGTGTCCTCTCCCAACTCGCGAGAATTCCTAGGTGTCCTCTCCCAACTCACGAGAATTCCTAGGTGTCCTCTCCCAACTCACGAGAATTCTAGGTGTCCTCTCCCAACTCAAGTCCTTGGTGTCCTCTCCCAACTCGCGAGAATTCTAGGTGTCCTCTCCCAACTCGCGAGAATTCCTAGGTGTCCTCTCCCAACTCACGAGAATTCCTTGGTGTCCTCTCCCAATGGCGAGAATTCCTAGGTGTCCTCTCCCAACTCACGAGAATTCCTAGGTGTCCTCTCCCAACTCAAGTCCTTGGTGTCCTCTCCCAACTCACGAGATTTCCTTGGTGTCCTCTCCCAACTCATGAGAATTCCTAGGTGTCCTCTCCCAACTGGCGAGAATTCCTAGGTGTCCTCTCCCAACTCACGAGAATTCCTTGTTGTCCTCTCCCAACTCACGACAGGTCCTTGGTGTCCTCTCCCAACTCATGACAGGTCCTTGGTGTCCTCTCCCAACTCACGACAAGTCCTTGGTGTCCTCTCCCAACTCATGACAGGTCCTTGGTGTCCTCTCCCAACTCACGACAGGTCCTTGGTGTCCTCTCCCAACTCATGACAGGTCCTTGGTGTCCTCTCCCAACTCACGACAAGTCCTTGGTGTCCTCTCCCAACTCATGACAGGTCCTTGGTGTCCTCTCCCAACTCCGACAGGTCCCTGGTGTCCTCTCCCAACTCACGACAGGTCCTTGGTGTCCTCTCCCAACTCACGACAAGTCCTTGGTGTCCTCTCCCAACTCACGACAGGTCCTTGGTGTCCTCTCCCAACTCACGACAGGTCCTTGGTGTCCTCTCCCAACTCACGACAGGTCCTTGGTATCCTCTCCAAACTCACGACAGGTCCTTGGTATCTCTCCCAACTCACGAGAATTCCTAGGTGTTTGCTTTGAACATTTTGTAGGTGTCCTCTCCAACTCACGAGAATTCCTAGGTGTTTGCTTTGAACATTTTGTAGGTGTCCTCTCCCAACTCGCGAGAATTCCTAGGTGTTTGCTTTGGGTGTGAAACGCGCCTGACGCCTGCAGCGATTGTCTGACGCGTTCTTGGTGGCGCTAATTGATTGCACGGATGGGTTGGCGACAGTGCCAGCAGGGGGAGACGAAGAGGGGAACAGGGGTGCTGACTCGATGGAGACGCCCCGCCGTATCTCCTGTGAGCCGGACAGGATTACACCACCTGGAGAGAGAGAGAGAGAGAGAGAGATGAGGGTAGAGAGAGTGAGAGAGAGAGAGAGGGGAGAGAGGAGAGATGAGAGGGGGGATAGGTCGTAGGGTCACGGGTCTTGGGCGAGGATGGAGGAATGGTGGTTGGGGGGGAGGGGGTGAAGGAGGAAAGAGTGGGTGGTGGGGGGGGTTGGATGTTGTGGGGGGGGGGGGGGGGGGGGGGGCGGTGTCGTTCGTCGGGAACGGTTTCAGTTTCCGGATGTTCAGTGTGGGAATAGACAGACCAGCCAAAGTGACCGAGGCGAAGAAAAGCTTTTCTTCGTGCTGTCAAGTGTTTTTAACTTTCATTCCTCTTCTCGTTCTTTCGATCATTTATTTTTTTCTTTTCCTTCCGATTTTAAAGTTGTTTGAACGAGCTATCTATCCGTTCATTCCCCCCCCCCCCCCCCCCCCCCCATTTTTTCATTTCTTCTACACCCTCCCCCCTCCCCTTTTTTTCGTATTTTTTTCTTCTTCCCTTTCTTCTTTCCTTCTTTCTTTCTCATTTTCTTAATTTATTGTTGTTGCATGTGTGAAAATCGACGACCGACAGAATTCCTCTCGGAAAGAATGATCTAGTTAAAAGAAAACCCTTTGAAAGCATTTTCAGCGCTTTAATTTTTTTTCCAGGTGGGGGGGGGGGGGGGGGGGGGGGGAGAGAGAGAGGAGAGAGAGAGAGAGGAGAGAGAGAGAGGGGGGGGGGGGGTAGGGGAGATTATAGTATCGATGAACTGTGTTTCCGACGCTTACATGTTCTTTACACCCCGGCTCGGGATGGGGAGCAAAGGGAAAGAACTGGAACGTAGAAAGAGGTCAAGGATCTGCCGAGAAGAGGAAGGATTACGGTTCTTTTCGTAGAAAATGACGTTAACAGTGGACCCTCTCAACAGCCATCCGCCAAAACTGCCCAACTGCCCGTGTCACTGTTTTTACAATGTGACCTTTCGTTCTCTGCTACGTGTTGACAGTTATTCAGACATCCCGTGTGATCGGGCTGGTCTGTGATGATAAAAAAAAGAAGGAAATAAGGAAGAAAACGGAAACAGGATTGTCAGAGGGAAAGCTGTCTATAGTAGTAAGGTGTCCGTCTTGTACAGAGACAATCAACGAACGTTCCGGCAAAACAAAGTCCTTAACGGGGCGGGGATCCTTATCAGGAAATGTCAGGCTGGTGCAGACGCGGAGAAACGTTTCGGGCAACAACAAAAAAGAAAGAAAAAAAATGAAATAAAAGGTCTGTAAAGACGGTGAATAGATCGGCGTTGGGAAGGCAGTCTGTTGAGACAGTGAATAGATCTGTGTTGGGGAGGCTAGTCTGTTGTGGAGACAGTGAATAGATCTGTGTTGGGGAGGCAGTCTGAGACAGTGAATAGATCTGTGTTGGGGAGGCAGTCTGTTGAGACAGTGAATAGATCTGTGTTGGGAAGACAGTCTGAGGACAGCGAATAGATCTGTGTTGGGAAGGTAGTCTGTTGTGGAAACAGTGAATAGATCTGTGTTGGGAAGACAGTCTGAGACAGTGAATAGATCTGTTGCGACGGCAGTCTGTTGAGACAGTGAATAGATCTGTGTTGGGAAGACAGTCTGAGACAGTGAATGGATCTGTGTTAGGAAGGCAGTCTGAGACAGTGAATAGACCTGTGTTGGGGAGGCAGTCTGTTGTGGAGACAGTGAATAGATCTGTGTTGGGGAGGCAGTCTGTTGAGACAGTGAATAGATCTGTGTTGGGAAGGCAGTCTGAGACAGTGAATAGATCTGTGTTGGGGAGGCAGTCTGTTGTGGAGACAGTGAATAGATCTGTGTTGGGGAGGCAGTCTGTTGAGACAGTGAATGGATCTGTGTTGGGAAGGCAGTCTGAGACAGTGAATAGATCTGTGTTGGGGAGGCAGTCTGTTGTGTGGAGACAGTGAATAGATCTGTGTTGGGAAGACAGTCTGAGACAGTGAATAGATCTGTGTTGGGGAGGCAGTCTGTTGAGACAGTGAATAGATCTGTGTTGGGGAGGCAGTCTGTTGAGACAGTGATAGATCTGTGTTGGGAAGGCAGTCTGTTGTGGAGACAGTGAATAGATCTGTGTTGGGAAGGCAGTCTGTTGAGGAGACAGTGAATAGATCTGTGTTGGGGAGGCAGTCTGTTGAGAAGACAGTGAATAGATCTGTGTTGGGGAGGCAGTCTGTTGAGAAGACAGTGAATAGATCTGTGTTGGGAAGGCAGTCTGTTGAGGAGACAGTGAATAGATCTGTGTTAGGAAGGCAGTCTGTTGTGGAGACAGTGAATAGATCTGTGTTGGGAAGGCAGTCTGTTGAGGAGACAGTGAATAGATCTGTGTTGGGGAGGCAGTCTGTTGAGGAGACAGTGAATAGATCTGTGTTGGGAAGGCAGTCTGTTGTGGAGACAGTGAATAGATCTGTGTTGGGGAGGCAGTCTGTTGAGGAGACAGTGAATAGATCGGTGTTGGGGAGGCAGTCTGTTGAGGAGACAGTGAATAGATCTGTGTTGGGAAGGCAGTCTGAGACAGTGAATAGATCTGTGTTGGGGAGGCAGTCTGTTGAGACAGTGAATAGATCTGTGTTGGGAAGGCAGTCTGTTGAGGAGACAGTGAATAGATCTGTGTTGGGGAGGCAGTCTGTTGTGGAGACAGTGAATAGATCTGTTTTTGGGAAGGCAGTCTGTTGAGACATGATATAGATCTGTGTTGGGGAGGCAGTCTGTTGAGACAGTGAATAGATCTGTTGGGAAGGCAGTCTGTTGAGACAGTGAATAGATCTGTGTTGGGGAGGCAGTCTGTGAGAAGACAGTGAATAGATCTGTGTTGGGGAGGCAGTCTGTTGAGACGGTGAATAGATCTGTGTTGGGAAGGCAGTCTGTTGAGACAGTGAATAGATCTGTGTTGGGAAGGCAGTCTGTTGGGACAGTGAATAGATCTGTGTTGGGAAGGCAGTCTGTTGGGACAGTGAATAGATCCGTGTTGGGAAGGCAGTCTGTTGGGACAGTGAATAGATCTGTGTTGGGAAGGCAGTCTGTTGGGACAGTGAATAGATCTGTGTTGGGAAGGCAGTCTGTTGGGACAGTGAATAGATCTGTGTTGGGAAGGCAGTCTGTTGAGAAGACAGTGAATAGATCTGTGTTGGGAAGGCAGTCTGTTGAGACAGTGAATAGATCTGTGTTGGGAAGGCAGTCTGTTGGGACAGTGAATAGATCTGTGTTGGGAAGGCAGTCTGTTGAGAAGACAGTGAATAGATCTGTGTTGGGGAGGCAGTCTGTTGAGGAGACAGTGAATAGATCTGTGTTGGGGAGGCAGTCTGTTGAGCCCCAGGATCAGAGCCTGTTGTTTTTGGAGGTCATGTAGTATAGATACAGACAACTATGTTTTTAAGAAAAAAAAGTGTTTGAAGGGAGACAATCTGTATTGAAGGTCGGTGTGGAATAGAGACAGACAACAATGTTGGGGGTGGGGAAGGGGGGGGGGGGGGGGGGGAGAGGAGGCAAAAACAAAAAAACCGAACGCCATGGTTCAAGGGGAGCCAATGTTTATTGGGAGGTCGGTCTGTTGCATAGACACAGACGGGTCTCTGAGGGGAGTGTTTATCATAGACACAGACGGGTCTCTGAGGGGAGTGTTTATCATAGACACAGACGGGTCTCTGAGGGGAGTGTTTATCATAGACACAGACGGGTCTCTGAGGGGAGTGTTTATCATAGACACAGACGGGTTTCTGAGGGGAGTGTTTATCTAGACACAGACGGGTCTCTGGGGGAGTGTTTATCATAGACACAGACGGATCTGTGAGGGGAGTGTTTATCATAGACACAGACGTGTCTCTGAGGGGAGTGTTTATCATAGACACAGACGTGTCTCTGAGGGAGTGTTTGTCATAGACACAGACGGGTCTCTGAGGGGAGTGTTTATCATGAGATGATTAGGTATAGACTGAGAAAAAATGTGCCAGAGAATGGATCTCTGAAGGGCAGTCTTTGTTTAGGAAGAACATCCAGTAGACGCACAAACAGGAATCTTCCGGGGGTGGGGGGGAGGGGGGGGTACTCCCCAAAGTCTTGACTCTTCTTCCCGCCACAAATAACTCTCCGTCTTACAACAGCATCTGCCAGAGTTACTACAAATAACTCCCCGTCTTACAACAGTATCTGCCAGAGTTACTACAAATAACTCTCCGTCTACAACAGCATCTGCCTGAGTTACTGCAAATAACTCTCCGTCTTACAACAGCATCTGCCTGAGTTACTGCAAATAACTCTCCGTCTTACAACAGCATCTGCCTGAGTTACTACAAATAACTCTCCGTCTTACAACAGCATCTGCCAGAGTTACTGCAAAATGGCAGCACGAAGGCCTAGCCAGGCTGAAAGCTCTCCACTGCCACATTGGAACTGATCATGTCTGGAAGGAGTGTGTGTGAGTGTGTGTGTGTGTGTGTGTGTGTGTGTGTGTGTGTGTGTGTGTGTGTGTGTGTGTGTGTGTGTGTGTGTGTGTGTGTGCCTCTGTGTGTGTGTGTGTGTGTGTGTGTGTGTGTGTGTGCGTGTGTGTGCGTGTGCGTGCGTGTGCGTGTGTGTGTGTGTGTGTGTGTGTGTGTGTTGTGTGTGTGTGCCAGTCTAGCCAGCAGACTGTGAGAGAGAATTTGGCCTCCAAACCCAAAGTCCTGGCTGTAGAAGTTGGAGCCAGGGGTGGTTGTAAGCTGATGACGCTCTGATCTCACGAAACGGCCTCACGATTTCCTGGAAGAAGGAGGATCAGAAACTTGAAGGCAACGGCTGGAGCAGCTGAAGAACCCGCCCCAATGGGATCTGGTGGAGGAGGAACAAAAGGGAGCTTGGTATGGCCTGCATTGCCCGAGTTGGAATAGATGTCCGACATGTCTGTGGATGAGACATCCGTCAGTCACGAAGACACCTGGGTGGTGTTCAGTGTTGCCTGTTCTGATCCAACATCAGCAGGAGTAGTGAGCTCTCCCTCCGGAGGGCGCCGTCACGTCCGTCCAGCGACAGCCCCTCCATCAATATGCTGATACCGGCGCGGTGACCCCGACGGAATCAAACCAAGGCCGTAGAACATCGAAACTGAGGTCACCATGAGAACAGGGCATGAAGGGCTACAGAATTGGAGACTTTTTTTTTTTTTTTTTCAAATGCTGATTGATGAGACTGAGGATGACGAATATGAATCTTGCGGATTTCCGTTCCCGGTCTAAGACTGATGAAAGCATTATTGACGCTTCCTTTCCATATAGATCCCGGGCGTCAAACCAGGCCGGGACATACAGACCCTTCCAGTGTTGGCGAGGAAATAGTTGAGCAGTCACTCTCAGAGACGCATCCATTAAGTGCTAAAACTCGACTGGTGGTCCCAGTCTTCCCTTGGAGCGGAGCCCGTAGCGAACTCAAACTGCCGTGTAGGAGGGGGTCGGAGCAGAAATATCCCAACAAGGCTCAGATGGGGAGGGGGGGGGGGGATTAAACCCACGACCTCCCAGCGCCGGGAGTTCGCGACGCTGACCACTTCGCCACGGGCGGCCGGTATCGTATTTTTGAAAGACTCGGCCTTGCGTTACCCAGCCACCCCGGGAGTTTGCATGTTCAATCTCGGCAGCGCCAGTGACCAGGGTGGTGGTGACAGTGGAGAGGCATCAAAGAATCAGATGGACCTGGCATGCAGCCTGCGGCTTAGAGTGCACATAGGTCAAGGCCGGAACCCCGGGAATTAAGGAAGGGGCCTGTTTTCTCTCTGAAGAGCTTCTGCGGTCGCAGCTTGCTGTCCTTATCTCCTCTGATATCCCCCGGGTCTGTGTGAGCAGTGCGGGAGAGGGGTGGCTGTGTGTGTGTTGGGGAAGATAAGTGGATATGGGGGGGGGGGGGGGGGGGGGGGGGGGAGAAGATGGGGAAGACCGAGCAGGCCGGACGGGGGGGGGGGGGGGGGGGGGGGGGGGGGGGGGGGGGGGTTTTTAAGTTTTATATTTTTAGATAGGGGGGGTGAGGATTGGAGAAAGTGAGGTTGGGAATACAGCCCCCCCCCCCTCCGCCGGGGGTGGGGGAATGGGGGGGGGGAGAGGAAGGGGTCGGATGAAGGGTGAGTAATGAGGGGGTTTATGTGCTGATGCCATGGGATCCCGTGCTAAATTGGTCGGCGGGAGGGCGGGGAGGGCGGGGAGGGCGGGGGGTGGAAGAGGTTTGGCAGCAGTTTCGGTAGTGTTTGTCTCCTCCTTCTTCGTTCCCTCCCCCTCCTTCCTCTCTCTCTCTCTCTCTCTCTCTCCTCTCTCTCATCCTCTCTCTCCTCTCTCTCTCTATCTCTCTCCTCTCTCTCTCTCTCCCGTCTAGGACCCACCCCCCTCTCCTTTCTCTCCCCCTCCCCCTCCTCCTTCCTCCTCCTCTCTCCCTCTCTCTGTGTCCTGCTCAACCCTCCCCTCCCTCCTGTCTGTCTGGCACTATGTCTCTGTCTCTGCTGCATGTCTGTCTGTCTGTCTTGTCTCTCCCATCGCTCCTGTCTGTCTGTGTCCCTGTCTGCAGGCTGGCTGTCGTCTGTCTCGCTCCCTCGCCCTGTCTGTCGGTCAGCCTGCCTGTCTGTCTCCGCGAATTCAGTACGACATAAGAGGGCACAGCACGAGAGAGAGAGAGAGAGAGAGAGAGACAGACAGACAGACAGACAGACAGAACAGACAACAGACAGACAGACAGAGGAAAAGAATAGGGAGACCTAAAAGATCGCGGAAAAAGGCGGAGGAGAGTAAAACAAACAGAAGACAGACACATAAGCATGAAAACAGAAAAAGACGAAGGATGGAGAGAGGAGAGAAGGGGGAAGAAGGACAGGAGACTTAAGAACAGAGGGAGTAGCAGGGGTGATTGAGGGTGGGGGGGGGGGGGGGGGGGGGGGGGGCAGAGCGTCAGGAGAGCAGAAAAGCAAAGAGTTTTTTTAAAAACTAATTTGTTAAGCACAGCAAATGGAAACGTCAAGCAACGCCTGACTCCCCTCGGGCAAAACGTAAATCTAGGGTACCTGAAATTTTAAAATAGAGAGAGAGAGAGAGAGAGAGAAGAAGAGAGAGAGAGAGAGATAGACGATCAGAGAGAAGAGAGAGAGAGAGAAGAGATGCCAGAGAGAAGAGAAGCAGAGAGAGAGAGAGAGAAAAGAAGAAGAATAAGAAGAAGAGGGTGGGAACCAGACTAGTTGACCAAACTTATTTCGCAACTCTTTCAAAAGACTGATGAAAACAGAAGAGAGAACGCATTAAGACAGCAAAGTGAGTTGTGGCCTACCCCCCAAGCGGTTTCGAAGACTGCTGAATCTCTGGCTAACTTTACACGTGAAGCGAATGCAGTCCGAAATTTCCCACGACTCTCTCCCCTCCTCCTCGCGCCCCCCCCCCCCCCCCCCTGAATTACACCCCTCCCCCACCCACAACCCACCCCACGCACACCCCAAATCAATCCAGGTTTTGCTTCTTTTCAGTCTGTGCGTACTTTTTCTTTTCCAGACGTTCACTGGCGCTTTGGGGGGTGTGCCGTTAACTGACGGCCCATGACGTTATGGTGCACTTACTCGCGAAACACTGCGTCCAGGGTTTTAAAACGCGTTATGATTCGGTTTGTTTTTCTAATACTTGCTGTACACGGTTAGAATACCGCGTGATCACTGGTGGATACAGTCTCCTGTAAGATGGCTGCGAGGAGGACCGATGGCAATCAGCCGTGTGTGTGTTGGTGTGGGTGTGTGTTGTGGTGTTTGCGTGCGTGCGTGCGTGGCGTGCGTGCGTGCGTGCGTGCGTGCGTGCGTGCGTGCGTGCGTGCGTCGGTGCCGTGGGTGTATGTGTGTGTGTATGTTTTTGTTGTTACAGAGGCGAAATTTATTTGACATGACCAGCCATAGTACGACATGTGGCAGGGTCATAAACGTCATGAACTACGTGTGTAATCGCAGTAAGCATGTCTTTTCTCTAAAATGCACCCACACGGGCACGCACGCACTCACGCACGCACGCCACCACGCACGCACGCACGCACGCGCGCACGCACACACACACACACACACAACACACACACAGCCACACACCCACCACACACAACCCAACTACACAACACAACACACACACACAACCCACCCAACACACACACACATTCAACACACACACACACACACACACACACACACACCACACACACACACACACACAACACACACACACACACAACACACACACATCACACACAAACACACACACCCACACACACACACAACAACCACACACACACACACACACCACACAACACACGGTTAGTTTGGGAATTTGGAGGGAGAAACCCGAAGCTGTAACCCCCCAACCTGTGGACGTTGGAAACCCTCGGAACACGCCGCGGTCCTAACAAGCTGTGCCCCAGAATCCTGAAATAGACTGGCCGCTATTTTAAAGAGCTCTGCTTTGAGGCAATGAATCGATCCATCCATGTCTTTTCGCTCCCGCAAGAAGGTCGCCGCTGCTGCATGCTGCAAAGAAACCCAAAACAACGTGCGCGTTCCTTAGCCCGCCGACAGTCTGTCTTATTATCTGGCGAGGAAAAACAGAGATAATAGGTCAACGCACTCTTTTGCAACATCTGGGGCTGCCACGACTATCAAGATACCGCACAGCAAGTCAGCGCCAGAGTCGTAGTAGGCGCCTCGCGTGGTGGAGAGACTAGCAGTGCAGTAGATGAGGGTGGGGAAGGGTGGGGGGTGGGGGTGGGGGTGGGGGGTACGCGTGACAGTCGATTCTTTCTCGATTGCGGAATTCACCGCCTGTTAGCCCCCCGGAGAGTCGCGGCTGGCGTTCTGTAGGTAACGGACTGACTGAACGGGAAACTGAGCGTGCAGGGCAAGGAGGGATGGGGTGTAGCCTGCCCGATATGGCGTTTCAATCACTTAATTTTTGTGAACGCTTTGGTCTGCTGTCGGTAAGAGTGTTACCGGAGCAGCCCCCCTTTCCGCCTCACCCCTCTCCCACCTCTGCTCTCCATTCTTCGAAAAACACACAAACCCTCACTTCGAATCACCCACATCACCCATCCCAGCACAAACAACATACATACCACTCGTCTGTCGGTCTGTCTGGCTGTCTGTCTGTCCTCTCTTCTCTCTCTCGTCTCTTTTTCCTCTCTCTCTCACAGTCTCTCCTCCTGTCTCGCTCTCTTCTCTCGCTCTCTCCTCTGTCACATAAGGATACAGACTAGGGCGCACACGCGAAAACACACACACACACACACACACACACACACACACACATCACACACACACACACACACGACACACACCACACACACACACACACACACACACACACACAGCACGACCCACACACACGACACATAGCGCGCGTGCAAGCACTCCACAACTTGACTATGTAACACCCTCTCGCTACAGGACACAACTAACTTGTGTAACATGTATGCATGTTCATACACGCAGCACACCACTCTCCACACACACACACGCAGCGCGCACGCACGCCGCACGCACGCACGCCCAGCACGCACCTCAACGCACACATTCGCACGCACGCACGCGTGCGAGAGAGAGAGAGAGAGAGAGAGAGAGAAGAGAAGAAGAGAAGAGAGAGAGAGAGAGAGAGACAGAGAGAAATCTCCTTATCACGGAAGAGAGAGAGAAGAAGAGAGAGAGAGAGAGAGAGAGAAAGAGAGATAGAGAGAGAGAGAGAGCGATTCAGAGTAGTGCTGTAAATCCGCAATATCTATTTACAAGTCATGTGCCAGTGGGATAGATGAGACGACATAAAAGCGAATCTTCAATACACGTTCAAAGCTTTCATGTCTACTGTATCAGGCAGAGCATGGAGCTCTCGGAGCCACCAGCCAGCAGCCAGCCAGCCTAACAGGAGGGGTTGGGGTGTGTGTGGTGGGGGGGGGGGGGGGGGGGGGAAGCAAAAAAGGGAGTGTAGATTAAAGAAGGAGACATGTTTTCTTTACCCTGATTTTCACTTAAATATTTTCCCCGGCTTAGAAGAGTGGGTGAGGACAAAGAAGAGAGAGAGAGAGAGAGAGAGAGAGAGAAGAAGAGGAGAGAGAGGAAGAGAGAGAGAGAGAGAGAGAGAGAAAGGTGTGGTGGAGTGGGGGGGGGGGGGAGGTCAGGGTCATGAAAGCTCCAAGAAAACATTGGAAAAAGAAGGTCATATGACTTCCCTTTGTCCGTGCCCCCATTGCACGATGTACAGTACTAACCTGGATGAGAAGCTCCCCATGTTAAGCATTGTACAGTTCTGACTGGATGAGAAGTCCCCATTGTTAGCATTTACAGTTTCTCACAGGATGAGAAGCCCCCATTGTTAGCAATGTACATTTTCTCACTGGATAGAGAAGCCCCATATTTAGCATGTACCGTTTCTCACTAGATGAGAAGTCCCCCATTGTTAGCATTGTTACAGTTCGCACACTAATGAGAAGTCCCCCATTGTTAGCATTGTAACAGTTCTGACTGGATGAGAAGACCTTCCATTGTTAGGCATTGTACAGTTCTGACTGGATTGAAAGCCCCCCATTGTTAGCATTGTACAGTTCTCCACTATGATGAGAAGCCCCCATGTGAGCAATGTACAGTTCTCACTGGATAGAACCCCCAATGTTAGCATTGTACAGTTCTCACTAGATGAGAAGTTCCCCATTGTTAGCATTGTACAGTTCTGACTGGATGAAAGCCCCCATTGTTTTAGCATTGTACAGTTCCTCACTAGATGAGAAGGTCCCCCATTGTTAGAAACATTGTACAGTTCTGACTGGATGAGAAGCCCCCCATTGTTAGCAATTGTACAGTTCTGACTGGATGAGAAGTACCCCCCCCCCCCCCCCCCCCCCTTCCCCGCCCCCCCCCCTTGTTAACATGTAACAGTTTCTGACTGGATGAGAAGCCCCCATTGGTAGCATTGTACCATTCTCACTGGATGAAAGCCCCCATTGTTAGCATTGTACAGTTCTCACGAGATGAGAAGTCCCCATTGTTAGCACTTGTAA
>CM031614.1:64470823-64475823 GCA_018398815.1 Conus ventricosus
CCCCCCCCCCCCTCAGCCGCCACCCCCCACACACCCCCCACACCCCACCCTCTATCCCCCGCTGTGTCCGCCCGACGACTCGACGTGGTGGCCGCATGCAATTATGGCTATCCGAGTCACTGTGTCCGTCACCGTGTGTCACGTGCACTCCGTTGAGCTGCCCCCCCCCTCTCTCTCTCTCTCCCTCTCTCTCTCTCTCTCTGTCTCTCTCTCTCTGTCTCTCCCTGTCTCTCTCCCTGTCTTTCTCTCCCTCCCTCTCTCTGTCTCTCTCTCTTTCTCTCTCTCCCTCTCTTTTTCTCTCTCTCTTTCTCTCTCTCTCTTCTGTGTGTTGTGTGTGTGTGTGTGTGTGTGTGTGTGTGTGTGTGTGTGTGTGTGTGTCTCAGGCTCTGTCTGTCTGTCTGTCTCTCTGTCTTTCTCTCTCTGTCTCTCTATCTTTCTGTCTCTCTGTCTTCTGTCTCTCTGTCTTTCTGTCTCTCCCTCTCTCTGCCTCTGTCTCTCTGTCTTTCTGTCTCTCCCTCTCTCTGCCTCTGTCTCTCTCTGTTTCTCCCCCTTTGTCTTTCTTTCTCTCTCTCTGTCTGTCTCTCTCATTCCCCTCTCCCCCTCTCTTTATCTGTCGCTTTCTCTCTGTCTCTCCTCTGTGTGTGTGTGTGTGTGTCTCAGTCTCTGTCTCTCTCTCCTGTCTTTCTCTCTCTGTAAGATAAGATAATATGGAACCCTGATGAAGTACATAGACTCAATGAATCCTGTTTTTCTCCTGCATTTTCGGACCATATAGCAGAAGCCACTGCTCAGATCGAACGATCAATTGATGATGCTTTGGACACTTTTACGTGTGCTATTAAAGATGCAGCAATGTGTATGACTAAGCGGATTTGTCCCAATAACCCCAAAGATGTTGTCCCCACTTCTAAACAAAGTAAGCCTTGGTTCGACAAAGATTGTCGCCTGTTAAAGAAGAACGCAAGAAAAGCGTTAAGAATCTTTAATAGAAACAAGAAACTAGAAAACAGATCATCGTACGTACAGGAAAGGAAAAAGTATAAAACTACTCTTAGAATTAAGGAAAAAGAATTCAAAAAGGAAACTGTAGATAGACTTGTCAACAATCGACATAATTCGCAGGCATTTTGGAAAGAAATAAAGAAATGGAAACGTAAAACCAGACTAAAAAATAACATACCAAAAGAAGACTGGTTTCTTCACTTTTCTAATCTCTTAAATGACAATGCTGAACACGCGTTCACGATATTTTTGAGCCAGAGGGTAGCGAAGCTGACAACTTGTTTGATTGCCTAAATATTGATATATCAGAAATAGAGGTTAAAAAGAAGCTATAAAACATTCAAAATCGGGAAAAGCAGCTGGACCTGATGGGTTAATAAATGAAGTTTTAAAAGTCTCACAGGATGCGATTGTCCCTTTTTTGACAAAGTATTTTAATGCTTTGTTTTCCAAGGGTACGTATCCCAGTGAATGGTCCAAAGCAATCATATTTCCACTCCATAAAAAAGGAGACATTAATAATCCCGATAACTATCGTAGTATTGCTCTTTTGTCTTGCCTCAGCAAACTGTATACTTATATATTAAATATGAGGTTGTCAGAATGGTCGAATACATACAATATTATATCTGAAACACAGGCTGGTTTCCGCAAAGATTATTCAACAATCGATCATATTTTCACATTAAATGCCTTAGTTCAGAAATATCTCGCTCTGAACAGAAAGATTTATGTAGCCTTTGTCGATTTTCAGAAAGCGTTCGACACGGTCAAGAGACATGTACTGTGGAATATTTTGCTAAAGATCGGAATCGGTGGTAAAATGCTTTCAGCGCTCCAATCAATGTACAACTCTGTGAAATTTTGCGTAAGAGATGATCTGGTTTATACCGACTATTTTGAATGCCTTCAAGGACTTAAGCAGGGCTGTTTGGCTTCTCCAATTTTCTTTTCTTTTATTATTAACGAATTAGCGGCTTATATAATCAATAACGGTAAACAATGGCTTCCAGCTTAGACCTGACACTACTGAGTTATTTTTGCTAATGTTTGCTGATGATATTGCTTTGTTTTCGTCCAGCCCGTGTGGTCTTCACACTCAGCTAAACAATTTATTTGTAATATCGCAGAACTTGGACTGAAAGTGAACCTCAGTAAAACAAAAATTATGGTGTTCAGAAATGGGGCTACTTATCAAAACATGAAAAATGGAATTATGGAACCCAAGACGTTGAAGTAGTAAACGTTTACAAATACCTCGGCCTCAACTTTACTACTCGCCTGAGCCGCAAATTGTCTGTCGAAGACATCATTACAAAAGCAAAGAAATGTGTTGTAGACATATTTAGAACCATGTGGAGAATCAGTTGTACTGACCCAAAAATTTTCTTTCAGCTCTTTGATGCCCAGATTGTACCAATACTGTTGTATGCGTCAGAAATTTGGGTACTGATGAAATAGAAGAGATAGAAAAAGTACATTTATTTGCATGTAAACGGTTGCTGAATGTAGCTCTCCGTACACCAAATCTAATGGTGTATGGTGAACTTGGTCGTTTTTCCTCTCTTTGTTCAAGCTTCAGTACGGTGTATTTCTTATTGGCTTAGACTGTGCATTACCTGAAAACAGATTTTCTAACATGGCTTACCAAATGCTTAAAGAAATGGACGATAGAGGAAAGGAAACGTGTGCCACTAAAGTCAGAAGAATGTTGTGTGTAAATGGTTTTGGACATGTATGGTGTTCACAGGGTGTCGGAAACAGAGAAAGTTTCCTGAAGGAATTTAAACAACGATTGATTGATTGTGCTAAACAAAATTGGTCGTCAAAACTCTCTGACAGCAACCGTTACGAACTTTACTGTAGTTTTAAAAGCTTACTGGAGCGTGAACAATATTTCGATGTTATTAATTCACATTACGTTAGAAACATGTTCACTAAATTTCGCTTGGGAATAACGGATCTGAAGTGTAACAGATATAGATACAAACCAGAATATGTCGACGTGTTACAATGTCCTTTTTGTCTAGCCTCTCAAGAAGATGAAACCCATTTTTTGTTCTGCTGCCCGATTTATGACGACCTACGTAAGAAATATCTGTCAGGTTTCAATTTGTTGTTCCATAGAACACAGAAATTAACCATTCTCAATACCACTGTTCCAACATCAACAGTGAATCTGGCTAAGTTTATTTTTTATGCCTTCAAACTCCGCAGTAACATGTTGGATCACCGTCTTTTCACGTGCGACTGTGGATAAATTCATTGTTTGATTTGTTGTCACGTATTGCTTACGGGCTGCTGGCCTACTATTCTTTCATGCATCATCTCCCGTTCACTTGCGTAAATATTTTGATTGTGTACCTGTGTGCTTGCTCGCGTGCGTTTATTTTTGTGTGAGCGCTTGCGCACTCACGTGTTCCATTCCTGTTTTCTTGAGAGAGAGAGAGAGAGAGAGAAGAGAGAGAGAGAGAGAGAGAGAGAGAGAGAGAGAGTTCTAAAGTATTATGTGTGAAACGGCGTAACAGAAAAGCTCCACAATGATAGTCATAATGACTCACTCGATTGTATGGACACAACGTCTGAACAATAAACCATCTGAAGTCTGAAGTCTGAAGTCTCTCTCTGTGTCTCTATCTTTCTGTCTCTCTGTCTTTCTCTTTGTCTCTTCCTCTCTCTGCCCCTGTCTGTCTCTCCCTGTCTCTACCCCTTTCTCTCTCCCCCCTCTCCTCTCTCTCTCTCTCTCTCTCTCTCTCTCTCTCTCTCTCTCTCTCTCCTTCTCCTTCCCTACCTCCCCGCCTCCTCTCTCTGTTTCTCTCGTTCTCTCTCTCATTTTATCCCTTACTCTCCTCCTCCCTCTCTCTCACTCTCTTTCTCTCTCACATTCTCTCCCTCCCTCCCTCTTTGGGCTCTTTTAAGCTTAGCACAATAAACCAACCATCATCATTCCCTCCCTCCCTCTCTCTCGCGGTCTCTTTCTGTGTGTGTGTCTCTCTCTCCCCCTCCCCTTCTCTCTCTCACCTTCTCTCTCTCTCCCTCCCCCATTTCTCTCTCCCTCCCCCACTCTCTCTCTGTCTCTCGCTCTCTCTCTCTTTAACAGACCTCTATGCAATATAATGTGTATTATATCACAGAAACCGGCTTCTGCTTAATCTGGGAATACTGCCTGACAGTGAGATGGATCGTGTTCGCATGGAAAGGACAGACAATCTGTGCTCACCCTCCCTCCCTCTCCCCCCTGCCACCTCTCTCTCTCTCTCTCTCTCTCTCTCTCTCTCTTAAGATGGGTCACTTGCCAGGAACAGAATTTCTGTCCCCTTCGAGGGTCCCCTGTTCTTCCCGGCGCTCCGTGTCTCTGTTCTCCTGTCTTCTTCTCCTCTCCCTCCTTTTTCCCTTCTTCTCTTCCCCCTCCCCTTCTTCCCTCCCCAAATGGGATTATTTATGGCACAGAAAAAGAAAAAAAGAAAAAGGGTAAAATTCCAAAAAACTGTGCCTTTCTTCTCCGTGTTGTCTGTCTCCTTCGGCTGTTGCTTTCCTTCTCTGTCTCCCTCTTCCCCCTTTCTCATTTAGGTTTGTTTGGGTCGGGGGGGAAAAAAAAATCCCCCCCCCCCCCCCCCCCCCCCCCCCCCCCCCCGCCCCCCCCCCCCCCCCCTTTTCCCCCCCCCCTCTCCCTCTCTCTCTTCCCCTCCCTGCCTGGCTTCGCCTTTTTCCCCCCTCCCCCCCCCCCCCTTTTTTGTGGTTTGCCGACAGGGGAGCAGAAAGAATAAAAAGAAAGGGGGAAAAGAAAGAGAAAAGGAAAGAAGAAAAAAAAGGATGAATGGGGGACAGAGACGAGACGAGAGAAAGAAACCAAAGGGGAGGAATGAGGGAGAGAGAAGAGAGAGAGAGAGGGAAGAGAGAAGAGAGAAGAGAGAGAGAGAGAGAGAGAAGAAAATGAAGGAGAGAGAGAGAGAGGAGAAGATGAGAGAGAGAAGAGAGAGAGAGAGAATGAGAGAGAG
>CM031614.1:64488323-64508323 GCA_018398815.1 Conus ventricosus
GTGGTGGGGCATCATCATCATCATGATCCTGGGATTCCTGGGCTGCTGCGGCGCCATCCGCGAGAGCCAGTGCATGCTGGGGGGCGGTGAGTTAGGGGTGGTGTGTGTGTGTGGGGGGGGGGGGGGGGGGGGAGTGTGTGCGCTCGCGCGTGTGCGTTGGCACTTATTTATCCTTCTGTTTCGTCGTTCTATTCTTAATATGCCTTGTGTGCGTGTGTGTGTGTGTGTGTGTGTGTGTGTGTGTGTGTGTGTGTGTGTGTGTTTGTGTTTATCCTTCTGTGCAGCATGCATTGTAATATCACTGCACCATGTTTGTGTGTGCAGTTCTTCGTCCTTCTGTTCATCATCTTCGCCATACTCCTTGGATTCGGCATCTATGCAGCCGTGGAGAAAGACGTGGTAAGACGATAGTAGCGATGATGATAATTACCGTGACCGTTTTGATAATGACGACGACGAGGATAAAGATGTTGGTGACTTCTTAAAGTACTGTGCTGTACATGATAGTAGTGATAATGTTGTTGTTGTTGTCGTAGTGATAATGTTGTTGTTGTTGTTGTCGTACCCTGGCTAAAAGACTCCAGGGATCATTCTAACAGCCGAAGCACTTGAACACTGTGGTACAAATGCATCAGCTAGGGATGAGAACATTAAAGTAGTGATGATGATTATGGCGATGATGCTAATGATGATGATGACAACGCGATTATGATGACGTTGCCGACGGGGACCGAGACGATGAAGGTGGTGATGAAGACGATGATGATGGTCAATATCATGGACTTGTGGATAATGATGATGATGATTATTCGTATCTCCAGCTTAATTAATTTTGAAAGGAATTTGTAGTAGATCAGTATTGATAGTGCAGAATAATAAAGACAGGACAGACGGATTATCTATTCCACATTCTCTCTGCCTCTATATCTATTTTTCTGTCCCTCTCTGTCTGTCTGCCTGCCTGCCTGTCTGTCTCTCTCGCCCCCTCCCCCCCCCCCCCCCCCCTCTCTCTCTCTCTTTCTCGCTCCCCCTCTCTCTTTCTCTCTCGCCCGCTCCCTCTCTGTCTCTCTCTCTCTCTCTCTTTCTTTTTCTTTACAGAAGAGACATCTTTAAAGACATCTCGTACTCACAATAACATTTTCTACTGAAGAGTGGTAGATCTACCAGCATTTAAAAAAATTTGTCGGATAACGATGTTTGCAATGAAGCAGACACGGAAGAAATTAACGAAACCAGCTGCTTGGATAGTCCCATCTCAAAAGAGGAGATTCTATTTGCGATGAAAAAAAAATTAAAGAATGGAAAATCTGCGGGTCCAGACGGTTTGATTGGCCAGCTATTTAAGAATGGTGGTGGTATCGTGATTGAATTCTTTCTTAAATTTTTCAATACTCTTTTTGATACAGGACTGTATCCTGAAAGCTGGTCTGAATCGATCGTCATCCCACTGTTTAAGAAAGGTGCCGCAAATGATCCTGGCAATTACAGAGGGATCTCACCGTCTGCTATAAGCAGCGAATTGTACAGCTCTATTATCAACAACATATTACAAAAAAATGGATCGATCAAAATAACATTACTGATGAATATCAAGTTGGCTTCAAAAAGAATCATTCCACTGTATATCACATGGACACCCTTTTGGCTTTAGTTCAGAAGCATTTTTCATGTAATCGTAAGCTGTATGTAGCTTTTATTGATTTTGAGAAAGCGTTCGACTCTTTTTCTAGAGAATTACTCTGGCCATTAGTGAAAAAGAATGGCATCAACGGCAAATTATATCAGTGTATAAAAAGTATGTACAATAGTGTTAAAGCAAGAGTAAGATCAGGTGGGGAACTTACTGACTATATTTTATGTACACAGGGTGTAAAACAAGGTGATGCTTGTAGCCCTGTTCTTTTCTCATTGTTAATAAACGAATTAGCTTTAGAAGTTATAGCGAAGGAAGCAGAGCGAAAAACGCTTTATTGTGTATCTTGAAAAAAATTATACATGTTGAATAATAATTCCTTGACAGTGTTTCTTAAACTCTTTGATGCTCAGGTTCAACCGGTTGCTCAGTATGGTGCCGAGATCTGGGGCCTAGATAAATCTGCTGCCCATGTTGAAAGAGTTCATTTATTAGCTCTTAAGAAATTTTTAGGGGTTCACATGAAGACACCTAATGAGCGTGTTTATGGGGAAACAAACCGCTGTTCAATTTATATTAGTTCATCTGTGCAGTGCATCAGATGGGATTGGAATGGCGTGGTAGAAGATCGTGGGTTTCAGGTGTTCGAGACTTTCTGTTTCATAATGGATTTGGGTTTGTTTGGATGAATCAAGGGGTTGGAAATGTAAATACGTTTTTGAAGCAACTTCGGCAAAGACCGATTGATAATCGATGGCAAAATTGGCATAGAAACATCTAGCACAGTGAGCGATGTTCATTTTAGAGAAGTTTTAAGACCTCTGTTTGATGTGAAAAAATACCTTTCACTTAATATTGATGAAGATGATGATGATGATGACGATGGAGAGCATTATGACTATGACGATGGCAGCACTTAATGATGTTGAACAATTCTCAGTAGGGGCACTGGTGGTGATGATGGTAATGCTGTCGCTGTTGCTGATGGCGGAAGGGATTAACCTGGTGGTGGTGATGGTTGAACAAGAAGTTGACGATGACCATGATCATGATGATGATAGTGATGATGATAATGATGGTGATGATGACGATGATGTCAGTTGCAGGGAGGAGAGGGGTGACTATGATGATCGTAAACCGGATGATGGTGATAAATGAAGACGCTGACGATAACCCTGGCGATGGTGATGATGTGATGATGATGGTGATTATGATGATGACGATGATATATGGTGATGATGACCATGATGATGATGATGACGACGATGATATATGGTGACGATGATGACCATGATGATGTTGATGCTGATGACGATGGTGATGTTGATGACGGTGATGCTGATGATGTCACAGCTGAAGGGGGAGGTGACGCAGATGGTGAGGGACGCGGTGAAGAACTACTACACGAGGGAGACCAGCCGCAAGTTCATGGACACCGTACAGACAGCGGTCAGTACACAATGAACACTGGTCAGGGCACTCCTGTAAAGCTGTGTATAGCTTGTTAGTGGTCAGGCCACTCCTGTGGCCCTCAGTACAGCTTGTTAGTGGTCAGGCCACTCCTGTGGCCCTCAGTACAGCTTGTTAGTGGTCAGGCCACTCCTGTGGCTCTCAGTACAGCTTGTTAGTGGTCAGGCCACTCCTGTGGCCCTCAGTACATCTTGTTGGTGGTCAAGGGACTCCCTTCGAGCTCAGTACAGCTTTGAAGTGGTCAGCGTAGTTTGTTTAGCGGTCAACACAGCTTTGTAGTAGTCCTTTTGCGGGTTATAGAGCCTCTTTCAGTGGTCAGTGTAGCTTTTTGGTGGTCAGTGTAGCTTTTTAGCAACCAGTAGAGCTTTTACAGTGGCCAGTGTAGCTTTTTAGCGATCAGTAGAGTTTATTCAGTGGTCGGTGTAGCTTTTTAGCG
Organism: Conus ventricosus; assembly: GCA_018398815.1. Lineage (NCBI taxonomy): Eukaryota > Metazoa > Mollusca > Gastropoda > Neogastropoda > Conidae > Conus > Conus ventricosus. Next base: position 64,491,863 of record CM031614.1, read on the forward strand.
ATCAGTAGAGTTTATTCAGTGGTCGGTGTAGCTTTTTAGCGATCAGTAGAGTTTATTCAGTGGTCGGTGTAGCTTTTTATGCGGTCCGTAGAGTTTTTCAATGGTTAGTGTAGCTTTTTAGCGGTCAGAGAGCTTTTTTTTCAGTAGTGATGGTGTGCAGATTTTATTAGTGGTCAGTTTTAGGCTGTAGCAGTCGGTGGAGTTTATCGGTGTCAGTGTAGTGTTTTAGCGATCAGTGTTTGTGTTTTAGCGGTCAGTGTAGTGTTTTAGCGTCAGTTAGTGTTTTGCAGTGTGTGTTTTAGCGATCAGTGTAGTGTTTTAGCGATCAGTGGAGCTTTTTCAGTGGCCAGAGTAGCAGAGCTGACCAGTGGCCAGTTTCATCTGTAGCATTAGCAGGGGTGGGAGACCTTCCGTATTGATACGGAATTCCGTATAGCAAATTTTGCCTTTTTTTTTTTTCCGTGTGCGCGTTCCGTGTTTCAGGTTTTCGCGTTACTTGAAATCCGCCATCTTTGTTTTCAATGCGTGAACACCGTGTAATATTATCGCGCTTTATATTTGTCAAAAATGGAGCCGATTAACGACGAAGCATAGGCACGGAAGATCGACAATGACCTGAAGAAAAGCAAGTGGAGAAATGAATAGATGGATGAGATGGACGAATTGAATCGTCCGTTCCGAAAATGACAGACTTGACTTATGCCTCTTGCTTCCTTGAGGAATCTAGGGCCGCGACGACACTCCTCCAACGCACGCGATTCTGGCAGGTCCTGCTTAGCTCGGCCCACACCTCAGCGTCGACAATCCTGCTCCAAGTCTGTTTTGGTCGACCCACTTTCCGCTTTCCTTGTGGATTCCAATCCAGAGCCTGCCTGGTTTACGTTGGATACAGGCTTCCGTAGCGTGTGGCCGATCCATCCCTATTTCCGTTTCTTCGTTCCGAAAATGGCTGCGGGCGGAAAACAAATGAAGTGGGCGGGGCTTGGTAAGTCAAATGGAAAAAAAGTCGACATCGAGTCTCTCCTGAATTTAAGATTGATGTAAGAAGAAAAAAGAAAAAAAAAGGAATCCTCATTCTCGAACTTATGAATTAAGTGCTTGAAATTTGGCCACTATCTTCTATTAACATCACTGGTGAGTGATAGTTAAATACATTGCAACCTATTTTGTTTTGATGGTTGTTAATGGTTAACGTTGTTTTCAAGGAGAGGCCATAAAAGTGTCTTGGCAAGACAAATTTTCTTCAGCATCTGCACCCCACCGGGGGACCTAAAGCGGCCCCCTGGACCCCCCGGCCTTTTCAGTGTAGCTATGATTTTCTGCCCCCACCCCTGCATTAGCTGGAGGTGATTGGTGGTCAGAGCGGCCTTCATGCGCTCACCACAGCTTATTCCAGGCCAGTGTAGTTTTTTTAAATTTTTATATAGCAATCAGTGGACCTTTTTCACTGTCGGTTTTTTCGGTCAGAATACTTTATCAATGGTCAATGTAGGTTTTTAGCGGCCAGAATACTTTATCAATGGTCAGTGTAGGTTTTTAGTGGTCAGAATACTTTACCAATGGTCAGTGTAGTTTTTAGCGGCCAATAATATCATTACCTTTTAATTACGCTGTCACTATGGGTTTTTTAATTTTTTATATTTTATTTGTTTCTTTGGGGTTTTTTCTTTTTTTTTTTTTTTTTTTTCGTGGTCGACGCTGTTTTCAAGCGCGGAGCACAGTGTTTTAGCGGTGACGGTCACTGGTTAGCGGTTATCGCAGCTCTCCAGCTGTGGCCAGTTCAGCTGTGGCCGTTAGGGGAGTTGTCATTGGATTCTGCAGTCCCTGTAAAGAACGTGTGAAACAAGCTTATGGTAGGAAACAAAAGAAGGCTTTTATTGACTGAATTATGAAACGGCGGTGGGGGGTGGGGCAGGTGGAGGCGGGGAGAGGAGAGAGAGAGGGATCTAAACTGTACGAGAATGCCTAAATGTGCTTCACCTTAAAACAAGCCTTTTATTTATCTCACGATTTTTTTTTGTTTCGTTTGTACGTGCGTGTGTATGCGCACACGCGCTCCGTATATATTTGTTGACATTTTTATGTAGAGGATAGCTGGGATGTCTCGTCAATATTTATCGTTCTGCCGTGTCTGTTTTTTTCCAGCGCTTGCCAAGAAAATGCCGACATTATAAACTTTACCTCTCCCTCACATCCACACCTACGCGCCAGTGCGCACTCACTTAATACACTCACACACACACTCTCACACACACGGACGCTTGCACGCACGCGCGCGCGCGCACACACACACACACCACTAGCACGCACACGCCACTAACATGCACACACACACACTTTCTCTCTCTCTCACACACACACAGGCCTACACTCACACACACATACATACTCGCGCGCGCCACACACACACACGCCACTAACACGCACAATCACCACGAACACGCGCATTCACCACTGACACGCACGCACGCGCACACACACATATCACTAACAAACTCTTTCCCACACTCTCTCACTCACACACACACACACGCACGCGAGCATATACATGCACACGCACATCACCGACTGTCTCACACACCACTAACAAGCACTCTCTCTCACGCGCGCAAACGCACACACATAACTGACTTTCTCTCTCTCTCTCTCTATCTTTCTCTCTCTCACACACACACATCACTAACACGCACGCTCTATCTCTTACGCACGTACGCGCGTACACACACACACACACGGACGGACACCGTAAACTGCTTGACTAAAGCGTTTACACACCCGAATCCCAAACGACATATGACTTTGATGATGTATCAGTGTGTGTGACGATGCCCGTGTTCAATGTCTCAATGTGTGTGTCGATGCCTGTGTTCTATGTCTTAGAGTGTGTCGATGCCCGTGTTCTATGTCTGAGAGTGTCGATGCCTGTTGTTCTATGTCTGAGAGTGTGTCGATGCCTGTTGTTCTATGTCTGAGAGTGTGTCGATGCCTGTGTGTGTTGATGCCCGTGTTCAGTGTCTCAGAGTGTGTGTTGATGCCCGTGTTCAGTGTGTGTGTTGATGCCCGTGTTCAGTGTGTGTGTTGATGCCCGTGTTCAGCGTCTCAGTGTGTGTGTTGATGCCCGTGTTCAGCGTCTCAGTGTGTGTGTTGATGCCTGTGTTCAGCGTCTCAGTGTGTGTGTTGATGCCTGTGTTCAGTGTCTCAGTGTGTGTGTTGATGCCCGTGTTCAGTGTCTCAGTGTGTTGATGCCCGTGTTCAGTGTCTCAGTGTGTGTGTTGATGCCCGTGTTCAGTGTCTCAGTGTGTGTGTTGATGCCCGTGTTCAGTGTCTCAGTGTGTGTGTGTTGATGCCTGTGTTCAGTGTCTTAGTGTGTGTGTTGATGCCCGTGTTCTCTATGCCTGCAGTTCCACTGCTGTGGGGCGGACCGGGCGGCCATGGACTACAAGGACCAGCTCAGAGTGCCAGACTCCTGCGCGGCCGAGTACCGGGACAAGGTCAGTGACACCCCCCACCCCGCCCTTTTACCCAACTCACTGGTGACGTCAGACAGCTCTTCCGGTCAAGCGCTAGGGAAATGAGCGGAATCCGCCCAGTGTCCAAGCTCGACACGTCTCTTGGTATTTGTGAACGAGATCAAGAACATGGACGATGGTCATGCAGGCTCGTTTTGAATTCGGCTTTTCTCCCGTTGGAAATTCACGTCATCTTCCATACAGACAACGTAGATGTGGTCTGTTGGCGGCGAGAGGTCGAAAAGGACGGGCACTGTTGTCAGCCTACTGCTCCACTGACGACGGGCACTGTTGTCAGCCTACTGCTCCACTGACGACGGGCACTGTTGTCAGCCTACTGCTCCACTGACGACGGGCACTGTTGTCAGCCGACACAGCTTGCTGGGGGAGAGGGGGAGGGAGCGTCGTTTGGTGCCACCTTGATCGGTTCGGACATGAGCTGCTCTGTCGTTGTCATGGGTCTCAATCAAACAAGCCGTACCTTCCTCTTTTGTTTGTATGTGTGTGGTTGTGTTTGTCTTCTAAACCTCGGGTCGGATCTGCTCTACCCATGGTCAGCTACGACCGACAGAGACCTACTGCTGCTACGACTACTACTAGTTGTATCTTGGCTTTTGACTCGAGGCACTGGAGCTGTCCTTTGTGTGGAGGTGATGGCGTTATTTCGGCTGCACAACCGTGTACATAACATAATACATGCGTGAAAATGTGTGAACTGCAACATACATCCGAAGATACGAAAGAAGAAAATGATGAGCAATGTGTACGCTATGTGTATGCGAGTATGTGTGTTGGGGGTGTGTGCATATTTGTGCCCGAGATCGTTTTCATGGGTGGGCGCGCTTCCGTGCGTTTTGATGTACACGCGTGTGTGTGTGTGTGTGTGTGTGTGTGTGTGTGTGCGCGCGCGCAGGTGAAATGACTTAATTTTATAATGCGGGTAACTGTCAAAGCCTGTTTCCCTGAATGACGTCACGGCCACTGACCGCAGTCCCTGTTTGTGCAGCCCTGTGACAAGGAGTTCTTTGAGTGGATCGCCGAACACCTCGTCGTCGTCGCCGGCGTCGCCATCGCCATCGCCATCGTTCTGGTAGGTCTGACGTCATCACTGTTTGACCAGAGTTTGTGTTTGTAAGGTGTTTGATCTTCTGTCTTCCCTCGCATGTTTGTTTGTGGTTGTAAGGTGTTTATCTTCTGTCTTCCCTCACAAGTTTGTGGTTGTAAGGTGTTTATCTTCTGTCTTCCCTCACATGTGTTTGTGGTTGTAAGGTGTTTGATCTGTCTTCCCTCACATGTTTGTTTGTGGTTGTAAGGTGTTTATCTTCTGTCTTCCCTCACATGTTTGTTTGTGGTTGTAAGGTGTTTGATCTGTCTTCCCTCACATGTTCGTTTGTGGTTGTAAGGTGTTTGATCTTGTCTTCCCTCTCTTGCTTGTTTGTTTGTGTTTGTAAGGTGTTTGATCTTCAGTCTTCCCTATCTTGTTTGTTTGTGAGGTGTTTATCTTCTGTCTTCCCTTGTTTGTTTGTTTGTTTGTAAGGTGTTTGATCTTCTGTCTTCCCTCTCTGTGTTTGTAAGGAGTCTCCTCTTTAATCTGCCCTCCCTCTCTGTTTGTTTGTAAGGTGTTTGATCTTCACTCTCTCCTCACTGGTGTTTCTCCATGCCGCTCATTTCGACCATCCCAGCTGCCGCTCATTTCGACCATCCCAGCTGCGCCCCCCCCCCCCTCTCTTTCCCCATAACGACAGCCAGGTCGTCCAGTCTGAAAGAGAACTGTCCCATCAGCTGTTGAATGCAGTCGCCTCCCGGAATATTCGGGGTGTCATGGAAATAGAGGGGGGGGGGGGGGGGGGGGGTGCAAAGGAGAAAGATGCCATCTAGGAACTTTATTCATCGCGTATTTACCATCACAAAGTGTTCTCGCCAACACCTCTCACCAGAAGGGAGGAGGGGGAGGGGAGAGTGCTCTAACTGATTTGGTTTATATGAAGTAAGTATGAGAGAGCAGGGGGTTACACAATGGAATTGACGGGGGGGGGGGGGGGGGGGCTTGTGGTGGGGGCGGGTGGGCAGTTAGGATTAGAATGTCTCCTCGAAGATTATATATATATATATATATCCTATAGCTCTCCTGTTTTGTACTGTAAATTGTTCTTGGAATACTGTTTCGTAGTACATGTGGATGTAATAGAAGAATGTCGAAGAACATCTATAATAATACGAAACATTAATCAAACAACAGCTTGAATAGCAAAACAGGACAAGAGCTACTGTGTGTGTGTGCGCGCGCGCGCGCGCGCATATGTGTGTCTCCATTTATCTGTCTATGCCTTACTTTAAAAATCATTCGGTAGTGTGCCTCTCAAACGTAAGGGAACCGTATCCCAGGCGAACAGGCGTCATCATAACAAAGAACGATCCGTGTCGGAAGCGGAAATGACCCTGTGATAGGAAACCACCCCTACAGGAGACGGAAGCACTGTTGTTGACCTCCTGTGCCGGTTCGGGTGACCTGCTCTTGTGGCTTCGGGCATTGTTCACGACGGTGAATGTTCAAGTGGCAGATGGTCGCGGATTCTGCAAGTTCTCTCTGGAAAAAAATTTAACATGGGTGATGTGCACCCAGTGATTTTCGAGGTGACTGTGGGGGGGGGGGGGGGGGGGGGGGGGGGGGTTGCAGTGCCTGTCTCCTCTCCAAAGCATGCGTATATCTCTCCCTCTCCATCCCTCTCCCATCCTCCCACTCCCCTCCCCACCATCTTCCTCATCCCTCTCCCTGTTCCCATACTCGACCTGCTCACAGAAATCGGCAATTGTGGATTAGTTTCATCCATGAGATGTCTGATTGCGCTTCAAGCCAAGGCATTCCATCATACATTTTATCCTACACCTGTCTGATCTTCATTTATGATCTTCAGATAGAAACAATCTGTCTCCCTCTTTCTCTCTCCTCTCCTCATCTCATCTCCCTCCCCCTCTCATATCCCTCCTCTCCCCCAACCTAACCCCTCACCTCCCTCTCCTCATCTTCCCCTCCGTTTCCCGCTACTTCTTCGCCCTCCCCCTCTATGTCCCTCTCATCTCCTTCCCCCTCTATGTCGCTCTCTCTCCATATCCCTCTCCTTTTCTCGCCTCCTCTCATTTCGCCCTAATCTCCCATCTCTCTCCCATCTTCATCCTCACTTTTTCCCTCTCCCCCTCCTTAACTCTCCCTGCCCCATCTCCTCATATCTCTCCCCCATCTTTCTCCCCCATCCTTCTCTTCCCATCCCACTCCCGATCCCCCCTCTCCCCATCCCATCTCCATCCCCCTCTCGCCATCACCCACCTCTTCCTTCCCCACCCCCTCCCTCCCCCATGCCCCCTCTCCCTCCCCCATCTCCTTCCCCCACTATGTCCCTCATCTCCTTCCCCCTCTATGTCGCTCTCCTCCTCTCCATATCCCTCTCCTTTTCTCGCTCCCTCTCCTCATTTCGCCCTAATCTCCCCCTCCTCATCTCTCTCCCCCATCTTCATCCTCACTTTTTCCCTGCCCCCCTCCTTATCAACTCTCCCTCCCTCATCTCCCGCTCATCTCTCCCATCTTTCTCCCCCATCTCTTTCTCTTCCCATCCCACTCCCCCGATCCCATCCCATCTCCATCCCCCTCTCGCCATCACCCACCTCTTCCTTCCTCACCCCTCTCCCTCCCCCATTGCCCCCTCTCCCATTGCCCCTCTCCCTCCCCATCCCTCTCCCCATGCCTCCCTCCTTCCCCCACTCTAACCGCATGCCCCTCCCTCCCCATGAACCCACTCCACTCCCCTCCCCATCCCCTCCCCATGCCCCCCCCCTACTCTCCCCCTGCTCCCCCCTACTCTCCCCTGCGCTCCCCCTCCCCCCCTCGCTCCCCCGCCCCCCGCGTTTGTGGGGCGGTGTGTGTTGTGTTTGGGTGCTGTTGAGGTGTAGGAGGGGAGGGGCGCGTACACACGCACTTGCATGCTTGTACTCGCACTAGGACACAACAGCACACACGCACACAAGCGCGCACGCACGCACACACACTCTTACTCTCTCAGGCGCATGCACACGCACACGATTCCTGTCCCTCATCCTCGACATCCCTTTCTTCTGGCTTCTGAAGGGCCTGAAAAAAACACAACAACAGCAACGGGATAACATCAATCTCAATCAAGATAATAGAGTAGCAACCTAGTACATGAAAAGGTAAATGAAAACAAATAAATGAATAAAATGTTTGTGTGTTTGCAGATCCTTGGCATGATCTTCTCTATGGCTCTGTGCTGCGCTCTTCGAGACACAGTGTAAGTGTGTGCGTGTCCCGTCCACTTGGGCCCTACGTCTACTGCCATCGACACATCGTTCACAATGATCTCCCTTGTCGTCACGTTTCATCTCCCTTTTTGATGCTCAGTATTTCTCAGAACGACGATGGACAAATGCCGCTCACTATTTCTCGAATGGCGATGGACATAGTTTAACATAGGTCAGGAAATATTTGGCGCTCACTATTTTTAACAATGCAGCAGGAAACAGTTGGTACATACTCTCGGAAGTGTCTGATACACATGCATCCCTCTTTCTCCCCCTCCTGTGTGTGTGTGTGTGTGTGTGTGTGTGAGAGAGAGACAGTATGTGCATTTTTTCTCTCTGCATTTAACTTCAGTTAAGACCCACCCCTTCTCTTTCTTTGTGTGTGTGTGTGTGTTTGTGCGCGCGCGCGCACACACTCCTCGCAGACTGCAAAAAGCTTTATGGAATAACATTTTGCTCCTACTGTCGGTTCGATTTTTTTATTTTTGTCTTGTAGACTGACTCTCTCTCTCTCTCTCTCTCTCACATTCTTTGTGCAGTTAAAAAAATTGGTTTGGGGTCAGGCCTTTACATAAGTCGTCACATTCCGAGATTGCTTCAAGCGATTCACCGTTCCGTTATTCGGTGCGATCGCATATAATTATGATTATGCTTTACGCATTCTCAGACTACTTCCTGGATGGAAAATTGGAAATGAAATGAGGCAGGGAACAGTAAACAATATTATTACTATCACTTCCTGGATGGAAAATTGGAAATGAAATGAGGCAGGGAACAGTAAACAATATTATTACTATTACTTCCTGGATGGCTCATAGCCTATGCTGTTCATGAGCAAGTTATCTGAACTAATCTGAATCTGATGTGTGTTTTGCTTTTTTTTTTTTTTAATTGCAAAATGTTTTATATTTCAGAGCGTAAAATGTCCACGGGCCACCTCTGCATCTACAGTCCATTGTCTCAGCAACTGACCATCGGAGAGACTGACCATCAGAGAGGAGCAACGCATGGCATCCACGAGAGACAATGTAAAAGAGACAACTCTTGCAACAGAGGTGTTAAAAAGAGGTTGTCTCCCTTGGCAAGAAATCGCATTTCTTTTACTGTTGATATGGGAGACGCTTTATTTTCTCACACACACACTCACTCAGCCACAAACACACACACGCGCGCGCGTCCGCACTCTGTGTAGACGACAAAGAATATTTTCTTGGTGTGCAAACAAAATGACCATATTTTTTTCAGATCATGGGAATTGAAAACTTCATTACATTAGATGCCTGTGTTTATTTTGTATCTGTGTCAGTGTCTACCATGACCCAAATGAATAGTCATGTGAACCCGGATGTCTTCAACTGAACGATTGACAAGAGACCGTGGCGTGACTGACCTGTGTATTTCTGACGACTCTCCGTGGGTGTTGGGGGTAGTGTAGGTAAACAAAATATTCAAAACGCAAACGAACAGAAGATGAATCCAGAACATGGCCATGCGCATGTGTGTACTTGCCCATTTCTAGGTCAGCATGGTCAAATACGCACACTCGCTCATATGCACAACTCTCCTCCTCCCTCAGCCCGCCCCTCTATCTCTCTCTGTCACACACACACACGCGCGCGCACGCGCGCACACGCACACACACACAGAAGGGAAAAAGGCAAACGGAATTTGTTCTTCAGACTGATTATGTATCCTGGTTCGTACCATCCCCTGTCACAGTCATATTATATATTCTTGCCAGCCATTTTCATGTAAGTTTCGATTAAGAAAACGTGTAGTAAAACTCACAGCTGTTCCACATATATCTGGTTTTGTGAATACATGTTTGTTATGTGAAATCTCCTCCCCCCCCCTTTTTTTTTTTCTTCTTTACACCAACCCATAGTGATTTCATACCTACTTTCTCCAAGGACTGAATAAGACCACAGAAATTAGGTGAAACATTTTAAACGGAATTCTATTTTTCGGTGAATAGTGTTATACTGAGTATCCATTTTCTGGCGAATTGTTTTAAACTGATTGTAATTGTTCATGGGGGGGGGGGGGGGGGGGGGGGGGGAGCTATTTGGGACTTTGGAATACTTTGTCATGAATGAATGAGAAAGATCAGAAAGAATAGAATCCCTACCTTCTGTGTTTGACCTACCTGTTCTGTCTAATGCTGTCATGACATGGCCTGGGTGATAATGCACGTCAAACAGTGTGTGAGAACTTTAATGTGTAAGCATGATCAGGTATCTGCAAGCCAGTGTGTGTGTACATGTGCAACGCACTAGTGCGTGAACAAGCATACAAGCAGACCTGCTGTTTTGTCTCGTATTCCAACAGCAGGAAAGGGTGGAAGACAACTGTCTGGAACTCTCCCATCTGTCTTTTTTCTCTCCTTCGATTCAAAAAAGCGGAAAAAAAACAGTGGAAGAGCGATGGTCTGGAATTCCCCAAAACGAAGAAAAAGAGATCATTTTGATCATAATCAGATGCGGAACGTTTCGGGGCAAGAGGTACAAGAAATTAGGTTTTACTACGAGATGAGGAAGACATCGTTTCCTTGCGCATGGAACCTTAACAAAAGGGAAGATCGGTAAGAGAGAGAGAGAGAAAAAAAATATATATATAATATAAAAATTGCTGACAGTTGTAAACACTCCATGTATATAAATGTTTCAAGCTTGATATCAATACGTGAATGAAGCCTCGCCAAGAGATAGTCACTGTTTCTCGTTGAACCTGTCTGACGTGTTTCGGTTCACTTGAACACAGAACGAAGCATGGCCAAGGAGGATGAAAGCCTCCGGCAGTTCTGAACACACGGACAGTTTCAGTCAAGTGGAACACAGCATTGAACGTGTTTGACAGAGCGTGATACCGGCACTGACGGCAGTAAACAGACGGTCCGTTGATGCCCTGAAGCTCGGTCTGTTCCAGTTCCAGGGGCGGTGTGTGTGCTGAAGATGAACGGTCGACATGCGACCCGTCTCCCAGCTTCAGCGTGGTGTTTTTTTTTTTGTGTGTGTGTGCCGTCATATACTGGCCACCTGTTGCGCTCGCTCCTGATGATAAAAGGAAAAAGAAAAAAAAAGAATCTTCCTCTTCCTCAACTTCTGAAAAACAAACTTCCAAAGTGTCCAACATCTATTTCAGCACAGACAAAACTGACAATTTAGAACGATCTTGAAGACGTTTCTTTTGTTTCAACCTATATCCTTCGAATGAGACTATAAACCGAGGTTCCGTGTGTGAACGCATGCATAACAGCACACACGTAAAATCCCATCACCAACTTTCGGAACAGTAGGCCAGTTTGGCCGTTGGTATGGATGACACGTTACACATAGCATGCGCCCTGCGTGAGAAATGGAAAAGAATGAAGGAAGTAAAGAAAATGAGTGATCGATATTGAGCGATACTGACTGGATGACACGGGAAACGACTGAATGAAGCGCCAGCTGGCAGCTCTTCAGTCGGCACTACCCAGGTAGGCAGCCCGTTGTGTAAACGAGTGTTGATTGTAAAGCGCTTAGAGCTTGGCCTCTAGCCGAGAATAGGCGCTATACAAGTATTCATTATTATTTATTATTATTATTATTAATTATTATATTTTATATATACTTTTTTGTTTCCATCGGATCTGAGATTTCACAATGGAAAGATTTTTAACAAACTTTCGTATGGGTTTTTAAAAAAAAATGTATTTTAAAGAATTGTGTGAATGAATGACTTGAGTTGATTTTAACGTGGTGACAGCCCTGATGTGGCCCTTTGCGGTCGGCTGGGCTATAAGCAACATTATCCTATCTTATCTTTTTTGGTTTCCGATTGACAGAAGTACAGCGTATCATTATGAAAACGTTTTCAGATGTTTAGACAATGAGTTTACATTTCTCTCCTAACACAGCAGAAAATAGCACGGTGTTGGGGGGTTGAAACAGAGATGGGAAAGCTACGCGGAAACGTGCAAATGCGCTTTTTAATTTTATAAAAGAAAAAATAGAGAGATATATAAAGGCTTCTGTTAGTAGTATGCATTTACATGAGACTGAAGGAATAACAGTAACGCACACACACTCCTTCAGCTTCAGATACAGCCCCCCCCCCCCCCCAAAAAAAAAAACCCAAAAAAAAACCTAAATAAATAAATAAAAATAAATAAAGAAAGAAAGAAAAAAACACACGAAACCCACCAAATCACACACAAACACACACGGTTAATGTTTCTGATGTGTTCAGCACGAAAAAAATGGCCATTAATGTAAAACGGAGTTACTGATCGATTTTATCCACTGTTGAATTGACCGACTATTTTCTTCCATTTAGGGCATGTTTTGTGAAAAGAAAATTTAAAAAAAAAAAAAAGAGGGTTTTCAAATGGTTGGAAAATTGAAGGGATAAGCACCCTATCCCATCTACCCCCCCCCCCCCCCCCCCCCCCCCCCTTCCCCCAAAACAACAACAACAACAGCAACAACAGCACCAAACAAGCATATTCCGTGGTAACAGAAGTGTTGTGGGCTACTTGTGAAAACGAAACACTGATACAGGTGCTACGTTACAGCAGGTGAGAAATTGTGATCGGTTCAGATGTATTCAGATGCGAGGAGAATGTGTTTGATGTCTGGCGAATGAAATGAAGCTACCATTGTCGATGTTCATACTTCTTACTGGCGTGCCCGAGGCCCACACGTGATCCCCAACTGACTCTCCACCCCCTTCCTCCTCTCCTACTTATTACGCACACCCTTAGCTCTTTCCACGGCACTCCGACCCCCCCCCCCCTCCTCCCCCTTCTTCCACCATCCCCAACATCCCCCACCCTCCCTCCTCACCTCGCACCGTCCTTCTCCCATCACCTGACCAGAATGATGAACACAGGGGAAGGGATGGGTCCCCGGCCATGGTTCGTGAAACCAGTCACACATCTTGCGTCACGCTCCCACGCTTAGTGTGTGCGTGGTGCAGCGGTTTGAATCGCGGACTCGAGCAATGGGATGCTGCGGGTTCGATCCCACCAGTCCTTTTTTTTAAATTATATATTCTGTGGGATCGTTCGGTCCGGACTGCTCTTACCCCGCCACACCCCCCCCCCCCAGCTCCTCCTTCCACCCTCCTTCCCCGAGCTGAATGCGCCACTGGATCACTCGGTCGAATTTCATCCACTCGTCGATACGTGTCTTGAGAGTGTTGCTGGTATTTCCTGACCAGCACTGCACGTGTCTGTATTTCTCGGGCCTGGCTGATGCCGTGATACGAAAGAATGCGTAGAACACAGCCCGGTCATTTTAGTCTCGGGCCAGTGTCCATGGCCACGTTCTCATCGCCCTCACTGGCCACGTTCTCATCGCCCTCACTGGCCACGTTCTCATCGCCCTCACTGATTTTCATAAATGACAAGCCTGTGTGCCTCTTTAAGCCCTTGTTACTTGATGACGTCATTTATTTTTTTTAAAGTCATCTTCACTTAGTGCCCGCGACGAATGTGCGTCGAGGTCATCGGTATGGACAAGGTCACGGGGGGGGGGGGGGGGGGGGGGGGGGGGGGGCTCAACTGTCGTTCCAAGGACGTGGTCAAGGTCATCGGTAGGGGCAAGGTCACGGGGGACTCACCTGACGTTCCAAAGACGTGGTCAAGGTCATCGGTAGGGTCAAGGTCACGGGGGGACTCGACTATCGTTCCAAGGACATGGTCACGCCCTCCGTGAGGAGACGCTGGTTCGTGCCGGCTCTTGGAAACTATTGTCGTCATTGGGGGACTGTGCAGGGGAGTTATTGCCTATGTCACATGTGTAAACTATTGTCGTCATTGGGGGACCCTGCACGGGAGGTATTGCCTATGTGTAAACTACTGTCGTCAGTGGGGGGACCCTGCAGGGGAGGCATTGCCTATGTGTAAACTATTGTCGTCAGTGGGGGGGCTGTGCAGGGGAGGTATTGCCTATGTGTAAACTACTGTCGTCAGTGGGGGACCCTGCAGGGGAGGTATTGCCTATGTGTAAACTATTGTCAGTGGGGGGCTGTGCAGGGGAGGTACTGCCTATATGTAAATTATTGTCAGTGGGGGACTGCAGGGGAGGTATTGCCTGTGTGTAAACTATTGTCGTCAGTGGGGGACTGTGCAGGGGAGGTATTGCCTATGTGTAAACTATTGTCGTCAGTGGGGGACTGTACAGGGGAGGTCGTGGGGGACTGTACAAGGGAGGTATTGCCTATGTGTAAACTATTGTCGTCAGTGGGGGACCCTGCAGGGGAGGTATTGCCTATGTGTAAACTATTGTCGTCAGTGGGGGACCCTGCAGGGGAGGTATTGCCTATGTGAAGGAAATCGACCGAAGTGACCAGGCGGCAGTGCAGCATTTCCTCTGAAGGGTGGCCTCGTGCCTGCTTGATATTGATCGCTCTATGTGGACTGGGCCTGCGATGGGTCAGACCTGGGGTCTGGTTGTGTACGGGGGAAGCCACAAGGGGCGTAATACCACACATACACGCAAAACCAAAACCACGTTGTGCCCCAAACATCTGGTTGCCACTACAGTCCCTGCCACGGGGCTACTATCAAGTTCCCTCCCTTGGACCCGCCTCTTTTCTTCTTCTTTTTTTTTGCCTTTGAATTGCCCTCCGCCCTCCCCCTCCCTCTATTCAGTTTCCTTGTGTGGTTGTGACATCTGGTGTAGCGGTTGTTGTGGTTGCGATCCAGGATACTGAAGAGATGATGTCTTTGATTTTTTTTGATATTGCTATTTTCATATGCTTGATGATGTATTCCTGTGTGTACATGCTTGACTATGTATTGCATGAGAGGCTGGTGGTATACTTATCTTCAGAGTGTTTTGGAAAGAAAAGAAAATTCATGATTTGTATAATTTCAGAATCGTTTATAGCCTTTGATGTTAGTTTGCACACCAGAATGTCTTCTTCTTCAGCAGTTTACAGTGTTTAAACATACTGCTGGAAGGTACTAATGTTGCGCCAGGAAAAAATCAGTCTAAATCTAATTATTAATATTCTTCTGTTCACATAAATTGTCTTTACAGTTTTATGTAAAAAAAAAACAAAACAAACTGAAAGTCTCCTTTTCAAATTTTGCATTTCGAGGTACAGTTTTAAACACAGTGAAATATACTGTGAAATTTTAACTGATGCGTGGTTTAAAATGGATAATTAAAATCATTGGGTTTTTTTTCTTTCAAAATGTGAATTTTATTAGTCCTTGCAAAAACAACAATCGGCTCAGATAGAAAAGCACGTGTAACCGGTATGTTCACTGGAAAGTTGTCCAAGAGATTCCTTGGATTAAAGAAAACAGGGTTCTTCTTGTACTGGTGAATTGAAATCCGCAGTCTTCATTTTCTATTTTGTACTCTTTCATTTTTTTTTCTTGTCTTGTGGATTTCTCCCCTCATTTTGCTGTAAACATTTTATTTTAGATTGAATTTGAATGTGCTCGTTGCTCCTTTTTTTGCGATCCATAATGTATAATGTAACACTGTATACTATATTGCTGAATTTTTAAAAAGGTACATTTGCAGATCTGAGTTGTGCAATAGCTGCTTGGATAAATTGGATAGCTGCTTTCAGATCATTCTGCTCTTCTGTACTTTTTGTTGTTCGTTTTCTTTCTTGTCATTCTTTTTTTTTCCATTACAATACACTCTCATTTTTCTGTATCTTTGTATCCTAAATTTACTCTCATTTTTTTTCTGTGACCGTGTATCCTAAACTTACACGTCGGTTTTTGTCAGTAGACTTTTACTTCTGTATCTGCTATACCATTTTCAGTATATTTTAACGACTAGTTTCTATGCACTTTTGTTAACACTCTTTATAATCTTTATCCCATTTACGAATTATGCATAGTTATTTTGTTTGCCAAGTTATACATAGGAAGGACTTGATTTACGACACAATGAATCATCAAATTATTAATTCGCTAATTCATAATTACTCCCCTTGCATTTGTCATCTTAGGTTGGTTGGTTGGGCTTTTGTTTTGTTTTGTTTGTTCGTTTCATGGTGGCGGCTTTTTCTTTTTATCCGGAAGAGGCAGGACTGTAGACTCGGGGGGAACTGAACAAAGTGGTTGAAGAAGACTTACGCTGAACACCGATATTTATGAGCCGCAGTCTCTCGAGCTATGCAGGTTAATTACGTCAAAAAGCAGTTCTCTCCCTTCTCTGCGTCTCTAAAGCTGCTGTAATCATTACTGAAAGTACCTTGATGCATGATGGTATTTTAAAAGCCAGTTATGAGTTTGATAGTCGTACGATCGGGTCCGCACAGAGCCTTCTAATAGTCCTTGCCACTGAAAAGGCTGACAACATGACTAATTTGAAGCCAGTTACAATAGATAATCAAAACGCATGCAAGTGTCATCGCTTGAAGTTCACCCGAATTGTAAGGTGTGTCAGTGACCGTCCTCTGTTCTAAGTTGCTTATCTTGTAGATGGAAGGGCTTGGGTGTTGGGTGCCTATAGTAGTACAAAATAATTGCGCGCTGGTGACCTACTCGTTTTTGAGTGAACCAGTATTTTAGGAAGAAGAAATCTTGGTTTGTCGAATTTTTGTTTCAAAACTTTTGTAAATAGATATTAGTTTCAAGGTAGGTAAGATTAATGAACGTGTGATGTGTACTCCATGACTTTTTGTTGTT
>CM031614.1:64513323-64603323 GCA_018398815.1 Conus ventricosus
AAAAAGCATGATGTGGGGCGAAGACTATGATACTAAAAAGCATGATGTGGGGCGAAGACTATGATACAAAAATACGTGACGTGGGGCGACGACTATGATACTAAAGTACGTGACGTGCGGCGACGACTATGATTCTAAAATACGTGACGTGCGGCGACGACTATGACACAAAAATACGTGACGTGCGGCGACGACTATGATACTAAAATACGTGACGTGCGGCGACGACTATGATACTAAAATACGTGACGTGCGGCGACGACTATGACACTAAAAGGCACGACGTGGTACAAAGACTATGATACTAAAATGCGTGAAGTGGGGCGAAGACTATGATACTAAAAGGCACGACGTGGGACAAAGACTATGATACTAAAATGCGTGAAGTGGGGCGAAGACTATGATACTCAAAGGCACGACGTGGGGCGGAGACTATGAAATAACAAGATGCGAAGCATATAAACGTACTCCCAGTTTTCCAAACCGCTTATAAATCGGCCAAGTTCTTTGTGAGATAAGAAATAAAGGCAAAATAACGGTTTTAACGGTTATTTAACCGATGCACACTTTTGAAACTGGTATTTTAGTCCTCACTGGGCTAAAGCCTGTGTACATACCAAATTTCATCCAAATCGGACAATATATCAAGAACAACGATTTTGAACGTTCAGATTTTGAAACACTACATGGAAGTGCCATTTGTGTGTGATAACCTTTCTATATACAAAATTTCATTAAAACCCACCAATAAAAAAAAAAAATAACGGCAAAATAACGGTTTAACGGTTATATAACCGATAATAATATACACTTTTGAAACCGGTATTTTAGTCCTCACTGGGCTAAAGCCTGTGTACATATCAAATTTCATTCAAATCAGACAATATGTCAAGAATAACGTTTTTAACGGTCAAATTTTGAAACACTATATAGAAGTGCCATTTGTGTGTCATAACCTTTCTATATACCAAATTTAATTAAAAACCACCTGTATAAAAGAAATAACGGCAGAATAACGGTTTTTAACGCTTGGATTTAGCATCAAGATCAACAACATTGTCAAATCAGTTCAGTTCGCCGGACGGGTGCTTTTGACTATACACGGAAGACGGTGTGGGTCCATGTGGACCCATGTCCGCAAAGAGAGTTCCCTCTTTGCGAGCCATGGGTCCACACGGACCCATACCGTCGTCGATGACTGTATAAAATGTCACCTTTAATTACCTTTTCAAATTTTGACCTATATTTTCGAAATTTTAGGACAAGGAGAGAATTTGTGTGTTTGGAGCATATCTAAAATTTCATTGAAAAATATCTATAAATATACGAGATATTGGCATTTAAAGACCCTTCTGGGTCCACATGGACCCACACCGTCCGGCGAAGGTAGCATTACATCACTTACATATGGACAGAGGCTCCGATTTGTCACAAGATCATCCAAACCGCTTATAAATTGGCCAAGCACTTTCTGAGATATTCCATAAAGAAGAAAAACCGTTATAGGCCGTTACAGCCGTTAGTAACGGCTATCGAGGTAAACTAAAACATCGGGCATCATCCGTGGCCCATAATGAACATACCTACAAATTTTCAGAAAGATCGGCCCAGTAGTTTTGTCTGGAGCGAGTGGAACACATTTTGACCACGGACACACAGACAACACAGACAGCATTTCTTCGTTCCCATTCTGAAGTACTCCCTGTTCTATAAGAACTGGGAGTACAAAAAGACACATCAGTGCTCGTCCTTTTTGTACTCCCAGTTCTTATGGAACAGGGAGTACTTTAGAATGGGAACGAAGAAATGCTGTGTGTATGTGTGTGTGTGTGTGTGTGTGTGTGTGTGTGTGTGTGTGTGCGCGTGTGTGTGTGCGCGTGTGTGTGCGTGTGCGTGTGCGTTGTGTGTGTGCGCGCGCGTCCGTCCGTGGTCAAATTGTGTTCCACTCGCTTCAGACAAAACTACTGGGCCGATCTTTCTGAAAATTTGTAGGTATCTTCATTATGGGTCACGTTACTAACGGCTGCAACGACCTGTAACGGTTTTTCTTCTCATGGAATATCTAAGAAAGTACTTGGCCGCCGATCTTTGTGAAAATTAGCAGGTATGTTCATTATGGGTCACGGATGATGCCTGATGATTTAGTTTACCCCGTTATAGCCATTACTAACGGCTGTAACGGCCTGTAACTGGTTTTCTTCTTTATGGAATATCTCAGAAAGTACTTGGCCGATCTTTCTGAGAATTTGTAGATATGTTCATTATGGGTCACGAATAATGCCCATGTTTTAGGTTACCGTTATATCCGTTACTAACGGCTGTAACGGTTTTTCTTCTTCATGGAATATCTAAGAAAGAACTTGGCCGATCTTTGTTAAAATTAGCAGGTATGTTCATTATGGGTCACGGATGATACCCGATGTTTTAGTTTACCGTTATAGCCGTTACCAACGGCTGTAACGGCCTGTAACGCTTTTTCTTCTTTATGGAACATCCCAGAAAATACTTGGCTGATCTTTGTGAAAATTAGTAGGTATGCTCACTATGGGTTACGGATGATGGCCGATGTTTTAGTTTACCGTTATAGCCGTTACTAACGGCTATAACGGCTCATAACGGTTTTTCTTCTTTTTGGAATATCTCACAAAGTACTTTGTCGATCTTTCTGAAAATTTGTAGGTATGTTCATTATGGGCGACGGATGATGCCCGACATTTTAATATACCGTTATAGCCGTTACTAATGGCTATAACGGCCCATAACGGTTTTTCTTTTTTATGAAATATCTCAGAAAGTACTTGGCCGATCTTTCTGAAAATTTGTAGGTATGTTCATTATGGGTCACAGATGATGCCCGACGTTTTAGTTAACCGTTATAGCCGTTATAACGGCCCATAATGGTTTTCTTCTTGATGGGAAATCTCAGAAAGTTCTTGGCGATCTTTCTGAAACGTTGTATGTTCATTATAGGTCACAGATGATGACCGATCTTTACCAGAATAGCCATTACTAACGGCTACACCAGCCCAAGACGGTTTTTCCTTTTTATGGAATATCTTACACGAATTTAGGATAAATTGGGAGTACAATTATATGCTTTGCATCTTGTTTTCTGTTACCTTCGTAAACAAAGAACTTAATTCTCTCCTTCCCCCCCCTCTCTCTCTCCATCCTCCTCACTCCAACTCTCTCTCTCTAGCTCTCCCTTCTCTTTCCCATCTCTATCCGTCTCTACGTTAAAGCAGACATGTCTTGCAGGGCAGGGAACCGAGACACATTTGTCTTGCAGAGCAGCGAATCTAAACAGACCCGTCTCGTACAGCAGCGAATTAAAACTGACCTGTCTTGTACAACAGTGAATTAAAACTGACCTGTCTTGGACAGCAGCGAATTAAAACTGACCTGTCTTGTACAGCAGTGAATTAAAACAGACCTGTCTTGTACAACAGTGAATTAAAACTGACCTGTCTTGTACAACAGTGAATTAAAACTGACCTGTCCTGTACAGCAGTGAATCTAAACAGACCTGTCTTGTACAGCAGCGAATCTAAACAGACCTGTTTTCCGGAGCAGTGAATTAATGCATACATGTCTTGCAGAGCAGTGAATTCAGACATACATGTCTTGCAGAGAAGTTAATTCAGACACACATGTCTTGCAGAGAAGTGAATTAAGACGCACATGTCTTGCGGAGCAGTGAATAAAGACATACATGTCTTGCAGAGAAGTGAATTCAGACATACATGTCTTGCAGAGAAGTTAATTCAGACACACATGTCTTGCAGAGAAGTTAATTCAGACACACGTCTTGCAGAGAAGTTAATTCAGACACACGTCTTGCAGAGAAGTTAATTCAGACACACATGTCTTGCAGAGAAGTGAATTAAGACGCACATGTCTTGCAGAGAAGTGAATTCAGATAAGATAAGATAATGTTGCTTATAGCCCAGCCGACCGCAAAGGGCCACATCAGGGCTGTCACCACGTTAAAATCAACTCACAAGTCATTAAGAAAAAAAAACAAAAAAACTTTCACACGTCTCTTTAAATGACATCTTCTAGAAACTCACCAGAAACTTCGTTAAAAATCTTTCTTCCGTAAAATCTTAAATCAGATGAAAAATGTTAATCTCTCTCAAATACTCAAGGATCACGTGAACAGGATCTTCATGGACTCCGCTGTAAAATGTTGTGTCTCACATCGTGCAAGTCCCAAAACTCTAAAAGAATATGTTTCATTGTGAGTGGCACATGACATGGAATGCACCACGGAGCTTCTTCACTCTTTAAAAGGTAGGAATGAGTAAAATACGAATGGCCGGTGTGCAGTCGGCACAGAACCGTTTCCTATTTACGACCACCAGACGCAGATGGGAGGAACTCCTTAAGGTTTGGACGGATCTGAAAGAGTTTGTTATCCGTCTGGGTATTCCAATCCTCCTGCCAGAGGACTCTCACATAATCGTTAATTTTGGGTTTCAGATCCGAGCAGGGGATATATATACCGACTTCCATAAAAAACGCGAAAACAAAACAAGCTGAAGGTTGGGGGTGAATTTTATTGGTCACAATTGTACAGAGTGGAAGCGAGAATTCAACGTGATTTGATTCATTACACCGGTAATGTGTGAAAATGTCATCAGCAATATGTCTTTTGTGTGGAAAATCCAAGGTCACGTGACAAACCAGCTTGAAGTCCTAACACCATTTGCGTTGACAACTGCTTGACACCTGCGGCTCATTGAGTGGACCAAGTGGTTGATGCATCCCCTTGGCACACCAGCCCACACATGGACGATGGCCTGGTGAAGTTGAGCCGCTGTTGCTGGTCGTGGACGCAGGAGGTCCAACCGTCTGCCAAGTTCATCCCAAAAATGTTCTATTGGGTTTAAATCGGGACTGAGGGCTGGCCAGGGCAGCACATTGACGTTGTTATGCTGAAGAAATTGCTGGGTGGCCCTGGCGGTGTGTGGTCTTGCATTGTCCTGTTGGAATGTCACGTTTGGGTGTTGCGCAAAAAAAGGATCGACATGGGGTCTGAGCACCTGGTTGATGTAGCGCTGTGCATCGACACCCTGTCCGCGACCAGGACCAATGTTCTGAAAGATGACTGGTCCTATGGCGTGGTTAATGCCAATTGCACCCCATATCATAACGTTCAGGCCTCCCCAGGGGTTCCGCTCTACCACACAGGAGTCAGCATAGCGTTCACCAGGTCGACGCCATATTCTGACACGACCGTCAGCCATGTCAATACAAAAACGGCTCTCATCTGAGAACAGTATGCGTCCCCACTGCTGCCTGCGCCAGTTGATTCGGGCTTGTGCCCACTGCAGCCTGTCCTGCCGGTGTCTTGGTGTCAGTACCGGACCTCTGTGAGGACGCCTACATGCCAGCCCGTTCTCCTGAAGATGCCGCCGCATAGTGTTGAGGCCGATTCGTTTGCTGGAGATTCCCAGGCACCTGTCGAGCAGTGTTAGCGGCTGTTTGCGCCTGTCCCGCAGATGGGTTCGAACAAGATGGCGATCCTCTCTTTGTGTGGTGACCCAAGGATGGCCTGGCCGGGGACGATCATCAGTGGTACCAGTGACTCGCATGCGGTGCTGCAGACGATAGATGGTTGGCATCTTGGCATCTCTGTAGCGCTCAGACGGCAAGTTGTTACCTGAACCTTGTAGCGCGGCTTTATAAAGGCTGCATGCTTGCGTACTTGTCGCTGGTTAACTTTGCTCTGCATGGTGTGCACGTGCCTCACATGCAAGCAACCAGTTTGCCATTTTTGTTGACCCTCCAATGCCGGGAATGATGTGTTGCTCACACAATTTTTTCACTGCACGTGAGTCTTGGACCCAAACAAACTTGCCACAATGGTTCAATATTGTATATTCACCCCTTTTCACCCGAAAAATAGCTTTCAAATTTTCGCGTTTTTTATGGAAGTCAGTATATATGTTGGACAGTTTCTCCCTTGTGGCATTCTTGGCTAAACGATCAACCATCTCGTTCCCTCCGATGCCAACATGACCAGGAACCCAAGCTAGAGTAATGTTGTAACCATCCGCTTTCAACTTGCTAGAAAGTTCAAAGAAATGTAAAAGTTCTGGATGCTGAAGGTTGCGGCCAGCTATGGCCTCCAAAGCTGACAGCGAATCCGACAGAACCTGAAAGTCCCTCTTCGTAGATTGTGAAATTATCTTCAATGCCAGAACCAGAGCAGTAAGTTCCGCAGAAGCATCTGGAGGTATATGTTTTAACAGTATCTGAGAAGGAGCACCAGGGCAATAGGCTGCACAGGCTACTCCATCTTCAGACTTGGAACGTCAGTGAAAATTTTCTAAGATAAGATAATGTTGCTTATAGCCCAGCGACCGCAAAGGGCCACATCAGGGCTGTCACCACTTTTAAAATCAACTCACAAGCCATTTAAAAAAAAAAAATTCACATATCTCTTTAAATGACTTCTAGAAATGCACCAGAAACTTCGTTAAAAATCGTTCTTCCGTAAAATCTTAAATCAGATGAAAAATGTTAATCTCTCTCAAAAACTCAAGGATCATGTCAGGGGGACATCCCTGAACAGGATCTTCATGGACTCCGCTGTAAAATGTTTGTGTCTCACATCGTGCAAGTCCAACACTCTAAAAGAACATGTTTCATCGTGAGTGGCGCATGACATGGAATGCACCACGGAGCTTCTTCACTCTTTAAAGTTACGAATGGGTAAAATACGAATGGCGGTGTGCAGCCGGCACAGAACTGTTTCTTCTTTACGACCACCAGACGTAGATAAGAGGAACTCCTTAAGGTTTGGACGGATCTGAAAGAGTTTGTTATCCGTCTGTGTATTTCAATCCTCCTGCCAGAGGTCTCTCACATAATCGTTAATTTTGGGTTTCAGATCTGAGCAGGGAATATATATGTTTGACGGTTTCTCTGTTGTGGCATTCTTGGCTAAACGATCAACCATTTCGTTCCCTCCGATGCCAACATGACCAGGAATCCAAGCCAGAATAATGTTGTAACCATCCACTTTCAACTTGGTCAAAAGTTCAAAAAAGTGTAAAGTTCTGGGTGCTGAAGGTTGCGGCCAGCAATGGCCTCCAACGCTGACAGTGAATCTGACAGAACCAGAAAGTTCCTCTTCGTAGATTGTGAGATTATCCTCAGCGCCAGAACCAGAGCAGTACGTTCAGCGGAATAGACAGAAGCATCTGAAGTTATATGTTCTAACAGTTTCTGAGAAGGAGCCCCAGGGCAATAGGCTGCACAGGCCACTCCATCCTCAGACATGGAACCGTCAGTGAAAATTTTCTGATAAGATGGAAATTTTGAACAGAGGTCAGCATACAATGCCTTGTATGCCAGCTGCAAGATCAAAACAAATCCGAGGTGTGAAAAAGGTCCACGGAGGTTCCTCTGGAAACTTGGAAAAATCGGACACAACTCCCAGGTCTAGACCTGCATTCCGCACGTGAGGCTGCATACGAAGACCAAACGGCGGAATACAGTTAGGGTTGTTTTCAAATTTACTTTGGAACGGAGGATCAAAAACACAGTCATAGGCAGGGTTTTCTGGTTCCGAGAACAGTCTGGTATAATAATTGAAAGACAGTTTCAGCCTGCGGTTGGACAGTGAGGGTTCACCTGCCTCTGCGTACAGGCTGTACACAGGGGTGGTGCGGAATGCTCCAAGACAGAGACGAAGCCCTTGATGGTGGATAGGGTCCAAGCGTTTCAGGTAAGACCGTCTCGCAGAGCCGTACACAGCACAACCATAGTTCAGTTTGGAACGGACCAAGGCTCTGTAGAGGTGCAGCAAAGTTTTCTTATCAGCGCCCCAGTCAGTGTGCGCTACGACCCGCAGAATATTCAGTGCTTTCTGGCAAGCAGTTTTGAGGTTTTTAATGTGGCTGAGAAAGTTAAGTTTCTGGGCAAAAATAACTCCTAGAAATTTGGCCTCTTTGACAGCTGGAATGGGAGATTTCCCCATTTGAATTTCAGGATCTGGAAAAAAACTGACGGAAATTATGGAAGTGAATGCACTGAGTCTTTGTAGGAGAAAAGGTGAAACCATTTTCATCCGCCCACTGATGAATTTTATCCACACAAAGCTGGAGCCTGCGCTGGATTCTCGGGTACAGGCTTCCAGTTGCGTAGACAGCAAAATCATCCACAAACAATGAGCAGTCTGAACCCTGCTGAACTGATTTGACAATGTTGTTGATCTTGATGCTAAAGATGGCAGGAGACAGTATGCTCCCTTGTGGAACACCCAACTCCTGCTCGTGAACATCAGAGAGAGTGGTGCCAACCCGGACCTAAAACTGTCGTTCTGCCAAAACATTTTGTATGAAAAGTGGAAGATGACTCGAAAAACCAAGATCATGGAGATCATGAAGTATCCCTGACTTCCAGGTGGTATTGTAGGCCTTCTCCAAGTCGAAGAAAAATTGCCACTGCATGCTGTTTGTTCAGAAAGGCATCCGAAGTGTAGATTCCAGACGAATCAAATGGTCAACTGTAGTCCGATGTTTGCGGAAACCACACTGTTCTTTCGCCAAAAGGCCATCGGTTTCGAGTTTCCACATGAGTCTAGCATTGACAATTTTCTCCATCAATTTACAGACACAGCTGGTCAAAGCTATGGGACGGTAGTTTGATGGATTAGAAAGATCTTTTCCAGGTTTGGGAATGGGAATAATGAGGGCTTTTCGCCAAGAAGGTGGAAAGAAACCAGTAGTCAGTAGCAGTTTAGACCTTTTTGCGGAAGATGTTTCAAAAGTTTATAATGGACTTCATCTATACCTGGAGAAGAATCGCTGCAGGAAATCAAGGCGGATTTCAGTTCGTTTAAAGTTAAAGGAAGATTGTAGTCTTCCATGTTGTCTGACGAAAAGTTGCATGGTGATTTTTCTTTAAGGGATTTATTTTTGACAAATCTGGCCGATTTGTTAGAAGACGAGGAATTCTTTTCAATGGTTGAAGCAAGCAGATTAGCAACTGCTTTTTTCTCTGTTATTAAAGAGTCAGAAAACTTGAGATGGTTCACAGTGGGTCCAGGTGTTCTTCCCTTCGATTTTCTTGATGATTTTCCACACTTTTTTCTTCGATGTTTTGGATGTGAGACTTGAGCAAAACTGTCTCCAAGATGAACGTTTACTGGTCTTATAAATGTATTTGGATTTGGCCCTCAGTCTCTGATGCGCTCGGACGTTGGGCATCGAAGGTCTGCAAGAGACCCAACGTTGAGCTCTTTTGCGGGTTTTGTTAATTTCCTTGCTTTCAAAGTTGAACCAAGGAACTTTTGGCATTAGGGGCTTTTTGGAAGAGGTGTGGATGCTTGACTTTGTGCAATTCAGTATGAAATCTGAAAGACTTCCTGCTGGATCTTCACTTTGCAGGATCTTGTCCTCTTCCAGATCCATAAGAAACTTAGTGGCAAAGAGGTCCCAATCTGCTTTGTTGAAATTGAGGCGTTCTGGTAAAGACTCACTCTCTGCGTTCGTATACCGAAGCAACACAGGAAAGTGGTCGCTACCATGCAGATCCTCATCAACCTCCCAAACAAAATCCAAAAACAAAGATGGGTCACAGACAGAAAGATCCAGACAAGATGTGGTGCCATTAGCGGAGTGAAAGTAAGTTGGCGATTTCCCATTCAGGACACACAGATCAAGCTCCGAAAACACTTCCTCTAAAAGCAGACCCATTGGTGATGATCTCTCACTTCCCATAGAGAAGAGTGGCCATTCAGATCCCCCAACAGCAGCAAAGGTCTGGGATAAGATAAGATAATGTTGCTTATAGCCCAGCCGACCGCGAAGGGCCACATCAGGGCTGTCACCACGTTAAAATAAACTCACCAGTCATTTAAAAAAAAAAAAAAAAAAAAACCTTTCACACATCTCTTTAAATGACATCGTCTAGAAACGTACCAGAAACTTCGTTAAAAATATTTCTTCCGTAAAATCTTAAATCAGATGAAAAATGTTAATCTCTCTCAAAAACTCAAGGATCACATCAGGCGGGACATCCCTGAACAGGATCTTCATGGACTCCGCTGTAAAATGTTTGTGTCTCACATCGTGCAAGTCCCAACACTCTAAAAGAACATGTTTCATTGTGAGTGGCGCATGACATGGAATACACCACGGAGCTTCTTCACTCTTTAAAAGGTAAGAATGGGTAAAATACGAATGGCCGGTGTGCAGCCGGCACAGAACCGTTTCCTCTTTACGACCTCCCGACGTAGATGGGAGGAAGTCCTTAAGGTTTGGACGGATCTGAAAGAGTTTGTTATTCGTCTGTGTGTTCCAATCCTCCTGCCAGAGGTCTCTCACATAATCGTTAATTTTGGGTTTCACATCTGAGCAGGGGATATAAATGTTGGACAGTTTTCTCTTGTGGCGTTCTTGGCTAAACGATCAACCATTTCGTTGCCGCCGATGCCAACATGACCAGGAACCCAAGCCAGACTAATGTTGTAACCGTCCGCTTTCAACGTGCTAAAAAGTTCAAAGAAATGTAAAAGTTCTGGATGCTGAAGGTTGCGGCCAGCTATGGCCTCCAAAGCTGACAGCGAATCCGACAGAACCAGAAAGTCCCTCTTCGAAGATTGTGGGATTATCTTCAAAGCCAGAACCAGAGCAGTAAGTTCAGCAGAATACACAGAAGCATCTGAATGTATATGTTCCAACAGTATCTGAGAAGGAGCCCCAGGGCAGTAGGCTGCACAGGCCACTCCATCTTCAGACTTGGAACCGTCAGTGAAAACTTTTTGATAGGATGGAATTTGGAACAGAGGTCAGCATACAATGCCTTGTACGCCAGAGAGCTGGTAGACTCTTTGCGAAAAGCTGCAAGATCGAAACGAATCTCTGGTGTGAAAAAGGTCCACGGAGGTTGATCCAGAAACTTAGAAAAATCGGACACAACTCCTAGGTCTAGACCTGCATTCCGCACGTGAGGCCGCATACGAAGACCAAACGGCGGAATACATTTCGGGTTGTTTTCAAACTTACTTTGGAACGGAGGGTCAAAGACACAGTCATAGGCAGGATTCTGCAGTTCTGAGAACAGTCGGATATAATAATTCAAAGACAGTTTCAGCCTGAGGTTGGACAGTGAAGGTTCATCCACCTCTGCGTACAGGCTGTACACAGGGGTGGTGCGGAACGCTCCAAGACAGAGACGAAGCCCTTGATGGTGGATAGGGTCCAAGAGTTTGAGGTAAGACGATCTTGCGGAGCCGTACACAGCACAACCGTAGTCCAGTTTGGAACGGACCAAGGCTCTGTAGAGGTGCAGCAAAGTGTTCTTATCAGCGCCCCAGTCAGTGTGCGCTACGACCGCAGAATATTCAGAGCTTTCTGGCAAGAAGTTTTGAGGTTTTTAATGTGGCTGAGAAAGATAAGTTTTTGATCAAAAATAACTCCTAGGAATTTGGCTTCTTTTACAGATGGAATGGTGGACTTGTCCAGACGAATTTCAGGATCAGCAAAGAATTGACGAAAATTGTGGAAATGAATTGACTGAGTTTTGGTACGTGAGAAGGTAAACCCGTTTTCCTCGGCCCACTGTTGGATCTTGTTGACACAAAGTTGGAGTCGACGCTGTACGCTGCGGTAAGAAGCTCCAACTGCGTACAGCGCGAAGTCGTCAACAAACAGAGAGGACTCGGTGCCCTGGCTTACGATTTCACAATGTCATTAATTTTAATGCTAAAAAGGGCAGGAGAAAGGATGCTCCCTTGAGGAACACCCAACTTCTGCCCATGGATGTCAGAGAGTGTGGTGCCAACACGCACCTGGAACTGTCGGTCAGCCAAAAAGTTTTGAATAAACAGAGGCAGGTGACCACGAAAACCCAGTCTGTGCAGGTCCATAAGAATTCCTGATTTGCACGTGGTGTACGCTTTTTCTAGATCAAAAAAGATAGCTACCACATGCTGCTTATTAACAAAGGCATTGCGGATGGTGGTTTCCAGATGGATTAAATGGTCAACTGTCGAGTGGTACTTCCGGAAACCGCACTGTTCACTGGCCAAAAGGCCATCGGTTTCCAGCTTCCACATCAGACAGGAGTTGATCATCTCTTCCATCAACTTACAGAGGCAGCTAGTCAGAGCTATTGGACGATAGAAATAGAGTTTGTTTCTTACCGCCAATGACATTGACAAACAAAGCACATGACAAGACACGATGCATTTCAACCACTTGGGTCTTCTTCAGGCGAAAAAATAAATCACATTTAACATTTGGGACAGTACAAACAAAGAACGAAAAACAAAAAAAAAAGGAACGAAAAATGACTCATCTGTTGTTGTCCATGTGGTGGGGAGAATAGCCGGTAGGCGGAAATGACATGGGGGATTATGGGAGAGGAAAAGGAGGGGGGGGGGGGGGGGGGGGTGTGTTGCGTAGGGGGAGGCGTGTGTGTGTGTGATATGATAGGGTTGTGTGTCTAGTTTATTGGGATGGTGTGATATCTTTGTGACGGTTGTGGTAATGGTGGATTGATAATAATGGTAAGGGGAAAAAGGGAAGGGGGGGGGGGGGGGGGGGGGGGGGGGGGGGGGGGGGGGGGGGACTGAGGAGAAAAAAAAAAGGTTTAGGTGAATAAAGTAAATGACTTCGTTGGGTGATGAAAGAAGTAGTGGTAGTTAATGCGTGGGTAGTTGTGAAGGTGTGTGGGGTAATGTTAGGAAGGGAAGGGGATGGAAGATAAATGGGTGATAAGGTATGATGGGGGGGGGGGGGGGGGGGGGTGAGGTGGGAAAAAAAAAGAAAAAAAAGGGGGGAATGGGGGGGGGGGAGGAGGGTAATGTGTTTGTGGGGGGGGGGGGGAGGGGAAGGGGGGAAGGGGAAGGAGAGACTCATATCTCTTCATCCACTATGGGGTGGGGGGTGGGGGTGGGAGGTTCATATAAATGGTGTTGTTTAAAAAAGTGAACAATGCTGTGGGATGATGTTCATTGCAACAGGTGAAATAATGTGTTGGCATCAATATGCTGATGTTTGTTGAGAGAAGATAGCAGTGATCAATGAAAAACAGGGTATCATGTGTTGCGCACAACACACACCACACACACACACACACACACCACACACACACCACACACACACACACACAAAGGGGTGGGGGGATGGGGGACCACATATAAACATTGTTCTGGGTGAGTTAAGATCATGTGATCATAGTGAGACTAACTGTGGAGAGTTTTCACACACATATTTACTCACACATACATTCACACACACACACACAACACACACCACACACACACACACACACACACACACACACACTTAAAAAAAAAATATTATCATCAATCAGTCACTGATAGGTGATAATCATATGAAATCAATGGTAGTGTAGGAAGAGATTCTTCTCCGTTCCCTTGGGCAAGAATGGTGGAGGTACTGGCAAGGGCTTCTGTATGGTGAAGGCTCTCCAGCGGTCAATAAAGTTTTGCACTCATCGGTGTGTTGGCAGGCCAGGATTGTTCTTTTGGTGTTGTTGGACCTGTTCCACCGTCATTGGGGCTGCATGGATAAATTAAAGACCCACCAGGGTGGAGTATTGCAGAGATGTGATGTCACAGTCTGGAGTGCCCAGTTCTCAGTATCACAATGGTGGTCTTCTTCTTCGTTTACTTCGGTAGGAATCCTGGAGGTACTGACAGAGGTTGCTGTATGGTGAAGACCCTCCAGTGGTCAGTAGGGTTTTGCACGATAGTTGGAAGTGTTGGTAAGGTCCTTTGCAGGCTTTGGAATTGGAATGATCAGGGCTTTCCGCCAGGAGGGCGGAAAGGACCCTGTGGTCCAGATATGGTTGTAGACGTTAAGAAGGATCTGGAGCCAGCCTTCTGGAAAATGTTTCAAAACCTGATAATGAATATCATCCAGACCAGGGCAGCATCCGTGCAGGTTTGCAAAGCTGTTTTCAGTTCATTGATTGAAAAAGGAAGATTGTAGGCTCCAGAGTGGTCTGATGTGAAATTGTATGAAGATTTCTCTCTGATTTCTTTGTTTCTTAAAAAGGCTGCAGATTTATTTGAAGATGAGGAGTTCTGTTGGATGGTGGAGGCCAACAGATTGGCAACAGCTTGTTTGTCAGTGATCAGAGCATCGGCAAGTTTCAGGTGATGAATGGAGGGGTTAGTGTTCTTTCCCTTTGATTTTTCTGATGATGTTCCAGACTTTTTTCTTTGAAGTTTTAGATGTCAGCCCGGAGCAGAAGTTTCTCCAAGACTGACGTTTACTGATTTTGAACGTGTGTCCTCGATTTCGCACGGAGTTTCTGATGGGCTCGAGCGTTGGGACCTGAAGGTCGTTGGTATACCTGACGCTGAGCCCGTTTGCGTACTTTTGAGATTTGTTGGCAGTCGGAATTAAACCAGGGTGTTTTGGGCATTTGGAGTTTGTCGGAAGACATTGGAATTCAGGTTTTAGCACAGTTGATCACAGTATTGGTCAGAGATTCTGCTGGGTCTAGACTCTGAAGAAAATCAATGTCCTAGAATTCTTTTGAAATATTGGTGGCAAAAAGATCCCAGTTTGCCTTCTTATAATTAAGGGGGGAACAGAGGGGGTTTTCAGAAAAAACGGGTTGTAAAAAGAACGGGGAAGGGTCACTTCCGTTGAATCGTTGAGAAAATTTGAGTTTTGGTCAAAAATAACCCCTAGGAATTGGCTTCTTTACATAAAATGGGGACTTGTCCGACAAATTTCGGGGATCAGAAGAATTGACGAAATTGTAAAAATGGATCGAAAATTTTTGGTTCGTCACTTGTTTCCCGGTCCCCGAGCCGGCAAACGGGGTTTTTGCTGTCCCGCAAAGACATTTAAAAAAAAAAGTGTTTTTGAAAAGCGGCGGGTTTGAAAAAAAATTTCAGCAGTGGTCTTTCAAAAAATACGTTGTACCTGAAACCCCAGTGATTTTGATTTTTCTTCAATTATCGGTGAAGAAAAGAACCATGAACGAAGTTTTTGAATGAGCAGGTTGTGCTGTTTTGTATGGGCTTTTCGGGGTGCTGTGTTTCAACTTTTGGTGTTCCATGTTCGATGGATTACAGTGTGAAAGTGTGTTTGCCATATGCCCAGCAAAGTGGAACCCGGTGAGCGGGCAGTCATGGGAAGATGACAACCAGAATTTCCCTTCTATCGGCAAAAAAAAGGGAAAGCAGTTTCTTCTCCCCGGATGACTTTTTGTAGAGCCCCAAAAGAGCAAAGTGGGCAAGCAAAAAAAGCAAAAAAAAACGTGACAGTTGTGTGAGCGAAGAAAGGGGGTACGGAACATTCAGAATTCAGAAACTGCCCAACTTAGCTACAAAAGAAGAATCCTGACTAGACAGAAATGGAAAAAACTACAGGTCGCTGCCCCCCCGAATAGAAACGTAGAATGAAAAGTTTTCGTTTACAAAAAAGAAAACGACAAATTAAAACGTAGAGGCGAAGGGGGAACGACGGAACTAAAGGGGCCACGTCAACGACGAAAGGGAGGCGCTGCCCCAAACGGGTCATAACGTATGAGCGCACGGAAACAAGGGAAATCTCCGTGTTTCGGTGTCCAGAAAAACACAGGAGTCAGTAGAAACTGTGTCCAAAAAAGTGTGTGGACATTTTCACCAGAACTGGGAGACCTTTTCCCCACCAATGACGTGGAAATCGCCCCAGATCGGGGGGAAAGGAAGAGGGACGGTTTTTAGCCAAGCCCAACCCTTGTCCGTTTTTTTTGCAGAAAAGGGGGTGGTGCTCAACCCCTAAAAAATTAAACATCTGGTGTTACGTTCCCGGGTTTAACGCAAGAAAATTAAAGCTTTGCGAAAGGCATTCCCCACTCAGTTTAAATGGCCGCTTGGTCATCCAATGGCAAGATTTTGACAAAATAAAAAAGGGGAAAAGATATTAAAACTGGACTTGTCCCGATGTAGTCAGTGTTGACGAAAGAAATGGCCTGAATTTGAGGAAAATCGGGGGGGAGGGTGGTGGATGGGGGGGGGGATGTGGGGTGGGAGGGTGAAGTAATGTGGCTTAAAATAAAATCTGAAAAGTGTAGTGAAAAAGGGATAAAATTTGGGGTTATATTTTTGGATTTGTATGAAACACGTGTTTTTATTTCATTCACAACAGGCACGCACGCACGTGTGCACACACACACGCCCCGGGCCACGCCCACAACACACACACACCAAAATTCATCACAAAACAGGCCAGGGAAAATTGATTTCGTTTACCCCTCTTTAGGCGTTGTTGTATAAAAGTAATTAATGAAACATACTGAGCTTCATGTATGATCGTGCAAAAGTGTTTTTTCCTTCTTTTCCTTTCCCTTTTTTTTGTTGTTGTTTTATTTATTGTTTTTAAAAAATTTGAAATGTTACGGGGATGCTCCTTTCCTTTCCTTCCGTTGAGTCGTTTTTGGCCTTCTTTGTCCTCGCCCTTTTTTTTACTCCTCACCCCCACTCCAAACCCTTTTTAGGGGGAAGGAGGTTGTCTTTTTTTCCCTTTTTGTCCCCCATCCCTCCTCGCCAAGTCACCTGCCTCCCCTCTCTGTTTTGAATATCTTACTAAATATCCTTTGGGAAAAGATATTGTTCCTTTTGTTGGGTGTATGTCACCATATCCCGATTGGATTTTTGAAAATTTACGGGATATATGGTGGCAGTTTTTGCCCCCAGGGGTTTTGCCCTTTCTTGTTGTATCTCATTATTTTTACAGCATTTTTTTTTTTTTTCTGGATGATGAAGGAGATTTTTTGTATCAGTCAATTTCATTCCCCCTAAATATACTTTATTTTCCATAAAGGCAAATGTTTGATGTTCCATGTAAAAGTCTTTACAGTCATTTAAAACAATAAAAAATTTTTGCCAGTAAAGCTCAAAAAACAATTAATCGGTAAAAAAAAAAAACCCCAAAATGATAGGGTAATGAAATAGTAGAGTATAAAACACGTATGTAAAATAAATAGAAAAAAATTTTATTCCATAGACACATCTGGCACACAGGAAAGAGTCTTATTCAAAACCCCCGCGAAACACCACTGTGCGCGCGCGCGGCACACCACACACACACACACGACCACAATCACAACACCCCCATAAGTATTCAACTTTAAACCTAAGATAGGGATTATGTCCCAGATTTGAAAGATTTAAAAAAAGGGTGGTTAGGGTTTTATTGTGGTTGTTGTTTTTCTTAAATTTTATATTAAAATTCTCTTTTTTTTTTTCTTAATTTCTATTGATTTTAACCATTGGGTTTTTAATGTGGTTTCCCCCTATGATTCAACTGGTTTTTTATTAGGCTTTTAAAATTTGATTGTTCAGTGGCAAATATTGTGTTCTAATTGTACCTTGTTTTATTGGCCACACACTTTGTGCCAGCCAAGGGAATCGTGTGTGGGTGTGTTGTGTGTTTTTTTTTTTTTTTAAAAAATATTATTACATGTACACATGCGTGTGCGTGCGCGCAGGCGCGACACCGTGCACACCACACACGCTCTTCTCCCCTTTTTCCTCTCTTTCTCTTTCTCTCCTCAAAAAAGTTGCTGAACTTTTTAGTTTTTTTTTTCTTTTCGATAGCAAAATGTATTAAAAGGAAATTTTTAAATATCGGACATTTTTTCCCAATAACTTCATAGTTTTGACAGAAGTCGTGTGTGTGGGTGTGTGGTCCCCTTTTAAAAGGGGGAAGGGGAAAAATTTGGTTTTTCTCTTTTCTTTATTCAATTTTTGTGTTTTTGTTGTGTTTTTTGCCCGAAATGATGATGTTGGTTCAAAAACGTTTGCACAAAATTATGCGCCCACACACCCCCGGCGCACGCACAAGCATACACAACCACCACGCGCGCACGCACGCCCCCAACACAACACACGCCCACACCGCGCACGCACACATACACACCACAGCCACACTGCCCCACACACACACGCAGCGCGCGCGCACACGCAACACACCCCAAACATACAACATACAATCGCCGCGCGAGCGCGCCACACAAACGCCGCCCGCGACTCCACACCTGTGCCATATAAAGACATTTTTTAAAAGCGAAAGCCTTTCTTCTTCTTCTTCTTTTTCTTTTTGTTGTTGGGGTTGTTGTTGTAAAAATGTCAAACATAAGTGTGTTTTTAAAATTAAATTGTCTTTGGATTTCATTTGTTCATTTCTCCATTGTCTTGGTGAGCAATTCCATGCAGGCGAGATGTTTGCTTGTTTTTTTGAAAATTTTTTCCCGCATGTGAATTGATTATTGAAGACTTAAATTTCAAATCAAAAACCGTGTAATCCTTGGAAAAACCATGTATTTGTCCAGTTGTTATTGTTTTTAATTAGGATAAGTTTGAACCCAGAAAAATTGCCAGATTCACGCGCTGCGCGTGCGCGCGCACCCAAAAACCCCACACCCCACACACACCAACAACCCAAAAACACACAACCCACCACACACCACAACACACACACACACCACATCTCAAGCGCACTTACCATTGGGGGTACATAAGCCACACGCACGCTGAAACATTACACCCCCACGCTTTTTACTCTCCGCTTGTCATTCACCCTTGCATATGTACACACACAATACAAAAACCCCAAAACACAGGGGACCCAGATTACGTGAGGCGTAATTGTGAAAACAGATCTTTTTGCCTGGTCTTGACCCAGATGTGCTCGGGGAGTTGGAGATGTTTGGGGAATTTTAGGGGAGGGGTTTCTTTTTTTTTTTTTTTTAATTTTTTTTTTTTTTTAATTTTTGGTAATCTTGCGCTGGACTGATTTTTTTTTTTTTTTTTTTTTTTTTTTTTTCCTTTTTTTTTTTTTTTTTTCCCCCCCCTTTTTATTTTTTTTTTTTTTTTTTTTTTCCCCCTTTTATCTAATTTTTTTTTTCCCTTCATTTTTTAAATTTTTTTTTTTTAATTTTTTTGTTGAGGCCCCCCCCCCCCCCCCCCCCCCCCCCCCCCCCCCCCCCCCCCCCCCCCCCCCCCCCCCCCCCCCCCCCCCCCCCCCCCCCCCCCCCCCCCCCCCCCCCCCCCCCCCCCCCCCCCCCCCCCCCCCCCCCCCCCCCCCCCCCCCCCCCCCAAAAAAAACCCTTGATTTTTTGCCCCTTTTCTGGGAAATAAAGGGAAAATTTTTTTTTTTTTTAAAAAACGGGATGGGGGGTTTTTGGGGGTTTTTTTTACGTGTTTTTGGGTATTTTACGTTATGTCAAAAGTGCATTGTTACGAGGCAATCTTGAATTTTTTATGTTGTTTTCTACATTTAAATTTTGCAATGCTTATGACCTGGTTTCAAGATATGATCATTTTTTTTTTTGTTATGCACATTTTAAAACAGGATTGGATAAACAATGGGACTTTAACAATTTCGTCTCTAAACTGTCAGGATTGGGGGGTATGAAAAAAAAAAGGATGTCTTCCATTATCTGAAACAGAAAAAATTTCTATATTTCTGCAAGATACTCTTTTAGTACCCTGAAAAAAAGTAAACCTCTGAAGGGGCAAAAAAAGTGTGTTTGCGTCTTTAAATCAAAATCTAGGGAGTGGTGTTCTCTTTTCAAACAACTTTGAATTTAAGATAATCAATTCTCGTGAATAAACGGAAAATTTTTTACTGGTACATTTACTGCTTTTGAAAGGATTCCTTTTGGAAATGTTACGGCCCCAAAAAAGGAAACCCCACATTTTTTAAAATTTTTTAGGGAACCATAAAAGGGGTTTTAAAATAACAATGTAAATTTCAGTTGGTGACTGGAATATTGTTTAAACCCAAACCCTGATAGTTGCAATTTTAACATGAAAATAACCAGACCAAAAGAGCCTTGAAATTGTGAATTGGATTGACAGATTCGGGAAGAGAGCAAAACCCGTGTAGGGTCACTTGGAAAGCCAAAACCTTAAAGCAAAGCCGATAATTTTTGGTACCCATTATTTGTATGGATTTGAAGATGCTGACATCGTCCCGGGATACCGTTTGATCACTTATAATTACACTGCAACTGAAATTTGGTAAAAATGAAAAGAAACATACTTTTTGGAAATTTTTGACCTTGTTAAGGATAAGCTATGTGGGTGAAAATTTAAACAGGAAATATAAATGTGACAAAAAATACGCCCCAGATAATTGCAACAAAGAAACAATGGATGAAATAATAAGGGAAAATTGAAATTAAAATCCGACAAACTTTTTAGATTTTTATAATGAAATAAGGGAAAAAACTACGCATTTGCCCCAATGAAAAAAAAGAAACCCGAAAAAAGAAAACTCGAAAAGAAAAAAGGGAAATCATGAAAGATTTTCAAACTCTTGAAAAAACGGCCTAAAAAAGAAGACGTAAAGAAAAAAAATTACGAAAAAATCAAGGTGGAACAATTAGAAACCGAATGGAAGGTGTTCTTAAAATCAAAAGCCAGATGGTTTTTAACCCCCCCCAATATTTCTGTAGTCTTGAGAAAAGAAACTACATTAGCAAAAAAATGAAAACTTATAACTAAGGGTAATGGATAATAGTGACCATAAAAAAACCTAAAATGAAGTGAAAAAATTTATGGAATTTTTTCGGGGAAGAGAGTAAAAATTTTGAATTGAAGCTTAGAAAAAATCCCCCCAAAAACGAAGAACAAGGAACGATGTTAGATGGGCTAATAACCATAGAGGAAGCTAGCCAGTCTGAAAAATATGAAAAATGGTAAAAGCCCTGGGACGAGGATTACGGTAGAATTCTTCAAATTTTTTGGAAAAAATGGGGCCCTTTTTTAGTGAGGTCCCCAATGAGGCATTTAAAACGGAGAACTTTTACAACCCAAAAAGAAGGTTAATTTTTCTGTCACCTAAAGGCGATAAAAATAAGGAATTCACAAAATGCGACCTGTTCTTTTAATGTAATATACAAATGGTTTCGTGTATTTTCCAAAAGAATTAAGAAGTCCCACCCCACTTTTAAATGAGGATCAGCGGGATTCATAAAAAAATAGATATTAGGAGTAATTTAGTTAAATACGATTTTATTAAATATCTACAAAAGAAAAATCTTCCCGGGTTGCTACTTGTATTATTTTTTAAAAAACCTTTGATCCTTGGTTGGAGTTTTTTTGTTTCAATGGTTTTAAAATTGAAAAAGGTTGTAGGCAGGGAGACCCATTTCCCATATTTGTTTGTCCTGTGCTGGAAAATTTTGTATTTTTTATGGGAGATAAATTATAAAAGGGATAAAAATAAATAAATGAGTAAATTCGCAGTTTTCGATGAAAAAGTTATTCAATGGGGTGACGAAGAATCTTTAACCGATCCTTTTTATCTTAGACAGTTCAGCAAGATTTCTGGTAATATGAACTGTGATAAAACACAAACAATTTGGTAGGAAAAAGAAAACGATCCAAAAAAATAACTGAAAACATTAAAAAAGCCCCCTTGCCCAAAAAACCGATAACGTTGTAGTAAAAATTATTTTAAAAAAAGTAAACATATTTGATTTGCATCCTTTTTCAATTAAAACAAAAATTCCCGTTTTGACAAGAATGGCCGAATTCTCTGAAATACTGTTGACTTCCTAGGGTCCCGTCAAAAAGACCCACGACGAGCATGTCCCTCCCGGGGCCTTTAAAAACAGGTGTCCGCCATTTGCCCCCATCACGCTTGGGAGCGCCCTCATGGAGTGACAAGGTTTGTGCAAAAACGCCTGTGGCAGTCCATCCCACTCCCTCGTGCGGCCTCAAAAGATCGGAGTTGGACGTCTTCCCGGGCCACAAGACCCCCAGTCTCCCGGTGTTTGATGGGAGCCTGTCAGGGGGCGAGATGGCCCGGGAACACGGCAATTTGTTCGCCTGGAGAAACGGCGGTGGCTCTTGCGGTGTGGGGGGTGCATTTCGGGAAGAAAGCAGCCCCGGGTGCTGGCCAAAAAGTGGGGACGTGGTTTTTGCAACCTGTGGTACGGTTTGGCATTTTACATGGTTGTCAAAAAAATACAGAGGTGTCCCGGGATCATGCTGAATGCCCCCCCAAACCTCAACTGCCCCCCTCCCCATCATCGGTTCAAACATGCAGCAGTTGGCGTTGCGTTTCCCGCACGCCTCCAGACTCTCTTTTCCCCTCAATGAGAACGGAAGCCTTTCGTCAAGAACGCACAGCCTCACGACGTCGTGTCCCTGGGGATGCTGGTTGGCCCCCGCAGGGGTTGCTGACGGTGCTGGGGGGGAGGGCCCCAAAAAAATGAGGGCTTTGCATTTAGCCCTGATTCTTGCAACGACGTCAACGGTTTGTCCCCGAAATGGACCCCCTCGACCAACCCCCTGGCGACTTTTTCGTGTGTAAGAAAAGATTAAAGAGATAAACTGTCGAATTATCGATCCCGTGGGGTGGGTAAAAACGAGGGGGCCCCTTTGGCGCGATCAGTGGTGGAACCAGTTTCTGCCAAACTTTTTTGATAGCCTTACAATTTTAGATGATCGTTCAGTTGTTGGCTGTCCTTTTCGAGACTGCCGACCACAAATTCCAATGGGTCCTCGCGTTCTTTCTAGACAGTCGCGGGTTTTTTTCGGCCCCTTTCCCCGGTTTGAAAGCACTGATACCCCTTTTCCAGCGGGATCTTCCTACCCTTTTGGACAAAGAAAAAATGAGTACGTTCATCTCAGCCCGTGGCAAAAAAAAGTTTTGGGCGAGTTTGCCGTGGGCGTCACCGAACGTTGGCAGCGCGGAGAAACCGAGGCAGTGTGAATCTGTGTCCCTTAAAAATTGTGTTAATACACCAAATCCAAATACACATTTTTTCCAAATGGGAAATCGGCAAATCAAAACGGTGCGTTTTTAATGTTGTTCAGTATATATTGCCCCCATCTGAAAATGATATGGAATCCCCCTAAATTCAAAATACTGGGAATCTGGTTTACTCAAGATTTAAATAATTGTGAAAACCATAAACTACAATGAAAAATTCGCAGAGGTTAAAATGTTATTTAAAATTTGGTCACAAAGAACCATCACTCCACTTGGGAGAGTAGCTGTGTTAAAATCTCTAATTCTGTCTAAACTAATACATCTTTGGATTTTGTTACCTGATCCACCTGACCATTTTGTACAAAAACTCCAAAAGTTATGCTTTCAATTTGTTTGGAATGGAAAAGGGGACAGGATTAGTAGAAAAACGGCAGTAAAAAGTGTACAACAAGGTGGTTTGAACATACCAGATATTCGAAGGTATATATACGCTCTGAAACTTTCATGGCTGAGAAAATATAAAACAACGAATCATAAATGGATAAATATTGCAGTTGAAATGTACCCTTTTCTTAAAAAACTTTGAATGTTACGGACCAATGTACGGTTTAAATTATTCAAACATTAACCCTTTTTGGACCCATACTTTCAAAGCATATAGAAACTTTTGCCTCAATATTACGCCAAAAAATGTTTGTGAGGTGCTAGATGAACCTGTTTTCTACAACGAAAAAATCAAAATAGGTAATGCTGTCATCAAACAAAACAATATAATTAAGAAAGGAATATACTCCATCAGGCACTTTCTGAAAGAAAATGGGGAATTTTTCAAACATAGAGAATTCATATCAAGTACACATTTGTCTGTTGACTTTATTACGTACTATGGTTGGATCTCGTCAATAAAACAATACCTAAGAAAAAACGGAATACAAGTTAATAACAATACTAATTACATTCATGATGTGCCTAATGCATTGAAAATTATAACAAACACCAATAAAGGAGCAAAACGATATTATGAGTACTTTACATCAGACAATAATAAACCTAACTGTTGCTCAAAGTGGTCAGCAAAAATGAATCCAATCATTTCCTGGAAGAATGTGTTTTATAAAATCAGTACAATCAAGGATGTAAAACTGAAATGGTTGCAAATGAGAATCATACACCGAATTATTGCGACTAATATCGTTTTGAATGCAATGGGGTTAACCGATACGTTACAGTATTCATTTTGTAATGAGGAAAGAGATTCCATTGAACATTTTTTATGGAATTGCAGATATGTACAAGTATTTTGGAAATCTCTCAAAAAACTATTGAATGAAAAATGTGAACACACGTATAATGTTGGAATTTCATGTGAACTAGTAATTTCGGAGTGGATGAATGTCTAAAAGTGGATTCTATCTTAGAGTTTATTGTCATGTTTGCCAAGATGTACATTTATAGATGCAAAATGGAAAAGAATCTTCCAGATATATTTGTTTTCCAAAGACAATTAAATGCCAGATATAAGATTGAAGAATATAACGCTAAAATTAACTATAATCTAACATATTTCAATAGTACCTGGAACGCATATAAACCAATTCTCTTTCTATAAACAGCAGTTTACTAAACGAGAAATGGAGAAAAGAAAGGGAAATAAAAGGGAAAAAAAATTCTACTCTCAAACACAAACAATGATTGTTGTGATCTTAAAATTAATTCAAATGTGCCTCTGTAGAATTTTTTATTGAATGGACGATTGCCTCGATCTAAAAAATATTTAAGGGACTAGGGGAAGGATAAAGAGAGAAAAGAAAAATTTATTGTTCTTTCCACCCTTCCCAAGTTAATATTATGCACAAGTCATTTCAGCTCTTCTTTTCAAAACCTATGGTGATGATTATTGATACACGGCTATGTTATATGTATACCTATCTATGTACGTATGATGTATGTATGCATAGACGTATATATGCTGTTTGCATCCTCTCTCTCTCTCTCTCTCTCTCTCTCTCTCTCTCTCTCTTTCTCTCTCTTTATGTGTGTGTGTGTGTGTGGGGTGTGTGTGTGTGTGTGTGTGGGGTGTGTGTGTGTGTGTGTGTGTGTGTGTGTGTGTGTGTGTGTGTGTGTGTGTGTGTGTGTGTGTGTGTGTGAGTGCGCGCGAATGTGTTTATGTTTATGTGTATATAAGTGAAAGTATGTATACGTGGATATATATCGACTTGTTTTTTGTTATCGTTTAGTTGACTTTTTCTGCAGCAACTGGAACGGAAATAGTTGTGATTTGTCTCTGCGCACTGTCCTCTTTTGCGCGCCTGTCAACTCTTGTAATTTTGCATTAAAAAAAAAAGAAAAAGTTTTGGTTCGTGAGAAGGTGAACCCGTTTGCCTCGGCCGACTGTTCGATCTTGTTGACACAAAGTTGGAGTCGACGCTGTACGCTGGCGTAAGAAGCTCCAACTGCGTACAGCGCAAAATCGTCAACAAACAGAGAGGACTCAGAACCTTGGCTTACCAATTTGACAATGTAGTTGATTTTAATGCTGAAAAGGGCAGGAGAAAGGATGCTCCCCTGAGGTACACCCAACTCCTGCCCATGGATGTCAGAGAGTGTGGTGCCAACACGCACCTGGAACTGTCGATCAGCCAGAAAGCTTTGGATAAACAGAGGTAGATGACCACGAAAACCAAGTTTGTGCAGGTCCATAAGGATTCCTGATTTCCATGTGGTGTCGTACGCTTTTTCTTGGTAAAAGAGGATAGCGACCACATGCTGCTTATTGACAAAGGCGTTGCGGATGGTAGTTTCCAGACGGATTAAATGGTCAACTGTCGAGTGGTACTTCCAGAATCCACACTGTTCACTGGCCAAAAGGCCATCGGTTTCCAGCTTCCACATCAGACGGGAGCTGACCATCTTTTCCGTCATCTTACAGAGGCAACTAGTCAGAGCTATTGGACGATAGTTTGAAGGGTTGGTAAGGTCCTTTCCAGGCTTAGGGATTGGAATGATTAGGGCTTTCCGCCAGGATGGCGGAAAGTACCCTGTGGTCCAGATATGGTTGTGGGTCTGGAGACAGCTATCTGGAAAATGTTTCAAAACCTGATAATGAATATCATCCAGACCCAGGGGCAGAATCAGTGCAGGTTTGCAAAGCTAATTTTAGCTCGGTGATTGAAAAGGAACATTGTAGGCTTCAGAGTTGTCTGATGCGAAATT
This sequence comes from Conus ventricosus, assembly GCA_018398815.1. Taxonomy (NCBI): domain Eukaryota; kingdom Metazoa; phylum Mollusca; class Gastropoda; order Neogastropoda; family Conidae; genus Conus; species Conus ventricosus. The sequence continues at coordinate 64,539,252 of CM031614.1, forward strand.
GTATAAAGATTTCTCCCTGAGTTGTTTGTTTCTTAAAAAGGCTGCAGATTTATTTGAAGATGAGTTCTGTTGGATGGCGGAGGCCAACAGATTAGCAACAGCTTGTTTGTCAGTGATCAGAGCATCGGCAAGTTTCAGGTGGTGAATGGAGGGGTTAGTGACCACCAGACGTAGATGAGAGGAACTCCATAAGGTTTGGACGGATCTGAAAGAGTTTGTTATCCGTCTGTGTATTCCAATCCTCCTGCCAGAGGTCTCTGACATAATCGTTAATTTGGGGTTTCAGATCTGAGCAGGGGATAGGTGTGTTTGACAGCGTTTCTGTTGTGGCATTCTTGGCCAAACGATCAGCCATTTCATTCCCTCCAATGCCAACATGAACAGGAACCCAAGCCAGAATAATGTTGTAACCATCCACTTTCAACTTGGTAAAAAGTTTTTTTAAAAAGTGTAAAAGTTCGGGATGCTGGAGGGTGCGACCAGCTATGGCCTCCAAAGCTGACAGCGAATCTGACAAAACCAGAAAGTCCTTCTTTGCTGATTGAGAGCTTACCTTTAATGCCAGAACCAGGGCTAAAAGTTCAGCAGAATAAACAGAAGCATCTGAAAGGATATGTTCTAACAATATTTGAGAAAGGGCACCAGGGCAATAGGCTGCACAGGCCACTCCATATTCAGACTTGGAACTGTCAGTGAAAATTTTCTGATAGGATGGGAATTTCGAACAGAGGTCAGCCATACAATGCCTTGTAACAACTCTAAAAAAAAAAAGAGGATGACATCAATCTTATATCCGTTGAAGCAAAAGAACATCTAGAAAATAAGTATCCGAATCATTTAAAGATTTTTACAGATGGTTCAGTTTTGGAATCATACACAGGGGCTGGATTTGCTATTCTGCTTTCAAGATAAAGTCATTTTGTCTAGGAAAAGGTTTTTCTGTATTTACTGCAGATCTATATGCAATTCTTATGGCCTTATCCTTCATAGTTGATATTGATACTGCGATTTATAGCATTTTACTTTGTGTTGACTCAAAATCTGTTCTTTACAGTCTGCAAAACTGGAATGCAAAAGTTCGAAAAGACTTGATATTTGACGTAAAATACTTAATACATTCAATTATATGTAAAGGTATTAATGTAGAATTTTGTTGGATTCCATCTCACTGTGGTATTTGGGGGAATGAAATGGCTGATAGATCAGCGAAAGAAGGAGCTATTAGAAAATATCCTGATAGTACACTACAATTAGAAAAACATGAAATAAATTCGATGTTAGAAAGTCGTATAATGACAGAAAAAGCTTCCTTCAAAGTCAAAAATATTACCGTGTTCGAGATCCTTGTCTAGTCTCATTTACAAAATTCGATTAAATTCATGGAAGACTAAATTTTCAAAAAATGTAGAATGTGCTTGTGGTCATCCAATATCAATTGAACATATTCTTTTTGATTGCCCATTGCTATCCCTGTTATACAACATATCTGGGATAGATGTAGCAAAAATGAGATCTTTAAATGATATAATCTACAGCGAAGAAATGATACAAATTGCATCAGTTTTATCCAGCACTATACTTGCAAATTTACTGTAAACATTAAATCATTTATAGTTATTGTATGAATGTTTTTCGTAGCCTTTCACACATGAGTGCATATTCACACTTACACACACACGCACACACACACACACACACACACACGCACACACACACACACACACACACACACACACACACACACACACACACACACGCACACACACGCATACGCACAGTACAGTACACAAACACACGCACACACTCACACAACACACACACACACACCGCGCACAAACACAAACTCTTACGCAGCCCGTTTTTTTTTTTTTTTTTTTTTTTTTTTTGGATTGGTTTATTTCTAGTCTAATATCACCACTGTTGTGAACAGACGTTAAATTAAATCAATCAATCAATCAACAATGCCTTGTATGCCAGAGAGCTGGTAGACTGCGAAAAGCTGCAAGATCAAAACAAATCTCTGGTGTGAAAAAGGTCCATGGAGGCTCATCTGGAAACTTGGAAAAATCGGACACAACTCCTAGGTCTAGACCTGCATTCTGCGCATGAGGTTGCATACGAAGACCAAACGGCGGAATACAGTTAGGGTTGTTTTCAAATTTGCTTTGGAACTGAGGGTCAAAGACACAGTCATAGGCAGGGTTTTCCGGTTCAGAGAAGTCAGATATAGTAATTCAGAGACATTTTCAGCCTGCGGTTGGACAGTGAGGGTTCACCTGCCTCTGCGTGTAGGCTATACACAGGGGTGGTGCGGAATGCTCCAAGACAGAGACGAAGCCCTTGATGGTGGATAGGGTCCAAGAGTTTTAGGTAAGACCATCTCGCAGAGCCGTACACAGCACAACCATAGTCCAGTTTAGAATGGACCAAGGCTCTGTAGAGGTGCAGCAAAGTTTTCTTATCAGAGCCCCAATCTGTGTGTGCTACGACCCGCAGAATATTCAGAGCTTTCTGGCAAGAGGTTTTGAGGTTTTTAATGTGGCGGAGAAAGTTGAGTTTTTGGTCAAAAATAACTCCTAGGAATTTGGCCTCTTTGACAGCTGGAATGGATTTCCCTATTTGAATTTCAGGATCTGGAAAAAACTGATGGAAATTATGGAAGTGAATGCACTGTGTCTTTGTAGGAGAAAAAGTGAAGCCGTTTTCATCCGCCCACTGATGAATTTTATCCACACAAAGCTGGAGCCTGCGCTGGACACTCGGGTACACGCTTCCAGTTGCGTAGACAGCAAAATCATCCACAAACAATGAACAGTCTGAACCCTGTGGAACTGACTTGACAATGTTGTTGATCTTGATGCTAAAGAGGGCAGGAGACAGTATACTCCCTTGTGGAACATCCAACTCCTGCTCATGAAAATCAGAGAGAGTGGTGCCAACCTGGATCTGAAACTGAGCCTTCTGGCGTTGATTGTGGATTTATTGGCACTCAGCATTAAACCAGGGAGTTTTCGGCATCCGAGGTTTGGTGGTAGAAGCCGGAATGATGTTCTTGGCACAGCTGATGATGATGTTCGTCAAGGTTTCAGCAGGGTCAGGACTTTGAAGAACATGATCCTCCACTAATTCTTTTTGTATGTTCGTAGCAAAAAGATCCCAGTTAGCTTTTCTAAGGTTAAGATGTTCTGGTAAGATGTGTTCTGACGATTTATGTCTCAAGACTATTGAAAAATGGTCACTTCCATGTAGATCATCATGAACACTCCAATCAAAGTCCAAGACCAGTGAAGGATCGCATACTGATAAATCGATGCAAGACAGAGTGACATTTGACGGGTGTAAATATGTTGGAGAGCCATCATTCAGACAACACTGGTCAAGCTCAGAGAAGACATCCTCCAGAAGAAGACCTCGGGGAGAGGAGTCTGCACTGCCCCAAAGAGGAGAGTGGCCGTTCAGGTCCCCTAGAAGCAAGAAAGGTCGTGGGAGTTCTTCCATGAGGCTAACCAGCTCTTGTCGACTGACAGATGGTGATGGAGGTATATACAGGGAACAAACTGTCACTGTTTTATGAAGGGAAATTCTAGCAGCTAAAGCTTGAAGAGAAGATTTAAGGTTGACAGGGCTGAACAACAAAGATTTGTGGATGAGTAACGAGACCCCACCTGAAACTCCAAGAGCTGTAGGTTGGGCTGGTTTAGACAGTACATTAAACCTGAAACAGGAAAGGACTTTTCGTTGTGCATCTGCGTTTCCTGAAGACCTACTACAGCTGGCTTTAAATCTTGGCAAAGAAGTTGAAGCTCCTCAAAATTGGAATGGAGACCTCAGATGTTCCAATGGAAGATTGTTGTGTCCATCATAAAAGAGATATGGTAAAGGAAAATAAGCTTTGTAACTCTTCACCAGCAAGTTCCTTTCATTCCATGTTAACATCTTCTAGATCCGAGAGAACTGCAAATCTGTTGGTGTTTCTCTGCGCTTTTTTCTCTCGATCTGACAAAATATTAGGTGCGTTCTTTTTAGTCTGCGATTTTGCCTTTCCTCCAGAACCGCCACCTCCCTTGCTGACAGCTGTAGGGTGCCCTTTGGAGGATTTTGAGGGGGTGGTCTTGTCTTGAACTTCAACAACTTCCACTTTCTGCCGCCCTGAAGGGCCTGTAGGTCTTTTGCCCCCTGATGGTCTGGGGGCGGGAGTAGGCTTTGAAGACCGAGTCGTATCTGAAGGCGATGACTGCTGGGGTTCGTCGCATGCAGTATTTCTGCCTGAGGCTACAGACTTAGTTTCTGGCTCTCTATCGGCAAACGAGGATTCGACCGTCTGCACGCCGATGCTGACTGTTGTTGGATTCCTTACTGCAGCTGCAAACGAGAGCCCAGCAGTTCGTTGGCTCTTCATAGCAATCTTTTTCGCCTCAAAAAACGGGATTCTCTGTTCAGTTTTAATTCTTTGAATTTCCTTCTCCTTCAACCAGTTTGGGCAGGTCTTTGATGACGATGGGTGCTTGCCTCCACAGTTGGCACAGAGCGGTGGACTGTCACACACACCCTGGTGGACTGGCTGGCAGCAGGTACCACACACCTCTTCTTCCGTACATCTATCCCTCATATGGCCAAACCTCTGGCACTTGAAACTGCACAGAGGGGACGGGATGTAGAGCGACACTGAGACTCTCAGGTAGCCCACCGTGATCGACTTCGGGAGAGAAGTAGAGCAGAAGGTCAAGAAGAGGGTGTCAGTTGGGACTCTGTCATTGCCTTTGCGCACAAGTATACGATGAACATGGGTCACTCCTTGCGATGCCAGTTCCGACTTGATTTCTGCCTCCGACACTCCTCTCAGATCTCTGCACCGGATTACTCCCTTCGAAGAGTTGACAGATTTGTGTGGAGACACCTTGATCGGTCGATCGACCAACGTCGACGAGTTCAATAGCATTTCTGAGTGCAACTTGGAAGAGCACTCAACCGTGACCCGTTCCTTAATCTTTTGACGCTCTTTGGTTTGCCACTGAGGCCATTGATTCCTTTCGCAATTGCAAAAGGACTCAGGCCCGACAGAGGTCTATCTTCATCCGCCCCCTCAACAATCAGCCAGCTGGGCCAGAAGCCGAAAGGTTTCTTGTCTCATGTTCTGAATCCGTATCCATATCTGTTACTGAATCTTGCCTGTGTCTTTTTTTTTAGTTTTGGTGCCATGTTGTATTCATTAAAATTCGTCTCTCTCGATTCCACCCGCCACTGAGTCCCAACAAGGGGGATGCCCATTTTATACGGAATTCCAGTATATCAGGGCACCAGGATTTCAAAAGAGATATACACAGGCCTGAAAGCGTCCCTGCCACAGAAGCTCCCAAATCCGTTTGACCCGAGCCGCCGCCTTCTAGCCTGAGCTAGGGCATGCACACGACCAGCCGCTTGATCCAAGTGGGCCACTTCGACCACCTGTCTAGAGGAAGTCCAGGCCAAAGAGGTGTGTTGACTTGATGCACCGCAGTCACATCAGCGGTCTCAACCTCCAGGATCCTGTTCTCCCCCATCACAGGACGCACCGCACGGCAAACACCGTGGGCCTCAAGAAGACCACAGAGAAAAGAAGAGTGTGGGAAAGAAGACTTGAAGGGGAGATGAAGATAAGAGCCAAATAAGAAGGCAGAAGAAAAAAGGAAAAAGGCGGTTTACTATTAGGATCCTCACCCTTAGCCTATCTGACATAGGAGGCTCTACCAGGGGCATCAACTCCTTACCACGTTATGCTTAGGCTAGACAGCAACTTGACTTTTCAGGCCTAGAAGCATTTACGTGGGGAGAAGGGATGCGGGGAAAGGAACTAGAAGGGATGCGGGGAAGGGAACTGGGAGAAGGAAACTGGAAGGGAACTGGGAGAAGGGATGCGGGGAAGGAAACTGGGAGAAGGGAACTAGAAGGGATGCGGGGAAGGGAACTGGGAGAAGGGAATTAGGAGAAGGGAACTGGGAGAAAGGATGCGCGAAAGGGAACTGGGAGAAAGGAACTGGGAGAAGGAAACTGGGAGATAGGAACTGGGAGAAGGGAACTGGGAGAAGGGAACTGGGAGAAAGGAACTGGGAGAAGGGAACTGGGAGAAGGGATGTAGGGAGGGGAACTGGGAGAAGGGAACTGGGAGAAAGGAACTGGGAGAAAATATGCGGGGATGGGAACTGGGAGAAGGGAACTGGGAGAAGGGAACTGGGAGAAGAGAACTGGGAGAAGGGAACTGGGAGAAGGGAACTGGGAGAAGGGATGCGCAGAAGGGAACTGGGAGCAGGGAACTGGGAGAAGGGATGTGCAGAAGGGAACTGGGAGAAAGATAAGATAAGATAATATTGCTTATAGCCCAGCCGACCACGAAGGGCCACATCAGGGCTGTCACCACGTTAAAATCAACTCACAAAGTCATTTAAAAAAAAAGAAGACAAAAAACACCTTTCACACATCTCTTTAAATGACATCTTCTTCTAGAAACGCACCAGAAACTTCGTTAAAAATCTTTCATCCGTAAAATTTTTAAATCAGATGAAAAATGTTAATCTCTCTCAAAAACTCAAAGATCACATCAGGCGGGACATCCCTGAACAGGATTTTCATGGACTCCGCTGTTAAAATGTTTGTGTCTCACATCGTGCAAGTCCCAACACTCTAAAAGAATATGTTTCATTGTGAGTGGCACATGACATGGAACGCACCACGGAGCTTCTTCACTCTTTAAAAGGTACGAATGGGTAAAATACGAATGGCCGGTGTGCAGTCGGCACAGAACTTTCCTCTTTACGACCACCAGACGTAGATGGGAAGAACTCCTTAAGGTTTGGACGGATCTGAAAGAGTTTGTTATCCGTCTGCGTGTTCCAGTCCTCCTGCCAGAGGTCTCTGACATAATCGTTAATTTTGGGTTTCAGATCTGAGCAGGGGATATAAATGTTGGACAATTTCTCTCTTGTGGCATTCTTGGCTAAACGATCAACCATTTCGTTCCCTCCAATGCCAACATGACCAGGAACCCAAGCCAGAATAATGTTGTAACCATCCGCTTTCAACTTGCTAAAAAGTTCAAAGAAGTCTAAAAGTTCTGGATGCTGAAGGTTGCGGCCAGCTATGGCCTCCAAAGCTGACAGCGAATCTGACAGAACCAGAAAGTCCCTCTTCGTGGATTGTGGATTATCCTCAGCGCCAGAACCAGAGCAGTAAGTTCATCGGAATAGACAGAAGCATCTGGAGGTATATGTTCTAACAGTATCTGAGAAGGAGCACCAGGGCAATAGGCTGCACAGGCCACTCCATCCTCAGACTTGGAACCGTCAGTGAAAATTTTCTGATAAGATGGGAATTTTGAACAGAGGTCAGCATACAAGGCCTTGTATGCCAGAGAGCTGGTTGACTCTGCGAAAAGCTGCAAGATCAAAACAAATCTCTGGTGTGAAAAAGGTCCATGGTGGCTCATCTGGAAACTTGGAAAAATCGGACACAGCTCCTAGGTCTAGACCTGCATTCCGCACGTGAGGCTGCATACGAAGACCAAACGTCGGAATACAGTTAGGGTTCTTTTCGAATTTGCTTTGAAACTGAGGGTCAAAAACACAGTCATAGGCAGGATTCTCCGGTTCCGAGAACAGTCTGATATAGTAATTCAGAGACATTTTCAGCCTGTGGTTGGACAGTGAGGGTTCACCTGCCTCTGCGTACAGGCTGTACACAGGGGTGGTGCGGAATGCTCCAAAACAGAGACGAAGCCTTGATGGTGAATAGGATCCAAGAGTTTCAGATAAGATGGTCTTGCGGAGCCGTACACAGCACAACCATAGTCCAGTTTGGAACAGACCAAGGCTCTGTATAGGTTCAGCAAAGTGTTCTTATCAGCGCCCCAGTCAGTGTGTGCTACGACCCGCAGAATATTCAGAGCTTTCTGGCAAGAAGTTTTGAGATTTTTAATGTGGCTGAGAAAATTTGAGTTTTTGGTCAAAAATAACTCCTAGGAATTTGGCTTCTTTTACAGTTGGAATGGTGGACTTGTCCAGACGAATTTCAGGATCAGCAAAGAATTGACGAAAATTGTGAAAATGGATCGACTAAGTTTTGGTTCGTGAGAAGGTGAACCCGTTTGCCTCGGCCGACTGTTCGATCTTGTTGACACAAAGTTGGAGTCGACGCTGTACGCTGGCGTAAGAAGCTCCAACTGCGTACAGCGCAAAATCGTCAACAAACAGAGAGGACTCAGAACCTTGGCTTACCAATTTGACAATGTCGTTGATTTTAATGCTGAAAAGGGCAGGAGAAGGATGCTCCCCTGAGGTACACCCAACTCCTGCCCATGGATGTCAGAGAGTGTGGTGCCAACACGCACCTGGAACTGTCGATCAGCCAGAAAGCTTTGGATAAACAGAGGTAGATGACCACGAAAACCAAGTTTGTGCAGGTCCATAAGGATTCCTGATTTCCATGTGGTGTCGTACGCTTTTTCTTGGTAAAAAAAGATAGCGACCACATGCTGCTTATTGACAAAGGCGGTGCGGATGGTAGTTTCCAGACGGATTAAATGGTCAACTGTCGAGTGGTACTTCCAGAATCCACACTGTTCACTGGCCAAAAGGCCATCGGTTTCCAGCTTCCACATCAGACGGGAGCTGACCATCTTTTCCGTCATCTTACAGAGGCAACTAGTCAGAGCTATTGGACGATAGTTTGAAGGGTTGGTAAGGTCCTTTCCAGGCTTAGGGATTGGAATGATTAGGGCTTTCCGCCAGGATGGCGGAAAGTACCCTGTGGTCCAGATATGGTTGTATACTTTAAGAAGGGTCTGGAGACAGCTATCTGGAAAATGTTTCAAAACCTGATAATGAATATCATCCAGACCAGGGGCAGAATCAGTGCAGGTTTGCAAAGCTAATTTTAGTTCGGTGATTGAAAAAGGAACATTGTAGGCTTCAGAGTTGTCTGATGCGAAATTGTATAAAGATTTCTCCCCGAGTTGTTTGTTTCTTAAAAAGGCTGCAGATTTATTTGAAGATGAGTTCTGTTGGATGGTGGAGGCCAACAGATTAGCAACAGCTTGTTTGTCAGTGATCAGAGCATCGGCAAGTTTCAGGTGGTGAATGGAGGGGTTAGTGTTCTTCTGATGATGTTCCAGACTTTTTTCTTTGAAGTTTTAGATGTCAGCCCGGAGCAGAAGTTTCTCCAAGACTGACGTTTACTGATTTTGAACGTGTGTCTCGATTTCGCACGGAGTTTCTGATGGGCTCGAGCGTTGGGACCTGAAGGTCGTTGGTATACCTGACGCTGAGCCCGTTTGCGTACTTTTGAGATTTGTTGGCAGTCGGAATTAAACCAGGGTGTTTTGGGCATTTGGAGTTTGTTGGAAGACATTGGAATACAGGTTTTAGCACCGTTTATCACAGTATTGGTCAGAGATTCTGCTGGGTCTGGACTCTGAACAAAATCAATTTCCTGGAATTCTTTTGAAATAGTGGTGGCAAAAAGATTCCAATTTGCCTTCTTATAATTAAGATGTTGTGAGACAGAGGCATTTTCAGTTAATACAGGTTGTAAAAGAACAGGGAAATGGTCACTTCCGTGGAGATCGTCATGGACAGACTACTCATAGTCCAGGACCAGCGAGGGGTCACAAATCGACAAATCTAAACACGAAAGTGAACCTGTGGAAGAGTGGAGGTAAGTTGGAGCTCCATCGTTCAGACAACACAAATCAAAGTCTGAAAGGACATCTTCAAGAAGCAGACCTCTGGATGACGAACTGACAGTACCCTAAAGAGGATTATGTCCATTGAAGTCACGCAACAGCAAAAAAGATCGAGGAAGTTCTCCAATCAGACTGACAAGGTCCTGACGACAAACCGGGACAGAAGGTGGCAGAAAAAGTGAGCAAATTATAACAGTCTTGTGGAGAGTGACTCTCGCAGCTACAGCCTGAAGGGAGGTAGTCAGAGCGACAGGACTAAACAGCAAAGTTTTATGTAAAAGAAGGGAAACACCGCCTGACAGTCCCAATGTGGATGGTTGTGCAGGTTTGGAAAGAATATTAAAGCCAGAAAGAGTGAAGTTTTTCTGGCTTTGAATTTTAGTTTCCTGAAGAGCCACGACGGAAGGTTTCATAGTTTGACAGCAGAAGCTGCAGCTCCTCAAAGTTTGAATTTAGGCCACAGATATTCCAATGGATTAGTTTACTATCCATGGTGCAGAGGACGAATAGGAGAGAAATCAGGTCATCTCCTCATCAACGTCTGCATCCAATGGAGCAAATTTATTAGACAGTTGAACTGGACTGTTTGGGTCTTCAGACCTGCAGGCAGATTTGCCCACAGGTGAAGAAGGCCTTGATTTCGGAGATGGTGGAGGTTTCTTTCTCATCTCCACCATCTCCCCACTTGGTTGAACTCCCTTGCCCGCACGGGCACTGCTCAAGGAAGTTCGAGGTGGAAGGGTTGGCTTTTTAATCTGCTCAGCAGCAGAAGGAGTAGACTGCTGGGCAGTCTGAGGGGTGGCGGATTGGTTTGGGAGGTGGTGGACCTGCTTCCAGAGTTTACCAGTCTTCCTTGGAACGTTTTAGAGAAAATAAATTCATCAGTCTGGCAGCAGACTGAACGAGTCGAAACTTTCTTTATTGCCGAAGCATAGGAGGACACTGTTGACGTCTGACTGCCAACAACCTGTTTGCGGGCCTCAAAAAACGAGATTTTCTTTTCAGTTTTCACTCTTTGTATTGTGGACGCCTGAATCCAAACAGGACAGTTGCGTGAAGAGGAGAAATGGTCGCCACCGCAGTTCGCACAATGCGCCGGGTCTTTACACGGCCCATCATTGGTTGCCTTGCAACAAACACCACACACCTCCTGTCCAGAGCAGCGGTCTGTGACATGTCCAAACTTCTGGCATTTGAAACACCTCAACGGGGATGGGACATACAGTTGGACACGGACATTTAGGTACCCTACTTTAATGACCGGAGGCAGCACAGGGTTGCAGAATGTCAGAAAGAGGGTGTTGGTGGGCACTCTTTCTGCACCTTTTTTGACTGTCACCCTATGCACCTCTGTCACACCTTGGGATGCGAGTTCTGTCTTGATCTCCGCTTCCGAGACACCTTTCAAATCCGGGCACCAAATACCTCCCTTGGATGAATTTAACTGCTTATGGGGAGTCACCCGGATCTCTCTGTCCACGAGTTTTGTTGCCCTCAGCAGCTGCTCCGATTGCTTCTTTGATCTGCACTGGACAAGGAATGAGCCATTCCGTAGCCTTTTGACTGACTGTCACCTGCTAGACCCTGGAAGCCCTTCTGAATCGCAAAAGGACTCGGAGCAGAAATAGGCTTTTCCTGCTCTGTTCCTTCAACCACAAGCCAGGAAGCCCAAAAACCTGTCCTCTGTCTCGTCTCCATATCCGAGTCACTGTCGGAATCCATATGACTAGAAATGGGGTCCACTGCCTTCCTCTTCTTTATGGGGCGTGTGATTTTGGATAAAGCCATGATTTATGTGTAGAAATTTCGTCTCTCCCTTACCCACCCACCATGGAGTCCAACTAAGGGGCCAGGGCCAAGATATCATTGTCGTGACCCCTTCCATGTTTCAGGAGAGATATACAACAGACAGAAACCTACCAACCCTATCCCCCCTGATCATGCCCAACTCCCGGGAACAGAGAGCTGAGCACTGCAGGGTTACCTTGGCCAGCCGGAGAACTGCCTGTTTTGACCCAGCCCCAAGAAGGGGAACCCGGGCCAGAGTGTACCCCTGTCTATGAGAGGTCCGAGCCAAAGTGATGTGTTGAGAGCGCTGGCCCTCTCAATCACCAGGATCTCATTCCCCTCCGTCACAGGTCGCACCGCACGGCAAACACGGCGGATCTTAAGACCACAGAGAGAAAAAGAGTGTGGAAAAGAAGACTTGAAGGGGAGACGAAGATAGAAAAGAGCCAAATAACAAAGGCAGAAAGCAAGAAAAGGAGACAGGCGGGTTACTCTTAGTCAGTATCCTCACCCTTAGCCAATCTGACATGGGAAGCCCTACCAGGGGCATCAACTCCTTACCACGTTGTGCTTAGGCCAGACAGCATCTCGACTTTTCAGGCCTAGAAGCATTTTAAAAAAACTAGCCTATCTTCAAGTATTGATGCCCCCACCAGCAAAGCCTAAGGGATCACAGGACCACGCAAGCCCTCCGACCACGGCAAGGTTGCAACCCCGGGAGGGGGTACTGGGAGAAGGGATGCAGAAAAGAGAACTGGTAGATAAGAACTTGGAGAAAGGAACTGGGAGAAGGTAAATGGGAGACGTGAACTGGGAGAAGGGAACTGGGAGAAGGGAACTGGGAGAATGGATGCAGGGAAGGGAACTGGAAGGGAACTGGGAGAAGGGAACTGGGAGAATGGATGCAGGGAAGGGAACTGGGAGAAGCGACTTGGGAGAAGGGAACTGGGAGAATGGATACGGGAAGGGAACTGGGAGAATGGATACGGGAAGGGAACTGGGAGACGGGAACTGGGAGAAGGGAACTGGGAGAATGGATACGGGAAGGGAACTGGGAGACGGGAACTGGGAGAAGGGAACTGGGAGAAGGGAACTGGGAGAATGGATACGGGAAGGGAACTGGGAGACGGGAACTGGGAGAAGGGAACTGGGAGAAGGGAACTGGCAGAAGCGACTTGGGAGAAGGGAGCGGGAAGAATGGATGCAGGGAAGGAAACTGGGAGAAGGAAACTGGGAGAAGGAAACTGGGAGAAGGAAACTGGGAGAAGGAAACTGGAAGAATGGATGCAGGGAAGGGAACTGGGAGACCTGAACTGTAACATGGAAAATGGGAGAAGGGAGGAGCGGAAGGGAATTGGGAGAAGGGAACTGGGAGAAGGAAACTGGGAGAAGGAAACTGGGAGAAGCGACTTGGGAGAAGGGAACTGGGAGAAGGGAACTGGGAGAAGCGACATGGGAGAAGGGAACTTGGAGAAGGGAACTGGGAGAAGGGATGCGCGGAAGGGAACTGGAAGAAGACAACTGGCAGAAGGGAATTGGCAGAAGCGACTTGGGTGAAGGGAACTGGAAGAATGGATGCAGGGAAGGAAACTGGGAGAAGGGAACTGGGAGAAGGGAACTGGGAGAAGGGAACTGGGAGAAGGGAACTGGGAGAAGGGAACTGGGAGAAGGGAACTGAGAGAAGCGACGTGGGAGAAGGGAACTGGGAGAAGGGATGCGCGGATGGGAACTGGAAGAAGGGAACTGGGAGGAGGAACTAGGAGAAGGGATGCGGGAAAGGGAAGTGGGAGAAGTGAACTGAGAGAAAGGAACAGGGAGAAGGGAACTGGGAGAAGGGAACTGGGAGAAGGGATGCAGGGAAGGGAACTGGGAGAAGGAAATTGTTGGAAGGGAACTGGGAGAAGTGAACTGGGAGAAGGGAACTGGGGAAGGAAATTGGGAGATGGGATCTGGGAGAAGGGTGCATGGAAGGGAACTGGGAGAAAGGACCTGGGAGAAGGGAACTGGGAAAAGGGATGCAGGGAAGGGAACTGGGACAAGGGAACTGGGAGAAGGGATGCAGGGAAGGGAACTGGAAGAAGGGAACTGGGAGAAGGGTTGTAAGAAAAGGAACTGGGAGAAGGGAACTGGGACAAGGGAATGGGAGAAAGGATGCAGGGAAGGGAACTGTAAGATGGGACCTGGGAGAAGGGAACTGGGAAAAGGGAACTGGATGAAGGGACTGGGAGAAGGGAACCGGGAGAAGGGATGCGCGGAAGGGAACTGGGAGACGGGAACTGGGAGAAGGGAACTGGGAGAAGGGAACTGGGAGAAGGGATGCAGGAAGGAAACTGGGAGAAGGAAACTGTTGGAAGGGAACTGGGAGAAGTGAACTGGGAGAAGGGAACTGGGGGAAGGAAATTGGGAGATGGGAACTGGGAGAAGGGGTGCATGGAAGGGAACTGGGAGAAAGGACCTGGGAGAAGGGAACTGGGAGAAGGGATGCAGGGAAGGGAACTGGGAGAAGGGAACTGGGAGAAGGGATGCAGGGAAGGGAACTGGGAGAAGGGAACTGGGAGAAGGGTTGCAAGGAAAGGAACTGGGAGAAGGGAACTGGGACAAGGGAATGGGAGAAGGGATGCAGGGAAGGGAACTGTAAGATGGGACCTGGGAGAATGGAACTGGGAAAAGGGAACTGGATGAAGAGACTGGGAGAAGGGAACCGGGAGAAGGGATGCGCGGAAGGGAACTGGGAGACTGGAACTGGGAGAAGGGAACTGGGAGAAGGGAACTGGGTTAAGGGAATTGGGAGAAGGGATGCAGGGAAGAGAACTGGGAGAATGGTACTTGGAGAAGGAAACTGGGAGAAGGGAACTGGGAGAAGGGAACTGGGAGAAGGGAACTGGGAGAAGGGAAGAAAGAGAAGGAAAGTGGGAGAAGGGAACTGTGAGAAGGGAACTGGGAGAAGGGAACAGGGAGAAGGGATGTAGGGAAGGGAACTGGGAGAAGGGAACTGGGAGAAGGGAAGAGGTAAAAGGAAAGTGGGAGAAGGGAACTGAGAGAAGGGAACTGGGAGAAGGGAACTTGGAGAAGGGAACAGGGAGAAGGGATGTAGGGAAGGGAACTGGGAGAAGGGAACTGGGAGAAGGGATGCGCGGAAGGGAACAGGCAGAAGCGAACTGGGAGAAGGGAACTGGGAGAAGGGAACTGGGAGAAGGGAACTGGGAGAAGGGAAGAGGTAGAAGGAAAGTGGGAGAAGGGAACTGAGAGAAGGGAACTGGGAGAAGGGAACTTGGAGAAGGGAACAGGGAGAAGGGATGTTGGGAAGGGAACTGGGAGAAGGGAACTGGAAGAAGGGATGCGCGGAAAGGAACTGGAAGAATGGAACTGGGAGAAGGGAACTGGGAGAAGGGAACTGGGAGAAGGGAACTGGGAGAAGAGAACTGGGAGGAGGGACCTGGGAGAAGGGACCTGGGAGAAGGGAACTGGGAGAAGGAAACTGGGAGCTGGGAGAAGGCAACTGGGAGAAGGGAACTGGGAGATGGGAAATGGGAGAAGGGACGCGCGGTAGGGAACTTGGAGAAGGGACCTGGGAGAAGGGACCTGGGAGAAGGGACCTGGGAGAAGGGTCCTGGGAGAAGGGAACTGGGAGAAAGGAACATGGAGAAGGGAAAATGGAGTAGGGAACTCGGAGAAGGGAACTGGGAGAAGCGATGCAGGGAAGGGAACGGGGAGAAAGGAACTGGGAGAAGTGAACTGGGAGAAGAGAACTGGGAGAAGGGAACTGGGAGAAGGTATTCAGGGAAGAGAACTAGGAGAAGGGATCTTGGAGAAGGGAACTGGGAGAAGAGATGGAGGAAAGGGGACTGGGAGAAGGGAACTGGGAGAAGGAACTGGGAGAAGGCATGCAGGAAGGAACAGGGAGAAGGGAACTGGGAGAAGGGAACTGGGAGGAGGAACTGGAAGAAGGGATGCGGGGAAGGGAAATGGCAGAAGGGAAGTGGGAGAAGGGAAGTGGGAGAAGGGAAGTGGGAGAAGGGAACTGTTGGAAGGGAAGTGGGGGAAGGGAAGTGAGAGAAGGGAACTGGGAGAAGGGAACTGGGAGACGGGATGCAGGGAAAGCAACTGGGAGAAGGGTCCTGGGAGAAGGGAACTGTTGGAAGGGAACTGGGCGAAGTGAACTGGGAGAAGTGAACTGAGAGAAGTGAACTGGGAGAAGGGAACTGAGAGAAGGGAACTGGGAGAAGGGAACTGGGAGAAGGGAACTGGGCGAAGTGAACTGAGAGAAGTGAACTGAGAGAAGTGAACTGAGAGAAATGAACTGAGAGAAGTGAACTGGGAGAAGGGAACTGAGAGAAGGGAACTGAGAGAAGGGAACTGGGAGAAGTGAACTGGGAGAAGTGAACTGAGAGAAGGGAACTGAGAGAAGTGAACTGGGAGAAGGGAACTGAGAGAAGGGAACTGGGCGAAGTGAACTGACAGAAGGGAACTGGGAGAAGGGAACTGGCAGAAGGGAACTGGGAGAAGGGAACTGGGAGAAGGGAATTGGGAGAAGGGGACTGGGAGAAGGGGTGCATGGATGGGAACTGGAAGAAGGGAACAGGGAAGGGAACTGGGCGAAGGGATGCAGGGAAGGGAACTGGAAGAAGGGAACAGGGAAGAGGAACTGGGAGAAGGGAACAGGGAAGGGAACTGGAAGAAGGGAACAGGGAAGGGAACTGGGAGAAGGGAACAGGGAAGGGAACCTTGGAGAAGGGACCTGGGCGAAGGGATGCAGGGAAGGGAACTGGAAGAAGGGAACAGGGAAGGGAACTGGGCGAAGGGATGCAGGGAAGGGAACTGGAAGAAGGGAACAGGGAAGAGGAACTGGGAGAAGGGAACAGGGAAGGGAACTGGAAGAAGGGAACAGGGAAGGGAACTGGGAGAAGGGAACAGGGAAGAGGAACTGGAAGAAGGGAACACGGAAGAGGAACAGGAAGAAGGGAACAGGGAAGGGAACTGGGAGAAGGGAACAGGGAAGAGGAACTGGAAGAAGGGAACAGGGAAGAGGAACTGGAAGAAGGGAACAGGGAAGGGAACTGGAAGAAGGGAACAGGGAAGAGGAACTGGAAGAAGGGAACAGGGAAGGGAACTGGAAGAAGGGAACAGGGAAGAGGAACTGGAAGAAGGGAACAGGGAAGGGAACTGGAAGAAGGGAACAGGAAAGGGAACTGGAAGAAGGGAACAGGGAAGAGGAACTGGGAGAAGGGAACAGGGAAGGGAACTGGAAGAAGGGAACAGGGAAGAGGAACTGGAAGAAGGGAACAGGGAAGAGGAACTGGAAGAAGGGAACAGGGAAGAGGAACTGGAAGAAGGGAACAGGGAAGAGGAACTGGGAGAAGGGATGCAGGGAAGAGGAACTGGGAGAAGGGATGCAGGGAAGGGAACTGGAAGAAGGGAACAGGGAAGGGAACTGGAAGAAGGGAACAGGGAAGAGGAACTGGGAGAAGGGAACAGGGAAGAGGAACTGGGAGAAGGGATGCAGGGAAGGGAACTGGAAGAAGGGAACAGGGAAGGGAACTGGAAGAAGGGAACAGGGAAGAGGAACTGGGAGAAGGGATGCAGGGAAGGGAACTGGAAGAAGGGAACAGGGAAGGGAACTGGAAGAAGGGAACAGGGAAGAGGAACTGGGCGAAGGGATGCAGGGAAGGGAACTGGAAGAAGGGAACAGGGAAGAGGAACTGGAAGAAGGGAACAGGGAAGGGAACTGGAAGAAGGGAACAGGGAAGAGGAACTGGGAGAAGGGAACAGGGAAGAGGAACTGGAAGAAGGGAACAGGGAAGAGGAACTGGGAGAAGGGAACAGGGAAGAGGAACTGGAAGAAGGGAACAAAGAAGAGGAACTGGAAGAAGGGAACAGGGAAGGGAACTGGAAGAAGGGAACAGGGAAGAGGAACTGGGAGAAGGGATGCAGGGAAGGGAACTGGAAGAAGGGAACAGGGAAGGGAACTGGAAGAAGGGAACAGGGAAGAGGAACTGGGCGAAGGGAACAGGGAAGGGAACTGGAAGAAGGGAACAGGGAAAAGGAACTGGGCGAAGGGATGCAGGGAAGGGAACTGGAAGAAGGGAACAGGGAAGAGGAACTGGGAGAAGGGAACAGGGAAGGGAACTGGAAGAAGGGAACAGGGAAGAGGAACTGGAAGAAGGAACAGGGAAGGGAACTGGGAGAAGGGAACAGGGAAGAGGAACTGGAAGAAGGGAACAGGGAAGAGGAACTGGAAGAAGGGAACAGGGAAGGGAACTGGGAGAAGGGAACAGGGAAGGGAACTGGGAGAAGGGAACAGGGATGGGAACTGGGAGAAGGGAACAGGGAAGAGGAACTGGGAGAAGGGAACAGGGAAGAGGAACTGGAAGAAGGGAACAGGGAAGAGGAACTGGGAGAAGGGAACAGGGAAGAGGAAATGGGAGAGGGGAAGTGGGAAAAGGGAACTGGGAGAAAGAAACTGGGAGAAGGGAACTGGAAGAAGGGAACAGGGAAGAGGAACTGGAAGAAGGGAACAGGGAAGAGGAACTGGGAGAAGGGAACAGGGAAGAGGAACTGGGAGAAGGGAACAGGGAAGAGGAAATGGGAGAGGGGAAGTGGGAAAGGGAACTGGGAGAAAGAAACTGGGAGAAGGGAACTGGGAGAAGGGAACTGTTCAAATGGAAGTGGGGAAAAGGAACTGGAAGAAGGGATGCAGGGAAGGGAAGTGGGAGAAGGGAACTGTTGGAAGGGAACTGGGCGAAATGAACTGGGAGAAGGGAACTGGGGGAAGGGAATTGGGAGAAGGAAACTGGGAGAAGGGGTGCATGGAAGGGAACTGGGAGAAGGGAACTGGGAGAAGGGATGCAGGGAAGGGAACTGGGAGAAGGGAACAGGGAGAAAGGATGCAGGGAAGGACCTTGGAGAAGGGAAATGGAAGAAGGGATCTGGTTAAAAGGGATGCAAGGAAAGGAACTGGGAGAAGGGAACTGGGAGAAGGGACTGGGAGAAGGGATGCAGGGAAGGGAACTGGGAAATTGAACCTGGGAGAAGGGAACTGGGAGAAGGGACTGGGAGAAGGGAAACGGGAGAAGGGATGCGTGGAAGGGAACTGGGAGAAGGGAACTGGGAGAAGGGAACTGGGAGAAGGGAACTAGGAGAAGGGAACTGGTAGAAGGGAACTGGGAGAAGGGAACTGGGTTAAGGGAACTGGGAGAAAGGATGCGGGGAACAGAACTGGCAGAAGGGAACTGGGAGAAGGGATGCAGGGAAGAGAACTTGGAGAAGGGAAGTGGGAGAAGGGAACTGAGAGAAGGGAAGTGGGAGAAGGGAACTGGGAGAAGGGAACTGGGAGAAGGGAACTGGGAGAAGAAAACTGGGAGAAGGGTGTGCGGGGAAGGAAGCAGAGAAGGGAAGTGGGAGAAGAGAACTGGGAGAAGGGATGCAGGGAAGGGAACTTGGAGAAGGGAACTTGGAGAAGGGAAGTTGGGAAGTGAACTGGGAGAAGGGAAATGGAAGAAGGGAACAGGGAGAGGGAAATGGGTTAAGCGAACTGGGAGAAAGGGTGCAGGGAAGGGACCTGAGAGAAGGGAACTGGGAGAAGGGAACTGGGAGAAGGAAACTGGGAGAAGGGATTCAGGGAAGAAGGAAACTGGGAGAAGGGAACTGGGCGAAGGGATGCAGGGAAGGGAACGGGGAGAAGGGAACTGGGAGAAGGATGCAGGGACAAGAACTGGGAGAAGGGAACTGGGAGAAGGGATGCAGGGAAGGGACGAAACTGGGAGAAAGGAACTGGAAGAAGGGAACTGGGAGAAGGGATGCAGGGAAGGGAACTGGGAGAGCGAAACTGGGAGAAAACAACTGGGAGAAAGGATGCGCGGAAAGGAAGTGGGAGAAGGGAACATGGAGAAGGGAACATGGAGAAGGAAACTGGGAGAAGGGATGCGGGGAAGGGAACTGGGAGAAAGGATGCGCGGAAGGGAACTGGGAGGAGGGACATGGGATAAAGGACCTGGGAGAAGAGAATTGGAAGAAGGGCTGCGCAGATGGGAATTGGAAGAAGGAAACTGGGAGAACGGAACTGGGAGAAGGGATTCAGGGAAGGGAACTGGGAGAAGGGACCTGGGAGAAGGGATGCAGGAAATTGAACAAGGAGAAGGGACCTGGAGGAGGGGAAATGGGAGAAGGAATGCAGGAAAGGGAACTGGGAGAAGGGAACTAGGAGAAGGGATGCAGGGAGGGGAACTGGGAGAAAGGAACTGGGAAAAGGGAACTTGGAAAAGGGATACAGAAAAGGGAACTGGGAGAAGGGATCCACGGTAAAGACCTGGGAGAAGGGACCTGGGAGAAGGTACCTGGGAGAAGGGAACTGGGAGAAGGGATGCGCGGAACGGAACTGGGAGAAGGGATGCAGTGAAGGGAACTGGGAGAAGGGAACTGGGAGAAGGGAACTGGCAGAAGCGACTTGGGAGAAGGGAACTGGAAGAATGGATGCAGGGAAGGAAACTGGGAGAAGGGAACTGGGAGAAGGGAACTGGGAGAATAGATACAGGGAAGGTAAATGGGAGAACTGAACTGTGAGATGAAAAATGGGAGAAGGGAGGAGCGGAAGGAACTGGGAGAAGGGAACTGGGAGAAGGAAACTGGGAGAAGCGACTTGGGAGAAGGGAACTGGGAGAAGGGAACTGGGAGAAGGTAACCGGGAGAAGGCAACTAGGAGAAGCGACGTGGGAGAAGGGAACTGGGAGAAGGGATGCGAGGAAGGGAACTGGAAGAAGGGAACTGGGAGGAGGAACTAGGAGAAGGGATGCGGGAAAGGGAAGTGGGAGAAGTGAACTGGGAGAAAGGAACTGGGAGAAGGGATGCAGGGAAGGGAACTGGGAGAGGGATCCGGGGAAGGGAATTGGGAGATAGGAACTGGGAGAAGGGGTGCATGGAAGGGAACTGGGAGAAAGGACCTGGGAGAAGGGAACTGGGAGAAGGGATGAAGGAAGGGAACTGGGAGAAGGGAACTGGGAGAAGGGATGCAGGGAAGGGAACTGGGAGAAGGGATGCAAGGAAAGGAACTGGGAAAAGGGATGCAGGGAAGGGAACTGTAAGATGGGACCTGGGAGAAGGGAACTGGGAAAAGGGAACTGGATGAAGGGACTGGGAGATGGGAACCGGGAGTAGGGATGCGCGGAAGGGAACTGGGAGACGGGAACTGGGAGAAGGTAACTGGTAGAAGGGAACTGGGAGAAGGGAAATGGGTTAAGGGAATTGGGAGAAGGGATGCAGGAAAGAGAACTGGGAGAAGGGAACTTGGAGAAGGAAACTGGGAGAAGGGAACTTGGAGAAGGGAAGTAGGGAAGGAAACTGGGAGAAGGGAAGTAGAGGAGAAAGGAAGAGGGAGAAGGAAAGTGGAGAAGGGAACTGAGAGAAGGGAACTGGGAGAAGGGAGCTGGGAGAAGGAACCGGGAGAAGGGAACTGGGAGATATGAACTGGGAGAAGGGATGCAGGAACGGAACAGGGATAAGGGAACTGGGAGAAGGGAACTAAGAGAAGGCAATTGGAGAAGGGATGCAGGAAAGGGAACTGGCACAAGGGATCTGGCACAAGGGAACTGGCACAAGGGAACTGGCACAAGGGATGCGCGGAAAGGAACAGGGAGAAGGGAACTGGCTGAAGCAATGCGCGGAAGGGACCTGGGAGAAGGGAACTGGGAGAGGGGAACTAGGAGAAAGGACGCAGGGAAGGGAACTGGGAGAAGGGACCTGTGAGATTGGAAATGGGAGAAGGGATGCGCGAAAGGGAACTAGAAGAAGGGACTTGGGAGAAGGGAACTGGGAAAAGGAAAGCGCGGAAGGGAACTGGAAGAAGGAATGCGGGGAAGGGAAATTGCAGATGGGAAGTGGGAAAAGGGAACTGGGAGGAAGGAACTGGGAGAAGGGAACTTTTGGAAGGGAAGCGGGGGAAGGGAAGTGAGAGAAGGGAACTGGGAGAAGGGAACTGGGAGAAGGGAACTGGGAGAAGGGAATTGTTGGAAGGGAACTGGGCGAAGTGAACTGGGAGAAGTGAACTGGGAGAAGTGAACTGGGAGAAGGGAACTGGGAGAAGGAACTGGGAGAAGGGAACTGGGAGAAGGGGTGCATGGATGGGAACTGAGAGAAGAGACCTTGGAGAAGGGACCTGGGAAAAGGGAAATGGGCGAAGGGATGCAGGGAAGGGAACTGGAAGAAGGGAACAGGGAAGAGGAACTGGGAGAAGGAACAGGGAAGGGAACTGGAAGAAGGGAACAGGGAAGGGAACTGTAAGAAGGGAACAGGGAAGGGAACTGGAAGAAGGGAACAGGGAAGAGGAACTGGGAGAAGGGAACAGGGAAGAGGAACTGGAAGAAGGGAACAGGGAAAGGAACTGGAAGAAGGGAACAGGGAAGGCAACTGGAAGAAGGGAACAGGGAAGGGAACTGGAAGAAGGGAACAGGGAAGAGGAACTGGGCGAAGGGATGCAGGGAAGAGGAACTGGAAGAAGGGAACAGGGAAGAGGAACTGGAGAAGGGAACAGGGAAGAGGAACTGGAAGAAGGGAACAGGGAAGGGAACTGGAAGAAGGGAACAGGAAGAGGAACTGGGAGAAGGGAACAGGGAAGAGGAACTGGAAGAAGGGAACAGGGAAGAGGAACTGGAAGAAGGGAACAGGGAAGGGAACTGGAAGAAGGGAACAGGGAAGAGGAACTGGAAGAAGGGAACAGGGAAGAGGAACTGGAAGAAGGGAACAGGGAAGAGGAACTGGGAGAAGGGATGCAGGGAAGGGAACTGGGAGAAGGTAACAGGGAAGGGAACTGGAAGAAGGGAACAGGGAAGAGGAACTGGAAGAAGGGAACAGGGAAGAGGAACTGGAAGAAGGGAACAGGGAAGAGGAACTGGGAGAAGGGAACAGGGAAGAGGAACTGGGCGAAGGGATGCAGGGAAGGGAACTGGAAGAAGGGAACAGGGAAGGGAACTGGAAGAAGGGAACAGGGAAGAGGAACTGGGCGAAGGGATGCAGGGAAGGGAACTGGAAGAAGGGAACAGGGAAGAGGAACTGGGAGAAGGGAACAGGGAAGAGGAACTGGAAGAAGGGAACAGGGAAGGGAACTGGAAGAAGGGAACAGGGAAGAGGAACTGGAAGAAGGGAACAGGGAAGAGGAACTGGGAGAAGGGAACAGGGAAGAGGAACTGGGAGAAGGGATGCGCGGAAGGGAAATGGGAGAGGGGAACAGGGAAGAGGAACTGGGAGAAGGGATGCAGGGAAGGGAACTGGAAGAAGGGAACAGGGAAGAGGAACTGGGAGAAGGGATGCGCGGAAGGGAAATGGGAGAGGGGAAGTGGGAAAAGGGAACTGGGAGAAAAAACTGGGAGAAGGGAACTGGGAGAAGGGAACTGTTCAAAGGCAAGTGAGGGAAGGGAAGTGAGAGAAGGGAACTGGCAGAAGGGAACTGGGGAAAAGGAAATGGAAGAAGGGATGCAGGGAAGGGAAGTGGGAGAAGGGAACTGTTGGAAGGGAACTAGGCGAAATGAACTGGGAGAAGGGAACTGGGGGAAGGGAATTGTGAGAAGGAAACTGGGAGAAGGGGTGCAGGGAAGGGAACTGGGAGAAGGGAACTGGGAAAAGGAACTCGGAGAAGGGATACGGAAAAGGGAACTGGGAGAAGGGATCCACGGTTGGGACCTGGGAGAAGAGACCTGGGAGAAGGGATGCAGGGAAGGGAACTGGGAGAAGGGATGCAGGGAAGGGAACTGCGAGAAGGGATGCAGGGAAGGGAACTGCGAGAAGGAACTGGGGAGAAAGGATGCAGGGAAGAAATTGGGAGAAGGGAAGGGGAAAAAGGGGTACTGGGAGAAGGGAACTGAGAGAAGGTAACCGTAAGAAGGGATGCGGGGAAAGGGGAAAACAAGAAGGGATATGGGAGAAGCGAACTGGGAGAAGGGACTCGGAAGGGAACTGGGAAAGGGAACTGGGAGAAGGGAACTGGGGGGAAGGGAACGGGGGAAAGGGATGCAGAGAAGGGAACTTGGAGAAGGGAACTTAGGAAGGGAGTTTGGAGAAGGAAGTTAGAGAAGGCTTTGGGAAGGAGGGAATTGAGAGAAGGGATGCAGAAAGGAAACTGGAAGAAGTGAACTGAAGATGGAACGGGGAAAAGGGGAAATGCGGGAAGAACATTGGGAGAAGGGAACTGGGAAAAGGGGAAACGGGGAGAAAGGAACTGGGAGAAGGTAACCGGGGGAAGGGAAGCGGGGAAGGGGAACTGGGAGAAGGGAACTGGGAGAAGGACTGGGAGAAGGGATGCGGGGAAGGGAACTTGGAAAAGGGGAACTTAGAGAAGGGCATTGGAAGGAGGGAACTTGGAGAAGGGAACTGGGAGAAGGGATTGTAGGGGGAAAAAGGAAACTGGAAAAGTGAACTGAAGATGGAACTGACACAAGGGATGCAGGAAGGTAACTGGGAGAAGGGAACAACTGGGTTAAGGGAAATGGGAGAAAGGATTGCGGGGAAGGGAACGGGGTTAAGGGAAATGAAAAAGAGAACTGGGAGAAGGGATGCGGGGAAGGGAACTGGAAGAAGGGAACAGGGAAAAAGGAACATGGAGAACGGAATGCAGGGACGGGAACTGGGAGAGGGGATGGAGGGAAGGGAACTGGAGAAGGAAACTGGGAGAAAGGAACTGGGAGAAGGTAACGGGAGTTAAGGAAATGGGAGAAAGGATGGGGGGAAGGGACCTGGGAGAAAGGATCCGGGAGAAGGGAACTGGGAGAAGGGATGCGGGGAAGGGGAAAACTGGGAGAAGGAACTGGGGGAAGGGAACAGGAGAAGGGATGCAGGGAAGGGGAACTGGGAGAAGCGAACTGGGAGAGGGGAAACTGGGAGAGGGGACCTATAAGAAGGATGCAGGGAAAGGAAGGGGGAGAAGGGAACTGGAAGAAGGGAACTGGAGAAGGGAACTGGAGAAGGAAACTGGGAAAAAGAGAAGGGGAGAAGGATGCGGGGAAGGGAACCGCGAGTAGGGAACTGGGAGAAGGGATCTGGGAGAAGGGAACTGAGAAAGAATTTGGGAAGAGGATGCGGGGAAGGGAACGGGAAAAAGTAAAACTGGAAAAAAGTATTTGAAGAAGGGAACTGGGGGAAGGGATGCGGGAAGGAAACGGGGAGAAGGGATGCGCGGAATGAAACTGGGAGAAGGGAACTGGTAAAGGGGAAGTGGGAGAAGGGAACGGGGAAAAGGGATACAGGAAGGGAACAGGAAAAGGGGAACTGGGAAAAGGAAACTGGGAGAAGGGATCAGGGAAGGGAACTGGAGACGCGAACTGGGAGAAGGGAAATGGAAAAGGGATACGGGGAAGGGGAACGGGGAGAAGGGAACTGGAGAAGGAAACTGGGAGAAAAATGAGGGAAGGGAACTGGAGACGGAACTGGGAGAAGGGATGTGCGGATGGGAACTGTCAGAAAGGAACTAGGAAAAGGGGAACTGGGAGAATGAAGTTGGAAAAGGGGAGGCGGGGAAGGAAGTTGGAGAAGGGATGCGGGGAAGGGAACTGGTAGAGAAACTGGGAGAAGGGAGCTGGGAGAAGGGAACGGGGAAAAACGGATCGGGGAAGAAGGGAATTTGGGAGAAGGGAACGGGGAGAAGGTATTGCGGGGAAGGGAACATGGAGATGAAGAGAAGGGAATTGGGAGAAGGGAATTGGGAAAGGGAATTGGGAAGAAGGGAACTGGGAAAAAGAAACAGAAGGTTACTGGGGGAAGGGATGCGCAGAAGGAACTGAGAAAAAGGGACTGTGAGAAGGATCAGCGAAGGAACGGGGAGAAGGAACTGGGAGAAGGGATGCACGGAAAGGCAACTCGGAGAAAGGAACGGGGAGAACGATGCAGGGAAGGGAACTGCGAGAAGGGAACGGGAGAAGGGAACTGGGAGAAAGGGATGCAGGGAAGGAATGGGAGAAGGGAACTGGGAGAAGGGATGCAGGGAAGGGAAAGGGGAAAAGGGAACTGGGAGAAGGGAACTGGGAGAAGGGAACTGGAAAAAGGGATGCGGGGAAAGGGGAAATTTGGGAGAAGGGGAACGGGGAGAAGGGAACTGGGAGAAGGGAACTGGGAGAAAGGGAACTGGGAGAAGGGAAATGGGAGAAGGGAACGGGGAGAAGGGATGCAGGGAAGGAAATGGAAGAAGGAACGGGGAGAAGGATGCAGGGAAGGGAATGGGAGAAGGGAACGGGAAAAAAGGGGAACGGGGAGAAGGATGCAGGGAATGGAAAGGGGAGAAGGGAATGGGAAAAGGGGATGCAGGAAAAGAACTGGGAGAAGGGAACTGGGAAAGGATGCAGGGAAGGGAAAGGGGAGAAGGAAACTGGAGAAGGGAACTGGAGAAGGGATGCAGGGAGGGAAATGGGAGATGGAACTGCGAGAAGGAACGGGGAGAAGGGAACTGGGAGAAGGGATACAGGGAAAGGAAATGGGTGAAGGTAACTGGAGAAGGGATCGCGGAAGGGAACAGGGAGAAGGGAAATGGGAAAAATGAACTGGAGAAGGGATTTTTGGGAAGGGAACTGGAGAAGGGAACTGGGAGAAGGGAACTAGGAAAGGGATGCAGAGAAGGGAACATGGAGAAGGGATCTGAGAGAAGGGCAATGGAAGGAGGAAACTTGGAGAAGGAAACTGGGAGAATGGAAGCGGGGAAGGAAACTGGAAGAAGGGAACTGAGAGAAGGGAACTGGGAAAAGGGGACGCGGAGAAGGTAACTGGGAAAAGGGGAACGGGGAAAAAGGGAACTGGGAGAAGGGAACTGGGAGAAGGGTTTCGGGGAAGGAAACTGGAAGAAGGGAACTGGGACAAGGATGCGGAAAAGGTAACGGGGAGAAGAGATCTGAAAAAAAGGATGTGGTGAAGGGAACTGGAGAAGGAACCTCGGA
Source organism: Conus ventricosus (assembly GCA_018398815.1). Lineage (NCBI taxonomy): Eukaryota > Metazoa > Mollusca > Gastropoda > Neogastropoda > Conidae > Conus > Conus ventricosus. The sequence continues at coordinate 64,565,655 of CM031614.1, forward strand.
GAGGGAACTGGGAGAAGGGAACGGGGAGAAGGGAACTGGGAAAAGGGGAACTGGGAGAAGGGAACTGGGAGAAGGGACTGGGAGAAGGAAAACAGGGAGAAGGACCTGGGAAGAAACCTGGGAGAAGGGACCTGGAGAAGGGACCTGGAAGAAGGGTGCGCGGAAGGAAACGGGAAAGGAACTTGGAGAAGGGAACTGGGAAAGGGAACTGGGAGAAGGGATGAGGGATTGGAACTGGGAGAGGATGCGGGGAAGAGGATAGGTAGAGGGAACTGGGAGAAGGGAACTGGGAGAAGGTATGCAGGGAAGGAAACTAGGAGAAGCGAACTGGGAGAATGGAACTGGGAGAGGGAACTGAGAAGGGATTCGCGGAAGGGAACTGGCAAAGCGAACTGGGAGAAGGAACCGCGAGAAAGGAACTGGGTGAAGGAACTTGAAGAACGCACCTGGAGAAGGGACAGGGAGGGAAAAACTGGCAGAGGGGAACTGAGAGAAGGGAACTGGGAGAAGGTAACGGGGAGAAGGGTTGTGGGGAAGGGAACAAAGAGAAGGGAAACAGGAGTAGCTAACTGGAGAAGGATGCTCGGAAGGCAATTTGGGGAGAGGAAACTGGGAGAGGGGAACTGGGAAAAGAGATCTGAAAAAAGGATGGGGTGAAGGGAACTGGGAAAAGGGAACCTCGGAGAGGGGAACTGGAGAAGGGAACTGGAGAAGGGAACGGGGAGAAGGGAACTGGAGAAGGGACGGAGAAGGCAACAGGGAGAAGGACCTGGGAAAGAAACCTGGGAAAGGGACCTGGGAGAAGGGACCTGGAAGAAGGGGTGCGCGGAAGGAAACGGGAAAGGAACTGGGAAAGGGAAATGGGAAAAGGGGAACTGGGAGAAAGGGATGAAAGGGATTGGAACGGGGAGAAGGGATGCAGGGAAGAGGATAGGTAAAAGGGAACTGGGAGAAGGGAACTGGAGAAGTATGCAGGGAAGGAAACTAGGAGAAGCGAACTGGGAGAATGGAACGGGAAAAGGAACTGAAAGGATTCGCGGAAGGGAACTGGCAGAAGAAAAACTGGGAGAAGGGAACCGCGAGAAAGGAACTAGGAAAGGGGAACTTGAAGAACGCACCGGGGAGAAGGGATGCAGGGAAGGGAATGGCAGAGGGGAACTGAGAGAAGGGAACGGGGAGAAGGTAACTGGGAAAGGGGTTGTGCGGAAGGAACAAAGAGAAGGGAAACAGGAGTAGCTAACTGGGAAAAGGGGATGCTCGGAAGGCAATTGGGAGAAGGAAACTGGAGAGGGAACTGGGAGAAGGGAACTGGGAAAAGGGGATGCGGGGAAAGGGGAACGGGGAGAAGGAAACTGGGAGAAGAGATGCTGAAAAAGGGGAAAGGGAAAGGGAAAGGGAAACTGGGAAAAGGATGCGGGAATGGAGACTGGGAGAAAAAACTGGGGAGAAGGGACCGGGGAGAAGGGAACTAGGAGAAATGATGCGGGGAAGGGACATGGGAGAAGGCATCCGGGAGAAGGAACGGGGGAAAAAGGGATGCAGGGATGGGAACGGGGAGAAGGGAACTTGGAAAGGGACGGGAAAGGGAAGTGGGGAAGGAACTTGGAAAGGATTGGGGGAAGGTACGGGAAGAATGGATACAGGAGGGGGAACGGAGAAGGACCCGGAGAAGGACCGGGGAAAAGGGAACTTGGAAAAGGGGAACGGAAAAGAAACGTGGAAAGGATGGGGGAAGGGGAAACCCTGGGAAAGGGGTGCAGGTGGGGAACTGGCGAGGGATGGGGGAAGGGGAACTAGGAAAAAAACGGAAAAGGAACGGGGAGAAGGAAGGGGGTTAAGGAAAGGGGAGAAAGGATGGGGGGAAAGGAACTGGGTTAAGGAAACGGGGAAAGGATGGGGGGGAAGGAAGGGGAGAAGGAAGGGGTTAAGGACGGGGGAAAAAGGACCCGAAAAAGGGGAAGTGGGAAAAGGGGAAGGGAAAGGGGAAGTGGGAGAAGGGAAGGGGGGTTTTTTAAAGAAACGGAGAAAGGATGGGGAAGGAACTGGAGAAGGGATGCGGGAAAAGGGAACTGTGAGAAGCGAACTGGGAGAAGGAACGGGGAAGGGGTTTGTAGGGAAGGAACGGGAAACGAACGGGGAAAGGGAACGGGAAAGGGGATCGGGGAAGGGGAACGGGGAAAAAGCGAACTGGGAGAGGGAACTGGGGGGGGATCGGGGAGGGGAAGTGGGAAAAGGGGAAAGGGGAGAAGGGATGCAGGGAAGGGAATTGGAAAAGGGGAACGGGGAAGGGGGGAAGCAGGAAAGGGGAACGGGGAAACGAACTAAAGGGGAACGGGGAAGGGGATGAAGGGACGGAAGGGGGAAAAGGGGAACTGGAGAGGGATAAAGGGGACGGAAGGGGAGAAAAAACTGGAAAAGGGGAATTGGGGAAAAGGGGAACTGGGAGAAGGAATGGGGGGGGATGCAGGAAGGGGAAATTTGGGGAAAAGGGAACGGGGAGAAGGGAACGGGGAGGGGGATGCGGGGAAGGGGAATTTGGAGAAGCGAACGGGGAAAAGGGGAAACTGGGAAGGGATGCAGGGACGGAATGGGAGAAGGGAAGGGGGAAAAGGGGAATGGGAAGGAAACGGGGAAAGGGGAACGGGAAAAGGATGCGGAAGGGAACCGCGAGTGGGGAACACAAAAGGGACTGGCAAAGGGGAACTGGGAGAAAGAACGGGGAAAAGGATGCGGGGAAGGGGAACGGGAAAAGGGGGAACTTGAAGGAACTGGGGGGGGGATGGGGGAAGGGGAAGGGGGAGAAAGGATCGGGGGAAGGAAAGGGGAAAAAACGGGGGAAAGGGGAACGGTAAAGGGATGGGGAAGGGAACTGGGAAAGGGAACTGGGGGAGGAACTGGTAAAGGGGAACTGGGAAGGGTACGGGGAAGGAAAGGGAAAGGGGAACAGGAAAAGGGGAATGGGGAGAAGGGAACTGGGAGAAGGGAGCGGGAAGGAACGGGGAGAGGGAAACGGGAAAAGGGGATGTGGGGATGGAACTGTCTAAAGGAATAGACAAGGGAACTGGGAGAATGAATGGGGAAAGGGAGGCACGAAGGGGAAGTTGGAAAAGGGATCGGGGAAAGGGGAACGGTAAAGAAACTGGAAAGGGGAACTGGAGAAGGAATGGGGGAAAGGGGAACTGGAGAAAAAAACTGGGAGAAGGGAACGGGGAAAAGGGGATGGGGGGAAGGGAACGGGTTAGAAGAGAACTGGGAAAGGGAACGGGGAAAAGGGGATGGGGGGAAAAAGGGAACGGGGAAAAGGTAGCGGGGAAAGGGGAAACTGGAAAAGGTATGCGGGGAAAGGGGAAATGGAAAGAAAGAAAAAGGGAAAATTTGGGGAGAAGGAACTGGAAAAAGGAACTGAGAGAAGATTACTGAGGAATGATGGGGAAAGGAACTGAGAGAAGGGACGGGGAAAAGAATCGGGAAAAAGGGATGTGTAAGGGAACTGGGAAAAGGGGAACTGGAAAAAGAAACTAAGAAGGTTACTGAGGGAAGGATGGAAAAACTGAGAGAAGGGGTCTGTGAGAAGGAACTGGTAAAAGGGAACTGGGAAAGGGGATCCGCAAATTTAAACCCGGGGAGAAGGGAACGGGGGAAAAGGATGCAGGGAAGGGAACTGGGAGAAGGGGAATGGAAAAGGGGATCGGGAAAGGGGAAAGGGGAGAAGGGTTAGGAAAAGGGAAAACGAGAAAAGGGTTGGGGGGAAGGAACGGGGTAAGGAAACCCGGGAAAAGGGGATCGAAAGGGGATGCGCGGAAGGAACGGGGGAAAGGAAAGGGAGAAATGAACGGAGAAGGAACTGGTAAGGGGAACCAAAGGGAAGCTGGGAAGGAACAGGGAAAAAGGAATGGGAAAAGGGGAAAAAGGAACTGGGAGAAGGGAAGTAGGAAAGGGAACTAGGAAAGGAACTCGAAAGGGGAACGGGGAGAAAAAATCGGGAAGGGGAACCGGATAGGAAACTGGGAGAGGGGAACTGGAAAAGGGAAATTTGGGGAGAAGAAACGGGGAAAAGGGTATGCGGGAAAGGAACGGGGTTTAAAGGGGAACAGCCCAAAGGAGGGGGAAAGGGGGACCTGAAAAAAGGGATCCGGGAGAAGGGACCGGGGAAAGGAAAGGAAGGAACGGGGAAAAAGGCACGGGGAAAAGGGGAACTGGGAGGGGGGATCAGGGAGGGGGAACGGAGGTAACTGAGAAAAGGGGAACGGGAAGGGAACGGCAAAGAAACGGGGAGAAGGGCCGCGAAAAAGGCTAAAAAAAAGGGAACTGAAAAAGGCACCTGGGAAAAGGGGAACTGGGAGAAGGATGCGGGAAGGGAACGGGCAAAAGGGGAACTTTGAAAAGGGGAACTGGGAGTAGTTAACTGGAAAGGGGATCTGGGAAGGGAACTGGAAAAGGGGAACGGGGAGAAAGGAACTGGAAAGGGGAAACTAAAAGGTTTCGGGGAAGGGGAACGGGGAAAAGCGGGAAAAAGGGGATACTGGAAAAGGGGAAAAAGGGAAAGGGAAAAACTGGAGAGGGAACTGGGACAATGAGCAGGGAAAGAACTGGAGAAGGGAACGGAAAAAGGTAATTGAGAAAAGTAAAGGGGTTTTAAGGGGACTGGAAAAGGGAGCGGAAGGGCCCGGGGAAAGGGCACCGGGAATGGAACGGGAAAGGGGGGAACGGGGAAAAGGGGAACAGGGGGGGGATGCGGGGAAAGGGAATTGGGGAGAAGGGAACTGGGAGAAGGAACAGGGAGAAGGGATGCGGGAAAGGGGAACTGACAAAAGGGGAAATCGAGAATGGATGAAGGGAAGGGAAATGGGAAAAGGGGGAATTGAAAAGGGGACGGGGAAAGGATGCGGAAGGGAACGGGAAGAAGGAACGGGGGAAAAGGGAACGGGAAAAAAGGATTGGGTAAGGGAACGGGCAAAGGGGAAGGGGACAAGGGAACTGAGAGTAAGGAACGGGGAAAAGGGGTTGGGGAAGGGGAAAAAGGAAAAGGGGATCCGGGGAAAGGAACTGAAAAAGGGTAATTTAAAGAAGGAACGGGGAAGGGAGGGGGGAAGGGGAACGGGGAAAGGACCGGGGAAAAGAAACTGGGAGAAAGGAACGGGGAAAAGGGGAACGGGAAAAGGGGAATGGAAAGGAAAGGGGGGAAAAGGGGATGCGGGGAAGGGGAACGGGGAGAGGGAACTGGGAGAAGGGAACGGGAAAAGGATACGGGGAAGAAACAGGAGAGGGGAACTGGGAGAAGGAACGGGGAGAAAAACGGGGAAAGGATGCGGGGAAAGGGGAACTGGGAGAGGGGAACGGGGAAAAGGGGAGTGCAGGCAACGTCAAAAGGAACGGGAAAGGGAACGGAGAAAAAATTGGGAGAAGGAGGCCGGGGAAGGAAGTTGGAAAAGGGGATGCGGGAAGGGGAAACGGGTAGAAAGAACTGGGAGAAGGGGAACTGGAAAAGGGGAGGCGTGAAAAGGGGAATTTGGAGAAGGAATTGGAAAAGGTATGGGGGAAGGAACGGAAAGGGGGATAAAAAAGGGAATTGGCAGAAGGGAATGGAAAAAAAAACAAGAATTTCGGGGGAAGGATCGCAGAAGCAACTGGAGAAGGGGACGGGAAAAGGAACGGGGAAAAAGGAAATTTGGGGGAAAAGGGGATCCGCAAAAGGAAACTGTCAAAGGGAACTGGAGACGGGATCACGGAAGGCAATTTGGGAGAAAGGAACTGGAGAAGCGAGCAGGGAAGGGACTCGAAAGGGAACTGGAAAAAGGGGAACTGGGGAAGGGCTGCAGGATGGAACGGAGAAGGGAACTGGGAAAAGGGGATGCGGGGAAGGGAAAGGGGAGAAGGGAAGGGAAAAGGGGAACTGGGAGAAGGGATGCAGGAAGGGAAAGGGGAAAAGGGAACTGGGAAAAGGGGGAAGGGGGAGAAGGGAACGGGGAAAAGGGGAACTGGAAAAGGATCGGGGAAGGGAAATGGGAAGGAAACGGGGAAAAAGGAACTGGGAAAGGGATGCAGGAAGGAAAGGGGAAGGGAACGGGGAAAAGGGGAACGGAGAAGGTGCAGGGAAGGGAACGGGGTAAAGGGAAACCCGGGAGAAGGGTGCGCAAGGAACGGGGAGAAGGGGAAATAGGGAAATAAAACTGGTAAAGGGATTTTGGGAAAGGGGAACTGGGAAGGGAACTGGGAGAAAGGAACTGGGAAAAGGAACTGGAGAGGGGAACGGGAGAAGGATCGGGAAGGAGAGGGGAAAGGGGAACGGGGAAAAGGGGAACTGGAGAAGGACGGGGAAGGAAATGGAAAAGGGGAACGGGGAGAAGGAAACTGGAGAAGGGACAGGGAAGGGGAAATGGAGAAGGGAACGGGAGAAGGATCGGGGAAGGAAAATGGAGAAGGGAACTGGAAAAGGGATGCAGGAAGGGGAACGGGAAAGGAACTGGGAGAAGGACGGGGAAGGGGAACGGGGAAGGAACTGGAAAAGGGAACGGGGAAAGGGATCCCAGGAAGGGGAAAGGGGGAGAAGGAACTGGGAGAAGGGGAAAGGGGAAAAGGGGAACGGGGAAAAGGGGAACGGGGAGAAGGGAACTGGGAGAAGGATGCGGGAAGGAAAATAGAAGGAAAGGGGAGAAGGGGAAAGGGAGAAGGGAAATGGGAGAAGGGAACTGGAAAGGGGAAAAGGGAAAAAGGAACGGGGAAAAGGGGGAACGGGGAAAAGATGCAGGGAAGGGAAAGGGGAAAATAAACGGGAAAGGGAACTGGGAGAAGGGATGCAGGGAAGGGAAAGGGAAAAGGGGAACTGCAAAAGGAAACGGGGAAAAAGGAACGGGGAGAAGGGAACTGGGAAAAAGGAAATGCGGGGGAAGGAACGGGGTAAAGTAACCGGAAAAGGGGATGCGCGGAAGGGAACGGGGAAAGGGAAAAGGGGAAAATGAACTGGAGAAGGATTTGGGAAGGGAATTTGGGAAAGGAACGGGGAAAGGGGAACTAAAAGGGAACGAGAAAAGGGGCAATGGAAGGGGGGAAACTTGGGAAAAGGGGACGGGAGAATGGATCGGAAGGGAAACGGGAAAGGGGAACTGGGAGAAGGGAAGGACAAGGACCGGAAAAGGGTAAACTGGAGAAGGGAACTGGGAGAAGGGAACTGGGAAAAGGGGATCGGGAAGAAACTGAAGAATGGAACGGAGAAGGAACGGGGAAAGGATGCGAAAGGTAAGGGGGAAAGGAACGGGGAAAAGGGATGCGGGAAGGAAACGGGAGAAGGAAAATGGGAGAAGGGAACGGAAAAGGGCGATCGGGAAAAAAAAAGGAGCGGTGAAGAAACGGGGAGAAGGAACCTCAAAAGGGGGGAACTGGGAAAAGGGGAACTGGAGAAGGGAAGGGGAAAAGGGGAACTGGGAAAGGGGACGGGAGAAGGCAACAGGGAGAAGGGACCTGGAGAAGGCCCTGGGAAAGGGAACGGGGAAAAGGGACCGGGGAAAGGGGTGCCGGAAGGAAACGGGGAAAGGGGGAACGGGGAGAAGGAAGGGGGAGAAGGGAACTGGAGAAGGGTTTGCGGGGAAGGGGAAAGGGTAGAAGGAACTGGGAGAAGGGAAGGGGGAGAAGGTAGCAGGAAGGAAACTAGGAGAAGGGAACTGGGAGAATAAAACTGTGAAAAGGGGAAACTGAGAAAGGTTTTTCGTGAAGGGGAACGGGCAGAAGGAACTGGGAGGGGGGAACCGGAGAAAGGAACGGGAGAAGGGAACCGCGAAAAAGGGAATAGGAAAGGGAGCTTGAAAAAGGGCACCGGGGAGAAGGGATGCGGAAGGGAACTGGCAGAGGGAACTGAAAGGGGAACTGGAAAGGAAAACGGGGAAAGGGTTTCCGGAAGGAACAAAAGAAGGGAAACGGGAGTATTTAACTGGGAGAAGGAGCTCGGAAGGAAATTTGGGGAGAAGGGAACTGGGAGGGGGGAACGGGGAGAAGGGAACTGGAAAAGGGATGCTGGAAGGGAACGGGGAGAAGGAAACGGGAAAGGGATCTAAAGAAGGGAAATGAAAGGAGGGAACGGGAAAAGGGATGCGGAGGGAGACGGGAGAAGGGAACTGGAGAAGGGAACGGGGAAAAGGGAAAACGGGGAAAAGGAACGGGGAGAAGAAGGGAACGGGGAAAAGGGGAACGGGTTAAGGGAACTGGGAGAAATGATGGGGGGGAAGGGACATGGGAAGGCATCCGGAGAAGGGAATTGGAAAAGGGTCGGGAAGGGAACGGGAAAAGGGAAAACGGGGGAAGGGATCAATAAAGGGAAAAGGGGGAAAAGGGAAAATTGGAAAAAGGGATTCGGGAAGGGTACGGGAGAATGGTTTACGGAGAAAGAACTGGGAGAAGGACCTGGGAGAAGGGACCCGGGGAGAAGGACCTGGAAATGGAACGGAGAAGGGGAACGGGGAAAGGGGAAACGGGGAGAAAAAAACGGGAAAAGGGATGCGGGGAAGGGAACGGGAAAGGGATCGGGGTGGGGGAACTGGAGGGGGGATGGGGGGAAGGGGAATTTGGAAAAGGGAAACGGGAAAAAAGGAACTGGGTTAAGGGGAAAAAGGGAAAAGGTTTTTGGGGGGGAAGGGACGGGGAAAAGGGACCGAGAAAAGGGGAACGGGAAAAGGATGCGGGGAAGGAATTGGGAGAAGGGAAGGGGGGAGAGGGAAGTGGAGGGGGGATGCAGGGAAGGGAATTGGGAGAAGGGAAGTGGGAAAGGGAATGGGAGAGGGGATGCGGGGAAGGGGTTTGGGGAGAACGAACTGGAGAAGGGAACTGGGAGAGGGGAATGGAGGGGAAAGTGGGAAAAGGGAATGGGAGAAGGGTTTTTGGGAAAAGGGAAAGGGGGAAAGGGAACGGGGAGAAAGGATGGGGGGAAGGGAACCGCGAGTAGGGAACTACAGAAGGGTCGGGGCGAAGGGAACGGAGAAGAGAACGGGGAAAAAGGGATGCGCGAAGGGAACTGGAAAAGGAACTTAAAAAGGGGAACGGGGAAGGGATGGGGGGAAAGGAAAAGGGGGAGAAGGATGCGGGGAAGGGAAAGGGAAAAAGGGACGGAAAAGGGGAACTGGAGAAGGGTGCGGGTTTGGGAACGGGGAAAAGGGAAAACGGGGAGGGGGGAACTGGTAAAGGGAAGGGGGAAGGGTACATGAAGGAACAGGGAAAAAGGGAACAGGGAAAGGGAACTGGGAAAGGATGCGGGGAAGGGAACGGGGAGGGGGGAACTGGGAAAGGGAACTGGGAAAGGGATGGGGGAGGGAACTGCAAAAGGAACAGGAGAAGGGAACTGGGAATGAAAGGGGAAAAGGGGGGCACGGGGGGAATTTGGAAAAGGGTTGCGGGGAAAGAACTGCAGGGGGGAATGGGGAAGGGAACGGGGTGAAGGGATGGGGGGAAGGGAAACGGTAAAAGGGAACTGGGAGGGGGAACGGGGGTGAAGGATGGGGGGAAGGGGAAGGGGAGAAAGAACGGGGAGAAGGAACGGGGAAAAGGATAGGGGGAAGAAGGGAACTGGAAAAGTATGCGGGGAAAGGGGAACATGGAGAAAAAAAGAAAGGGGAAATTTGGGAAAGGGAAACGGGAAAAAGGAACTTAGAGAAGGTACTGAGAAGGATGCAGAGAAAAACGAGAGAAGGGGACTGGAAAGAAACTGGAAAAAAGGGGATGGTAAGGAATGGAGAAGGAATGAGAGGGACTGGGGGAAAGGGGATGCGGAAAAGAACTGAAAAGGGGCTGCGAAAAGGGGAACGGGTGAAAGGAGGGGAAAAGGGATCCGCGAAATTGAACTGGGAAAAGGGAACGGAAAGGGATGCACAAAGGGGAACCCGGGAAAAAGGGAAAGGGGAGAAGGGATGCATAAAGGGGAAAAGGGGGAGAAGGGATGATAAAGGGAAAAATGGGAAGGGGTCATGAAAGGGGAACTGGATGAAGGTAACCGGGGGAAGGGTGCGGGGAAGGGAACAGGAAAGGGGAAAAAGGGGGAGAAATAAACGGAGAAGGAACTGGGTGAAGGTAACCGGAAAGGAGCTGGGAAAGGGGAACGGGAAAAGGGAAAACGGGAAAAGGGGAGAAGGGAACTGGGAAAAGGGGAAAGGAAAGGAACTAAGAAAGGGGAACGGGGAAAAGGGGAAAACGGGAGAAGGACACGGGGAGAAAAAAGGGGGAAGGGGGAACCGCGATGGGAAGGGGGAGAGGGGAACGGGGAAAGGAATTGGGAGAAGAAACTGGAAAAGGAAAAACGGGGAGAAGGTTCGGGAAAGGGGAACGGGGTTAAGGGGAACTGGAGAAAAATGGGGGGAAAGGGGACCGGGTAAAAAAGACCGGAGAAGGACCTGGGAGAAGGGATGAAGGGAAGGGCACTGGGAAAGGGAACGGGAAAAGGGGATGCAGGGAGGGGGAACCGGGGAAATGGAAGGGGAGAAGGGAGCGTGGAAGGGAACTGGCAGAAGAGAACGGGAAAAGGGGACCGCGAAAAAGGGAAACAGAAAAGGAACAGAAAAAGGCACCGGGGAAAAGGGGAAGGGAAAAGGGGTGCAGGGAAGGGGAACTGGCAGAAGGGAACTTTGGGGGAAACGGAAAAGGTAACTGGAGAAGGTTGGCTCAAAGGGAACACAAAAAAGGGGAAATAGGAGTAGTTAACTGGGAGAACGATCCGGGAAGGGGCGGGGAAAAGGGAACTGGGAAAAGGGGAACTGGGAAAAGGGAACGGGAGAAGGGAACTGGGAAAGGGGAAGGGAAAGGATGCAGGAAGGGAACGGGGAAGAAGGAACTGGAAAAGGGGGAACGGGAAAAGGTTCGGTAAAGGGTACGGGGAGAAGGGAACGGGAAAGGGATCCGGAAAAGGGACCTGTAAAAGGGGAACGTAAAAAAAGGGAACTGGGAGAAGGGAACTGGGACTATCGGTAGAAGGGGTGGGGGAAGGGGAACTGGAAGGGAACTGGAGAAGGGAACGGGAAAGGGAACGGGGAAAGGGGATGCAGGAGGGGAACTGGGAGGGGATGGAGAAAAGGGAAAATGGAGAAAAAACAAGGAAAAAGGAACTGGGAAAAGGGGAAGTGGGAGAAGGATGCGAGAGGGAACGGGGAAAAGGGGGAACGGGGAAAGGGGAACTGGGAAAAATTTCTGGAAAAAGGATTCGGGAAGGTCACCGCAGTATGAACGGGAAAAAGGGAAACGGGGAGAAGGAACGGGGGAGAAGGTAACTGGGAAAAAAAATTGGAAAAGGTATCCGGGGAAAGGGGAACGGGGAAAAGGGGGAACAGGAGAAGGAACGGGGGGAAGGGATCCGGGAAAAGGGAAAAGGGAAAAGGGGGAACTGGAGAAGGACCTGGGAAAAGGGGATCCGAGAAAAGGGGAACGGGGAAAGGGATGCGGGGAAAGGGGAACGGGGGAAAAGGGAAACGGGGAAAGGGAGCGGGGAAAGGGGAACTGGGAACAGGATGCAGGAGGGGAAACGGGGAAGGGGATGGGGGGAAGGGGAAACGGGGAGAAGGAAACGGGGAGAAAGGAACTGGGAGGGGAAGCGGAAAAGGGGAGCGGGGAAGGGGAACTGGGAAAGGGAAGGGGAAAGAGATGGGAAAAGGTTTGGGGGAAGGGAACCGCGATTGGGGAAACGGGGAAAAGGGGAACTGGGAGAAGGGTAACTGGGAAAAAAATTGGAAAAGGGATCCGTGGAAGGAAGGGGAAGAAGGGAATTTGGAGAAGGGAACGGGGAAGGGATCCCGAGAAGGAACGGGGAGGGGGGAAAACTGGGGAAGGAATCGCGAAAGGATCCGGGAGAAGGAAACGGGAGAAGGGATGCGGGGAAAGGGGAACTGGGAAAGGAACGGGGGAGTGGGAAAAGGGGAGAAGGAAGGGGAAAAGGGGAACTGGGAGAGGGGGGAAGGGAAAGAAAGAAGGGAACGGGAGATGGGAACGGGGAGATGCAGGGAAGGGAAATGAAAAAAGGGGATTTGGAGAAAAAATTGGGGGAAGGGAACAGCGAGTTGGAACTGGAAAAGGGGAACTGGAGAAGAAAAATGGGAGAAGGAACTGGGAAAAAGGGAACTGGGAAAAGAACGGGAGAAAGAAGGGGAAAAGGGGAACTGGAGAAGAAAACTGGGAAGAGAACTGGAAAAGGGGAACGGGGAAAGAGAACTGGGAAAAGGGGAACGGGGGAAAAGGACCTGGAAGGGAACTGTAAGAAGGAACTAAAGGGAACGGGGGAAAGGGGAGGGGGGAAGGGGAACTGGAAGAAGGTTTTGGGCGGAAGAAACGGGGCGAAGGGAACGGGGAAAGGATGCGGAGGGAATTTGGGGGAAAGGGAACGGGAGAAGGATGCAGGGGAGGAACTGGGGAGAAGGAACTGGGAGAAGGCAATGAAGAAAGGATAGGGGGAAGGGAACCGGAGTAGGGAACTGGGAAAGGGAATTGGGAAAAGGGGAACGGGGAAGAGAACTGGAAAAAAGGGATGCACAAGGCACCGGGAAAGAGGTGACGGGGGGAAGGATCCCGGGGAAGGGGAACTGGGAAAGGGAACGGGGAAAAGGCTGCGGGATTGGAATTGGAAAAGGGAAAAGGGGGAAAAGGGGAACTGGGAGAAGGGAGCGCGGAAGGACGGGGAAAGGGGGATGCGGGAAGGAACGGGGAAAAGGCAACTGAAGAAGGGGATAGGGGGAAGGGAACTGGGAAAGGGAGCGGGGAAAGGGAAAAGGGGAGAAGGCAACTGAGAAAAGGGGATACGGGAGGGGAAGGGGGAGAAGGGATGCGGGGGAAGGAACGGGGAAAGGAACTGGGAAGGGATACGGGGAAGGGAACTGGGAGAAGGGATCAGGGAAAGGGGAACGGGAAAGGGCAACTGAGAGAAGGGAAACGGGAGGGGAAGTGGGAGAAGGGGCAGGGAAGGGAACTGGAAAAAGGGATGCGGGAAAGGGAACTGGGAAAGGGATGCAGGAGGGAACGGAGAAGCAACGAGAAAAGGGGATAGGGGGACGGGAAGTGGGAGTAAAAACTGGGAGGGGGATTTTGGGGAGAAGAAACGGGGGGAGAAGAGAACTGGAAAAGGGATGGACCGGAAAGGGGAACGGAGGAACGGAACTGGGAGAAGGGAGCGCGGAGGGGAATTTGGGGAAAGGGACCCGGAAGGGAACTGGGAGAAGGGAGCGCGAGGGGAATTGGGAGAAGGGATCGCAAAAGGGAACGGGAAAAAGGGGAACGTTAAAGGGATGAGGGGAAAGGGGAATTGGGAGAAGGGAAACGTTAGAAGGGAGAGGGGGGGGAATTGGGAAAGGGTGCGGGGAAGGAACTGGAAAAAGGGAATTGGGGGGAAGGGGTGCTGGAAGGGAATGGGAAAGGATGCGGAAGGGAACGGGGGAAAAGGAACGGGGAAAAGGGGATGAGGGAAGGAACCGGAGTAAAAAACTGGGAAAAGGGAACTGGGGATGCGGGGAAAGGGAAATGAAAGAAGGGAACGGGGAAAAGGGGGAACGGGAGATGCAGGAAGGGAAATGAAAGAAGGATTGGGAGAAAAAATTTTCGGGAAGGGAAAGCGAGTTGGGAACGGGGAGAAGAAACTGGGAAAGGAACGGGGAGAAAAAGAACGGGGGAGAAGGGAACTGGGAAAAGGGAACGGAAAGGGAACGGGGAGGAGCGGGAAAAGGGGGAACGGGGAGAAGAAAAAGGAGAAGAAACGGGGAAAGGAACGGGGAAAGAGAACGGGGAGAAGAGAACGGGAGAAAGAACTGGGAGAAGGGAAACGGAGAAGAGAACTGGGAAAAGGGAACTGGGAGAAGAGAACGGGGAGAAAGAACTGGGAAAAAGGGAACGGGGGAAAGAGAACTGGAGAAAGAGCGGGGAAAAGGGGAACGGGAAAGAAACTGGGAGGGGGGAACTGGGAGAAGAAAACTGGGAAAAGGGGAACGGAGAAAAACTGGGAAAGGGGACCGGGGAAAGGGGAACGGGAAAAAGGGAAATTAAAGGGAAACTGGGAAGGATGCGGGAAGGGGAAACTGAGAAGGATGTGGGGAAAGGGAAAACGGGCGAAGGGAACTGGGGAAGGGATGCAGGGGGGGAATTGGGGGAGGGAACTGGAAAAGGGGAGCAGGGGAGGAAGGGGAAAAGGGGAAGGGAGAAGGCAACTGATAGAAGGGATAGGGGGAAGGGAACCGCGATAGGGAATGGGAAAGGAATTGGGAAAAGGGGAACTGGGGAAGAGAACGGGAAAAAGGGATCACGAAGGGACCGGAAGGGAAACGGGGGGAAAGGGGATGCGCAAAGGGGAACGGGAGAAGGGGAACTGGGAGAAGGTGCGGTTGGGGGGGGGGAGGGGGGAACTGGAAAGGGGAACGGAAAAGGGATGCGCGAAGGGGAAAACGGGAAAGGGGATCGGGAAGGGAACGGGAGAAGCAACTGAGAAAGGGTGGGGGAAGGGGAACGGGGAGGGCACTGAGAAAAGGGGATAGGGGGAAGGGAATGCGAAAGAAACGAGAAAAGGGGATAGGGGAAAGGGAACAGCGAGTAAAGAACGGGAAAAGGGGGTTGGGAAAGGAAACTGGGGAAAGAGAACTGGAAAAAGGGGATGGAGGGAAAGGGGAACGGAGGAACGAACTGGAGAAGGAGCGGGGAGGGGAATTGGAAAGGGATCGCGGAAGGGAAGGAAAAGGGGAGCGGGGAGGGGATTGGAAAAGGGGATCGCGGAAAGGGGGAAGGGAAGAAGGGAAACTTTAGAAGGAGAGGGGAAAGGGGAAATTTGGAGAAGGGAACTGTTAGAAGGGATGACAAAAGGGAATTGGGAAAAGGGGATGCGGGGAAAGGGGAAACTGGAAAAAGGGGAATTGGGGGGAAGGATGGGGGGAAAGGGAAACGGGGAGAAGGGATCAGGAAAGGGAACGGGGAAAAGGGGAACTGGGAAAAGGGGAATTGGGAGAAGGGAGCGGGGAAGGGATGCGGGGAAGAAACGGGGGAGAAGGAAACTGGGAAAAGGAAACTGGAAAGGAAGGGGAAAGGGGATGGGAAAGGGAACCGCGAGTGGGGAACGGGGAGGGGGGGAAGGGGGAAAGGGAAAACGGGGGAAAGAAACTGGGAAAAGGATGCAGGGAAGGGGAAACTGGAAGAAGCGAACTTAGAGAAGGGAACGGGGGAAAGGATGCTGGAACGGAAACTGGGAGAAGGGAGCGGGAAGGAACGGGGGAAAAAGGGATGGGGGGAAGGGAACTGGGAAAAGTACCTAGAGAAGGCCCTGGGGAAAAAGGAACTGGAGAAGGAATTCGCAAAAGGGAATAGAAAAAGGGACATGGAAAGGGGGAAGGGAGAGGGGATCAGGGAAGGGAATGTAAAGGGGAAAATGGAAAAGGGAACTGTGAAAGGGACGCGTGAAGGAACGGGGAGAAGGGAATTTGGAGAATGGAACTGGACAAGGGTACGGGGGTGGGAGAAGGAACGGGGAAAAGGGGAACGGGGAAAGGGATGCGCAAAGGAAACGGGCAAAAGGGGAACGAGAGAGGGGAACCGCGAAAAGGGGAACGGGAAAGGGGGACCTGAGCAAGGGACCTGAAAGGGAACTGGGGAAAAAACTGGGAAAGGAACGGGGAGGGGGGAAACTGGGAAAGGGGAACTGGAAAAGGGGAACTGGAAAGGAATAAAAGTAAACTGGGAAAGGGAACGGGAGAAGGGAACTGGAGAAGGAAAAAAGTAAACTGGGAAAGGGGGAAGGGGAAAGAAGGAACTGGGAGAAGGGAACGGGGAAAAGGGGATCTTAAAAGGGAACGGGGGAGAAGGGAACTGGAGAATGGAATTGGAAAAGGGGAACTGGGGAAGGGGGAGGGGGAGGGAACCTGGGAAGGAAATTTAAAAGGGGAAATGGAAGGAGGGAGCTTGGAGAAGGAAGTGGGAAGGGATGCGGCGAAGGAAACTTGAAAAAACGGGGGAATGGGAACTGCACAAATGCGGGGAAGGTAACTGGGAAAAGGAACGGGGTTTTAAGAGAACGGGGAGAGGGGAACTGCGACAAGGATGGGGGGAAGGTAACTGAAGAAAGGAACGGGTTAAGGGACCTGGGAGGAGGGATCCCGGAAAAGGGAACTGGGAGAAGGATGCAGGAAGGAAACTTGGAGTAGGGAACTGGGGAAGGGAACTGGGGACTGGAACTCGGAGAGGGAACTGGGAGAAGGGAACTGGCGAAAGGATTCGGGGAAGGGAACAGCGAGTTGGGAACTGGGAGAAGGGAACATGGAGAAGGGAACTGGGAGAATGGAACTGGGAGAATGGAACTGGGGGGAGGGATGCGGGGAAGGGAACTGGGAGAAGGTATGCGCAGAAGGAAACTGGGAGAATGGAACTGGGAGAATGGAACTGGGGGAAGGGATGCATGGAAGGGAACTGGGAGAAGGGAACAGGGAGAAGGGAACTGGGAGAATGGAACTGGGGGAAGGGATGCAGGGAAGGGAACTGGGAGAAGGGAGCTGGGAGAAGGTAACAGGGAGAAGGGGACTGGGAGAAGGGAACTGGGAGAAGGGATTTAGGAGAAGGGAAGTGAGAAAAGAGATGCGCGGAAGGGAACTGGAAGAAGGGATTTGGGGGAAGGGATGCGCGGAATGGAACTGGGAGAAGGAAACTGGGAGAAGGGATGCGCGGAACGGAACTGGGAGAAGGGGACATGGAAAATGGATGCGCGGAGGGGAACTGGGAGAAGGGATGCGCGGAAGGGAACTGGAAGAAGGGAACTGGGAGAAGGGATGCAGGAAAGGGAACATGGAGAAGGGAACTGGGAGAAGGGAACAAGAAGGGAACTGGAAGAAGGGAACAAGGAGAAGGGATGCAGGGAAGGGAACTGGGAGAACGGAACTGGGAGAAGGGAACTGGGAGAAGGGATGCGGGGAAGGGAACCGTGAGTAGGGAACTGGGAGAAGAGAACTGGGGGAAGGGATGCGGGGAAGGGAACTGGGAGAAGTGAACTGGGAGAAGGAACCTGGGAGAAGGAATTCGCGTAAGGGAACTGAGAAACGGGTACTGGGAGAAGGGAACTGGGAGAAGGGATGCAGGGAAAGGAACGGGGAGAACGGAACTGGGAGAAGGGAACTGGGAGAAGGGATGCAGGGAAAGGAACGGGGAGAACGGAACTGGGAGAAGGGAACTGGGAGAATGGAACAGGTGGAAGGGATGCGCGGAAGGGACATGGGAGAAGGAATTCGTGTAAGGGAACTGAGAAAAGGGCACTGGGAGAAGGGAACTGGGAGAAGGGATGCAGGGAAATGAACTTGGAGTAGGAAACTGGGAGAAGGGAACTGGGAGAAGGGAACTGGAAGAAGGGAACTGGGAGAAGGGAACTGGTAGAAGGGAACTGGGAGAAGGAATGCAGGGTAAGGGAACAGGGAAAATGGAACTGGGAGAAGGGAACTGGGAGAAGATATGCAGGGAAGGGAACTGGGAGAAGGGAACTTGGAGAAGTGAACTGGGAAAAGGGATGCGGTGAAGGGAACTGGGAGAAGAGACCTGTGAGAAGGGATGCGCGGAAAGAAACTGGGAGAAGGGAACTGGGAGAAGAGAATTGAAAGAAGGGATGCAGGGACTGGAACTGGAGAAGGGAATTTGGAGAAGGGGACTGAAATAAGGGATGCAGGGAAGGGAACTGGCAGAAGGGAACTGGGAGAAGGGAACTTGGAGAAAGGATGCACGGAATGGACCTGGGAGAAGGGAACTGGGAGAAGGGACCTGGGAGAAGGGATGTGCGGATGGAAACTGGGAGAAGGTAACTGGGAGAAGGGAACTGGAAGAATGGAACTGGGAGAATGGAACTGGGAGAATGGAACTGGGAGAAGGGACGCAGGGAAGGGAACTGGGAGAAGGGAACAGGGAGAATGGAACTGGGAGAATGGAACTGGGAGAAGGGACGCAGGGAAGGGAACTGGGAGAAGGGACGCAGGGAAGGGAACTGGGAGAATGGAACTGGGAGAATTGAACTGGGAGAAGGGAAATGGGAGAAGAGATGCAGGGATTGGAACTGGGAGAAGGGACCTGGGAGAAAGGAACTGGGAGAAGGGACCTGGGAGAAGGGACCTGGGAGAAGGGACCTGGGAGAAGGGATGTGCGGATGGAAACTGGGACAAGGGAACTGGGAGAAGGGATGCAGGGATTGGAACTGGGAGAAGGGAACTGGGAGAAGGGAACTGGGAGAAGGGATGCAGGGAAGGGAACAGGTAGAAGGGAACTGGGAGAAGCAAACTCGGAGAAGGGATGCAGGGAAGGGAACTGGGAGAAGGGAACTGGGAGAAGGGATGCAGGGAAGGGAACTGGGACAAGGGAACTGGGACAAGGGAACTGGGAGAAGGGACGCAGGGAAGGGAAACTGGGTGAATGGAAGTGGGAGAAGGGAACCGCGAGAAGGGAGCTGGGAGAAGGGATCTGGGAGAAGGGATGCAGGGAAGGGACCTGGGAGAAGGCAACTGGGTGAAGGGAATGGGAGAAGGGAACTGGGAGAAGGAAACTGGGAGAAGGTAACCGGGAGAAGGGAACTGACAGAAGGGAACAGGGAGAAGGGATGCTCGGAAGGGAACTGGGAAAAGGGAACTGGCAGAAGGGAACTGGGAGAAGGGATGCGGGGAACGGAACTTGGAGAAGGGAACTTAGAGACGGGAAATGGAAGGAGGGAACCTGGAGAAGGGAACTGGGAGATGGATCGATGGATCGATGGATAGATAGATAGATAGTTATAAAGGACAAGCCCTTTCCACCATAAAGAGGTGATATCAGAGCTATACACTGAGGGTCATTACGTGAGGATGGATGGATGGATGGATGGATGGATAGATGGATAGATGGATAGATAGTTATAAAGGACAAGCCCTTTCCACCATAAAGAGGTGATATCAGAGCTATACACTGAGGGTCATTACGTGACTCGAGTTATACAAACACATATGCAATCTGCAACCTTAAAATGTAAAAAAACAACAACAACTAAATCTTATAAAACATGTTCACATCTCTTAAAAACTGAAATATCACAGACACTTGCATATTTCTAAAAAGCTCACCAAGTGACATCTTATCAAAATATTTTCCTCTGATCTCACTGAGATCATCACACTCAGTCAACACATGCTTAAGAGTGTATACACAATCGCATGCAAAACAATGGGGACGATCTTCTCCCTTTAAGAGGAAAGAATGAGTAACATGACTATGTCCAATATGCAGTCTACTTAAAACACCTTCTTTCCTGTTTTTGCAAACCGAAGGTAACCATTCAGGCAAGTCTGGCAATATCTCATGGAGTTTGTTTTCCTATTCCAAATTCCAATCATCTTGCCAACGTTTCTTTACAAACTTATTTATTAGCGGTTTAAGATCCGGATATGGTAACCGATGGGATCGCTCGACAGGATCGTTTAACGCTTTCTTTGCTTGTCTGTCCGCTATCTCATTACCCGTAATACCGCAGTGGCTAGGGACCCACCAAAACACATCTTTATCTACAGGGAGTTCGGTTAAAAGTTCTAAAATGGATATTAACTTAGGATGGTCACAAGCTGATGATTTAACAGCCTGTAAAGCTGAGAGAGAATCAACGACTATAACAAAAGACTTTCGAGTTGAACTTTGCACAGTCTTTAAAGCCAAGTATAGTGCTTCTAATTCTGCAGTAAAAATAGAAGAATGATCTTTCAGACGAAAAGAATGAGAATGGCCCGAAGCAGATGTCGATGCGGCAGCAACTTTCTCTTCCAATTTGGAACCATCCGTATAGAGAAATGTTCGATGTTTATGTTTCTCTTTTTTTTTTTTTTTTAAAAAGATGTTTATAAATCTCTGGACTTGTTGTTTCTTTCTTATAAGCAGAGAGAGAAAAATCTATTTGTGGAGTTACCAGTCTCCATGGCGGGACACCGGCAACAGCAAGGTCATCAACATCCACTAAATTTATGTTAGCTTCTTTAAAATAGTCCTTTACTCTCTGGCCAAAAGGAGGGGTCAACGTAGATGCTTCAAACAGGCTGGCAGGTGGAGGCTCAAAAACACAAGAGTAGGCTGGATTCTCAGGGGAAGCCTTCAACTTTAAATAATTGATACCGAGTTTAGTACGAAGGAGGTTTAAAGATGGTTCATGAGCCTCTGCGTACAAACTAGAGATTGGCGATGTTCTAAAAGCCCCAAGCGCCACCCGTAGACCTTGATGAACCGTGTCCAATAGCTTTAAGGAAGACTTTGCAGCTGACCCGTACACCTGGCAACCGTAATCGAGCTTTGATCTCACTAGAGCTCGATAAAGGTTTAACAGAGTAAATTTGCCCACGCCCCAATCGGAGCGACCAACAACCTTTAATATATCTAAAGTTTTAAAACACCTTGCCCTCAAATCTCTAATGCGAGGTAAAAACGTGAGCTTCTCATCAAAAATCACGCCTAAAAATCTGGCTTCATGCACAACTTTGATCGATTCACCAGAAATCTTAATGTCCGGCTCTCCAAAAGGGCCTCTAAGTTTCGTAAAATGCATACACACTGTCTTGGACTGTGAAAATTTAAAACCATTCTCTTCAATCCACTCTTGGATGTTCTTGACACATAGCTGAAGCTGACGTTCCACTGAAGGTAAAAACTTCCCTCGAATCGCAAGGGAGAAATCATCTACAAACAAAGAAGCATCAGCACCTTTTACAACAGACTCAACGATATTGTTAATTTTGATACAAAACAACAAGGGAGATAAAATGCTTCCCTGGGGTGCTGTTCTTGAACAAAGAAGTCTGACAAAACTGACCCTGAACACACACGGAACAACGATCCTGTAAAAAAGGTTCAATAAACACAGGGAGCCTGCCCCTAAACTCCATGTTGAAAGGGTCTCTCAGAATGCCGTACCTCCAGGTGGTGTCATATGCTTTCTCCAAGTCAAAAAAATATAGAGATAACATGCCGTTTGCGAGCGAAGGCTTCTCGCACAAAAGATTCCAAACGTACAAGATGGTCTATAGTACACCTTTTCTTACGAAAGCCACATTGAATATTGGCCAATAAACCCTTATCCTCTAGCATCCACAAGAGACGCGCCGAGACCATCCTTTCCATAGTTTTACAAAGACAACTCGTCAACGCTATAGGACAGTAGTTATTCGGATCGGAGTTGTTCTTACTTGGTTTAGGGATGGGTACAATAATAGCTTCCTTCCATTTTTCGGGAAAACTTCCTGATTCCCAAATACCGTTATAAATCTGAAGAAGAATAGAACGACTTTCCGCTGGAAGATGACAAAGCATTTCATAATGAACTTCGTCTGGGCCAACTGCTGAATTGTTGGACTTGTGGATGGATTGGTCTAATTCCCACTGTGAAAATAGAGCATTATAGTCCTCAGAATTGTCAGATAAAAATTGAGGACGGTGTTTCTCTGATTCTTTTTTTTTTCTTTTCAATTTACTGGAATAATGGTTAGAAGATGAATTTTGAGGGATGGAAGAGGCCAAGAGGTTTGCTATGTCTTTTCTATCCAAAATTGGTTTCCCATTGATTTTCAGGTGTCTCAAACCAGAAGATCTTTTCCCTTTGACTCTTTTGATGGATTTCCATACTCGGGCAGATGATGTAGAATTTAAGGAGGAACAAAAGTTACGCCACGAGTTCTTTTTACATCTTTTGATAGTATATTTCGCTTTAGCTTTTAGTCTTTTATACTCAATTCGATTTTCTTCCGTCGAATGTTTTCGGAATTTTCTAAGCGCTTCCCTGCGATTTCTAATAGCTTCTTTGCATTCATTATTAAACCAAGGCACTTTAGGAGTTTTTTTTTAATCTATCACAGATTTAGGAATACAATCAGACGCTATGTCCATCAGGATAGAAGTAAAGGTGTCCATGGGATCTGACTGAGAAAGAATGACTGTAGTTATTTTGATGTCTCATCGTCAGATGTCGCCAAACTTTCTAATAAAATGGTAATTGGTTACTGCCGCATAAATCTTCATGAGGTTCCCATCTGTAATCTAAAAGTAGAGAGGGAGAACAGAGAGATAAGTCAATAGCTGAGGAAGTTCCATGCGTAGAGTGAACAAAGGTTGGTTGATCGTTATTCAGAATACATAGTTGATGCTCGGAAATGAGGTTCTCGATCGTCTGTCCTCTATGATCCGAACGCGGATCACCCCAAATGGGAGAATGAGCATTAAAGTCTCCGAGGAGAAGGAGCGGTGATGGTAATTGCTCAATAAGGTTCTCAAGGTCTTGTTTGGAAACATTTTCTTCAGGAGGAAGATAAATGGAACATACAGAAAAAGTGTTATTACCAGAAAGTTAATGCCTTAGCTTGTAAAGAAGTGTTCAATGGAATTTCTGCTGCAGGGAGAGAATTATGGATATAAAGGCATACACCACCTGAGTTTGAATTAGGATATTTAGATAAACAAGCATAGTTTCTAATGGGGATCGGTTGCTGAATCTGATGCTCTTGCAAAGCAATAATATTGGGAGAAAAACGTTTACATAATAGGAGCAAATCATCATAATTACTCCTCAACCCTCTTATATTCCACTGGAGAATACTCATAAAAAAGGTTAAAATAAGGTAAGATGTAAAAGAACAATACATCAAATACAGCGTTTATAAAAAACAACATCAAGTCATTGAATCAGACATCTCTTCCCCTGACAGTCCCCGAAACCTGTTGGAGCTGGAAAAAGAGGTTTCGCCTTTTTTTTAAGGCGATCTGAAATCTTTTTTCTGTTTCTCGTACTTGTTAGGTGGTTTGGGTGGGGGATCAGGCTTAGCCTATGATGGGTGTCTTACACCACCAGCACCCTTCGAACCACCCGATAACTTGTTCTTTTGTGGAGAAACCCCAATAGAATCTCTCCTCAAATCATTACTTTTGCTCGACTTCGTAGCCACCCTCAGAAACTGAACTCGACAAAGATACTGTTGGTACAGGTGTGACAACTGACACAGAAACAGCGGAAACGTTTAACACTGCTGAAGTCTGATTGGATGAAGCTGACTTGTTTAATGACTTTGAACATGCACAAGGGCACAGATCTGCTTGGCTTGCCTGATCTATCATCTTTGGCTTTGACGTCAGTACAGATGAGTAGCTTCTGCCAGAAGGATGTTCCTGAAGGACTTTCCTTTTTGCGTCAAGAAATGTCAAACACTCAGACACTCGTACCCTTTGAATCTCAGACTCCAATTTCCACTGAAGGCAATCTTTAGAGCTGGATTCGTGCTTCCCGGAACAATTGACGCAGGAGGCGTCACATGCGACACTAGTGTCATGAGCGTCTTTGCCACATCTTTTACAGACTTCTGAGGTGGCCCTGCACCTGTCCTTTGTGTGTCCAAACTTCTGACATTTAAAACAGCGCATGGGTGAAGGAATGAAGACATCCACCTTGACATTTTCGTAAAAGAGTTTCACATCTACTGGAATCTGTACCATGCCAAACGTCAGCATATAGGTAAATGTGGGCATCCTTTCTCCTTTTCAGAAAGCGGAAAGACGCCGCACATCCAAAACTCCCTGCTCCGCCAAATAATCCTTCAGTTCTGCCTCTGAGGCGTCTTTCAAGACATCTCTAAGGTGTCTTGAACCACCGCAACGTATCACTCCCTTGCAGGAGTTCAACGTACGATGGCCAGACACCTTAACCAAGACCTCCTGCTTCCGAACTTTGCCTTCGTACCATCTGTCTTTTTGGGGTGAGTCGATGAATGTTCAGTAGGGCATTTTACAAGGTATGTCCCGTCTTTTTGTTTTTTTTTACTTCTGAGAAAGACTTTGATACACCCTCCAACCATTTCTGAAATAGAAATGCACCGAGACCCTGGAAGCCATCCACTACCAGGAATCTCAGCCACATTTCCTTCTGCTTGGCCACAAACCTGACTTCTTCCTCAGAATCCGAATCATACTCTCTCAGACGTTTGGAATGATCGTATTGATTGCTCATAAGGCGTAGGCTCAATGATGGCAGGAATTCAACAGTCACCATAGGAGAGCTGCCGTGCTAGGGAAGGGACGATGGATGGCCCTACGAAGGACATGCGAAGATGAACTCGTAGGGCGTCCGTCTGCCTGATACTGTCCCACAAAACCACACAGGACTGCTGTAGCGACTCACTAACGCAGAGCCATTCATCTCTCGGCCAGTGTCAGCACCTTAGATTGCGAGTGACTTAGGGGCCACCACTCCGATAGGTCTCAGAAAAAGAAGCATTGAAAAGGAAGACTGGAAAAAAAATAGATGAAAGAACAGATTGAAGAACGGGGAAGGAAGAAACAAGACGACATAGAGGCGGCAGATGATGTGGGGAGACTTTATGGGTGAAAAGAGGTAACGAAAGACATGGTAGGCAGAACAGTAGAAAAGACAAAAGAAAGGGGTGGGCACAGGTTGTCAAGAAACACCCCCGCCACGAGAAGGTCGGCCCATGGGGGCAACTGAGCGGAAGGGAATTAAGAGAAGGGAACTGGGAGAAGGGATGCGGCGAAGGAAACTTGAAGAAGAGAACTGGGAGATGGGAACTGCGACAAGGGACGCGGGGACAGTAACTGGGAGAAGGGAACTGGGAGAAGGGAACTGGGAGAAAGGATGAGGGGAAGGGACCTGGGAGAAGGGAACTGGGAGAAGGGAACTGGGAGAAGGGACGCGGGGAAAGTAACTGGGAGAAGGGAATTGGGTTAAGGGAACTGGGAGAAGGGAACTGGGAGAAAGGATGAGGGGAAGGGACCTGGGAGAAGGGAACTGGGAGAAAGGATGAGGGGAAGGGACCTGGGAGAAGGGATCCCGGAGAAGGGAACTGGGAGAAGGGATGCAGGGAAAGTAACTGGGAGAAGGGAACTGGGAGAAAGGATGAGGGGAAGGGACCTGGGAGAAGGGATCCGGGAGAAGGGAACTGGGACAAGATTTGCAGTGAAGGGAACTGGAAGAAGGGAACTGGGGGAAGGGTCGCAGGGAACGGAACTGGGAGAAGGGAACTGGGAGAAGGGATGCAGGGAAGGGAACTGGGAGAAGGGATGCAGAGAAGGGAACTGGGAGAAGGGATGCAGAGAAGGGAACTGGGAGAAGGGAACCGCGAGTAGGGAACTGGGAGAAGGGAACTGGGAGAAGGGAACTGGAGAAGGGAACTGGGAGAAGAGAACTGGGAAAAGAGATGCGTGGAACGGAACTGGGAGAATCAAACTGGGAGAAAGGAACTGGGAGAAGGGATGTAGGGAAGGAAACTGGGAGAAGGGAACTGGGAGAAAGGATTCGGGGAAGGGAACCGCGAGTAGGGAACTGGGAGAAGGGAACTGGGAGAAGGGAACTGGGAGAAGAGAACTGGAAGAAGGGAACTGGGGGAAGGGAACTGGGGGAAGGGAACTGGGGGAAGGGAACTGGGAGAAGGGAACTGGAAGAAGGGAACTGGGAGAAGGGAACTGGGAGAAGGGATGCAGGGATTGGAACTGGGAGAAGGAACTGGGAGAAGGGAACTGGGAGAAGGGATGCAGGAAAGGGAACTGGGAGAAGGGAACTGGGAGAAGGGATGCAGGAAAGGGAACTGCGAGAAGGGAACTGGGAGAAGGGAACTGGGAGAAGGGATGCAGGAAAGGGAACTGGGAGAGGGAACTGGGAGAAGGGATGCAGGAAAGGGAACTGGGAGAAGGGAACTGGGAGAAGGGATGCAGGAAAGGGAACTGGGAGAAGGGAACTGGGAGAAGGGATGCAGGAAAGGGAACTGCGAGAAGGGAACTGGAAGAAGGGAACTGGAGAAGGGATGCAGGAAAGGGAACTGCGAGAAGGGAACTGGGAGAAGGGATGCAGGAAAGGGAACTGCGAGAAGGGAACTGGGAGAAGGGAACTGGGAGAAGGGATGCTGGAAAGGGAACTGGGAGAAGGGAACTGGGAAGGGAACTGGGAAGGGAACTGGGAGAAGGGAACTGGGAAGGGAACTGGGAGAAGGGAACTGGGAGAAGGGATGCAGGAAATGGAACTGGGAGAAGGGAACTGGGAGAAGGGAACTGGGAGAAGGGAACTGAGAGAAGGGAACTGGGAGAAGGGAACTCGGAGAAGGGATGCAGGAAATGGAACAGGGAGAAGGGAACTGGGAGAAGGGAACTGTGAATAGGGATGCGCGGAATGGAACTGGAAGAAGGGAACTGGGTGAACGGATGCAGGGAAATGAACAGAGAGAAGGGAACTGGGAGAAGGGAACTCGGAGAAGGGATGCACGGAAGGGACTTGGGAGAAGTGACCTGGGAGAAGGGACCTGGGAGAAGGGAACTTGCAGAAGGGATGCGGGAAGGGAACTGGAGAAAGGGAACTTGGAGACAGGAAATGGGAGAAGGAATTCGGGGAGGGAACTGGTAGAAGGGATGAAAGGAAGGAGGGGCAGGTGGATCGATGGGGGACTTATTGTCAGGGGCAGGTGGATCGATGGGGGACTTATTGTCAGGGGGCAGGTGGATCGATGGGGGACTTATTGTCAATCGTGCAAACGGGAGGACTGGTCCACAGTGCCGATTCTTTCAAACTTTACAGGCGAACCAAGGTCATGCCTCTCACAGCATAACAGACGAACCAAGGTCATGCCTCTCACAGCATAACAGACGAACCAAGGTCATGCCTCTCACAGCATAACAGACGAACCAAGGTCATGCCTCTCACAGCATAACAGGCGAACCAAGGTCATGCCTCTCACAGCATAACAGGCGAACCAAGGTCATGCCTCTCACAGCATAACAGACGAACCAAGGTCATGCCTCTCACAGCATAACAGACGAACTAAGGTCATGCCTCTCACAGCATAACAGGCGAACCAAGGTCATGCCTCTCACAGCATAACAGGCGAACCAAGGTCATGCCTCTCAGCATAACAGACGAACCAAGGTCATGCTTCTCACAGCATAACAGGCGAACCAAGGTCATGCTTCTCACAGCATAACAGGCGAACCAAAGTCATGCCTCTCACAGCATTACAGGCGAACCAAAGTCATGCCTCTCATAGCATAACAGGCGAACCAAGGTCATGCTTCTCACAGCAGAACAGACGGCTGTGTCTCCGTCTCAGGGAAGACCGCGTCACTGTCGCAAGGCTGAGAGAGCTGAACGTTGGACTTGACTGCGACACGATTTGTGGATCGAACTCCGCGTCGGTGACTCCTGCTTCCTGACCCAGACACGCTACCTCAAGGAGGGTGGACCACCTCGTCCAGCGCTTCCACGCCCCATCCCCTCCATCCTCCCCCTCCCCCCCCCCCCTCTCCCAACAGACACCTGGAGATCTGAAGACATTGCATTGCTAAGGGAGAAAACCACATCTGAATATAAGTTTTGTTTGTTTGTTTGTTTTTAACGTGTGGGGAAAGGATTTTTTGTTTTTGCTTTTGTTTCTTTGTTGTTGCTGATTTTGATTCCGGGATTCATGTGATTTACAGGGGTTCCTTTGAATTCCATTACGAAGCAGAGAGAAGACGGGTGTGACAGCTCATTGTGGAATGTCTTCTTCCCAGTGATGGAGCAGAGAGAAGACGGGTGTGACAGCTCATCGTGGAATGTCTTCTTCCCAGTGATGGAGCAGAGAGAAGACGGGTGTGACAGCTCATTGTGGAATGTCTTCTTCCCAGTGATGGAGCAGAGAGAAGACGGGTGAGACAGCTCATTGTGAATGTCTTCTTCCCAGTGATGGAGCAGAGAGAAGACGGGTGAGACAGCTCATTGTGGAATGTCTTCTTCCCAGTGATGGAGCAGAGAGAAGACGGGTGTGACAGCTCATTTTGGAATGTCTTCTTCCCAGTGAATGAGCAAAGAGAAGACGGGTGTGACAGCTCATTTTGGAATGTCTTCTTCTCAGTGATACGTTCCCTTTCTCAGCAGAAAAATGACTGGCACTGGGATAGCGTCGGCTGAAATACACTTGGATGCGCATATACAGCCCCCTCCCAACCCTCTCTTCTCCCTCCAAAGGTGTACACACGCACGCACGCCAGCTCGCTCACTCACACGCACGCACACACACACACTCATGCATTTACAGATACATACTCACACGCACGCACGCACGCGCGCGAGCGCGCGCGCGCGCGCACACACACACACACACACACACACACACACACACACACACACACACACACCTCATCTCACGCAGAGAAAAACAGACAAGAGTACGAGCGAGAAAGAAAGAGGAGGGGAGCGAGGGGAAGAAAAACTGACACTACTACACGTTACTGGCACCAGCCCCCCCACCCCCTCCCCCCCTTTTTGTGTGTGTGTGTGTGTGGAAAATACGGAATTGAAGCCAACGAATATGTGAACGGGGAAAATTATTTTGTCCGTGGTTATGTCTGTTCCGTGTCAAAAATAAAAACATATTTGTCGGAAACCCGCATGTATGTTTTGTGTTATGTTTTACGCAACATCATTTCACACAGTTTTGCGTTTTATTTGTGTGTTTTGGTTGGTTGGTTGGGGTTTTTTTTGGTGTTTGTTTTTGTTTTTTTGTTGTTGTTTTTTTTTGGGGGTGGGGGGTGGGGGGTGGGGGTGTAACAAAGCGGCCTGTATGTGTTTTTACGTAACATTTTGCACACTGTATTGTGTTTTTTATTTGTGTGTTGTTTCGGTTTTTTTTTAAACAAAGCATCTGTATTGTTGTTTTTACGTAGCATTATTTTGCACACTGTATTGTGTTTTTATTTGTGTGTTGTTTTGTTTTCTTAGTTTTTTGTGTGTGTTGTAACAAAGCAGTCAGTATTGTG
This sequence comes from Conus ventricosus, assembly GCA_018398815.1. Taxonomy (NCBI): domain Eukaryota; kingdom Metazoa; phylum Mollusca; class Gastropoda; order Neogastropoda; family Conidae; genus Conus; species Conus ventricosus. Next base: position 64,594,392 of record CM031614.1, read on the forward strand.
TTTTACGTAACATTATTCTGCACACTGTATTGGTTTTATTTGTGTGTTGTTTGCTTTGTTAGTTCTGTTTTGTTTTGTTATGTAACAAAGCGGTCTGTGTTATGTTTTACGTAACATTATTTGCACACTGTATGTGTTTTATATTTGTGTGTTGTTTCGTTTGTTAGTTTGTTTGTTAGTTTTTTTTTTTGTAACAAAGCGGTCTGTATTATGTTTTACGTAACATTATTTTGCACACTATTTTGCAGTTTGGTGTTTTTATTTGTGTGTCGACATGGGTTTTTTTTTGGTAAGCAAGCAGTCTCCTGTGTGTTTTACATAAATTATTTTGCACTGTGTTTGGTGTTTTTGTTTGTGTGTCGGCCTGTTTTTTTTTTTTTTTTTTTTTTTTTTTTTTTTTTTTTTTGTCTGTAGCCAAGCAGTCTGCATTGTTTTCACACCACATTGTTTCGCACTCCGTTTTGGGTTTTTAATGGTCTGTTTTCCGTCACAAAGCCGTCTGTTTCAGGGGTGACCCAGTGGCCCCAGGACATCCCCCCCCCCCCCCCCCCCGCCCCCCCATCCTCCACCTGCTGAGGAGTTCGGGGGACACACTGTGGCCCCCTTTAGCAGGACAACGGCATGACGTCAACAACGATGACGGTCACCACTGCCTCACAACCCAGCTTCCACAACTACCGACTCCAGAAGTGCATCTGTCATCTGTCACAGCCTCGGAGCCCCCTCCCCTTTAAGACTTCAATGAAGATGGAAAGAAAGAAAGAATGAAACAATGAATGAAAGAATGGAAAATTCAAGACAGAAAGAATGAATGAATGAATAAATGACAGACAGACAGACAGACAGACAGACAGACAGACAGACAGACAGACAGACAGGCAGTGCAGTGCAGTGCAGTGCAGTGCAGTGCAGTGAAGTGAAGTGAAGTGAAGTGAAGTGAAGTGAAGTGAAGTGAAGTGAAGTGAAGTGAAGTGCAGTGAAATGAAGTGAAGTGAAGTGAAGTGAAGTGCAGTGCAGTGCAGTGGAATGAATGAATGAATGAATGAATGAATGAAACAAAGACAGAAAGAAAGAACAAGAAAGAAAGAATGAATGAATGACAGAAACACAGGAAGACAGACAGAGAATGAAAGAAAAAATAATTGAAAGAAAGAAAGAAAAAAAGTGAAAGAAAGGAAGAGAGAAAGAAAGGAACAAAGACAGACAGAAAGAAACATCCCAATCATTGAGACGATGTGTTCAGAAATATCAGAAATACAAACCAACGAACACTGCCCTCCCTCTTCCCTTCTCTCCTCCCTTCTCCCCCCCCCCCCACCTCCCCTTACACACACACACACACACACACACACACACACACACACACACACACACACACACACACACACACACAGGTCCGTTCAAATAACTGAAAATGTCGCAGCATTAATCGAACACACGCACACAGAGACATTATCAATCCTGTTTAACCCCCAAAGCATCCAACGTCAAAAACAATCGTTACGTTTGATGTTAGCTTCAAGGTAAACACTCACCTTTCTGAACAGGTGAAGGTCCGAGTCGTGCTGGCTGGTGCGGACAGTGACTGACTGACCGTGTTGGTTTCTGCTGACCGTTGGTCCCTTCGCTGCCACATCGGGGTCTGAAACCGTTCATGATACCTTATGACATGACAAAGACCCAGAGTACCTGCAGAGTTTGTTGATCATCCTTTGAAAACCTACGAGAAGAAGAAGGAGAAGAAGAGAAAGAAGAAGAAGACGAAGGAGGAGAAAAAGGAGGAGAAGAAGGCGGGAGGGAGAAGTAGAAGAAGTAGAAGAAGGAGAAGGAAAAGAGGGAGGAGAAGGAGAAGGAGAAGGAGGAGATGAAGGAGAGAATGACGAAGATGAAGGAGAAGGAGAAGAAGGAGGTGGAGGAGAAGGAGAGAATGACGAAGATGAAGGAGAAGGAGGGGGAGGAGGAGGAGGGGGAGGAGGAGGAGTGAATGATGAAGGAGGAGGAGAAGAAGGGGAGGAGGAGGAGAGAATGACGTGTGACGTGGACGAAGAAGAAGAAGGCGAAGAAGAAGAAGGCGAAGAAGAAGAAGCCTAAGAAGAAGAAGGCGAAGGCGAAGGCGAAGAAGAAGAAGAAGACACCTTGGCTCAGTGGTCAGCATCGCGGAATCTTGGCTGGAAGCTCGTGGGCTCGATACCCGGCAAACCCATTTACTTGCGGGCTTGTTCTGCCTCGATCGGCTCCTACCCAAAAACTGAGTTCGCTGTGGGCTCAGTTGGAAAGACTGGGACCACACCATCGCGTTTCATCCACTTCATGGATGCGCTTCCGAGTGCGTCGCTCAAAGTTCCTGGCCAACACCGCAAGTGTCTGTATACCTCGGGCCTGGATGACACCGGGATAAATATTATGAAAGTAAGCGCACAGTACAACCCTGTCAAGCAGTCCCGTACAATAACGGAAATCCGTAGCACTATCTTCACCGTCCTTATTGATCCACACTAACAAAAAGTCTCCATTTCTGCGGCCCTTCATGCCCTGCTATCATGGCCATTCTGCACGTCTGTGCCAAGCGTTTGGGTCTGTCGGGGTCTCCGCTATGGGCAACTTCATGGGCAATGTCCTCGGGACGGACGTGGTGGCAGGCACCCTCTGGAGGGAGAACTCACTCACGCTGGCTCCGTGACCAAGCAACCACTGTCGTCAGTAGGGGGGGGGGGGATGGTGGGCAGGTAGCGTCCAGTGCATGTTGGATCAGTCCAGGCAGCACTGAACACCATCGGAGTGACTATGCCGCAGTGCGGGTCTCCGCTGGTGGGTGGCCTTATGACGCCTTCATACCCACTGCCCCTGTGGATTGTCGGTGCCGGGGCCGGGGCTTCGGCTGTGGAGGAGAGAGGTCGGAATGAGGGGCGTGGGTGTTCAATGCCACCGACATGTCTTGGAAGATAAAACAGCAAAAACAAAGAGAGAGAGAGAGAGAGGGGGGGGGGGGAAAGGGAGGAGAGGAGACAGAGAGAGAGAGAGAGAGAGAGTGTGTGAAAGGGGGAGGGATAGAGAGGGAGGGAGAGGGGGGAGAGAGAGAGAGAAGGAGGAGGAGAAGGAGAAGGAGAAGGAGAACGAGAAGGAGAAGAAGAAGAAGAAGAACAACAACAACAACACCTTCTACACATTCTTCACCCCTGTCTCCTACTTCTTCCTAACAAGCCCAAGTCAGGTCACAGTGACCTAAAAACCCTCACAGCCTCCCCCCACCATCACCCCCAGGTAGGTCATGTAGGCACCAGACAATCTGCCTCGCTATGGACTGATGAACGTACAGGCTGGAGGGGGTGGGGGGAGAGGGGGTGGGGGTGAGCTGGCAGCGTGCCGGCTCAATCTGCCCCATCCTCAGCAATTATTCACCACCCCTCACCACGACCATGTCCACTGATTTGGCCCCCAGGCTTTATCAGTTGACGAGGTCAGAACTGTCGGCGACTATGACGGTTTCCTTGCTTCCAGCTAGCAGCCTGTGTGTCGGAATCTCACAGCAGAACAGACCTGTTGTATGTTCATCTGGTGCCAGAGTTGGCAGTCCCCTGATTTATTTTCCACACGTTCCAGGCAGTTTGCTCATCAGCACACAACTTTCTCGTTTCTGCCACGCATCACGCGTTCCGTTTGCTAAGCGATAAGCATGTCTGAACAGTGGCTTCCAAGGCCAGGTCACTCCGAAATCAGAAATGTGGTCACTACTGGTACGACAAGCCTACCCCCATCACAGCTTCTCTTCTCTCTTGATACTGACGATTTCAGACATTTTTTTTTTTTGTAAATGAAAAATGTAACTCCTGTCATTACTCTACTACTACACGTTACTTTTGTTGTTGTTGAAAATATGGAATTGAAGCCAACCAATATGTGAACGGGGGAAATTTTTGTCTGTGGTTGTCTGTTCCGTGTAAAAAAATAATAACATATTTGTCGGAAACCGACATGTATGTTTTGTATTATGTTTCACGTAACATGATTTTACACTCTGTTTTTTGTTTTATTTGTGTTGTTTTGTTTTGCTTGTTTTGTAGCAAATCAGTCTGTATTGTGTTTTATGTGACATTATTTTGCACACTGCACTGTGTTTTTAACTGTGTGTCGGCCTTTTTTGTGTAAGCAAGCAGTCTGCTTTTTGTTTTACGTCACATTATTTTGCACTGTGTTTGGTGTTTTTGTTTGTGTGTCGGCCTGGTTTTTTTTCTGTAGCCAAGCAGTCTGCATTGTGTTTCACACCACATCGTTTCGCACTCCGTTTTGTTGGGCTTTTCATGGTCTGTTCTCCGTCACAAAGCCGTCTGTTTCAGGAGTGACCCAGTGGCCCCAGGACCCCCCCCCCCCCCCCCCCCCCCCCCCCCCCCCCCCCCCCCCCCCCCCATCCTTCACCTGCTGAGGAGTTCGGGGGACACACTGTGGCCCCCTTTAGCAGGACAACGGCATGACGTCAGCAACGATGATGGTCACCACTGCCTCACAACCCAGCTTCCACAACAACTACTGGACTCAAGAAGTGCCTCTCTCAAAGCCTCGGAGCCGCCCCCCCCCCCCCCCCCCCTTCAAGTCTTCAATGAAGGAAGAAAGAAAGAAAGAAAGAATGAAACAATGAATGAAAGAATGTAAAAATTAAAGAAAGAAAGAAAGAATATATAAATGAAAGACAGACAAACAGAAAGAAAGAGAGAAAGAAAAAACGAACGAATGAATGAATGAATGCATGAAAGAATGAATGAATAAATGCATGACAGAAAGAAACAAAGACAGAAAGAAAGAACAAGAAAGAAAGAATGAATGAATGAACTGAATGACAGTAACACAGGAAGACAGACAGAGAGAAAGAAAGAAAGAATAATTGAAAGAAAGAAAGACAAAAAAGAAAGTGTGAAAGAAAGGAAGAGAGAAAGAAAGGAACAAAGACAGACAGAAAGAAATATCCCAATCATTGAGACGATGTGTTCAGAAATATCAGAAATACAAACCAACGAACACTGCCCTCCCTCTTCCCTTCTCTCCTCCCTCCTCCCCCCACCTCCCCTTACACACACACACACACACACACACACACACACACACACACACACACACACACACACACACACACACTATCAATCCTGTTTAACCCCAAAGCATCCAACGTCAAAAACAATCGTTACGTTTGATGTTAGCTTCAAGGTAATAGTCCGGCAGAAGTATGACTGAACCTGGAAATTTTATGCAAAGTTTTTTTTTTTATTGATTTTGGTAGCCCTGGGTCTACTCCTTCAGAATCTGCCGGGTGCACTCCGTGCACCCTTGAGGGTTTTGAGAAATTCAAGATGGCGTCCAAGATGGCTGCCGTTTTCGATAACTCCCTATAACTCAGGTAGTACTTGACCTAGGATGATAAGTTTGGTGTCTAACCAGATGTTTTGAGGAGCAAACGAATCCATTGAAACTATTTATTTGATTGGTTGGGGATTGCATCATATAGAAATGCAATATGGCCGCCAATATGATCTGAAATGGGGCAGCGTCCTCACCAATCACTATCAACTTGTGGCTTTGGGTGCATTCATGGAATGACTCGTCTTCAATCAGAAGTTTGACAATCAGGTTTATCAACTGCTTCTTGTTTTCGGTCACCGTCAACACAGTCTTTTGAGGTGGTAACTTGGTGTTCAAGTGCAGCTCGTGGACTCGGCTAACTCCAGTGGCCCTAGCACTTCTGGTGACACTCTTAGTACTGTAATCGTAGTACGATCGAACACTAGGTGAACGTCCCAACTTTTAGTCTCTTGGCAATGGCGTGTTTCAAGTTGTTTGTGTAGTCTGTAGTGGTGCCCTCTGCCGGCCAAGGAATCACCCAGAGTAGAGCTGAACCATCAATCACAACTACTGAAGTGTTACTTGCTGTTGTCCGAGCAGATACCTCAACCTGAAGCTGTCGCTTTAAGGAAGACTTTGATGTTGCAGCTCTCATTTCTCCTGTGGGGTCAAACATAGACGTTGGTACTGGGGCCAATTCGTAGGATAGGACATCTTTTATGTAAACATCACGCCCACTAGACTGTTGGCCTATGATCCTGGAGTAGATGACATTCATGTCGTACACTTTACTACCTCCCACATTCACATGTTTCTTTGTAGCCACCATGGTAGTCACGGTCTTGTGAATTGTTTCATGTAAGCCATCAGGTAATTTCTCTCCAAATTGGCACATCTGTGTGAATCCTTTCTGCACAGCCTCCTGCACATTCACTGCCGGGGTTCCATGTTGACCAGTTGCAATGTTCACTAGATCCTGTGGATGTTTCTCGGGATCAAGTGGATCGATACATTTTTGAAGCTTCGTCCTTATGGCTTCTCGGTCCTTGTTGTCATTCTCTATCCGTGCCTTCTTCTCTTCCTTATGTCCACTTCCCTGGTCTCCAGAGTCTCCAAGCATTTCGTCCAGAGCAGCCTCCACAGTACTACATGTATGAAGACTCAATGCCCAGACCTTGAGCGTATCCGGCTTCAAGGTTATTCCTATGATGCCATTTGGGGCATGGCCATATCTCATGAATGTAGTTTCTATAAACATATCACTCCACAGGCCATTCCAATGCCCGCGCTGGTGCCTCATCACATGCTCCCCTTTCATGAACCGGACTAGTACCTCTTCTGGGAGGGCTTCCATTGCCCTTAGGTAACACATCCCATACCTTGCATAATGCACATGGCCAGCGGCAAAGAAATAGTGAAGCATTTGTTTGCATGCCTCCAGATGCAACAGCCAATCAGCCTCCCGCTCAGCTCGGACAAACCTCATGATAAGGAACACTGGTTTGATCAACATGTCCACCCACAGTTTGGCAGTCTTACTCCTTTTGGCTATGTTCTCCAAGACCTCCATGAAATCCTCCTTTGACTCAAGTGTATTGCAATCAAGTACTCCTCGAAGAACTTCCTCAGCCAGCATTCTCAGCATTCTCAATGCTCGAACGTTCTGCGGAAATTTCTTTCCAGTCAACATTTTTGTGACTCCTCCAAACACATCACTCAGAACTTCCTCCAGTCCACTGTTTTCCATCAGAGTCCCGATGCAGCCTATGAAACTCATCAAAAAGTGCATACACCCAAGCGTAGGATGACATCTGAAAACCTTTCTGGGTAAGCCCACTTCACATGTAATGCAACTTTATACAGTTGTAAGTCACAGGTAAATAACACAAACTTTTGGTCAATTTGTTTGTTTTTGTTTGAAATTTGTAATATAGCAGCCATATTGGTGGCCATATTGCATTTCCATATGATGCAATCCCAAACCAGTCAAATAAATAGTTTCAATGGATTCCTTGCCCCTCAATACATATGGTTAGACACCAAAATTATCATCCTAGGTCAAATACTAACTGAGTTATAGGGAGTTATCGAAAACGGCAGCCATCTTGGACGCCATCTTGAATTTCTCATAACGCTCAAGGGTGCACGGGGTGCACCCGGCAGATTCTGAAAGAGTAGACCCTAGGCTACCAAACTCAACCAAAAAAAAACTTTGCATAAAATTTCCAGGTTCAGACAAGAAATTGGATTTGGCAACCGGACTAAAACACTCTCACCTTACTGAACAGGTGAAGGTCCGAGTCGTGCTGGCTGGTGCGGAGAGTGACTGACCGACCGTGTTGGTTTCTGCTGACCGTTGGTCCCTTCGCTGCCACATCGGGGTCTGAAACCGTTCATGATACCTTATGACATGACAAAGACCCAGAGTATCTGCAGAGTTTGTAGATCATCCTTTGAAAACCTACGAGAAGAAGAAGAAGAAGGAGAAGAAGAGAAAGAAGAAGACGAAGAAGAAGAAGGAGAAAAAGGAGGAGGAGGAGAAGAAGGCGGAAGAGAAGAAGGGGGAGGGGAGAAGTAGAAGAAGTAGAAGAAGGAGAAGGAAAAGAGGGAGGAGAAGGAGAAGAAGGAGATGAAAGAGAGAATGACGAAGTTTAAGGAGAAGGAGGAGGGGGAGGAGAAGGAGAGAATGACGAAGGAGAAGAAGAAGGGGAGAAGGAGGAGGGGGAGGAGTGAATGACGTGGAGGAAGAAGAAGAAGAAGAAGAAAGAAGAAGAAGGACACCTTGGCTTAGTGGTCAGCATCGCGGAATCTTGGCTGGGGAGTTCGTGGGCTCGATACCGGCAAACCCATTTACCTGCGGGCTTGTTCTGCCTCCATCGGCTCCTACCCAAAACTGAGTTCGGGACACCTTGGCTTAGTGGTCAGCATCGCGGAATCTTGGCTGGGGAGTTCGTGGGCTCGATACCGGCAAACCCATTTACCTGCGGGCTTGTTCTGCCTCCATCGGCTCCTACCCAAAACTGAGTTCGCTTTGGGCTCAGCTGGGAAGACTGGGACCACACCGTCGCGTTTCATCCACTTCATGGATGCGCTTCCGAGTGCGTCGCTCAAAGTTCCTGGCCAACACCGCAAGTGTCTGTATACCTCGGGCCTGGATGACACCGGGATAAATATAATGAAAGTAAGCGCACAGTACAATCTGTCATGTAGTCCCATACAATAACGGAAATCTGTAGCACTATCTTCACCGTCCTTATTGATCACCACTAACAAAAAGTCTCCATTTCTGTGGCCTTCATGCCTGCTATTATGGCCATTCTTCACGTCTGTGCCAAGCGTTTGGGTATGTCGGGGTCTCCGCTATGGGCAACTTCATGGGCAATGTCCTCGGGACGGACGTGGTGGCAGGCACCCTCTGGAGGGAGAGCTCACTCACGCTGGCTCCGTGACCAAGCAACCACTGTCGTCAGTAGGGGGGGGGGGGGGGGGGGGCAGGTAGCGTCCAGTGCATGTTGGATCAGTCCAGGCAGCACTGAACACCATCGGAGTGACTATGCCGCAGTGCGGGTCTCCGCTGGTGGGTGGCCTTATGACGCCTTCATAC
>CM031614.1:64608323-64609814 GCA_018398815.1 Conus ventricosus
CAGTGTTCTTTTCGGTCAGAAATCAACATAGACCAGCAGTGTTCTTTTCGGTCAGAAATCAACATAGACCAGCAGTGTTCTTTTCGTTCAGAAATCAACATAGATCAGCAGTGTTCTTTTCGGTCAGAAATCAACATAGACCAGCAGTGTTCTTTTCGGTCAGAAATCAACATAGACCAGCAGTGCTCTTTTCGGTCAGAAATCAACACAGACCAGCAGTGTTCTTTTCGGTCAGAAATCAACATAGACCAGCAGTGTTCTTTTCGGTCAGAATCAACATAGACCAGCAGTGTTCTTTTCGGTCAGAGATCAACATAGACCAGCAGTGTTCTTTTCGGTCAGAAATCAACATAGCCCAGCCGCCGTGGCGCTGTGGTTACCGTCGCGCGCTCCCGGCTGGGCGGTCGTGGGTTCGATTCCCATCAGAGCCATTCTTTGGGGGGGGGGGGGGGGGGGGGGGGGGGGGGGGGTCCGCCAAGACCTGCTCCTACCCGGAGTTGAGTTTGCTACGGACTCAGTTGGAAGACTGGGACCGCACAGTGGAATTTCATCCCTCAATGGATGCGTCTCTGACAGTGTTGCTCAAATTTCCTGGCCAACACGGCAGGTGTCTGTATCTCTCGGGTACGGTTGACGCCGGGATTATATTATGAGAGCAAGCATAGAGTACAGCCCTGTCATGCAGTCTCAGACCAGAAATCCTTAGCATCATCTTCATCATCCTTATCCATCAGCATTATTAAAAAAAGAAAAGAAAAAAAGTCTCCAATTCTGTGGCCCTTCATGCCCTGCTCTCATGGTGGCCTCAGTTTCCATGTCCTCCCTATGTCTATGGACCTTGGTTTCATACCGGGATCACCGGGGTCGCGATCGGCAAATTCATGGGGGCTGTCGTTGGACGGACATGGTGGCGCCCTCCTGCGGGAGAGCTCGCTCATGCTGGCTCAGCGACTAAGCAATTATTGTCGTCAGTAGTAGGTGGTGTCCTGCGTATGTTGGATCAGAACAAGCGCCACTGAACACCACCGAAGTGACTCGGCAGCAGTGCAGTGTCTCCTCCGGTGGGTTGCCTCTTGACGACTTCACTGTTACCTGTGGATTGCCGATGCTGGGCTGCTGCGGACCAGGCCGGTGTGTGTGTGTGGGGTGGGGGTGGGGGGGTGGGGGGGGGTCGGAATGAGCGGCGTGTGTGCAAACGAAGAGGCACAGAAGTTGGGGGGAGGGGGGGGGGAGGAAAGAAAAAGAAAAGAAAAAACAAAACAAAAACAAAAAAACTGGTCCAACTGGCCTTCTCTTCCGAAAGTTCGCGATAGGAGTTTCCGTGTGTGTAAGATGTTATGCGTACGTTCACTTACATGCACTCGTTTAGTCTCATTCGAAGGACTGTTTCGGGAAATTCGGACGGAGACAACGATAACTCCCGAGGGAAAAAAATATCTTTATACCTAGACTTTCCGGGCGGAGATTTGAACCAACGACCCCATGATCAAC
>CM031614.1:64609914-64617414 GCA_018398815.1 Conus ventricosus
AGAAGCGCGAGTCCGGCACACTACCAACTGAGCTATTCCGGCCCGTAAAATTCATTCCATTATCGCACTTTGGAAAGACACTGGACATATACTCGACTGTCTTGTGCTGGCATTTTCATTTCATATCATGTGGGTCCTCATTCATGACGTCAAATGAAATCGCCAGAGAGGCGGTGACGCAATGTAGGCTCTGACACCGTTTGCTTTAGCGTCAGTGCTCACTGCCTTTTCAGCATCGTTAGTCTTGAAGCTATCGTTTCCCGTATCGTTTCCATACAATTCGGCATACTACGCCATGTGGAGCTAAGCACGTAAGAGCTGATGTTAGTTAAGTTGAAAATGCAATTTTTTCCCAGTTTCCGTTCTCTTTTTAACAGCCGAGCCTGATCATTCCTCAAAACGAGGTACTCAAAGCAGCTTTATTCTCGGCAATAAACGATTATTTATTTGTGATTTCTGAAGCGACGAACCAAACGGATTCAGTTTCGACTGCTGCCCTGTGTCGCTTTCAATTAAGAGAGAGAGAGAGAGAGAGAGAGAGAGAGAGAGAGAGAGAGAGAGAGAGAGAGAAGAGAACTCAAAAACTCAAACTTCAAACTCAATAGTTTAATCGCAAAGGTCACCAACCTATCTGCAATGAGGTCAAAAACAAAAGTAGAATACACACGCGCTCGGCGCATATACTGAAAATTAAGAAAGAAAATATTTGCAGAAGAAAAATGTTTATGTTCTTTCTAAAATTACTCTGGCCTTTGTGTGTTAAATGATAGCAGTTTCCTTCATTTCAGTGCTTTGAAAATGAACATAGCTACAGAAGCCAGTTACAATTCTCTTTTCATTATGCAGAAGCAATGATACTTGAACATTTCTAGTATGAGGCAAAATGCATTTCTCTTTAAATCTTTATAGATGGACAAACAATAAAAAAATGTACTTCGTCCTCGATTTGGTGACGTATTTTACTATCCCAATTTGTCTATAACAGTCAATCATGCGTTGTTTTAAGTGCATGTAAAAACATTCCTCGTAATTCACTCCACCGTTTAACCAAACAAAGAAGAGAGAGAGAGAGAGAGAGAGAGAGAGAGAGAGAGGAGAGAGAGAGAGACACACACGCGCGCGCACACAGGGGAGAGAGAGGAGAGAGAGAGAGAAGAGAGAGAGAGAGAGAGAGAGAGAGAGAGAGAGAAGAGAGAGAGAGAAGAGAGAGAGAGAGACTCAAACTCAAAAACTTTATTACTCAAGGATAGAGATTTTGGGCAGTGCCTATTCTTCCAATCTGTCCTTGCTATTCTACAACATTCAACTAAACACACTGCACATATTAATAATGGTAGAAACAATGAAGAATATACAACATTATAATAACAATAAAAATAGTAATAAGAAAAAATAATGATTAAAAAAAAATCCATTACAGAATTACACAAACATAATCAAGACGTACGTGCGCGCTCACATGCACGCACACGCCCACACATACACGCACGCACGCGTACACCCACACCCACACACCACACACCCACCCACCCACACACATTTTCATCAGCTAATATAGAGGCAAACATAAAAGTAGGGCGTTGAGACTGATCAAAAGGTTAGATTTATTGTTCAAGTAAATGTTTATGTATTGCTGATTTGAAGGACGTAGTGATTGACATGTTTTGGCAGACGGAGGAAGAGAGTTCCACACAGATGGCCCAAAAAATGCAAAACTAGATTTGAACAAATCAATGCGGACACGTGGTAAAATGTAATTGAATCATATCGCGTTGTGCCATTTGGATAAACTCAGCAAGATATTTGGCGCCATGTTTGCATGGACTTTAAACATTAGTACTGCCTCATTATAGATCATTTGGGCTCTGCAGTGGTAGCATCATTAGTTTTGCGAATTGCCCGTGGTTGATAGAAACTTGTCGGGAAGAATCAGCTTAATTCCCCGTCTAGCATAGAGTTGATCTTTTTTATGTGATTTTCACCGGCACCACTCCAGACAGGGGACGCATAGTTGATGTGAGAAAGGCAATGGGCTTCAAAAAATAATTTCCGGATGTGTGGTTCAACATCATAACTGAGTTTATTGAGCAAAAAACAAATTGCGAGCCAACTGTTTGCAAACATGATATGTGATTGCCATTTAAAATTATCATCAATAATCACCCTAAGACACGGTGTTCGGTAACCTGCTCGATCAAGGTTTCACTCATTTTTAGGCTCAACATTAATGCTGTCGTTGATGTTTCTGTCTCGATGCTAGGACCATACATTTTGTTTTGTGCGGATTAAGGACCATTCGGTTTTGGTTGCACCATTCTAAGACATCATTTATACTTTGTTGTAACGATATTTGTACAGACATGATGTTTGTATCACTACAGTGAAGAGAACTGTCGTCAGCGAACAGATCACAGATGACATCATTGTGAGATATGTGCATCGGTAGGTCATTTATAAAAATACAGAAGAGAAGAGGTCCAAGGACAGAGCCCTGTGGAACGCCACAGCTCACTATTCCTTCAGAGGAATAAGTACCGTTTAAGTAAACACGCTGGGTCCTGTTTTCAAGATATGACTGAAAGAAGGTGACTACTCCCGGGATTTTGAACATATGCAGTCATTTTGTTTAATAATATGTTGTGGTCTACAAGATCAAAGGCTTTCTTAAATCGAGGAAAACAGTTCCAGTGAGTTTTGTTTCGTTGATGGCTGATAGCCATGTATCACAGAGGCGTGTTAAGGCCATGTGGCATATGATTTCGACGAAAGCCTGATTGAAATGGGTGGAACAGTTTGTGATGTTCCATATGTTTAGTTAGGTGTTTGTGAACATGCATCTCAAGGGGTTTCGATACAACGGATAAAAGAGATATTGGTCTAAAATTGTTTAAATCAGTGAGATCTCTTGATTTGGTAAGGGAATGACTTTGCTGCCTTTAGACCACATGGGATACATTCTGATCAATACACAAATTATAAACATACGTAAGGTATCAACAATGTAAGGTAGAGCAAGCTTGAGTATAGAAGCATTTCAGTTATCTGGACCCATTGCTTTTTTATTTTTAAGTTTTGAAATTAAGGAACCAATTTCATTAATAGCAAGCAAGGGGATGCTAAATGAATCTCTAGTATTCAATCGTTCATGGCAAAACGATTGGAGAACAGCTGGAGTCTCATATCGATTAAAGAATGTGACACTGGCAGCTGTTTGTACTGATTCAGTTACCTGAAGGAAATGATTGTTGAAAGTGTTAGCAGACCACATAGTCGCAGTATTATCTGATTCTTCTCCTCGACTTGTCAGTTATTTCATTAACAGCACGCCATAATGATGCTGTATCCCTGTTTGCGTTTATCAGTTTCCTAAAATGCTCAGATTTTGATTTTCTAACTAGATCTGATACTCTGTTTCTCTGCTTTTTATATTCATCTACTTTTTTGCGTTTTAAGTGCATCCTTAGTGCCATTTCTATAATAATGTCTTTTGTCAGCCAGCTGGGAAGTACTCTGTGTTTTACCCTTTTTCTTCTAAGTGGGGCATGTTTATCAACGATTGAGAGAAAGATATTATACCAGGTATTATACGCTTCATTTGGGTCTGTGTAATTGAGTACACTGTAGAAAGGAGCTATGCTTAAGTCGAGAAACAATTCATCCTTACTGAAATTTTTGAAGCAGCGATATTGAATGGTTGTGTGGCCCTTATTCTGTTGCTTTGGAAGTTTACAAGACCAAGTACACAAAATGAGACAGTGGTCGCTGATGCTTTTTGTTGCCCACTGTTATAATGGATACCATGGCTTTGTTGTTCGTGTAGATATGATCCAGCAATGTAGAAGATGTCTTTGCGATCTAGTTGGATTATGAATAAGCTGATGCAAGCCAAAGAGTGTGGTGGTCGCATCCCAGGCAGGCTGCCGTTTTAACAGATCAATGTTAAAATCACCAAGAAGAATGACATTTGGATAGCTCTTATATACATCATCCATCATGTATACAAAGTTGTCATACCAAAGGAAAGTGGCAGCGGGATTCCTGTACACATATCCAACTAGAAGAGGGGCCGAGTTGGAGGTTTGACCTGCAGCCACATACATTCAACATTATCAGGCTCAGGTCACGCCGCCTTTTTGTACAGTGAGCGATGCTTTGATGAATATATATTCCAAGTCCTGTTTCACCAGACTGATGTGCATCGCGTCGGACAAAGTTATAGTTAGTTATGGATAAAGCTGTATCAGTGAAACGGGAGTCAAGGCGAGTTTCACTAAGACCAAGCAGATGAATAGAAGGGATTCGTTTAGAAGAAAACAGACATCATGAATCTTATTGGGAGATGATAAACATTTAGGTGACCAATGCGTAATCCAGTATCATTATTAATTACATTACAATGGTCCATTTGTATTAATTCTAGAGCAAAGTCCTGAGCAATAAAACAAAATAGATATACTGTTACAACAACAATAAAAATATAAGATCAGCAATTATAAAATATCCAAGAACACACAAACTCCAGAAAGCAGGCAATGAAAAGGACAATTCAAGTGTGTGTACTGATGTGATGACTATAGGAGACGACGATTTTGCACGTTAACTGTCGTTAAGATTGGTATAGTCAAGGAACACGATAAAAGCACATGAAAGAGAGGGGAATATGGGCTGGTTTACACACCGTAACAACTTTAGGAAACTAGAAGCGAATGAGAAGACAATAAAATCTTCACAGAATATGCCCGTAAGCTCCTCGGTCAGATAGTATACTTATAGAAACACTTTTCTGAAATGAAAAGATACACACAAAGGAAATACTTCTAAAGCAAATTACGATGAAGGGTACAGAAGAGAGATAAAGAAAAAAAAAGTAAAATGAAACTTAAGACAAAGCAAAGAAAACCCAACAACCCAAAATGAAAACAAGTAGGGAAGAAAAAAAAACACTCGCATACAAATACACAAGTCACGTATAGTCGCACTTGTAACTACGAGTTGGCAATGCACAATTATTGCCTCGCTCGCAGTAAATAGTTATTGCAGAAGTCTCCTGCTGCAGAGGCTTTGTTCAGTCTCTTTTCTATAAGGATTTTTTTTCTCTTTGTTTTACTTAAATACAAACACAAATGTGTCCGTATAGTACACACACAACAGAACAATCTTCAATGCAAAATGATAATGAAATGAGAAACAAACAAAAGTTAAAGTTACAAACAATTGTGCAACAACATATACAAAAAAGGTAAACAATGTTCAAAGGAAAAAATAAATAATGAGTATTGGTTTATGATGATGACTCGTATAGTCTCTCAATACGAGCACGCGTCACACTCCCATGTCAGCACATTTGTTCTGTCTTTTTAACCACTGAGTGGTAGCACTTCGATGACGACGCAACCATTTTTGTTTGTCTACAAAGAGAGAGGAGAGAGAGAGAAGGGGAGAGAGAGAGAGAGAGAGAGAGAGAGAGAGAGAGAGAAGAGAGAGAGAGAGAGAGAGAAAGAGAGAGAGAGAGAGAGAGAGAGAGAGAGAGAGGGGAGAGAGAGAGAGACAGACAGACAGACAGAGAGAAAATGTGCTTATAGCCCAGCCGACCGGAAAGGGCCATATCAGGGCTGTCACCGCGTGAAGTCCACTCAAGTCAGTAAGAAAAAAATCATCCACACAACCCTTGGAAATGTACCTTCTAATAAACACAGGAAATTTGTAACAAAAAAACACTT
The DNA here is from genome assembly GCA_018398815.1 of Conus ventricosus. Classification (NCBI taxonomy): domain Eukaryota; kingdom Metazoa; phylum Mollusca; class Gastropoda; order Neogastropoda; family Conidae; genus Conus; species Conus ventricosus. Next base: position 64,615,635 of record CM031614.1, read on the forward strand.
TCTACAAACATCTAGATCAGATGAAAAATGCTGACTCTTTCGAAAGACAGATCACATCAGGTGACACTCTGAAAGGTATTCTGGGGTTGTCTGAAAAGTTTATGTCTCACACCCTGCAAGTCCTCACTCTAAAAGAACAAATGCATAACGCAATGGAGAACGGAGTGGGACTTTTATTAAAAAAAAAAAAAAATTCAGGAACGCGGTTCTTGCATACTCCCAAAACGTTTCCGCAGGACTGTGCAAAATCCGCCTGTGACCAAACTATTCAACAGCACAGCTGTAGAGACCAGGCCCAACAGCAGACCATGGTCATAAACCAGATGGAAGAATTCTCCATTCAAGACAAAGACACATCCGACAAGTGCCAGCAAGACCCCGAGAAGCGCTGTCCCCAACTGCCAAACCCACCAGCCGGACGGGGAGTTGCGAACAGTGTTTGGGGGGCCCTGTGTTAAGCTTTGAAAGGTCGCCCGTCAAGCTGACAGGCAGGCATCATCGTCCTTCAGGCAGACTGGAACGTCAAGGCCTGTGGAGAAAAATGGGGGGAAATGTCGGCGGCCTCTCCTGTCCCGAGACCGCAATGACCGGGGATTCCGCCCACTATGACGTGGCAGTGGTCATGACTTGCTTCTCGCCAGCACTCACAGTGAGCACACAGCATCCCGACGATAAATCTGCACTTCAGAGACGGTCAGTCTTATGGACAGACAAACTGTTTTGTTTTTTGCACCGCGTTCACGTCAACTCAAGTCGATTTTTTAAAAAAAAAAAAAACTCCTTCACACAACCCTTTGAAATACCCATAAAAACACACAGGAAATTTCGGTAAAAATCTTTCTTCCATAAAATCTTAGATCAGTTTTTAAAAATGCTGATCTTCAAAAAATGCAAAGATCACATCGGGTGGGACATCTCTGAACAAGGTTTTCATGGCGTCTGCGTGTCTTTGCGATCGACGGGAACAGCTTGTGGCACCAGCAGGCTTAAACAAGATCCTTTGGGGAGCTGACGATTTGTAGTGACCCCAAACCCCGCCTTGAGGAATTTCAAGAACGTTTGGAGAGCGATAAGAGGCTGAAAACCCACCATTTGAAATTCAGTTTTGTCAATCTGGAAGTCCCTGAAATCGCTGAACAATTCCAAGCGGTCATAGGAAGACCATTCTCCCCACTACCACAGTTGTCAGACGACCTTGAAGCCCTCACAGTTGTAACCAAGAGATGATTAACAGCTGCGGAGGTCCTGGGAACAAACCGATGGAACCCTTGGCAATGGGTCACGAGCTTTCTTTTGGAGATGTGTGACGTCCGATGGCGTGAAACGAATGGAAAGAAACAAGAAAATGCAGAATGGACAGGAAATCTATGCGCAGAGAGAGAGAGAGAGAGGAGAGAGAGAAGGAGAGAGAGAGAGAGAAGAGAGAGAGAGAGAGAGAGAGAGAGAGAGAGACAGGGACAGGCAGACAGACAGACAGACAAACCGACAGAGAGACACACACACACAGAAAGACAGAGAGAGAAGGGGGGAGAGAGAGAGAGAGAGAGAGAGAGAGAGAGAGAGAGAGAGAGAGAGAGAGAGAGAGAGAGAGAGAGAGAGAGAGACAATGTTTATAGCCCAGCCGACCACAAAAGTCCATATCAGAGCTGTCATCGCGTAGAAGTCAACATTCAAGTCATGTCAAAGGAAATCCACACAAACCATGAAAACTTACATTGTATGTGCGGAAACCCAGACTCTGGCACTTAGCCGGCAGAAGCTGAGGAACCTGGTGAAGGGG
>CM031614.1:64622414-64649914 GCA_018398815.1 Conus ventricosus
GAGCATTGTCAGTTGTGCAAGTTGACCTGGACCATACTTTTGGTGGATCTCAAAAGAGCATTGTCAGTTGTGCAAGTTGACCTGGACAATACTTTTGCTGGATCTCAAAAGAGCATTGTCAGTTGTGCAAGTTGACCTGGACAATATTTTTGGTGGATCTCAAAAGAGCATTGTCAGTTGTGCAAGTTGACCTGGACAATACTTTTGCTGGATCTCAAAAGAGCATTGTCAGTTGTGCAAGTTGAGCTGGACAATATTTTTGGTGGATCTCAAAAAGAGCATTGTCAGTTGTGCAAGTTGACCTGGACAATACTTTTGGTGGATCTCAAAAGAGCATTGTCCGTTGTGCAGGTTGACCTGGACAATACTTTTGGTGGATCTCAAAAGAGCATTGTCCGTTGTTCAGGTTGACCTGGACAATATCCTGCAGGATCTCAAAGAGCATTGTCAGTTGTTCAACGTGCCTGCTCTGTCTCAAGGTGGACCGTCTGGTCCAATCAGTATGTCGCTGACATGTTGTGGCGGTTTCGTACGAGGCGATCTGCTCTTCGCTGTAAAGCTTCAACGCTGTCCACATTTCTCTGCGTGCAGGGTCCATATTGAACTCATCTCTCTGTGTGCAGGGTCAACACTGAAGTCATCCCTCTGTGTGCAGGGTCCTCTGTGTGCAGGGTCCTCTGTGTGCAGGGTCCACACTCAACCCATCCCTCTGTGCGCAGGGTCCACACTGAACTCATCCCTCTGTGTGCAGGGTCCACACTGAACTCATCCCTCTGTGCGCAGGCTCCACACTCAACTCATCCCTCTGTGCGCAGGGTCCACACTGAACTCATCCCTCTGTGTGCAGGGTCCCACACTATCATTCGCAGAATCAACGTTCCTATTTGGAGGATCTATGTTTATATGTGTAGAATCTATATATCCATCCAGAGAGTCTATTCCAGCTGGAGGATCTGTGTTCCTATTTGCAGATGTCTGTTCCTATTCAACGATGTATGTTCTCTATTGGAGTGTCTTGGTTTCCACTGGCAGGAGCCCTATGACCCCCAGACCTGGCTACCCAAAACTGTCCGTGGTGTACATGAACAGGTGCATTTTTTTGTGGAAAAAAGGTACTTCATTTTCGTTTCGAAGCAGTTTCAATAAATACTAGAATCTAACGTTTTATCAGTTAAGACACATTCTGCGTTTTCAACACTAACACGGTCGAGCCGTGCTGACTATTAATGGCGCCGAGTACAAACGTTGGAACGAATACGCATGCACAGTCCCTAAAAACAATATCCAGTGGTAAGAGCCCACAGATTCAGAATTCAAGCAATGCCCGATGCAGTGTACAAAACAAAACTTTGCAAGAATTCCGCCTTGGCGTATTTTCCGTTTGAGAGGTGCATCATAAGATAAGATAAGATAAGATAATGTTGCTTATAGCCCAGCCGACCGCAAAGGGCCATATCAGGGCTGTCACCACGTTAAAATCAACTCACCAGTCATTAAAAAAAAAAAAAACCTTTCATACATCTCGCTAAATGACAGTCTAGAAACGCACCAGAAACTTTGTTAAAAATCTTTCTTCCGTAAAATCTTAAATCAGATGAAAAATGTTAATCTCTCTCAAAAACTCAAGGATCACATCAGGCGGGACATCCCTGAACAGGATCTTCATGGACTCCGCTGTAAAATGTTTGTGTCTCACATCGTGCAAGTCCCAACACTCTAAAGAACATGTTTCATTGTGAGTGGCGCATGACATGGAATACACCACGGAGCTTCTTCACTCTTTAAAAGGTAAGAATGGGTAAAATACGAATGGCCGGTGTGCAGCCGGCACAGAACCGTTTCCTCTTTACGACCTCCCGACGTGGATGGGAGGAATTCCTTAAGGTTTGGACGGATCTGAAAGAGTTTGTTACTCGTCTGTGTGTTCCAATCCTCCTGCCAGAGGTCTCTCACATAATCATGAATTTTCGGTTTCACATCTGAGCAGGGGATATAAGTGTTGGACAGTTTCTCTCTTGTGGCGTTCTTGGCTAAACGATCAACCATTTCGTTCCCGCCGATGCCAACATGGCCAGGAACCCAAGCAAGAGTAATGTTGTAACCGTCCGCCTTCAACTTGCTAAAAAGTTAAAAAAAATTAAAAGTTCTGGATGCTGAAGGTTGCGGCCAGCTATGGCCTCCAAAGCTGACAGCGAGTCCGACAGAACCAGAAAATCCCTCTTCGAAGAATGCGAAATTATCTTTAAAGCCAGAACCAGAGCAGTAAGTTCAGCAGAATAGACAGAAGCATCTGAATGTATATGTTCCAACAGTATCTGAGAAGGAGCCCCAGGGCAATAGGCTGCACAGGCCACTCCATCTTCAGACTTGGAACCGTCGGTGAAAACTTTTTGACAGGATGGGAATTTGGAACAGAGCTCAGTACAACGCCTTGTACGCCAGAGTGCTGGTAGACTCTTTACGAAAAGCTGCAGATCGAAACGAATCTTGGTTTGAAAAAGGTCACGGAGGTTGATCTGGAAACTTGGAAAAATCGACACAACTCCTAGGTCTAGATCTGCATTCCGCACGTGAGGGCGCATACGAAGACCAACGGCGGAAACATTTGGGTTGTTTTCAAACTTACTTTGGAACGGAGGGTCAAAAACACAGTCATAGGCAGGATTCTGCGGTTCTGAGAACAGTCGGATATAATAATTTAGAGACAGTTTCAGCCTGCGGTTGGACAGTGAGGGTTCACCTGCCTCTGCATACAGGCTGTACACAGGGGTGGTGCGGAACGCTCCAAGACAGAGACGAAGCCTTGATGGTGGATAGGGTCCAATAGTTTGAGGTAAGAGGGTCTTGCGGAGCCGTAGACAGCACAACCGTAGTCCAATTTGGAACGGACCAAGGCTCTGTAGAGGTGCAGCAAAGTTTTCTTATCAGCGCCCCAGTCGGTGTGCGCTACGACCGCAGAATATTCAGAGCTTTCTGGCAAGAAGTTTTGAGGTTTTTGATGTGGCTGAGAAAGTTGAGTTTTTGGTCAAAAATAACTCCAGGAATTTGGCTTCTTTACAACTGGAATGGTGGACTTGTCCAGACGAATTTCAGGGTCAGCAAAGAATCGACGAAAAATTGTGGAAATGAATTGACTGAGTTTTGGTACGGGAGAAGGTAAACCGCTTTCCTCAGCCCACTGTTGGATTCTGTTGACACAAAGTTGGAGTCGACGCTGTACGCTGGCGTAAGAAGCTCCAACTGCATACAGCGCGAAGTCGTCAACAAACAGAGAGGATCGGTGCCCTGGCTTACCGATGGGACAATGTCATTGCTTTTAATGCAGAAAAGGGCTGGAGAAAGGATGCTCCCCTGAGGAACACCAATCCTGCCCATGGATGTCAGAGAGTGTGGTGCCAACACGCACCTGGAACTGTCGATCGGCTAAAAAGTTCTGAATGAACAGAGGCAGGTGACCCCGAAAACCTAGTCTGTGCAGGTCTATGAGGTTTCCCTGCTTTCCACGTGGTGTCGTACGCCTTTTCGAGGTCGAAAAAGTTTAGCCACACATGCTGCTTGTTAATAAAGGCTTTTGCGGATGGTGGTTTCCAGACGGTTAGATGGTCAACCGTCGAGTGGTACTTCCGGAAACCGCACTGTTCACTGGCCAAAAGACCATCGGTTTCAGTTTTCCCACATCAGACGGGCGTTGACCATCTTTTCCATCCAGCTTACAGAGGAGCTGGTCAGAGTGATTGGGCGATAGTTGGAAGGGTTGGTAAGGTCCTTTCCAGGCTTTGGAATAGGAATGATCAGGGCTTTCCGCCAGGAAGGCGGAAAGGACCCTGTGGTCCAGATATGGTTATAGACTTGGAGAAGAGTCTGGAGACAGCTTTCTGGAAAATGTTTCACAACCTGATAATGAATGTCATCCAGACCAGGGGCAGAATCAGTGCAGGTTTGTAAAAGCTAATTTGAGTTCAACGATGGAAAAAGGAAGATTTAGGTTTCAGAGTTGTCTGATGTGAAATTGTATGAAGATTTCTCTCTAATCTCTTTTTTCCTTAAAAAGACTGCAGATTTATTGAAGACGAGGAGTTCTGTTGGATGGTGGAGGCCAACCAGATTAGCAACAGCTTGTTTGTCAGTGATCAGAGCATCGGAAAGTTTCAAGTGATGAATGGAGGGGTTGGTGTTCTTCCCTTTGATTTTTCTAATGACGTTCCAAACATTTTTCTTAGAAGTTTTCGATGTCAGCCTGGAGCAGAAGCTTCTCCAGGACCGACGTTTTACTGATTTTAAAAGTGTATCTCGATTTAGCACGGAGTTTCTGATGGGCTCGAGCGTTGGGAACCCGAAGGTCGTTGGTACACCTGATGCTGACCCGTTTTCTAACTTTGGAAATTTGTTGGCAGTCTGAATTAAACCAGGGTGTTTTTGGCATTTGAAGTTTATCGGAAGACACTGGAATACAAGCTTTAGCACACTTGATCACAGTGGTAGTCAGTGATTCTGCTGGGTCCGGACTCTGAAGAAAATCAGTGTCGTGGAATTCTTTAGAAATAGTGGCTGCAAATCGATCCCAGTTTGCTTTCTTGTAATTTAGATGTGAGAGACAGAGACGTGTTCAGTTAAGACAGGTTGCAGAAGGACAGGGAAATGGTCACTTCCGTGCAGATCGTCATGGACACACCACTCATAGTCCAGGACCAGCGAGGGGTCACAAACCGACAAATCTAAACACGAAAGTGAACCAGTGGAAGAGTGGAGGTAAGTTGCAGATCCGTCATTCAGACAACACAAACCCAAAGTCTGAAAGGACATCTTCAATCAGCAGACCTCTGGGCGACGTACCGGCACTACCCCAAAGAGGGTTGTGACCGTTAAAGTCACCCAACAGCAAAAAAGGTCGAGGAAGTTCCTCTAACAGACTGATAAGGTCCTGACGACAAACCGGGACAGAAGGTGGAAGATAAAGGGAACAGATTGTCACAGTCTTGTGGAGAGCGACTCTCGCAGCTACAGCTTGAAGGGAGGTAGACAGAGCGACAGGACTATACAACAAAGTTTTATGTATGAGAAGGGCAACACCGCCGACAGTCCCGACGTGGATGGTTGTGCAGGTTTTGAAAGAATATTAAAGCCAGAAAGATTAAAAGTCTTTTGGCTTTGAATTTGAGTTTCCTGAAGAGCCACGATGGAAGGTTTTATGGATTGACACAGAAGCTGCAGCTCCTCGAAGTTGGAATTTAGACCACGGATATTCCAATGGAATATTGTACTATCCATGGTGCAGAGGGCGAAAAGGAGAGAGATCAGGTCATCTACTCCTCAACATCTGCTTCCAATGGAGTGAACTTGTTATTTAATTTCACTGGAGTGTGTTGGTCTACAGACCTGCTGGCAGACTTGCCAACAGGCGAAGAGGGTCTGGATTTGGGAGATGGTGGAGGTTTCTTCTTCATCTCCACCATCTCCACACTGGGTTGTTGAACTCCTTGCCCGCACGGGCACTGGACATGGGAGTTCGAGGTGCTGGTGCTGGTTTTTTCATCTGCCCAGCAGCAGATGTTGTAGACTGCTGGGCAGTCTGAGGGGTGGCGGATTTTTTGCCTCCACCAGGGGCAGTCATTTTGGGTTGGAAGGTGGTGGACTTGCTACCACCAGAACTGACAGATCTTACTTGCAATGTCTTCGAAAAATGAATTTCATCAGTCTGGCAGCAGACTGACCGAGTAGGAACTATGGGAGCTTTCTTGACAGCCGAAGCATACGAAGAAGCTGTCGGCGTCTGATGCCACAACCTGTTTCCGGGCTTCAAAAAATGAGATCTTTTCCGTTTTAACTCGTTGTATAGCAGATTCTTGAATCAAAGGGGACAGTTTCGTGAAGAGGAGGGATTGGTCGCCACCCCAGTTAGCACAATGTGCCGGATCATGACACGGCCCATCATGGGTTGCCTTGCAGCAAATACCCCACACCTCCTGCCCAGAACAGCGGTCCCTGACATGGCCAAACCTCTGGCACTGAAGCACCTCAATGGGGACGGCACATATAGCTGAACATGAACATTTAGGTAACCAACTTTGATGACCGGAGGCAGCACAGGGCTGCAGAAGGTCAGAAAGGGGTGTTGGTGGCCACTCTCTCTGAACCCTTCCTGACCGTCACCCTGCGCACCTCCGTCACACCCTGGGACGCCAGCTCCGTTTTTTTTCTGCCTCTGAAACACCCGTTAGATCTCTGCATCGAATCACCCCCTTTGGATGAATTTAATTGCTTATGGGGAGTCACCTGATCTCCCTATCCACAAGTTTTTTTGCCTTCTGCAGCTGTTCAGATTGCTTTTGGGATTTACATTGAATGAGAAATGAGCCATTTCTCAACCTCTTGATGGACCGAGGGTCACCTGCTATAACTTGAAAACCCTTTTGAATGCAAACGGGCTCGAGCTGAAAGGGGTCTTTCCTGCTCCGTCCCCTCCATCACGAGCCAGAAACCCAAAACCTGTCTTCTGTCTAACTTCGGTATCGGAGTCACTGTCCGTTTCACAATCCCTGAAATAGGGGATGCTGCCCTTTCCCCTTCCTTTTGGGGGGAATGTTTTTTAATGAAGTCATATTTAGTTTATGTGATTCATCTCTCCCTTACCACCACCTTGGAGTCCAACTAAGGGGCCAGGGCCAAGAAACCAATGTCTTGACCCCTTCCAGGCTTCGGGAGAGATATACGACAAACAGAAACTACCAACCTTATCCCCCCTGATCATGCTCAACTCGGGGACAGAGAGCTGAGCACTGCAGGGTTTACTTGGCCAGCAGGGGAACTGTCTGTTTGACCAGCCCCAAAAAGGGGAGCCGATTAGTACACCCGGGCCAAAGTGTACTTCCCGTCTAGGAGAGGTCCGAGCCAAAGTGATGTGTTGAGAGCGCTGGCCCTCTCAATCACCAGGATCTCATCCCCCTCCGACACAGGTCACACCGCACGGCAAACGCGGCGGATCTTAAGGAGACCACAGAGAGAAAAGGAGTGTGTAAAAGAAGACTTGAAGGGGAGACGAAGATAGAAAAGGGCCAAATAAGGAAGGCAGAAAACAAGAAGACAGAATAGGAAAAAGGTGGGTTACTATTTGTCTGGGCCCTCACTCCTAACCTTTCTGACATGGGAGACCTACCCGGGGCATCAATTCCTACCACGTAATGCTTGGCCAGTCAGCAACTTGGCTATACAGGCTAGAAGCGTTCATAACAACTAACCATCTAGCTGAGTATTGATGCCCCGTCAGCAAAGCCTAAAAGATCACTGGACCACGCAAGCCCTCCGACCACGGCAAGGTTGCAACCCCCGGAGGGGAGGTGCATCATCGTATCGTTTATAAAAAGACATACAAAATACGCTAAAAAAAACGTACGGATAGGCAGGTCTGGGACTCCTCGTTCGGATGGTCTATGCCCCCCTTTCGCAGACCTCCTGTTCCTCCCATTTGAAGAGTCGCCTCACTCTGTGCAGAGTCTACGTCCCCTGATCGTCAGCGTGGGAGTGGTTGGCAACGCGCTGTGCTTCCTGACCCTGGTCTTCTCCAGTCTGAGGACCCCTCCTCCTGTGTCTACATGGCCGCCATCGCCGTCCTGGACTGCGTCATCCTGGTCGTGGTGCTGGGCTTCCTGCTGGGCGGCGTGCTGGGCCACACGACCTTCTACCTGGGCCAGGACTGGACCTGTGGCCTGCACTACTTCCTCTTCTACTTCGCCATCCACTGGACGTTCTGCTGCTGGTGGCCATGACCGTCGACCGCTACGTCATCGTCAGGTTCCCGCTCAGAGCCCAGCGCCTCTGCACCCCGCGGTCGGCCCTGAAGGCCATGGTGGGCTTGGGGGCGTCTCCTTCGCCCTCAACGTGCAGGTCCTCTTCACCAGGCGGCTGACCCCCACGAGCAGCGCTGGGGATCCGCTGTGGTGCTGGTACCCGGACCCGGCGTCAAGTTTCTTCATGCTGAAGGTCTACACCTGGATCGACGCCTCCATCTACAGTTTCTCCCTTTTCCTGTCTTGCTCAGCCTGAACCTCCTCATCATCTGGCAGCTGAGGCTCTCTCTCCGATTCAGCCAGCAGTTCAGGGACGGGAGAGCGTCCTCCAAGGTGAGCGCCATGACAGTCGTCACCAGGGGGGACTCTGGCCACGGCAGCTTGCAGACGTCCAACACAGACACGAAGACAGAGGCACCGAAGATCGGTTCCGCTACCGGCGGGAAGACCAAGGACGGAGGCGTTGAAGATGGGGGTTCTGGGTCCACCAGGAAAGCCACGACGCCCAGCACCAACATCACCTCCATGCTGCTGCTGGTGTCCTTCACCTTCCTGGCCCTGACGTCGCCCATCGTCATCATGCTGCTGTACAAGCGCTACTCCTGGCTGCCCAGGACCAACGCAGAGAGGGCCCGGGCCCGCCTGGTCCATGCCTTCCTGGACAACCTCATGTACACCAACCACGCCGTCAACTTCCTGCTCTACTGCCTCAGTGGCCGCCGCTTCAGGCAAGAGCTCAGGCGACTTGTGAGGCGAGTCTGTGGCCGCCGCTGACATGGAGCCAACTGTGCTGGAACTAGACTGGAACAAACTACTTCAACACCACATCAGATCAGCGGACGTAAGGAGAGCAGCAATGGTAGCTTGAGTAGCTTGATGAGCAGCAGTAGCGATAGTAGTAGTTGTAGTAGTAGTAGTAGCAGCAGCCATAGCAGGAACTGAAATTTAAGATAAGCCTGGGTAATCCATGGTCGAAAGATATGCCTGGTGTGTGCTCAGTCCCTTGGGCGTACCACTGAGCAGATTTCTTCTACGGCAGGGTTCCAAAGTGTTCAGATGCTGGTAAGATCATAAGTACTTCTTTACCTTTTTCGCAACACGCCGCGAGAATGATCGCGGCGCCCGACTTACCACTCGGCGACGAGGGGCGAAAATACTGGCGGCAAGCGATCTGTCACTGAGGACACGTCGCGAGAACGATAGCGGCGGTCTTCTAAAAGTAAATATGACCAAATTTCCTGTGAATTTTTAACCAGTGGTGTCAGCGTACAACTACAGTCCTTCCAGCGTCATATAACACCAGTTAGCAAGCTACTAACAGTCGATTTCATTGGATAATTTGAGAGAAAGCAATCAACCTGTTGGCGTCTTCAAGCACTGACTCGGTGCTCCATGTTCGAAGTATGTCATTTTCAACTCAATCAAACGACAACAACATTATCGTTTTGACTTTTTAAAACATTTATCATCAAGAAGATGAAAGATAGCTCTATTTCACTGTCCAAAAATAAAGTCACTGTCGGATTTAGGATTTTAAGAAAAAATAATTAAAAGGGGTCAAAATCCGGTTTGCAGAGGGAATTTCAGTGCTGCGACTGCAATGTTGACAGGGCACATGGAGCACCCTGCTACCCACTACTTCTTCTTCTTCTTTATGCCTCTAGACCCGTCCATCGTGACGCATGGAGCACCCTGCTACCCACTACTTCTTCTTCTTCTTTATGCCTCTAGACCCGTCCATCGTGACGCATGGAGCACCCTGCTACCCACTACTTCTTCTTCTTTATGCCTCTAGACCCGTCCATCGTGACGCATGGAGCACCCTGCTACCCACTACTTCTTCTTTATGCCTCTAGACCCGTCCATCGTGACGCATGGAGCACCCTGCTACCCACTACTTCTTCTTCTTTATGCCTCTAGACCCGTCCATCGTGACGCATGGAGCACCCTGCTACCCACTACTTCTTCTTCTTTATGCCTCTAGACCCGTCCATCGTGACGCCGTCTTCACTGGCTCGAAACCTTTTTTTCCTCAGTGATTGATTCATACCAAACATGTGCTGGCACCGTCTGATGGGGTGCCATGTGTTTAGGTTTGTGTGTCCGTGTGTCAGTCCATCCACTGGTAACCACTTTTGTTGGAAGGGTGGGGGGCTGGGTGGACACAGGGGATGAGGAGGCCGGTTTGAGGGGTGGGGGAGGGGGCAAGGTTGGATGTGGTGGACACGTCTAGTTGCCTCATCGTTTCGTGCATCACTGTTGTGTTTGATGTGCACACTTGAGCACTAAAAAAAATCTTTGGGGCATTTGCCTGATTATGCGTATTTATCATATAAACAAAAATAACTATGATAGAAGAAGAAGAAGAAGGAAAAGGAGGAAGAGGAGGAGGAGGAGGAGGAGGAGGAGGAGGAAGAGAGGAAGAGGAGGAAGAGGAGGAAGAGGAAGAGGAAGAGGAGAAGAAGAAGAAGAAGAAGAAGAAGAAGAAGAAGAACGTTCAAGAACAACAAGAAGAAGATCAAGAACACAAGTGGAGCAATGTCAAAGCCCTGCTATCTGTGTTGTTCCGGAAGGGCGGAGCAATGTCAAAGCCCTGCTATCTGTGTTGTTCCGGAAGGGTTTCGTCCTTGTTCTACCCAAACCATGACGGAGCAGAGATCCCTTGTCCTCCGGGCAGACCAAGAGAGAGGGTGCCCTGCCTCTGTGTCTCCAGCTGTCTGGCCTCTACACACACACAGAGAGAGAGAGAGAGAGAGAGAGAGAGAGAGAGAGGAGAGAGAGAGAGAGAGAGAGAGAGAGAGAGAGGAGAGAGAGAGAGAGAGAGAGAGAGAGAGAGAGAGAGAGAGAGAGAGACCTGTCGCTTCTCCCTGGGTTCGGCGTCCCTACGGTCGACAGGCTATGGGAGCTTCATAACCTTTTTCATTTTTTTTCAACGGTGATTTGGTTAAAACGATGATCTCAATCCGTCACGCGCAGTCTGCGCTTCAGATGCACCGTTCACAAGAGTTCTCCTCGTATAAACGATTCCTTCACGTTGAGCACAATGTTCTATCGCTGATAAAATGCTGTGTACGAACGCGAATTTTTGGCGTTCGCTCCGGGTGTCAGGGATATTTCCACGTGAAAATTAATTCCATAGATAGGCATGCTTGGGGAAAAAAAGAAAAAAAAAGAAAAAAGAAAAAGAATTCCAAACATGGCACGAACAGGTTTTTTCCCCCAGAACCCTCGGGATTCAATGGAGAAAAAAACCGTAAAAAAAAACAAACAAAAAAAACCTACAACTTTCATAAACTCAAAAATTACGTTCGTAAAACATCTAACGAGGTCTTCACGGAGTTTGCCGTGAAAAGTGTTATCTAGTAAAGCCCAACACTTCATGAGCTTTTGTATTGAGTGGTCCGTCACATGGTGTGCAAACTGCGTAAAAAGGAGCAGCTTGACTGTACTCAGCACCAAACTGTGTCAACTTTGGACTAAAACAACACGATACAAATCACTGCAGTGTGCACACTGCGCGCGCGCGCGTGTGTGTGTGTGTGTGTGTGTGTGTGTGTGTGTGTGTGTGTGTGTGTGTGTGTGTGTGTGTGTGTGTGTGCGCGAGTGTGTGCGAGTGTGTGCGAGTGTGCGTGTGTGCGTGCGTGCGTGTGTGCGTGTGTGCGTGCGTGCGTGCGTGCGTGCGTGCGTGCTACACTTTCCGATGTATTTTACGTGGTCATAGAGTCTCAAAATTCCTGCGGTCAAACTGTAAACTAATCACATTCAAACACCGTTGTAAATCTGATAGTGTAAACAAAATACTTCTGTGTCTTTTAAAGTCACACCTAAATCAATGAAGTATATTGGTAGCACCTCTCTGTCTTGTGCGCAAGCAAGTTCTCGAGTTAAAGGAAATGATAGAAGAACACTAGACGCGAGAGAGCGCGCGCATACATACACGCACGCACGCACACACACACACACACACACACACACACACACACACAACACACACACACACACACACACACACACACAGACAGACAGACAGACAGACAGACAGACAGACAGACAGACAGAAAAGACGTGTGCGTGTTGTGGGTGTGTAGAATCATAGAACTCTGTGTGTGTTCGTTCTTCTCTTTAACGTCTTTTCACAATGCTGTGATATTAGACGGAAAAAAGAAAAAAGAAAAGAAAACACACACACACACACACACACACACACACCCCACACACACACACACACACAAAACACCTCCCGTCTTCCTATTCTGAACCTCCTTACCATTTCCCTTCAAAAATGAAATCTTAACAATAACAATAACATACTCAAAACATTTGTAAACATTAAATCAATGAGCCAACTGGCTCCGTTTTAAGCCTTAACAACATCCAGCATAAGCAAATCGTTCAATAAAATATTCTTAAAGATGAATCTAAAACCGTTGAATCACAAATCGAAGTGGGTAAAAATGATTTCAAATGCTGACATGTAGAATAACATGGACAGGTGTTATTTCCTCACCGCAGACGCACTTAACATGACTGTTGAATTTGCATCTGAAGCATTCAGTCTGAATCTGTAGACCAGGATGACAGTGTTCGGTTTTCACACATGAGCTCACCATTGCAGGAATGCATATGTTTGACTTTGAAAATATTCCTCTTTTCAGTTAAATTTACAAAAGAACCTCCTAATAGTTCCTTCACATGATTCCAACAAGTTTCATTATTAAGGAATAACTTTCAGATAAAGATAAAGGAATTTTAACACATACAGAATTTTTAATGTTCATTGCACCCTTTTTTAGCTGTTCTGTCCGCCCATTCATTACCAAAAATATTACAATGTGATGGAACCCAAGAGAATGAGATACTATTCCGCGCAGTGACAAATAATGGATTGTATGACAAATTTCTGCAATAATATCACCTCTTACTTTTAGATTATAAGACTGTAGCGCGTCTAAAACAGATTTAGAATCAACCAAAAATAATACCTGAACTAGACTAAAAGGAAGATCAAGCAGAAAATTCAAACCCATCAAAATAGCAATAAGTTCTGCTGTAAATATTGAAAAATGTTTTCCAAGATGGTAAGCCTTTCTGCTTTTAAAGCTGGATTACAAATGCAGCTCCAACCTTGTCATTATCTAGCTAGAGCCATCAGCGTAAATTTTTAGATGGTCCTGGTAGTGCTAAAAAATATGACTTTTACAGAAGCAGATAAAGTGGGACCATCATTTTTTCTTTATAATTGTATAATTAGTATCGAAATAGGGTGATAGTAGTTCCCATTTAGGGACTGCATAAACAGTACACGAGATGATATATCTTTCTTATTGATTCCTGACTCTTGAAAAATGTCATAAGTGAAAGTGCCTATTGTTTCTAAAGAGGCAACCGACTTTGCTCTTTGGGAAAATCCGTGTCTGATTTACGCACACTTCATCATAATTTGAATTTGGAACTGATGTACTCCTTAGGACATATTTAGATGATGCAAGTTTCATATTTTCTTCAAAAGGTAATATACCAATTTCAGCATATGTTTTTAATGAAGATGTATATACTGGAACTCCAATGGCACGTTTATAGGCTTTACTGTCTATACTTTGCATTTTGTGAAAAAAAGGTATTTTGGGGCAGAGAAGAATACCTCTTGGCATAATGTTTAACTTTGAACGAATAAGTGCTGTTACTAGATGTATAAGATGGAAATGTCTTATCCCCACTGCTGTTTGCTGACAATTTTTAGGAAGTTCAGACTCCTTTTAGCTTTCATCATTACGTGTTCTAAATGCTCTTTCCATGACAATTTTGATGTAAGGATTACTCCTAAAAATTTAACACACTGTGCATAATTGATAACTGACCCTTCTAGATTGAAAGAAGGCAAATCTCTTCGATCGTAACCAAGTCAAAAAGCATCATATGTGATTTCTCTGGAGACAAAAGTTAAACCATTTTGAATCATAAAACCATTTATATTAACAAGTTCTCTTTGATACAATTTTAGTGTAATTTAGCGATCTCATGGAGTGCGTTTTTTCATAGTCACTTTCATCCATATGCAGATATCATCAGCATATTGAACCAATTCAACATGATTAGACACAGATGATGGTAGGTCATGTGTTAAAATATTGAAAAGTATTGGTGCTGCTACCGATCCTTGTGGAATTCCCATATGAAGTGGTTTTAAATTTGAGTAAGTGTGTCCTATTTTGGTCTGAATTGATCTATCTGCTAAAAAAAAGTCTTGAAATAATTATACATGCAACCTGATAAGCCAATGGATTTTAATTTATAAAGTAGTCTAGAGTGCCATACTTGATCGTACGCTTTTTTGATATCAAAGAAAGTAGCCAGTACATTTTCCTTCTAGCAAACTGATCTTTAATTTGGTTGTTAGTTTGGTAAGTGATCGATGGTTGATCTGCCCTTACGAAAACCTGCTTGATGTATTGGTATGATATTGTTCTTTTCGCAGTAGTGTAGAGACGATTTAAAATTATTTTTTTCCATCAGTTTCCCCTATAGGCCGATAACTGTTTATGTCTGATTCTGTGTGTGTGTTGTGTGTGTGTGTTGTGTGTGTGTGTGGTGTGTGTGTGTGTGTGTGTGTGTGTACACGTTTTATGTGTGTACGTGTGTACGTGTGTACTGAGTGTGTGAGTGTGTGAGTGTGTGAGTGTGTGTGCGCGCGCGGGTGCGCGCGTGCGTGCGTTTCATTGATAAACACCGATGTGATGATTCCATAATGATACTCAAATCTATTCAGATCATACAATCAACGGTACAGATGGACAGACTACAAACAAACGATCAGACCCGGCCCACTTCACGACCACTGCAACGCCACAGCCTGTCTCAAAGCCAGACCAAAGAGCCGCGTCATCACTTTTGTCTGGCAAGGTTCCGGCACTTGAGCAAAAGACCACAAAAGAGCCGCGTCATCACTTTTGTCTGGCAAAGTTCCGGCACTTGAGCAAAAGACCACAAAAGAGCCACGTCATCAGTTTTGTACAGCAAGGTTCCGGCACTTGAACAAAGGGAGACCACAAAAGAGCAACGTCGTCAGTTTTGTACGGCAAGGTTCCGGCACTTGAACAAAAGACCACAAAAGAGCCACGTCATCAGTTATGTACAGCAAGGTTCCGGTACTTGAACAAAAGACCACAAAAGACCCACGTCATCAGTTTTGTCTGGCAAGATTCCGGCACTTGAACAAAAGACCACAAAAGAGCCACGTCATCAGTTTTGTACGGCAAACTTCCGGCACTTGAACAAAAGGAGACCACAAAAGAGCCACGGCATCAGTTTTGTACGGCAAGGTTCTGGCACTTGAACGAAAGACCACAAAAGAGCCACGTCATCAGTTTTGTACAGCAAGGTTCCGGCACTTGAACAAAAGCCCACAAAAGAGCCACGTCATCAGTTTTGTACAGCAAGGTTCCGGCACTTGAACAAAAGCCCACAAAAGAGCCACGTCAGTTTTGTACGGCAAGGTTCCGGCACTTGAACAAAGGGAGACCGCAAAAGAGCCACGTCACCAGTTTTGTACGGCAAGGTTCTGAAACTTGAACAAAGGAGACCACAAAAGAGCCACGTCATCAGTTTTGTACAGCAAGGTTCCGGCACTTGAACAAAGGGAGACCACAAAAGAGCCACGTCGTCAGTTTTGCCAGGTAAGAGCCTGTCATCCTGTAGAACAGAGGGATTAAAAAAAAAATAAAGAAAAGTAGAAGCCACGTCATCAGTTTTATCTGCCAAGATTCTGTCAACTTAGGATACCAAAAATGTGCCAGAAATGTGGACATACTTCCTCTTCGCCTGCATTTGTCTTCGCTTTGGATATGCCAGAGAAGGTAGGATCTAGCGTGCCGTCTCTCTTCCAGTCTACCTCCCTGTATCTGCCCTGGTCTGATCTGTGGTTCTATAGAAGCGTGTTCTACCTGTTCTATCATTCTATATGATTGTGTTCCATCTGTTCTATCATTCTGTATGATTGTGTTCCACCTGCTCTATCATTCTATACGATTGTGTTCCACCTGTTCCATGATTCTACAGGAATGTGTTCCACATGTTCTATCATTCTACGGGAGTGTTCCACATGCCCTATCATTCTACAGGAGTGTGTTCCACCTGTTCTATCATTCTACAGGAGTGTGTTAAACCTGCTCCATCATTCTACAGGAGTGTGTTAAACCTGCTCCATCATTCTACAGGAGTGTGTTAAACCTGTTCCATCATTCTACAGGAGTGTGTTAAACCTGTTCCATCATTCTACAGGAGTGTGTTCCACCTGTTCTATCATTCTACAGGACTGTGTTCCACCTGTTCTATCATTCTACAGGACTGTGTTCCACCTGTTCTATCATTCTACAGGACTGTGTTCCACCTGTTCTATCATTCTACAGGACTGTGTTCCATCTGTTCTATCATTCTACAGCTGTGTGTTCCCCATGTTCTATCATTCTACAGCTGTGTGTTCCCCATGTTCTATCATTCTACAGCTGTGTGTTCCCCATGTTCTATCATTCTAGAGCTGTGTGTTCCCCATGTTCTATCATTCTAGAGCTGTGTGTTCCCCATGTTCTATCATTCTACAGCTGTGTGTTCCCCATGTTCTATCATTCTACAGCTGTGTGTTCCCCATGTTCTATCATTCTACAGCTGTGTGTTCCCCATGTTCTATCATTCTACAGCTGTGTGTTCCCCATGTTCTATGATTCTACAGCTGTATGTTCCCAATGTTCTATCATTCTACAGCTGTGTGTTCCCCATGTTCTATGATTCTATAGGAGTGTGTTCCCCATGTTCTATGATTCTACAGCTGTGTGTTCCCCATGTTCTATGATTCTATAGGAGTGTGTTCCCCATGTTCTATGATTCTATAGGAGTGTGTTCCCCATGTTCTATCATTCTACAGCTGTGTGTTCCCCATGTTCTATGATTCTATAGGAGTGTGTTCCCCATGTTCTATCATTCTACAGCTGTGTGTTCCCCATGTTCTATCATTCTACAGCTGTGTGTTCCCAATGTTCTATCATTCTACAGCTGTGTGTTCCCCATGTTCTATATTCTACAGCTGTGTGTTCCCCATGTTCTATCATTCTACAGCTGTGTGTTCCCCATGTTCTATCATTCTACAGCTGTGTGTTCCCCATGTTCTATCATTCTACAGCTATGTGTTCCCAATGTTCTATCATTCTACAGGAGTGTTCCCCATGTTCTATGATTCTATAGGAGTGTGTTCCTCATGTTCTATGATTCTACAGGAGTGTGTTCCCCATGTTCTATGATTCTATAGGAGTGTGTTCCCCATGTTCTATGATTCTATAGGAGTGTGTTCCCCATGTTCTATGATTCTATAGGAGTGTGTTCCCCATGTTCTATGATTCTACAGCTGTGTGTTCCCCATGCCACGCGCTGTGCAAGACATGATGGTCATGTAGTGACAGGGGAATGCAGAGCTGGTGGATGCAGAAGGCCACTCCTCTTGTTTTAAGCCCAGCTGACCACGATGGACACTTCATGGCTGTAAATCCAATTCTGATAGGAAAACACACAAGTTAAATATATCACGGGTACGATTCTAACACACAACAGGCAAGAAAAGAAAGCTAAAGATGTTCTTTCTCGACCCGGTGTGGAAGTTGTATGATGAAACGTATCTTTAAAAAAAATATATTTAAAAAAAAAGACGTGTAGATCATTCTGAACATGGTCTTTCCCAAGAACTTGTCTCACGTCATGCAGACAGTGGGAAGGACTGTGACGTGGGATTCTCTTCACGGGGCACATAAGACCTCATGGCGACGGCTTCGACATGCCTTGAGTTGTACCGTCATCACCTGTCAGCGGAACAGCAACGAGTGAGGCACACGGCAGTTGCTTGACGGTGGTGTTTTTCGCCAGTGGGCTCTGCAGTCATGAAATAGGGGCTGGTACACCTATGGGAACGCTCCCGTGGAGGTTCTGTCGTGTCACACCCAGTGGTCATTACACAATGGCACTGACCAGGGAGCAATTATGTCCCTCGACGTGTCAATGTAATGCCCTGTGCGTGCCTGCACCCTATATGAACACAGCGCAGGCTTCCGAGCGTGGTACGGGATTGCTCCCAGCTGGTTTGTTCGGCAGTTGAGGACAGTGCTTCTGCGAGTCCTACTTGCACCTATGGGAGTATCTTTTTTCTTTCTTTTTTTCCCCATCCTTTTCTAATGTCGCACGTCATGCAAAGTCCAACACTCAATAAACGTTGAATGGCTTAGCACATGGTATGCGCTACGTAACAGTATCCGAGTTTGACAACGTGTAAGCAAGTTTAGAATATATGACCCGGGTATAGCCTGTATCTTTTCTTTGTTTTTCCAAGAACAAGGAGAAAAGGCTCTTTGAGGGTGGGGCGGATTTGAAACAATCTGTTGCCTGTGTGGTCGTTCCAATCCTCTTACCAAAAGGGTGAACATCTATTTGTACTATTCTTGTCCCGTTTCTTTTGTTTTTCTTTTGTTTTTTTAAAATTTTACCTGGGACTCTGGTAGTCAGCAATACCCGTTTTCAGCGCCCCACCTCCAAAAATAAAAAAAAATAGAAAAAAAAATCACCATCTAGGCTAAAATTCAAACTTCTTTTTGCAAGTTAGCAACGGTGTTGTTTCTCTTTTTTCGTGTCTAATACGATGACATGCAATCTAAATCTGTATTGCCTTTTGTGTGTGTGTGTGTGTGTGTGTGTGTGTGTGTGTGTGTGTGTGTGTGTGTGTGTATGCGTGCGTGCGTGTGTGCGTGCGTGCGTGCGTGTGTGTGCGTGCGTCTGTGTTTCTGTATGTCTGTGTTTTGATTACTGAATTATTTGACAAAAAAAACCGAATATAAAACAAAATTAAAAAAACCTTACTACGTGAAAAGTGGATGATATGACCGACCTAACAGCCCAGATTCATTTGACCCTCTGTGTCAAACAGCTCAGGACATCTAACCAGGGTGCCAAACAACTGGACAACCCAAGGCCTTTCATGTACCCGAGGCACACAGTGCACACAAGCCCATCTTGTTCCCAGGTATATTCTGGGCGGGGAATATTCCAGCCCGCTGCTTAGCCGTACCCAGTCTCGCTGTATCGCGGACTCTGAACCCGCAGGGAGTGTGGGTCCATATCAGGCGGTCAAGAGCCAACTCGCCGGAGGAGACGCCGCTCTACTGCCCAGTTCACTGGCTGGTGTTCAGCGGTGCCTGTTCTGACACCACATACTGAGGACGCCACCTTCCAGGTCCCGCTACTCATGACAATCATTGTCTCGTCGCGGAGTCTCAGAGGGTGCCGACCAGCCTAGGCACTTGGTTCTATTAGGGTCTGTTCCCACAAAGCGAAGGCAGAGCCGTAACCGAGACGGCAGGGACAAAAGCTCAGGGCAGTACAATTACAGGAGTGTCCCTATAACATAACGGTGGCGGCAAACCTTAGGACGGCAAGTATAAAAATCGTTCCACAATGCAGAGGCACAGTGGCGGGGATGATGGCGGGAAAACTCAGGACAGTAGATATAAAAGAGTGTTTCCAAACACTCATGACAGTAGATATAAAGGAGTGTTTCCAAACACTCAGGACAGTAGATATAAATGAGTTTTCCAAACACTCAGGACAGTAGATATAAAGGAGTCTTTCCAAACACTCAGGACAGTAGATATAAAGGAGTCTTTCCAAACACTCAGGACAGTAGATATAAAGGAGTCTTTCCAAACACTCAGGACAGTAGATATAAAGGAGTCTTTCCAAACACTCAGGTCAGTAGATATAAAGGAGTGTTTCCAAACACTCAGGTCAGTAGATATAAAGGAGTGTTTCCAAACACTCAGGACAGTAGATATAAAGGAGTCTTTCCAAACACCCAGGACTGTAGATATAAAGGAGTGTTTCCAAACACTCAGGACAGTAGATATAAAGGAGTCTTTCCAAACACTCAGGTCAGTAGATATAAAGGAGTGTTTCCAAACACTCAGGTCAGTAGATATAAAGGAGTCTTTCCAAACACTCAGGACAGTAGATATAAAGGAGTCTTTCCAAACACTCAGGACAGTAGATATAAAGGGGTGTTTCCAAACACTCAGGACAGTAGATATAAAGGAGTCTTTCCAAACACTCAGGTCAGTAGATATAAAGGAGTGTTTCCAAACACTCAGGACAGTAGATATAAAGGAGTCTTTCCAAACACTCAGGACAGTAGATATAAAGGAGTCTTTCCAAACACTCAGGACAGTAGATATAAAGGAGTCTTTCCAAACACTCAGGACAGTAGATATAAAGGAGTGTTTCCAAACACTCAGGTCAGTAGATATAGGAGTGTTTCCAAACACTCAGGACAGTAGATATAAAGGAGTGTTTCCAAACACTCAGGACAGTAGATATAAAGGAGTGTTTCCAAACACTCAGGACAGTAGATATAAAGGAGTGTTTCCAAACACTCAGGACAGTAGATATAAAGGAGTGTTTCCAAACACTCGGGACAGTAGATATAAAGGAGTGTTTCCAAACACTCAGGACAGTAGATATAAAGGAGTGTTTCCAAACACTCAGGACAGTAGATATAAAGGAGTGTTTCCAAACACTCAGGACAGTAGATATAAAGGAGTGTTTCCAAACACTCAGGACAGTAGATATAAAGGAGTGTTTCCAAACACTCAGGACAGTAGATATAAAGGAGTGTTTCCAAACACTCAGGACAGTAGATATAAAGGAGTGTTTCCAAACACTCAGGACAGTAGATATAAAGGAGTGTTTCCAAACACTCAGGACAGTAGATATAAAGGAGTGTTTCCAAACACTCAGGACAGTAGATATAAAGGAGTGTTTCCAAACACTCAGGACAGTAGATATAAAGGAGTGTTTCCAAACACTCAGGACAGTAGATATAAAGGAGTATTTCCATGCAGTGGAGGCGGAGAGGTGGCGGAGACGGAAGCAGCCAACTTAGGGACGGCACGGAAGGCAGCCAACTTAGGGACGGCACGGAAGGCAGCCAACTTAGGGACGGCACGGAAGGCAGCCAACTCAGGGACGGCACGGAAGGCAGCCAACTTAGGGACGGCACGGAAGGCAGCCAACTCAGGGACGGCACGGAAGGCAGCCAACTCAGGGACGGCACGGAAGGCAGCCAACTTAGGGACGGCACGGAAGGCAGCCAACTTAGGGACGGCACGGAAGGCAGCCAACTTAGGGACGGCACGGAAGCAGCCAACTTAGGGACGGCACGGAAGGCAGCCAACTTAGGGACGGCACGGAAGGCAGCCAACTTAGGGACGGCACGGAAGGCAGCCAACTTAGGGACGGCACGGAAGGCAGCCAACTTAGGGACGGCACGGAAGGCAGCCAACTTAGGGACGGCACGGAAGGAAGCCAACTTAGGGACGGCACCGAAGGCAGTTTCTACATAACAGAAGAGCAGTGATGGCGGGGTCGGCAACCACAATGCTCCGGACAGTAAACATAAAGGAGTGTTTCTACAAAGGAGAAGGCAACGTGGCATATCAGCGATTACCAAGGGAGAGGTGGCAAGCTCTCCTTTGAGGGACAATGATGTGAGAGGTCAGTGTCAGGTGGCGCAGCGAACCTTCCAGCCGTATAGGTGACGGCCGGTCTAGCCTGTGTCGCCGGGAGATAATGACTCCTGGAGATGTGGGGCGATCGGCGATGGAGCGCTGCCCACGACTACGATTACTGTGGCCCCGAGACGCCATGCTTTTGAGGGCAGGGCATGGTGGGCACCCCTCACGGGGTTGGGCTGAAAATTTGACCTCTCGGTCGTAGTCAGCGTTAAACAGCAGACGCGGCGCGAGACTCGTGCAGCGCTCCTGTGACTTTCGTCCTGCTCCCTCCCTGAGGAGGCTTCACGTGGCACAGGACCATCGCCACCCGAGCATGAAGATGGCCGCCTGGTGGCGCTGAAGACAGCCTTCCGAGGGGAGAGAGACGATGAAAACCGACGCCCACCGTTGGCCGACCAACACCATGGAAGTGTACCGGAGAGTTCACACGCAACCAGCGCTGAGAGAATAACAGACGACAGCCCCGATCCGCAACCAGAAACTGCTGCCAACGATAACTACCACGAAAAATAAGGACTTCGGTGTCTGAATACGCATTGTCCTTAAGGGTCTCCGGCCACTAGGACGCCTCAAACCTCCGACTTCGAAGGAGAGGGTCTTCGTCCATTCGAACCCCATCCTCGTGATGTTC
The DNA here is from genome assembly GCA_018398815.1 of Conus ventricosus. Lineage (NCBI taxonomy): Eukaryota > Metazoa > Mollusca > Gastropoda > Neogastropoda > Conidae > Conus > Conus ventricosus. The sequence continues at coordinate 64,644,425 of CM031614.1, forward strand.
AGCAGGTTACAAGTCTGAACTGAAGGCCACTCAACATCAGTAACAACAGCACAAAGCATCTTTCGACGCCCATGTCAACATGTCGTTAACAGTGTGGTAGGACGTAGGTCACCCCCCCCCCTCCCCCGCCCGTAGTCTCGTGGAATGGTCATCCTAGTCCGTCACATCCCCCCAGACCTCCAATCCCACTGTGACCTGACCTGACCTAACCATAACCTGCGGCGGGGGACAGACAGTACCGCAGGCGATGGTGGAGCAGAGGAAAGTTTTGGCTTCATGCAGTACAAACCTTGCCATGCTCCACTGCACGGCGGGGAACAGGGGTACTACTACTACTACTACACGACGACGACTACTGTCGTCATCATCAACATCATCATCGTCATCATCATCATTATCACCTCGTCGTCGTCGTCATCATCGTTATTATCATCGTGACTGTCCTTTTCATTCCGTAACTAGACATCAACTACCTGACTACAAGCGGAGTGGAATCAAGCGGGAGAAGATTGGGACCACGTCAGACGTGTCAACCACCTGAAGAACTCGTCAGTCAGCTGTGGCGGTAGGGGTTTTCCGCCAGATGCAGCAGACACTCCCACAGCGACAACGCCCTTTTTTACACACACATCATTCCCCTCTCCTTCCTCCCCCTCCCCCCCCCCCCCCCCCCCCCGTTCCGCGTCTAGGGAGGTTTGCAGGCCGTTCTTCCGTCGTCTTAGCGCATGGACACCACAGGTCCTATGACCGTCAGGTCTTCACGGTGGCCCTCTGACCGTCAGGTCTTCATGGGGGCCCTCTGACCGTCGGTCTTCATGGTGGCCCTATGACCGTCAGGTCTTCATGGTGGCCCTCTGACCGTCAGGTCTTCATGGTGGCCTCTGACCGTCAGGTCTTCACGGTGGCCCTCTGACCGTCAGGTCTTCACGGTGGCGCTCTGACCGTCAGGTCTTCACGGTGGCCCTATGATCGTCAGGTCTTCATGGTGGCCCTATGATCGTCAGGTCTTCACGGTGGCCCTCTTGACCGTCAGGTCTTCACGGTGGCCCTCTGACCGTCAGGCCTTCACGGTGGCCCTCTGACCGTCAGGTCTTCATGGTGGCCCTCTGATCGTCAGGTCTTCATGTGGCCCTCTGACCGTCAGGTCTTCATGGTGGCCCTCTGACCGTCAGTTCTTCATGGTGGCCCTCTGACCGTCAGGTCTTCATGGTGGCCCTCTGACCGTCAGGTCTTCACGGTGGCCCTCTGACCGTCAGGTCTTCATGGTGGCCCTCTGATCGTCAGGTCTTCACGGTGGCCCTCTGACCGTCAGGTCTTCACGGTGGCCCTCTGACCGTCAGGTCTTCACGGTGGCCCTCTGACCGTCAGGTCTTCATGGTGGCTCTATGACCTTCAGGTCTTCATGGTGGCCCTCTGACCGTCAGGTCTTCATGGTGGCCCTATGACCGTCAGGTCTCATGGTGGCCCTCTGACCGTCAGGTCTTCATGGTGGCCCTCAGGTCTTCATGGTGGTCCTATGACCGTCAGGTCTTCATGGTGGCCCTCTGACCGTCAGGTCTTCATGGTGGCCCTCTGACCCTCAGGTCTTCATGATGGCCCTCTGACCTCAGGTCTTCATGATGGCCCTCTGACCCTCAGGTCTTCATGGTGGCCCTCTGACCGTCAGGTCTTCATGGTGGCCCTCTGACCGCCAGGTCTTCATGGTGGCTCTATGACCGCCAGGTCTTCAGGTGGCCCTATGACCGTCAGGTCTTCATGGTGGCCCTCTGACCGTCAGGTCTTCATGGTGGCCCTCTGACCCTCAGGTCTTCATGGTGGCCCTCTGACCCTCAGGTCTTCATGGTGGCTCTATGACCGTCAGGTCTTCACGGTGGCCCTCTGACCGTCAGGTCTTCATGGTGGCCTCTGACCGTCAGGTCTTCACGGTGGCCCTCTGACCGTCAGGTCTTCACGGTGGCCCTCTGACCGTCAGGTCTTCACGGTGGCCCTCTGACCGTCAGGTCTTCACGGTGGCCCTCTGACCGTCAGGTCTTCACGGTGGCCCTCTGACCGTCAGGTCTTCACGGTGGCCCTCTGACCGTCAGGTCTTCACGGTGGCCCTCTGACCGTCAGGTCTTCACGGTGGCCCTCCGACCGTCAGTCTTCATGGTGGCCCTCTGACCGTCAGGTCTTCATGGTGGCCCTCTGACCGTCAGGTCTTCATGGTGGCTCTATGACCGTCAGGTCTTCATGGTGGCCCGCTGACCGTCAGGTCTTCATGGTGGCCCGCTGACCGTCAGGTCTTCATGGTGGCCCATCTGACCGTCATTGTCTTCATGGTGGCCCTCTGATCGTCAGGTCTTCATGGTGGCCCTATGACCGTGAGGTGTTCATGGTGGCCCTATGACCATCAGGTCTTCATGGTGGCCCTCTGACCGTCAGGTCTTCATGGTGGCCCTATGATCGTCGGTCTTCATGTGGCCCTCTGACCGTCAGGTCTTCATGGTGGCCCTATGACCGTCAGGTCTTCATGGTTGCCCTCTGACCGTCAGGTCTTCATGGTGGCCCTCTGACCGTCAGGTCTTCACGGTGGCCCTCTGACCGTCAGTCTTCAGGTGGCTCTCCTTTAGCTGACTGGGGGCCGGAACAGCCCAGTTGGTAAAGCGCCGGACTTGTAATCTTGGTGATCCTGGGTTGCAGGTTCGAATCTCCGCCGAGCCGTTTCGGTACAAGGGGATTTTTTCCCTCGGAGTTAACTTTAGCTCTGACTCCATTTCCCATACAGTCTGTCAAACGAAACTATAAACCGAGGTTCCGTGTGTGAACGCACGCATAACATCTTGCACACACGTCAAATCCCATCACCAACGTTCGGAAGAGAAGGCCAGTTTGGCCGTTGGTATGGATGACACGTTACACATAGCATGCACCCTGCGTGAGAAATGGAAAGAATGAAGGAAATAAGGAAATTGAGTGAACGATATTGAATGACATGGACTGGACGACACGGGAAACGACTGAATGAAGCGCCAGCTGGCAGCTCTTCAGTCGGCACTACCCAGGTAGGCAGCTCGTTGTGTAAACGAGTGTGGCTTGTAAAGCGCTTAGAGCTTGGTCTCTAGCCGAGAACAGGCGCTATATAAGTATTCATTATGATCAAGATACTGTATGGGGACCTCTGGCGAGCGGTCAAAAAACAGCTGTCAACATCAAAATGCTTTTCACTATAATTATTTCTAGATTTTCTATAATTATATCCAGATAAGGCTGATTAAAAAAAAAAAGTCAGCGAAAAATAAAACAAGTTTTTTTTTTTACCGTAATTATTTCTAGATTTACTATAATTATGTCCAGATAAGGCTGATGCAAAAACTCAGCGAAAACTAAAACAATTTTTTTTAAATTATTATTAGCCTATCATCTCTAGATTTACTATAATTATGTCCAGATAAGGCTGATGCAAAAAATCAGCGAAAACTAAAACATTTTTCATTTCTTTATCAACAATGAGCGAGTAAGAAAAACCCTTGTCGGGCTTAGCAGATTGTCCAGGCATTGAATGACGTGGAAACACAGCATCATGCCGACAGGTTGACCACTAGAGGTCGTGGCTTCGGCACTGGAATGGCAGGGTATCAATCATGCATTATATTCACATCTAAATGTATCACACGTCTGACTGTCTCCGTCTCTCTCTGTATGTGTGTGTATGTGTACGTGTACGTGCAGGTGTATGTGTGCGTTCTTGTGTGTGCTCTTGTGTGTGCGTGTGCGTGTGTGTGTGGTGTGTGTGGTGTGTGTGGTGTGTGTGGTGTGTGTGGTGTGTGTGGTGTGTGTGTGTGTGTGTGTGTGTGTGTGTGTGTGTGTGCGCGCGCGCGCGTGCGTGTGTGTGTGCGTGCGCGTGCGTGCGTGCGTGTGAATGCGTGCGAGTGTGGGTATGTGCGTGCGTGCGTGCGTGCGTGCGTGCATGCGCGCGTGCACAGTGTGTGTGCGCGCGCGTGCACAGTGTGTGTGTGTGTGTGTGTGTGTGTGTGTGTGTGTGTGTGTGTGTGTGTGTGTGTGTGTGTGTGTGTGTGTGCGTCACGCGCGCGCGAGTGTGTGTGTGCGCGTGCGTGTGTTTGAGAGCGCCCGCGTGTGCGAGTGCGCGCACCTGTGTGTGCATGTCTGCGTGTGCGTGTACCGTTAGAACCATCACCTGATCTGCGTTGTGTAAGATAAGGTGAAGTGTTTGCCGTGAATGTTCAGGGTGATCAAGCCATAGGTCATGTCATGCTACTTCGGAAACACTCGTTCTAAGATAAAGCGTTGTCTGTATGCCACGATTTGTCTAGGAACAGAATATGCATTGCTTGTATATCGCAAAATCATTCAGATAACTGTAGTACCTGATATGACAATTAACACCTGAAATCTGAAGAGTTTTTTTTTTCCCTCTTGGTGATGAAAAAAGGCTTTTTGAACTGAATATCAACCTGATATGGTCATGATGCTGACAGACAACAGTCACAATCGACGCTCGTCTTGTGATGTAAATGGAGATTAAGAAGAAGAAAAAAATTAATCCAAAGTATTTCTAGGTGTTTTGAGCGAAAGAGAAAGAGACAGACAGAGACAGAGAGAGACAGACAGGAAAGGCGGGAGGGGCAGAGAGAGGGAGAGAAAGAGACAGACAGAGAGACAGAGGGCGAAGAGAGACAGAGCCAGAGCCAGAGAGAGAGAGAGAGAGAGAGAGAGAGAGAGAGAGAGAGAGAGAGAGAGAGAGAGAGAGAGCGAGAGCGAGATGAAAGACAAAGAGAGAGAGACAAACACAGACACAGAGAGAGAGGGGAGGGAGAGAGAGAAAGGAAGAAAGACAGACACAGAGAGTGGGAGAGAGGGAGGGAGGGAGAGACAGACAGAGACAGACAGACAGGGAGAGAGAGACAGAGTAGGAGAGAGATGGGAGAGGTGGCGAGAGAGAGAGCGAGAGAGAGAGAGAGAGAGAGAGAGAGAAGAGAGAGAGAGAGAGAGAGAGAGAGAGAGAGAGAGGCGCGCACTCGTGCACGGACAGAGAGGAAGGGAGGGAGAAAGGGAACGCGGGGGAAGGAGGGGTGGGGGAGGGAGGGAGTGAGCAGCTTAAAAGCCCAACGACAGAGGCAAACTGGCATCATGGTTATTGCGGTGTCACTTGGAGGTCCTCTTTCTTGTCTCAGCCTTCGGTCTGTCGATCACTTCCCAGTCCACAGAATTTAGTGTTGCATCGAGAGAGTTGGCTCAAGTGTGGGCATCGAGTGGTCGGTAACTGACCAACTTCAGGAAAGGAAAAAAACAGTAACTAACTGCTGCTGACATATCACGCGTCTGTGATTTATTCACATCGTCTTTGTGGCTTACAGTCTGTTCAGTGCAAGGATATGGAGAAAAAACACGACAGCTTTTTTTCTTTCTTTTTTTTAGGAGGGGGGGGGGTGTCAATATTAATGTTTCGCAGACAGCCACCAAAACGATCTGCAAAATGAACGCGTCTCCATG
>CM031614.1:64653225-64695186 GCA_018398815.1 Conus ventricosus
TCCTGCTCTTCTCTCCTTCTTCTGTTCTCTCTTTTTCTTCCTGTTTCTCTCCTGCCTCTTTCTCTCTGTCTTTCTTTTTCCCTCTGTTTCTCTCTTTCTCCATGCTTCTTCTCTCCTCTTGCTGTTCTCTCTTAATTCGATCATATCTTTCTGTTTTTCTCTCTGTTTATTGTAACCTCTTTTAATTCCATTATTTTTCTGTTTTCCACTCTTTTCTCTTTGACTCATATTGCTTTTTTTTTCTTTCCCTTATTCTTTCTTTTGTCTTTTTTTTTTTTTTTTTTTTTTTGTCTTTTCAACTTCGATATGCTTCTAAGAGTACGGCACTGACTTATGCACTAACAACATATAAAGTGACTATTGACTTTTTGTTTATAAAAAAAATCTGGTTGATTTGGCACTGATTATTTGCCGTTACGACCACTTGATTTTCTTATTTTCCATGCGTATATGCTTTTGTTTTGCCAGATTGGTTCAAATGTGACAGATGATTGTGAAGAAATGGTATTGATCAGAGTGAAACACACACACATTCAGAGACATACACACAGACACAGACACACACACACACACACACACACACACACACACACACACACACACACACACACAAAACCAAACCCAACCAAACCCAAACCAAACCCAACCCAACCCATCACAACACAACACAACACAACACAACACAACACAACACAACACAACACAACACAACACAACACACACACACACACACACACACACACACACACACACACACACACACGTGCGCAAACAACATTGCAGTTTATCCAGGGTTCGATCAAACAGCAACTATGACAAACAGCAGTTTGTCCACCCCCCCTCCACCCCCCTACCCCCCTCTACTCCCCCCCCCCCCCCCCCCCTCCACGCCTCTTTCCCCACGGTGTTCTACACACCACACACTGACCCATCAAGCCAAGAGACAATCGGTTGGTGACTAATGGATTACTTCCTCGACAGACGGGACACACTGGTTGACTGATTGGTGTTTTTGGGTCGGACAGACGGCGGGAAGCTGTGGGAGAGGGGGACGCGGGGACGGTGGCGGACGGGCCGGAGAGGGGGCTGGAGAGGAGCGGCCTGTCTCCTGTGTCTCGCACACTGCAGAGCTCGGAAATGGACAGCAAGACAAACCCCTTCGATCCCCAGGTCAGTGGCCGGGGGATGTGTGTGTGTGTGTGTGTGTGTGTGTGTGTGTGTGTGGAGAGAGAGAGAGAGAGAGAGAGAGAGAGAGAGAGAGAGAGAGAGGAGAGCAATGATCTCTCTCTGGGGCTCAGCTCCGGACTTCAAGAAGTGGTCGCACGTGTCCTCAAAAGACATATGCTGTGTGCGTAGTGAACCCGGACCCGGCCGTGCGCCGTCTGTCCGGAAGAAAGAAAAAAAACCCTGCTCCGGTTCATCTCTTTTCCAACTTACTGCGAGGGTCAAAGCCGTGCATAGTGCACCCGCCCGACCCGGTCGTGCAAACCGTACTTTCCCCGGCAGTCTGGGTGAAGGGACAGAACTTCTCTGATTTTTTTTAAAAAAACTTGTTATCTTTCCTTCCAACATAGACGACGAAAAAACTCATCGCTGCCGTGAGGCTCAGATCATTTATTTTGCACACACAAAAAAAAAGACAAGAATCATGCCAACAGAGATTTTCTCTCTGCTGCTTGGGACCATAAAGCACGAGAAGTGAGAGAACATGGAAAGTTGTACAACTGCTTTTTTTTTTTTTTCTCACCAAATGAACAAAGCTTCAAACACGTCTTCAACTTTAGATCCAATACTATTCATGATTATTATCAAAAAGTGCCAGTCACGGACATATTTTCTACAAAATTTGTGTGTGGCAGCCGGGTCCGTCCGGGTCTACTATGCGCGCACAACCGGATGGGGGCACTGCCTTGCAACACACGGCCGGGTCCGTAACCTAATAGATTTTCATATGCACTCTCTAGTACTCTAGTCAAACACTGTTACAGTAAGCGTCCCGTCGACCTGGTGACCCGCCGGTTTGGAACTCTTTACCTCCCAGTGTGTAGAGTCTGCCCACTTCGACTGTTTTCAAAGCATTACTGACCACCTGCATTTTCCAGCATACACCGTTTGGTTTATGCATGTAGACACGACATGTTGTGTTGTAAGTTAGTTGTTCTGAGTGAATGAATTAAAGTATGGTGTGTGAAAGCTCATCGAGTACTTTCTTGCTACATAGATGACGACGGCGACGGTGATGATGACGATGATGATGTCAATGATGATGATGATGATGATGATGATGGCGACTTTGATGATGACGACGACGACGATGACGACGACGACGACGACGACGACGATGATGATGATGATGATGATGACGACGACAATGACGACGACGATGACGATGATGATGACTATGACGACGACGACGACGATGATGATGATGACGATGACAACGACGACGACAGTGACGACGACGATGATGACGATGAGCAGCAGCATTATTCACAGACAGAGGCGCTGGTGGCGCCAACAATCATTGCTAGCGACAGAACGTTTCAGTGCTAACACGCATGCTGACTCGCTGCTCGGGGATTGGCTGGTGGGGCTGATTCTTGGGGAACTGGCTGACGATTCAGCATTGACTGACCGACTGGCTGACTGACCGAGGGACGGGTGGGTCCCTGACCACCACGTGACTGACCTGTACCTCTGTGGCAGGCCTGTTCCTGCGGCCTTCACTTCACCGTGGACCCCAACGAGGCCCTGCTGGTGCCTGCCGCCAACTCCACGGGCAAAAGTAAGTCTGCACTGTGGCATGGAAGGGTAGGGGTGGGTGGGGTGGGGTGGGGTGGGGTGGGGGGAGGGGGCTGTGGGCTGCGCGTGAGCACGTCACTGGGTGTCGGGTCCACAGCTAGGCTGGCAGACCGCCAGGTACCACCAGAGAGGGGGTGAAGGGGTAGGGAAATTCAGGGGGGGGGGGGGGGGGGGTGGGGTTGTAGTGTGCAACTTTTGTCTTACGTGTTATTGATGAAAACGGCAGACCATACTTAGGTCAACAGGTGATGTTCGTGGCTGTTTCAACCAGACTCGCGCAGTATTGTACAGACTTTCGGAAATCACAGAGATGGTTCTTTCTCTAAAAAAAAAAAAATAAATTAAAAAAAAAAAGGTCCATTATGTTTTCCGCACAAACAAGATCAATGTTGTCTATGAGGGAAGGGGGTCACAGTCATCATTTTACACCTGCCCCTCCCCCCTCCCCAAAGAAAAAATATTGATGACCACTAGACCTGCTTGCTACTGAGGTGGAAAAAGAGAGAGAGAGAGAGAGAGAGAGAGAGAGAGAGTTGTGTCCCCCACAAGAGCCGTCGAGATCTCAGCTCTGCTGTATGATCAGTAAGTGATGCCATCCTTCGGTCATTTCACAGTGAGACAGAAGTGTGAGTTTGACAGGAACGGTGGGCCATAGCTGTCAGGCTTTGTCCAAGACAGAGGGCTGACCCTGAAGCAGACATCCAGGGTGTGACGACAGGGGTGTTTCGGTGCCAGCCTGTGGACACTGCCAGGAGGAAGGCAGCACAGGGGGGCTGTGTCAGACTGGGTAGACCTGCAGGTGGACAGGTGAAGGTGTGAGGAATCACTGTGAGGCGCTCAGTCACAGACTTCGGCACCGGGAAGACCAGGGGGACACTGCTCTCCTCGTCTCACCACCTCCAAAAACATCGGGGGTCCAGATAGCCTGCCCATCCCCCCCCCCCCCCCCCCCCCCGCACCCACCCGCCCTCGCACCCACCCCATATATTTGAAGCCTAAAGCTGTTGACGGCATGAATTGTGGCACGACCCCACTCGTCCTCCCCCAACTCCCCTCCCACCCACCACCCACCCCCTTGCTGTCAGCTTTTACAGGAATTTAAATGATGAGAAAAAAAAATAGGGAAAATAAAAGAGTACCTCCCCCGCCCTCGCTCTTACATGAACTTTAGTCTCACACCCTACCCCCAAACCCTCCCCATCCCCCACCCCCTTCGTGAAAATTTGGAAGATGAGCCCCTTCGCCCATTCTCTCTGCTCTGCCTCCCATTTTTTTTAAACGGAAATTTAGAAGAAAGATGAGCGTGCAGCCCCTGGTTTGATTATTAAAAGAACTGGAAGACTGCTGCAGTGACATGAGTTCAAGTTGCCCCTCCCCCCTCCTCCCTCCCCCACTGCAAAATGATGTTCTGACGCCACTGAACGTGATGCCTTCACTGCACACTGTGCTACGTTGGACAGAATCATCCTCATCACCTTTGCCACTGTCTCACATTCCCCGGCTGATGTCGTGGGCAGGGGCTCGTCGCCGCTACACGACACCACGCTTTTAGCTGTCTGAATGGGCATTGTGTGCTAACGAGGCGGCCTGCAGACCACTGGAAGTGTTACCATGTTCAGACAGTGGTCGGACACGCCACACTCCGCAGACAGTGGCCGGCCGCACGTCAGACACACTGTTGGGACATTCACGCACCTGATCTTTCACCTTTGCGCGCGCACACTGAGCGAATGCTACCGTTCAAACTACACACACACACACACACACACACACACACACACACACACACACACACATATATATATATATATAATATATATATATATATATATATATATATATATATATATATATATATATATATGTGTGTGTGTGTGTGTGTGTGTGTGTGTGTGTGTGTGTGTGTGTGTGTAAACAAGGAAACAAGTCAAACATTCATTCTAAACAGATTTAAAACAAGATCTATTCTCCACAACATCTTGTATCAAATTAGAAATATTTTTATCTTTCAGAAACTCAAAATTCACATCTGCTAGAACAGCTCCAAACAAGGTCTTTATGAAGTCTGCTGGAAAGCGTCCATCTAGCGTCATGCGAGTTTCACACGCACACGCACACACACACACACACACACACACACGCGCGCGCGGATGATGGTCGTGTAGTACAGCTCCGAATTCGACAATTCCTGCGTGGCCTATTCTAAAATGAGGTTAACAAGGAACAATGATCAAGAATCACTGGCACCTCAAATCTTGATGAGAACAAACTGGGTTTTTTTTTTCAAAACGAAGTGACTTATTTTTTTTAATGATAACGAGCATAGAAGATGTTTAAAAAGCCTTTCTCCCGTCAGATCCATGGGCACATATATCATTATTCACATAGACAGACATGCTGCAACATAGCCATACGTTAAATAGTTTTGAGAATGAAAATGAAAGAAAGAAGACATTTTTTCTCTATTTTTTTTCACGCAAATCATTAAATCAATGTTAATCGTTCGATAATCAAGTCTCTACATAAAAGGAAAATATTGGCTGATGTTCCCGTAGGCCGTTGTGATCAAAGTAAGCATGACGTAATTACAGTTCTTACTCGTCATGTGAATGACGTATTTTGGTTTGATTGGGGTACAAATTTGTGTGCAATACACGCATCACTTCTTTTCTTGTTGATGAGTATCCGTTGGGTCGACATTTATGTCGGACGACAGTCGTTTGGATTACGCTTTTCATCTCGCGCGCCGGAAATCATTAGAATTAGTGCCAAAAATAGTAACGAGCACCTACCGTCAAGTCCACCAACCACGAAGTTTGATGCACCGCGGTTGTTGGCCTATCAAACTGACCAAACAGTCACCCGCCAAACAAGCCGTAGTCTGCGTGGCCCGTCATATTTTAGGTACTAGTGCAGCGCTCCAGCTACTTTCGTCCTGCGCCCTCTTTGAAGTGGCCTCACGCGGCACAGGACCATCACCACCTGAACAGGAAGAAGGCCGCCTGGTGGCCCTGAAGACAGCCTTCTGGTCGGGGAAAGAGGCGAAATACCACGACGCCCATCGTCGGCCGACCAACAGCCAAATAATGCACTAAAGTTTACAAGGTACCAGAGCTCAGAGAGCGACAGACGACGGCCCCCACACGGAACTCGCCCACTACTGCCAGCGACAACAGTGGCCACAGAATAGGCAGACCTATGTCTACGGTGTACCTTGTCCTGAAGGGCCTCAGGCCAATAGGACGTTAAACTCACCCATCAAGTCAAGACCCGAATAGAACACTGTTGTAATCTGCCAACTACCCGCTAGCAATATGGCGGACACGTTCGGTCATTGTGGAAACCATGTTGCTGAGCCCGCCAAGCCCTGGAACGTCTGCCGGCTGTGTAAGGAGGAAAATGGAACTGTCCGCACAGTTGTGCCGGTGAGGAATTCCGTTGTAGCCCAGCTGCATGGAACCGGCAAGACGTCCGTCAATTGTCATGTCTCAAAGACTGGGATTCTGGCCACCTTTGACACAGTAACAGAGTGGGGGAGAAAATGTGGCCGTGTATAACACGCGAACCCCAGAACAGGAATGCTGTAGGTTTTTTATCCGTTGTGTGTGTGTGTGTGTGTGTGTGTGTGTGTGTGTGTGTGTTCTCGATCTAACGGTAGGAATACACTGAGTTTCACACAGGTTAGCTTCCATCTCTGCAGTTTGAAAAGACACAGAATTCAAACATAATCGTTGACTGATTAGTTGTTGTTTGGTTGACTGACAGATTGATTCTTTCATTCCCAATATTGCTCACTGATTCTTTAATTGCCAATATTGCTCACTGATTCTTTCATTCCCAATATTGCTCACTGATTCTTTCATTCCCAATATTGCTCACCGATTCTTTCATTCCCAATATTGCTCACTGATTCTTTCATTGCCAGTATTGCTTACTACCGGTGTACGGAGACTGACGCAAGACACGATGGACTGACCGACTGATTTCCAATGTATCAGAGCGCAGGCTCAGGACGTGTTAGAGGCTGGGCGGATTGGAGAGACTGGTGGATTGTCTGACCGCTGTCAGTGTGATTACACCCCAGACTCAAGGGACTGATGGATTGTCTGACCGGTTTGAGGGTGATTGCACCCCAGACTCAAGGGACTGATGGATTGTCTGACCGGTTTGAGGGTGATTGCACCCTAGACTCAAGGGACTGATGGATTGTCTGACCGCTGTCAGTGTGATTGCACCCCAGACTCAAGGGACTGATGGATTGTCTGACCGGTTTGAGGGTGATTGCACCCTAGACTCAAGGGACTGATGGATTGTCTGACCGCTGTCAGTGTGATTGCACCCCAGACTCAAGGGACTGATGGATTGTCTGACCGGTTTGAGGATGATTGCACCCTAGACTCAAGGGACTGATGGATTGTCTGACCGCTTTCAGTGTGATTGCACCCTAGGCTCAAGGGACTGATGGATTGTCTGACCGGTTTGAGTGTGATTGCACCCCAGACTCAAGGGACTGATGGATTGTCTGACCGCTTTCAGTGTGATTGCACCCTAGACTCAAGACGCAGTCAGGGCTGGACGGATATGGGGCTGATTGACTGACTGATTGTTTGAGGTTTCCTACCCACAGTTCCTCACTGTCAGCGTAGTGACCATCAATCCTTGAGGAACTGACAGATTCACGGACCCACTGACCGACCCTTTGACCTTGCCTTTCCAGAGTTCCTCGCCGTCACCATTGTAACCATCACTCCTTGAAGGATAGACTGACCCCCTGACCGACCCCTTGACCTTGCCTTCCCAGAGTTCCTCACTGTCACCATAGTGATCATCACTCCTTGAAGGATAGACTGACCCCCTGACCGACCCCTTGGCCTTGCCTTCCCATAGTTCCTCACTGTCACCATAGTGATCATCACTCCTTGAAGGACAGACTGACCCCCTGACCGACCCCTTGACCTTGCCTTCCCAGAGTTCCTCACTTTCACCATAGTGATCATCACTCCTTGAAGGACAGACTGACCCATTGTCCGACCTCTTGAACTTACCTTCCCACAATTCATCACCATCACCGTAGAGACCATCAATCCTTGAAGGACAGACTGACCCACTGACCGTTCCCTTGACCTTGCCTCCCCCAGAGTTCCTTACTATCGGCATCCCCACGGTGACCCGGCGGAACGACTCGTACCTGGTGAAGACGGTGACGTCACTGCTGCGCCAAATGGACGCCGTGCAGCAGAACGAGGTGGTGATCGTGGTCCTCATCGCCGACCTTGACCCTGGCGCGCGCAACGTGACCCTGCAGCAGATGAAGGCCGCCTTCCCTGAGGCCATCAAGGAGGGAACCTGCACCTGATCGCCCCGCCCGCTGACCTCTACAGCCACTTTAAGGTCATTTCTTTCGTTATTTCTTTTTAAATGTGTTCGTGCGTGTATATCTACATAAGTATATAAGTACTGCTTTTGTCACGTACAAACGGGATGAAAAGTGTCAGTGCACTAAACATTACAACAGAAACGAACTCAGACGTTGTGCATCATACGCCGAAACATGACATTATCACATACATTCCAATGGCCATCGGTACACAAAACACACAGATCGCATGATGAGCAAAGTATCGATGGAAGTAAAAGGGAAAAAAAAGAAATTAAGGGGGGGGGGGAGAGAGAATGGAGGCTCCATTTAAAAAAATTGTCAAAAAAAAGTCACAAAATAAGAGGTTGGAGGGGGGGGGGGGATACCACACCTTCATGGTGAATTCCCTGTACTGAGCTTTTGAGATGACAGTCATCCTCCTCATCGTTGTTAGTGAGTACAGAGAAGCGCACAGACCACGGTAGAGCACCAACGGATCTTGAATCCGTTCTTTGTTTTGGATCCTACGGCGGGATCTACGCCACAGTTTCAGGGGGTCGTCTTTGCTCCACAGTTAGGTCCCCCCCCCCCTCCCCACTCCTCTCACCAAGGTTGCTTACAACCGGTTCAGAGGACCTTGCGGAGGGTACTCTAGGTGAACCTTTGATGCAAATCTGCCCCAACACTGAAGGAGTCTTCAGAGACCACAACCATCTCTCTGCCAAGTTTTGTTTCTTTCCAAATTTGAAAATGTGTTGATAAAAGCTCTGCCGAAAATCGTAGACAAACGAATCACAAGACAAAACACGACGCATTTCGACCTCTTTGGTCTTGTTCAGGTAAGACACACAACACTCAGAACAAAAAAAAAAAAATGAACGAGCAATCACTTACATTCATCCAGTTTGGCGGAAGATGGGCATTGCTTTGTTTTGTTTCTTTGATTGTTCTATTTCAAAACAGACCGACCAACAAACAACCAACGCAACAGACCCAGTTGAAAAAAAAACAGCAAAAAAAAACAAAACAAAACAAAAAAACAACAACAAAACCAGGGCGTCCTCCTTGGCCGAGGTCAGAACGAAGGGAGGCAACTCGTGCTGCCAAGGAAAACAATGGCATGGTAATGACTCCAAGAACAATAGCTGCTATATTCACGCACACGGCGGACACGAGGTATTCAAAGAGTTCGGAAGTTGCCCCCCCCCCCCCCCCCCCCCCCCCCCCCTCCTCCCTCCCCCTGTTACCGAGTCCGATTGACGTCTTTGCGTCTGGTTGTAAATTGTCCGTTCACACCAGTCACCTCGAGGTGTGACTGCATTGTGTCTGCCGGGCTTTGTGGAGCAGCACATTGTTCAGGGTCATAAGGCATGCACTGTTCTGCAGTAGATGACAGAAGAATACAGTGTTCTGCAGTAGATGACAGAAGAATACAGTGTTCTGCAGTAGATGACAGAAGAATACAGTGTTCTGCAGTAGATGACAGAAGAATACAGTGTTCTGCAAGGATTGCGGCTGTATGTGCGCGAAACCCTCGGTTATGACGTGTGTCTTTTGAATCCCATTATGGTTATGATCAATGACCATCCGCTGAACAGCCGCTTTGGTAAGTTTTCTGATCAGTTATAATCCCACTAAATTACCATCAGCTGAATAGCGCGCGCGCGCGCACACACACACATACTTACACACACACACACACACACACACACACACACACACACACACACACACACACACACACACACACGCACAGAGCCATAGGGCCTGTGTATATTACATTTAAATGTCCCCTATTTTTTATGTACATTGATTCAGAGATATATGTGGGTCTGTATGTTTTATGTATGTGTGTGTGTGTGTGTGTGTGTGTGTGTGTGTGTGTGTGTGTGGTGTGTGTGTGTTTACATATGTACATATGTACATACATACAGATGAAACCGCCTATCACGAAGTCAGATGTAACGATTGCCGGTTATAACGAAGCAAAAGGTTAGTCCCAGCAAAAATCCTTCTTTCATAACTAAAAATACGTCGGATGTAACAAAATGTTGCTTGTAACGAAATGGGTTTGAGGTCCCCAGCGGGCGATCACGCCGGTTATAACGAAGACGCCGTCTACAGCGAATTATGTGTTCGGCCCATGAAGAGTTCAAGCCGGATATCGCAAAAGTGGTCACTTTTGAGTTCGGAAACCATTTGATGGAAATGGCTGGTTAGTTCACTGCAATACATGTTGCTTCTTACGGTCGCTGGCTATTCATGGGATATGGAGGAGTGTCCACATAGCACAGGAAATGTAGAGCTTTCTTTGCGTTTCGCTAAATAAAAATCACACGTTTATTCATGCGTTCGACTAGCTGCATATTCCTATACTTGTTTCATTTTCTTACACAACTTCACATAGGCAGATTAAAAGTACACAATATTTTTAACTGTATGTTTGTTGTATGGAAAACCTCACCTCTGTCATTCATAAGCAGTAAAATCGTATTCTAATGTCTCTGTGAAGCCAGTGCCTGCGATTGTCGAAGCAGGACAGTCGACTGACATCGGGTCAAGTCCAGCAGTTGTAGACGGAGGACAGATGGTAGAGGGACGAGCTGGGGTGAAGGGGAAGGAGGGTGTCAGGCTTTGATTTAATAGGCCATTTCATCATGGCGTCTGCACGTCGCAAAGGTCTCTCGCTAAAGCGAAGCATTTGAATTATTCAGGACGTTGAAATGAATCCAGCAAAATAGAAAAAGACATGAGCGGGAGAATATGAAATGGCGCTCCTGTCATTGGCAACCCTCCTGGCTTCTACAGAGAAGCATAAAAGTCAGGAGATGCACGTGCAGAGACCTACTGGAGAGAATCACACGAGAAGTTGGACAGAACTGCTGCACAAACATGTACTTGGGTGTTTTGCGAAATCATGTGGAGTGCTGTGTTACAAGGGCGAAAAACAAAATTATCCTTTTGAGATCTTTGCCTTCACTGTTCATAGTTGAACTTTCTTCTTATTTCGTGCGGCTGTGGTAACGAGCAGTCTGATCTCTTCCGTCAAAGAGTGTGACATTTGAGGGATTTTTTCCCCTGTCCAGTGTGGCAACAATCATCTCCTTTTCTGTTGTTTCACAGAATGTGAGAATTTGAGTTGTTTGTGTTTTTTTTTCATCCAGCTGTGACAACAATCATCCTTTTCTGTTGTTTCACGGAATGAGAACATTCACACATCAGACATTATAACTGCTATTCCAGTAAATGTATATAAGTGACCTAATGTATACTGCTAATAATAAAGAACTTTTGATTGTACACAGTGAGACATAATAACACATCTGTGACTTTCGCTGCAACGATGGATTTTCTTTTCAAGACCTTATTCAGACACTCATTATT
This sequence comes from Conus ventricosus, assembly GCA_018398815.1. Lineage (NCBI taxonomy): Eukaryota > Metazoa > Mollusca > Gastropoda > Neogastropoda > Conidae > Conus > Conus ventricosus. The sequence goes on from CM031614.1 coordinate 64,664,771, forward strand.
TTTGGTTATTATGATTTCTTGTCAAGCTGTGACAAACACACACAAAAAATTGCTCTCTAGTGCGGCAGATTGCGTGTATCTTAAAATCAAGTTCTTTATTTTGTTATTTCTATACCACTGTATACTCCAGTGACCTAACAGAGTGAAACAGTGAACGAACAGTGCAAAAGAGCCCCCCCCCCCCCCCCCCACACACACACACACACACCTCTCTCTCTCCCCCTCCCTCTCCCACCTTGAAATCGTCGTGCTATGTAATTTCCTCTGACAATCCATTCTTCTGAAGTCTTCCGAATACTACGGTGAATTTCGTTCGCCTGTTTTACTTATGATCGTTTCTAAGCCTTCAAAATGCAATATAAGCCTATGTGATCTGTTTCCATTAATTTACAGCCATATTTCTGGGGAAAAAAACTGAAATCATACCTAGAAAAACGGGCTTGATTAGTGCCCATTGATGCGGGCACGCACGCGTACGCGCGCGTGTGTGTGTAGGGGGGTGGGAGTGGGTAGAAAGACAGAGAGAAAGAGGGGGAGAGAAAGACATCACGCCGGATATAACGAAGGAACCATACAGAAATTCGTTATAACCGGCGCGTCGGTTGTAGCGAAAGCCGGACATAACGAAGCAATTTCGAATGTCCCCGACGACTCTTTGCAAGCGGCTTCGACTGTGGTTTGATACCTAAATAAACCCTGGCCTGCATGGATTACATTTAAATGCCCAGGGCTATATTCATGTACTTTGATACCTAGATAAAGACAGGTGTGCATGTATTACATATAAACCCCATATTTTTCTGAATCAGTATTCTGTGTTGCTTTCCAATTTTTTTCTTTCAGATTTCCGTGTCATTAGCCGTTGGTTTCAAATCGGTTTTCTAGAAATTAATGTAAGTGGTGTAATGATTGAAAAGCACAGACTAATTTTTTTTGTCTGTGTTCGTTGGTTTGTTTTTAAACGTTGAGGGCAAACGCTACAGGAGGAGGGCCTGTGGTAAAATGCTTAAGAAGTTCGGCAGCGGAACTGAGGATCGTGGGTTTGAATCCCTTGTAGTGTCGAGCTTTACCAGTTTCAAAACCCTGTCTGTCCGCCCAGCAGGCCATGCTCATCTGATTGCCCTTAGGGAAAGCTAGAGGCGGTGGAGGGATAGGGGTGGGCGCCGTCCTCCATCATGCCGTGCCGCAGACACGGTGGACCTCTGACAGTTTACTGCCCCGAAATCGAGAGGCTGTTAGACGCTGCGCCTTTGAACTTCAAAACCTTCCGCAGATTTAAACACTTGTCATCTGCAGGTAAAGAGTTATAAGAACAGCGCGCAGAAAAATGCCTATCACATACGCACACGCACTGCGCGCGCGCGCGCGCGCGCGCGCGCGCGCGTGTGTGTGTGTGTGTGTGTGTGTGTGTGTGTGTGTGTGTGTGTGTGTGTGTGTGTGAGTGCATATGTGTGCGAGTGCATGTGTGCGAGGAGAGACAGTGGTGACATGATTGAAGCCTACAAGTTCACTCATGGACTATACAATGCAAAGAGTCCTCTCATGATGGAAAATTGTGTTAAGCAGATCCGTGGACATCATCTGAAGCTTAGGAAAAGGATTTGTGATAGTTCACTGCGCCAGCACTATTTCGCCTATAGAGTGGTGAATCCTTGGAACGCGCTCCCAGAAAAAGTGGTTAATGCACCATCTCTCGACAGCTTTAAGGCCAGTCTGGATAATCATTGGGCAGACCATAGATACAAGATTAGATAGATTTTCAGATTTCGGCGCTATCATCCCCCACGCAAAAAAAAAAGAAGCTTATAGTGTAGGAATTACAAAGGCTCACGAATAGCCTAATCCAGTCTGCAGTAGTATAGTATAGTATAGTATAGTATAGTATAGTATAGTATAGTATAGTATAGTATGTGTGTGTGTGTGTGTGTGTGTGTGTGTGTGTGTGAGTGTGTGTGAGAGTGAGTGCGCGCGCGCGCGCGCGCGTGTGTGTGTGTGAGCGCTCGCTCGGTAGACACTACGAAAATTGACGCACTGCTACAGCTACAGCTGCTGTGACTACTAGCCGACTACTACTGCTGCTACAACCAGTGCCACATCTGTTGTTGCACGTGCCACTTCCTCAAGGCCAACGACAACGTGACTTGTTTTTGCAGGTGACCAAGCAGACCTACGGTCAGCACATTTCCTACGTGGAGTGGCGGTCCAAGCAGAACTTCGACTACGCCTTTCTCATGCGGTATTCCATGTCGCTCTCTCTCTACTACATGCAGCTGGAGGATGACGTCATTGTGGCCACAAATTACATCAACGGCATACGTCAGTACATTGACGAGCAGAAAGACGCGTGGACGTGTCTTGAATTTTCAGAACTGGGTTTTATAGGTAAATCCCCCCCCCCCCCCCCAATCTCTCTCTCTCTCTCTCTCTCTCTCTCTCTCTCTCTCTCTCTCTCTCTCTGTGAGTGTGTGCGTAAGATAAGACAAGATAATGTTGCTTATAGCCCAGCCGACCGCAAAGGGCCACATCAGGGCTGTCACCACGTGTGTGCGCTCGTGTGTGTGTGTGTGTGTGTGTGTGTGTGTGTGTGTGTCTTGCGTGTATTGTGGTGTTACTTTTTTAAAGGTTGTTTTTATTTTTTTACCACAATGTGTGCTGACAGTATATGCTATCTCTTTCCCTATTTTTCCCCCTCTTAACATCCCACACATGCAAACTAATGGAAAAGATTGTTTTAAATAGACTAGATCATTACTGCGAAAAATACAAAGTAATACCTGTCAACCAAGCTGGCTTTCGAAAAGGCAGATTTACAACTGAACATCTCGTTAAATTAACAACTGAAGTAAAGCAGCAGTTCGCAAGGCGAAAAAATATACTAGCAACATTTTTTGATGTCCGAAAAGCATACGATCAAGTTTGGCACACTCGCCTTCTCTATAAACTTAAACACATAGGCATAACAGATAATACGTACAATTACATTGCCAGCTTTCTATCTAATAGGTTTATACAGGTAAAGCTTGGAAATTCATATTCAAACCCCAGACAGCTAAGTATGGGTCTGCCTCAGGGATCGGTTATTTCTCCAGTTTTGTTTAGCATCTTTTTAGCTGATCTTCCGAAAGATCTGTCCAAAGAAACCACTTTAGCTCAATTCGCTGATGATATTTGTTTGTGGATGAAGGTGACAGTGAAACGTAAAACACCAGTTAGGGCTTTGAACTATATAAAGAAAGTGTATCAACGTGAACTTGATAAAATCAACAACTTTATGATAGAAAATGGACTAACCTTATCATTGGAAAAAACAAAAATCATGCTGTTTAATTCAGGCTATGACCCAAATACATTACCCGAATTCACTATTAATGGTGCAACAATAAAATATACACAAATTGTCAAATTTCTCGGCGTCTACCTCACTTCAAAACTTTCGTGGAATTACCACATCGACTGCATAACAAACAAAGCTAGAAAAAGTCTGAACTATTTGAAGGTAATAAGCAGACAGCACTGGGGACAGTACACAAAGGCACTAATATCTCTCGCTACCTCCTTGTACGGTCACGGCTGACGTATGCCCAGGAGGTGTTTTTCAGCGCTCCAGCGCACTTGTTAAAGAAACTGCAGAGCATAGATTCCAAAGCTTACAAACTTGCTCAGGGTGTACCAATACACGCGTCAATTTTAGAACTTACAGAGAAGCAGATGTTTCTACCCCTCGATGAACAAAGAAAAGCCTCAGCTGCGAAATTTATCCTTAAAACTTCTGCTTACGAAACATTTTCACAAAAAGAAACAAATCTTAATTCAGAAACCGATTTTGCAAAAAAGCTAGAACAATACAGTCATTGAAGTCCATTAATACATATGCCTCCGATATATTTGTAATACAGAGCTGAACGGGAAAAAAGTTGCAGTTAAACCTACTATTTATCTCCACTTCCAGAATTGGAACAAAATCAACCAATATTTGACATTGATCACACAGATTTATCAAAAAAACATTCCCCTAACCTATTAAAATGTTTAGTTAATTCCACTTGGAAAGTAAGTATGCAGACTATCTAAAGATATATACCGATGGATCAGTTCTTGAGGATGGAAATACTGGTGCAGCTTTTGTAATACCTTTATTAAAAACAGAAAAACGATACTACATTGGTAAACATTATTCCATTTTTACTGCTGAACTTGTAGCCATACTTATGGCATTAAATTACATTGTAGATCTTTCGACGGATACATGCAAAATCTTATCTGTGTGGATTCAAAGTCTGTTTTAACAAGCCATTAAGTCCCGAGGCATAAGAAATCGACTGGAAATGACTATTGAAATAAAACATATCATTCATGAGTTGTCTATAAAGGGTACCAGTATTACCTTTTGCTGGATTCCTTCACACTCCGGAATCACCCACACCGAGTGGGCAGATCATGCGGCTAAAAAGGCAGCGAAAAATTTAGAAGGTTCCAGCATCTCGACATTCAACCAGATCTGCATGAATTTAACCAGCGCATAGAAAAAGTGTCTCAAAATCATATTGCTGAACTGCACAAAAAAACAAATAGTCAGTATTACCAGCACTGTGTACAAGTAAAGAATGCAGCGAATCCGAAATCTTTTTTAAACAATTTATCTGTAATGCATTCCAGACATGTTACTAGTTTGATGTATAGGTTCCGATTGAATGCTTTTAGAACAAAGTATTCTAAAAATATACATTGCATATGTGGCAAACAAATTACTGTAAAACCATCTACTTCTTCACTGCCCAGGAGTTAGGCACTTTGTTCCTAAGATAAAGTTAGCAGATCAATTGTCAGCCAGTGCACCATTATCCACTGAAAATATTTTAAATAATCATGCATTACTCTGCATGTTATCTGAAAATTTTAATTCCAGTCCACTGGTATCTATCTCTGATGTATTTTAAACTAAAATTGTTGTGTTGTACGACATTGATATAAAAGAGTTACGTTTATATGATATAATTATATGGTTAGCCCCCCCTCCCCCCTTCACCCCTCCCCCCCCCCCCACACTCCCTTCCCCTATTCCGTCCTCCTTTCCACCCTGACGCCCCGCATCCCCACCCGCAACCTCCCCCCCCCCCCCCCCCCCCCCCCCCCCGTCCCCCTGCATATGCTCCAATCCTACTAAACTTGTTTCGTTTGATTTACTTTAATTTCCCCGATTAACAACACCAAAGGCTAGATAAACAACCAGGATAAGTAAATATCTACATCTCATCACCCATTCCAACCTCCCCCTCTTGCCCCTACACAGTTCTCTCTCCTCTCTCTCTCTCTCTCTCTCCCCTCCCTCATCTCCTCCTCTCTCTCTCTCTCCACTACACACACACACACAACACACACACAGGCGCACACACTCACATAATTATGCACGCACACACACGCACACACATGCACACACACACACGCGCGCGCGCGCACAACCCACGCACACCGACACGAACACGCACACACACAATCCCCCCCCCCCCCCGTCTAATAACACTTAAGTGAATAGACGTTAAACTAAAGAACTAACACACACAATACACACACACGCACGCACGAACGCACGCGCGCGCGCGCGCACACACACACACACACACACACACGCACGCACACACGCGCGTGCGCGCCACACACACACACACACACACACACACACACACACACACACACCCACACACACACACACATTTAGCTGGTGAAACAACAAGAGAGAGAGAGAGAGAGAGAGAGAGACGGTGTGTGACAGGGAGGGAATTTGAGTATTCCTGCCTCAAGCTATTAAAGTTGCTTCCCTTTCTCGGGTGCGAAATTTTGTTGCTTAGGTGCGAGTCTATAGCTACAAATCGGGCCGCAAACGCCGTAGAACCATTCTCTGTAGAGCTACATGTAACATCTCTCAGAACATCAGCCCCTCTTTAAAACAAATTCACTGTGCTGTTCAGCCCTTAAGACACGCTGAGCCTGACTTGGGGACAACCTGAACGCTTTGTTTACTTTATGTGCAAACACATGATCCTCTTTTTCCTGTGGTCTTCTAGGCTTTTCACGTCCAAATCCTCGTGTCCCAACCAACGATAGCTTAGGAACACACAGCCTGGCTTGTCCGATCGGAGCCACGGCACTGGCACTCCACAAGGAGCAGTCCATGTCAAGTCATCAAGAGGCAACCCACCGGAGGAGACACTGCGCTGCTGCCGAGTCACTTCGGTGGCGTTCAGTGGCGCCTGTTCTGATTCCAACATACACAGGACACTCCCTGCTAACCCCCCTTCTGACAACAGTAACTGGGAAGTCAGGAACCAGCGTGAGTGAGCATCGCCCTTCGGACAGTCCTCGTGAACTTGCTCAACCGGGGATCTGGACAGCAAATTTGCCAAGGGCACAGATGGTGAGCGAGAAATGGAAGCTGAGGTCACCATGAGAGCAGAGCACGAAGGGCCACGGAATTTGAGACTGTCTCTCACGCTGATAAATGAGGATGGAGATTATAATGCTACGTATTTTCAGTCGGTCTTAAACTGCATGACAGGGCTCTGTTACACGCTAACTTGCATTATACAGCCCGACGTGAAGACAGGCCCGAGAGATACAGACACATGAATTATTGGTCAGAAAACTTGAGCAACGCTGTCAAAAACGGATCCATTAAATGGATGAAACCACACTGTTTAGTTCCAGTCTTTCCAACTGAGCCCATTTCGAACTCAACTCTGGGTAAGTTATAGTGTCGGTTGGGCAGAAAAAAAATTAAAGATCCACAAATAAATGGGACATCATGGGAACCGAACCCACAACATCCCAGCCAGAACCACTTTGCCATTGCGACTGGTGATGACGTTTTGTGACGTCAAAAAGCCATGGTGCAGACACTGTTTTACTCCGGCCACTCGTTCAAACCGTTCATTGAGCATCCAGGTTTTGGTCATGGGTATTTGTTCAATTGGAACGAACTTGCAGGGAAAAAATGGAAAGAAAGAAAGAAAGAAGGGAAAAGAAAGAGAGAAAGACAGACAGACATAAAGGAAGGGGAAAAAAAGACCCCGTAATATGAGCTGGCAACTTAAGTTAATAATTACAAAAGAAAACTGGTTTCAACGCATGTGAAAGACTAACACTAAATGAGAAAAAACAACAACAACAACAACAAAAAACCCACTTGACACACGCAGGTTTGTATGATGTCTGCAAGTTCTATTCAAGCTGGATACTGATGAACTCTAACGGATGAGATGCTGTTTTGACAGCCAAGCTGTTGACACGGGCAGGTTTGTATTATATCCTCAAGCTGTGTTCAGGCTGGACACTGATGAACTCTAACGGGTGGGATGCTGTTTGGACAGCCAAGCTGTTGACACGGGCAGGTTTGTATGATATCCTCAAGCTGTGTTCAGGCTGGACACTGATGAACTCTAACGGGTGGGATGCTGTTTGGACAGCCAAGCTGTTGACATGGTCAGGTTTGTATGATATCCTCAAGCTGTGTTCAGGCTGGACACTGATGAACTCTAACGGGTGGGATGCTGTTTGGGCAGCCAAGCTGTTGACACGGGCAGGTTTGTATGATATCCTCAAGCTGTGTTCAGGCTGGACACTGATGAACTCTAACGGGTGGGATGCTGTTTGGACAGCCAAGCTGTTGACACGGGCAGGTTTGTATGATATCCTCAAGCTGTGTTCAGGCTGGACACTGATGAACTCTAACGGGTGGAATGCTGTTTGGGCAGCCAAGCTGTTGACACGGGCAGGTTTGTATGATATCCTCAAGCTGTGTTCAGGCTGGACACTGATGAACTCTAACGGGTGGGATGCTGTTTGGGCAGCCAAGCTGTTCCGCTCCAAGGACGTGGACCGCCTGTCTCAGATGCTGATGATGTTCTTTCAAGAGCAGCCCGTGGACTACACCTACATCTACTTCAACATGCTGATGACGCAGCTGCAGAAGAGGATCCGAACCCCCACCCTCTTCCAGCACCAGGGGGTTCACTCCTCCTTCCCAGGTACACAGGGCGTTCCGATGGCGACGGTCAGCTTCAGCAACAAGATTTTTTTTTAATGAATTTAAAAAAAAAAAAAACTCTCCTTCTTCTTCTTCTTCTTTTTTTCTTTCTTTAATGTCTTTTAATGATTTTCTAATATTGATAACAAAAGGAAGAATCAACATAACATAATACAAATGAGTATACTAAATCGGGAAGGGGGGGGGGGGGGAACAATGCTCTTCTGTTTCACTCTGAGAATGCTCTACCCTGTTTCACTCAGACAATACTCTTTCCTGTTTCACTCTGACAATACTCTTTCCTGTTTCACTCTGACAATACTCTTTCCTGTTTCACTCTGACAATACCCTTTCCTGTTTCTCTCAGACAATATTCTTTCTTGTTTCACGCTAACAACAATACTCTTTTTCTGTTTCACGCTGACAATACTCTTTCCTGTTTCACTCTGACAATACCCTTTCCTGTTTCACTCTGACAATACCCTTTCCTGTTTCTCTCAGACAATATTCTTTCTTGTTTCACGCTAACAGCCAGTACTCTTTTTCTGTTTCACGCTGACAATACTCTTTCCTGTTTCACTCTGACAATACTCTTTCCTGTTTCACTCTGACAATACTCTTTCCTGTTTCTCTCAGACAATATTCTTTCTTGTTTCACGCTAACAACAATACTCTTTTCTGTTTCACTCTGACAATTCTCTTCTGTTTCACTCAGACAATACTCTTTCCTGTTTCACTCTGACAATACTCTTTCCTGTTTCACTCTGACAATACTCAACTCTGACAATACCCTTTCCTGTTTCACTCTGACAATATTCTTTCTTGTTTCACGCTAACAACAATACTCTTTTCTGTTTCACTCTAACAATCTTCAGTGACAATATTCTTTCCTGTCTCACCCTGACAAAAATGCTCTTTCCTGTTTCACGCTAACAATGCTCTTTATGTTACTACATTAACATTTAGCAGGCTGGCTCGCATCTTTGCTAACACACACACACACACAGAGTTGGAAGAAATGGTGTCAATATACGATGCAAATTGTATTGTATTCACTCGAGCCCATGCTTTTCTGTTTCACACAGCGAGTATGATACTGCCACTGAAGAAGAAGATGACGATGATAATGGCGATGACGATCAACAATTACTCTTCCACCCCCACCCCCCCCTCTTTCTTTGCTCACTGCTTTTCCCCCTACCTCCTCTCCCCTCAATCAAACAAATAACAACACACATGCATATCTATATATATATATATATATATATATATATATATATATATATATAGATGAATATAATTAAAAAGCCTAAAATGACCTTAAAAGTGCTCGACCCCTTGGGGAGCAATATTTGTTAACGGTATTAAAAAGGAACCTTAAACTATCTACAAATTTGTTTCGAGCGTGTTGCGCTGTCATCAGGATGGCCTTTGGTTTGCCCACCGCCGATTTTTATATAGCGTGTGGGCTCCCGTTTGCGGTTGTTTGCACGTGCGGGTTGGCTGCACGTGTTTTTGGGGGGCTTTCAGGTTTTTGTTTTGGGTGTGTTCACTAACAACGATTTCCATTTGTGCCTGCAGTTGTTTACTATTTCTGTTTTGGTGTTTTAAAGTTGCTAAGTGTGGTTTGCATAGTATTAACCATTTTTCAGTTAAACATAGGTTGCACCTTTTGAAACATTGCTGTATGGTGATGCTCTTTTTATGATTTTCCAGGATATATTGTAGCTTGTTTTTGCGTCTTTAAGTTTCCAGATATATTTGCTCAGTTCTGTTTGGTTTTTATATTTTTCTTTATTAAATGACTGTTTATGGTTTGCATATCTGGTTTTGAAGTGGTTTTCAGTGATCCCTATGTATGTTTCTTTTTCATTTTCTGATGTTACAGTAGCCTGGTATACAATGTTGCTGTGAAGACATTTGTTGTTTAGTGGGCACTGCTCCTTTCTGGTGCAATTGCAAGATTTCCTTTCTTCACCCTTCTTTGCTGTGTTGATTTTCATTTGTTGGATGCGTCAATCAGGTTTTTGAGGTTGGGCATACATGAGTACGATAGTTTGACAGTGTTTTGGTTAAATATTTTGGACAGTTTGTGTTCCTTTGGGAAATAAAAGTTGTTAGGATTTTGAAGAATTCTTCCCTATGTTTGTTTTGAGTTTCCCGTCGTATGGGGGGTTATACCATATGATTTTTCTTTTCCTATTTTCTTGCTTTTATTTGTGTTGTTGTCTGGGTTGTATTGTAATTTGTAATTGTGTCCACTTTTTTGTTGTGCCTTCTGGTATTCTACTGCTGCATTGTTGAACACTCTCTCACTGCATGACAGGTTTGATAGTCTCTTGTTTATGCCATGGGTATGGTCTTCAATACAGATGGTGGATGGTTACTTTTGGTGTGTACATAAAGAGGTGTATCGTTGGGTTTCTTGTATGGTTTATATATGTGATTGTTGAGATCCAGTGTTATGTCTAAGTAGTTCACTACCTTTTTGTTTCCCTTCAATGGTAATCTTTAAGTTGTGGTTTGGAAAGATTTTGCATAGTTCTTTCTTCTTGTTTTCGATGGTTCTTGGATCGTTGGTTAGTGCAGCAAGGCCATCGTCTCTGTATAGTCCGACTTGTTTTCCGAGTTTTTTCTTGATGTTGGACAGCATGAATAGTCCGACCAGTTCACATGTTTCTGCACCAAATCATATGATCCCATGGTTACGTCGAATGTTGAGTTTCTGTTGGTTTTCTGATCCAGGTTTCATTTTTGCTGTGTAGTAATGTTTTCTTGGTGTGGAGAATGATTTCCATTTCTGACCCGTTATGTCTGTGTGGTTACTGGCAAACTTCAGGGCTTTGGTGAGTAGTTCCTCATCTATAGATGGGTAAAAGTCTACTATGTCAAATGTGATGAATACTGTATTACTTTGTTTATTGAGTTTTTGAACCATTGGATAACTTCGTATGTGTTCTTCAGAGGTTGTAGTCAGAGTTTGATTTTATGTCCTTTATTATTTTTTCCAGAATTTCTTGCTTATTTTGCCTAATTCAGATTTGGATGGGTTTATTAGTCTACATGTTGGATTGTTATGAAAGTTGGGCTTGTGGTCTTTGAGTGTTATGAAAGCTTCTTTTGTTGCTGTCGCTTCTATCCTGTCCACTTAGGTCTATGCGCTCTGCAAGTTCTTTTTCTTTAGTGCGGATACTGTCATGTATATTTTTGTCGGCTTTTTTTGTAGTTTTTCTGGATGTTTTTGTCAAGGAGTTGAGAATATTCCTTTGGTTCCATTTTGTAGTAATTGCTAGTTTTATCAGCCTTCACAAATATTTTTTTGTCATTTTGTACTTGTTTTTATTTGGTTTTTAATGTTGTTTGGAAATCGTTGTTAAATATAAAAAACCAAACAGAACTGAGCAAATATATCTGGAAACTTAAAGACGCAAAACAAGCTACAAAAATATCCTGGAAAATCATAAAAAGAGCATCACCATACAGCAATGTTTCAAAAAGGTGCAACCTATGTTTAACTGAAAAATGGTTAATACTATGCAAAACCCACTTAGCAACTTTAAACACCAAACAGAAATAGTAAACAACTGCAGGCACAAATGGAAATCGTTGTTAGTGAACACACCCAAAACAAAAACCTGAAAGCCCCCCAAAAACACGTGCAGCCAACCCGCACGTGCAAACAAACCCCAAACTGGAACCCACACGCTATATAACATCGGCGGTGGGCAAAACCAAAGGCCATCCTGATGACAGCGCAACACGCTCGAAACAAATTTGTAGATAGTTTTAAGGTTCCTTTTTAATACCGTTAACAAATATTGCTCCCCAAGGGGTCGAGCACTTTTAAGGTCATTTTAGGCTTTTTAATTATATTCATCTTAATTGCTCCTCACGTTGAGCACTGTGGCCTGAAGGATTTTTAAAAAGGAGGAAATCAATTTTAGGAAGTCAACAAAAAACATACCCTTTTCTAACCCACAATTCTACTTAAAAAGATTAAAGAACAAACCGAAAGTTCGTACGCAATATGAGATGGAAAGCATTCTTTTTCCTGAACCCCAATGCAAAAAAAGAGGACAAAAAAAACCCCACGATTTCAAATCATGGCGATCACCACCAGTCATAGACGATATGAACCCTTTGAAGATCAAATGAAAAGACTGATAACCAATATTGAATTTCAAAAAATCTAACAAAGATTTCCAAACAACATTAAAAAAACCAAATAAAACAGTACAAAATGACACAAAAATATTTGTGAAGGCTGATAAAACTAGCAATTACTACAAAATGGAACCAAAGGAATATCTCAACTGCTTGACAAAAACATCCAGAAAAACTACAAAAAAGCCGACCAAAAATATACATGACAGTATCCGCACTAAAGAAAAAGAACTTGCAGAGCGCATAGACCTAAGTGACAGGATAGAAGCGACAGCAACAAAAGAAGCTTTCATAACACTCAAAGACCACAAGCCCAACTTTCATAACAATCCAACATGTAGACTAATAAACCCATCCAAATCTGAATTAGGCAAAATAAGCAAGAAAATTCTGGAAAAAATAATAAAGGACATAAAATCAAACTCTGACTACAACCTCTAGAAGAACACATACGAAGTTATCCAATGGTTCAAAAAACTCAATAAACAAAGTAATACAGTATTCATCACATTTTTACATAGTAGACTTTTACCCATCTATAGATGAGGAACTACTCACCAAAGCCCTGAAGTTTGCCAGTAACCACACAGACATAACGGGGTCAGAAATGGAAATCATTCTCCACACCAAGAAAACATTACTACACAGCAAAAATGAAACCTGGATCAGGAAAACCAACAGAAACTCAACATTCGACGTAACCATGGGACATATGATGGTGCAGAAACATGTGAACTGGTCGGACTATTCATGCTGTCCAACATCAAGAAAAAACTCGGAAACAAGTCGGACTATACAGAGACGATGGCCTTGCTGCACTAACCCAAAGATCCAAGAACCATCGAAAACAAGAAGAAAGAACTATGCAAAATCTTCCAAAACCACAACTTAAAGATTACCATTGAAGCAAACAAAAAGGTAGTGAACTACTTAGACATAACACTGGATCTCAACAATCACATATATAAACCATACAAGAAACCCAACGAACAACCCCTTTAATGTACACACCAAAAGTAACCATCCACCATCTGTATTGAAGACCATAACCCCATGGCATAAACAAGAGACTATCAAACCTGTCATGCAGTGAGAGAGTGTTCAACAATGCAGCAGTAGAATACCAGAAGGCACTACAAACAAGTGGACACAATTACAAATTACAATACAACCCAGACAACAACACAAATAAAAGCAAGAAAAATAGGAAAAGAAAAATCATATGGTATAACCCCCATACGACGGGAAACTCAAAACAAACATAGGGAAAGAATTCTTCAAAATCCTAACAACTTCATTTCCAAAGGAACACAAACTGTCCAAAATATTTAACCAAAACACTGTCAAACTATCGTACTCATGTATGCCCAACCTCAAAAACCTGATTGACGCATCCAACAAAATGAAAATCAACACAGCAAAGAAGGGTGAAGAAAGGAAATCTTGCAATTGCACCAGAAAGGAGCAGTGCCCACTAAACAACAAATGTCTTCACAGCAACATTGTATACCAGGCTACTGTAACATCAGAAAATGAAAAAGAAACATACATAGGGATCACTGAAAACCACTTCAAAACCAGATATGCAACCACAAACAGTCATTTAATAAAGAAAAATATAAAAACCAAACAGAACTGAGCAAATATATCTGGAAACTTAAAGACGCAAAAACAAGCTACAATATATCCTGGAAAATCATAAAAAGAGCATCACCATACAGCAATGTTTCAAAAGGTGCAACCTATGTTTAACTGAAAAATGGTTAATACTATGCAAACCACACTTAGCAACTTTAAACACCAAAACAGAAATAGTAAACAACTGCAGGCACAAATGGAAATCGTTGTTAGTGAACACACCCAAAACAAAACACTGAAAGCCCCCCAAAAACACGTGCAGCCAAACCCCCACGTGCAAACAACCGCAAACGGGAACCCACACGCTATATAACATCGGCGGTGGGCAAACCAAAGGGCCCTCCTGATGACAGCGCAACACGCTCGAAACAAATTTGTAGATAGTTTTAAGGTTCCTTTTTAATACCGTTAACAAATATTGCTCCCCAAGGGGTCGAGCACTTTTAAGGTCATTTTAGGCTTTTTAATTATATTCATCTTAATTGCTCCTCACGTTGAGCACTGTGGCCTGAAGGATTTTAAAATGGAGGAAATCAATTTTAGGCAGTCAACAAAAAACATACCGTTTTCTAACCCACAATTTTACTGAAAAAGATTAATAGAACAAACCGAAAAGTTCGTACGCAATATGAGATGGAAAGCATTCTTTTTCCTGAACCCGAATGCAAAAAAAAGAGGACAAAAACACCTACGATTTCAAATCATGGCGATCACCACCAGTCATAGACGATATGAAACCCTTTGAAGATCAAATGAAAAGACTGATAACCAATATTGAATTCAAAAAATCTAACAACGATTTCCAAACAACATTAGAAAACCAAATAAAACAAGTACAAATGACACAAAAATATTTGTGAAGGCTGATAAAACTAGCAATTACTACAAAATGGAACCAAAGGAATATTCTCAACTCCTTGACAAAAACATCCAGAAAAACTACAAAAAAGCCGACAAAAATATACATGACAGTATCCGCACTAAAGAAAAGAACTTGCAGAGCGCATAGACCTAAGTGACAGGATAGAAGCGACAGCAACAAAAGAAGCTTTCATAACACTCAAAGACCACAAGCCCAACTTTCATAACAATCCAACATGTAGACTAATAAACCCATCCAAATCTGAATTAGGCAAAATAAGCAAGAAAATTCTGGAAAAAATAATAAAGGACATAAAATCAAACTCTGACTACAACCTCTAGAAGAACACATACGAGTTATCCAATGGTTCAAAAAACTCAATAAACAAAGTAATCAGTATTCATCACATTTGACATAGTAGACTTTTACCCATCTATAGATGAGGAACTACTCACCAAAGCCCCGAAGTTTGCCAGTAACCACACAGACATAACGGGGTCAGAAATGGAAATCATTCTCCACACCAAGAAAACATTACTACACAGCAAAAAATGAAACCTGGATCAGGAAAACCAACAGAAACTCAACATTCGACGTAACCATGGGATCATATGATGGTGCAGAACATGTGAACTGGTCGGACTATTCATGCTGTCCAACATCAAGAAAAAACTCGGAAAACAAGTCGGACTATACAGAGACGATGGCCTTGCTGCACTAACCAACGATCCAAGAACCATGAAAACAAGAAGAAAGAACTATGCAAAATCTTCCAAAACCACAACTTAAAGATTACCCTTGAAGCAAACAAAAAGGTAGTGAACTACTTAGACATAACACTGGATCTCAACAATCACATATATAAACCATACAAGAAACCCAACGACACACCTCTTTATGTACACACCAAAAGTAACCATCCACATCTGTATTGAAGACCATACCCCATGGCATAAACAAGAGACTATCAAACCTGTCATGCAGTGAGAGAGTGTTCAACAATGCAGCAGTAGAATACCAGAAGGCACTACAAACAAGTGGACACAATTACAAATTACAATACAACCCAGACAACAACACAAATAAAAGCAAGAAAAATAGGAAAAGAAAAATCATATGGTATAACCCCCCATACGACGGGAAACTCAAAACAAACATAGGGAAAGATTCTTCAAAATCCTAACCCAAATTCATTTCCAAAGGAACACAAACTGTCCAAAAAATTTAACAAAAACACTGTCAAACTATCGTACTCATGTATGCCCAACCTCAAAAACCTGATGACGCATCCAACAAAATGAAAATCAACACAGCAAAGAAGGGTGAAGAAAGGAAATCTTGCAATTGCACCAGAAAGGAGCAGTGCCCACTAAACAACAAATGTCTTCACAGCAACAT
This sequence comes from Conus ventricosus, assembly GCA_018398815.1. Classification (NCBI taxonomy): domain Eukaryota; kingdom Metazoa; phylum Mollusca; class Gastropoda; order Neogastropoda; family Conidae; genus Conus; species Conus ventricosus. The sequence goes on from CM031614.1 coordinate 64,680,853, forward strand.
TGTATACCAGGCTACTGTAACATCAGAAAATGAAAAAGAAACATACATAGGGATCACTGAAAACCACTTCAAAACCAGATATGCAAACCACAAACAGTCATTTAATAAAGAAAAATATAAAAACCAAACAGAACTGAGCAAATATATCTGGAAACTTAAAGACGCAAAAACAAGCTACAATATATCCTGGAAAATCATAAAAAGAGCATCACCATACAGCAATGTTTCAAAAAGGTGCAACCTATGTTTAACTGAAAAATGGTTAATACTATGTAAACCACACTTAGCAACTTTAAACACACAAACAGAAAATAGTAAACAACTGCAGGCACAAATGGAAATCGTTGTTAGTGAACACACCCAAAAAAAAAACCTGAAAGCCCCCCAAAACACGTGCAGCCAACCCGCACGTGCAAACAACCGCAAACTGGAACCCACACGCTAATATAAAAATCGGCGGTGGGCAAACCAAAGGCCATCCCGATGACAGCGCAACACGCTCGAAACAAATTTGTAGATAGTTTTAAGGTTCCTTTTTAATACCGTTAACAAATATAATATATATATATATATAATATATATATATTAGACTAATAAATTCCAAGGATAAGTAACCGAGCACCATTCCAGCAAGTTACAGAGCAGCTTGGTGTTGCAATGACGCAAGAAATATTCAGTTTTAAAACAAAAACTTGCTCTTATGTCTTAGTGAAGAAATAGAGAGAGATAAGCATTCATAGCTGCACTGGTAGTTAATTCTGCCTAACTAACCGTGTGTGCTTTAGAGGGTGAATGGAGAATAAAAAATGCTTCTCAAAACGTGCCCTTCAGCAAGCTTATAGTCTCCAAGGGGGAGACAATCCCAATAGGGAGGGAAACTCACTAACATATAACTCCTGGTCAGATACCGGTATTTCGAAACCTGATTGTTTCTCCTCAGTGACCGCGGAAAGTGGTAACATGACTCCTCTGCCTTTTCGGTTTTAAGAAGAATGCTATCCTAGAAAAAGGCTGGTGTGCAATACTGTAGTATGTTTGTAGAGTTTTAAAAAAAACAACCAAAGGTACCAACTAAGAAGCAAAAGAAAATCATGAAAGAGCAAAACAAGCTACGTTTTCTTGTGAAAAGTAGAAAATATAAAAAGATAACCTCTTAAGACACAAGTGCTGAGGGCCAGTTCTTGGATTGAATCCGCAAGGGACTAAATTATAACAAATAAATTCCAAGGATAAGTAACCGAGCACAATTTCAGCAACTTACAGAGCAGCTTGGTGTTGCAATGACTGCAAGAAATATTCAATTACAAAACAAAATTGCTGTTATGTCTTAGAGTGAAGAAATAGGGGGATATAAGCATTCACATCTGCAGTGGTAGTTAATTCTGCCAAACTAACAGTATGTGCTTGAGAGGGTGAATGGGGAATAATAAATGCTTCTCAAAATGTGCCTTCAGCAAGCTTATTGTCTCCAAGGGGGAGACAATCTCCAATGGGGAGATACATACATACACTCATAACTCCTGACATTCCTGCACTTCAAACGTTTATTTGCATATATATATATAGTCTTCAATGGTCAGTCCAAATGATTTGCTGGTCACCACTCCTCCCAAATATACTTCTGGGGTAAAAACTTGGAGCAAAATAAAAAACACAGAAGTAAACAGTTTCATTTTAAATTGTGTAATCTCCAATAAAATTTTCGCTTAAAAGCTTCTTCAGTAATGGCCTCCAAGAAGAAAAAGAAACACCCGAAGGTGCTGGGGAGGACCCAGAGAAGCCTTCACCCGCCTTTAGAGCAGTCCTGTACCACCCTTGGAGGCCTGTGCTGTGTTAACGATGGGTACAGGCACGCGCAGGACACTCCATTAAGATATCAAGGGACATAACTGCTCCTGAACAGAGGTAAATCAGACTACAAGATGCAGCTCATAACAGCCTTAAAGTAGCATCCCCATGGGTGTACCAGCCCGTATTTCATGACTGCAGAGCCCACCGGCGAAAAACACCACCCTCCAGCTGCCGAGCACACCCCACAGACCCAACCACCCCTGCCCACGGACAGATGAAGACAGTGCCACTCCAGACACAGCCAAGCTTTCGCCATACGGTCTTATGTGCCCTCTAGAGAGAATCCAAAGTTGTAGTCTTTCCCACTGTCAACAGGACTTTCCCTGTGGTCAGTGGGTCTTTCCTCACCGTCACTGGACCTTTCTCCAGGGTCAGCCTAGTTAAGGCAAAGAAGAAAAAGAAACACCCGAAGGTGCTGGGGAGGACCCAGAGAAGCACTGTCTTCACCCGCCTTTAGAGCAGTCCTGTACCACCCTTGGAGGCCTGTGCTGTGTTAACGATGGGTACAGGCACGCGCAGGACACTCCATTAAGATATCAAGGGACATAACTGCTCCTGAACAGAGGTAAATCAGACTACAAGATGCAGCTCATAACAGCCTTAAAGTAGCATCCCCATGGGTGTACCATCCCGTATTTCATGACTGCAGAGCCCACCGGCGAAAAACACCACCCTCCAGCTGCCGAGCACACCCCACAGACCCAACCACCCCTGCCCACGGACACACATATATATATATATATGTGTGTGTGTGTGTGTGTGTGTGTGTGTGTGTGTGTGTGTGTGTGTGTGTGAACTGTACATGCCTACTTTATGCAGGTAAATTATCAATAAGTGTATGATGGGATAAGACACTGCCATATTTGCCTTTCCAAATCATGGCGTTTAATCCTCAGTCCCTACAAAGCCACGCAAAGGGGGGGGGGGGGGGGGAATGAAGGGGTAGTGAGAATCTGAAATAATGTATATAAAAAGAATATGTGGTTTGGTGGAGGGGTGGTGGTAGGGAGACAGGATAGATGGGGTCATGGTCGAATTGTGACGTGATGATGGCCGTAAAGACAGAATTGTGACGTAACGATGGCCGTAAAGACAGAATTGTGACGTGATGATGGCCATAAAGACAGAATTGTGACGTGATGATGACCATAAAGACAGAATTGTGACGTGATGATGACCATAAAGACAGAATTGTGACGTGATGATGACCATAAAGACAGAATTGTGACGTGATGATGGTCATAAAGACAGAATTGGGACGTGATGATGGCCATAAAGACAGAATTGGGACGTGATGATGGCCATGGAGACAGAATTGGGACGTGATGATGGCCATAAAGACAGAATTGTGACGTAATGATGGCCATAAAGACAGAATTGTGACGTAATGATGGCCATAAAGACAGAATTGTGACGTGATGATGACCATGAAGACAGAACTGTGACGTGATGATGGCCATAAAGACAGAATTGTGACGTAATGATGGCCATAAAGACAGAATTGTGACGTGATGATGACCATGAAGACAGAACTGTGACGTGATGATGGCCATAAAGACAGAATTGGGACGTGATGATGGCCATGAAGACAGAATTGGGACGTGATGATGGCCGTGAAGGCAGAATTGGGACGTGATGATGGCCATGGAGACAGAACTGTGACGTGATGATGGCCGTAAAGGCAAAGCCGAGAGCTGAAACTGTGCTGCTTCCAACTTGACCATTATAGTCTGACACTGACAACCACTACTTCAGTACGGAATTGGAAAGGGTTTCCTCTTTTCCTTTGATTATGTGATATGTTTCATTATTTTCTGTTCCGTTTTGCTGGTCCCAACCACGACAAATTCTCAGAAGGGAAACGCAAAAAAAAAAAAAAAAGAAAAAAAAAACCCAACAACAGTTGGCCTGTTGCCAGAGGCATTAGTGTTAGCTGTTGTTTGTATGATTTGTGTGTGTGTGTGGGTGTGTGTGTGTGTGTGTGTGTGTGTGTGCGTGTGTGTGCTTGTCTGTGTGCGTGCGTGTGTGTGTGTGTGCATATGTGTATGGTGTGTGTGTGTGTGTGCGCGCGCGCGTGCGTGCACGTGTGTGTGCGTGTGTGTATGGTTTGTGTGGGTGTATATATGGTTTCTGTGAGTGTGGGTGGGTGCGTGCGTGCATGTATGTGTGTGTGTGTGTGTGTGTATGTATGTGTGTGTGTGTGTTTCGGCATGATCGTGGCGAGGAAGAGCAAAACATTCGTACAATGTGGCCAGCAAACAGCCCTTGTCACTAAAAAAAAAAGCCCCAAAATAAATTCCGTACAAAAAGGTGAGAAAAAAAAGTATCCATGTCTAAACCGTCACGTCTTGGCAGGGGGATACTCCCTATCAGACACTGAGGCCCGCTCTCTTTGCTTTCCCCCTGTCCTGCAGGCAAAATCCAGCCGCTCAAAGACCGCTTCTTCGACAACATGGCCAAACTGCACAAGGGCGACAACCCCACGGCGGAGGTCTACACCACCATGAAGACTTACCTCAACTTCATGCCCCGCCTGCCCTATTCCCGCACCGAGGGCTACTTCTGGACGGAGGGCGCCCCCCAAAAGGGCGACATCTTCATCCTGGTCTTCGAGAACCCGCAGCGGCTGGACCGCGTGGTGATCGACACGGGGTCCGAGAGTCACCCCACGGACGTGCTGGAGAACGCCGGGCTAAAGGCCAGCCTGACCCTGCTGAAGAACCCGGCCCGCCTGGAGTGCACCAACGACGTGGACCTGGGCGTCTTCAGCGAGGGCAAGATTGATGTCAAGGACATCGCCAGCTTCGTCAAGTTCAAGGTCATGTGCCTGCAGATCGTGGTGCTGAAAGATCAAGTCTCGTGGGCCATCATCCGTGAAATTGCCGTGTTTGTGTCCAAATAGCATTGAGAGAGAGGGAGAGAGAGAGAGAGAGGGGGGGAGGGGGAACAGAGAGAGAGAGAGAGCGCGTGTGTATGTGTGTGTGTGTGAGAGAGAGAGAGAGGGAGAGAGAGAGAGAGAGAGAGAGAGAGAGAGAGAGAGAGCATGTGCATTGTGTGTGTGTGTGTACGTGCGCGTCCGTGTGCGGTGTGTGTATATAATCTGACAGGCTGGGCTCAACAGACAGGAATGGGTAATGTCAGCCTGCTCCTTTGCCATGGATCATCAGCATGGTGCAACTGTCGCATCTTGTTCTGTTTGAGAACGGATTCATCCACATACGGTTCATGGTGTTCTTCATAGTTGGCTCACGTTACCAGAAGGGAAGCCACTCTACAGATTTTTCTTATGTTTCACAAAGAAACACACACAGACACACACGCACACGCACAAACAGCCGGACGACACTCAGTGGAATTATTATTTTTTATTTTTTATTTTTTTTGCTGTCCCAACCTCTGCGCCATCTCAGAGGCAGTGCACCCACACCGCTCATTCCGACACCCCGTCCACAGTCACAGCCCGGTCGGCCCCGCCGCAGCCCCGGCACCGGCAATCCACAGGGAGCAGTCCATGTCAAGTCGTCAAGAGGCAACCCACCGGAGGAGACACTGCGCTGCTGCCGAGTCACTTCGGTGGTGTTCAGTGGCGCCTGTTCTGATCTAACATACGCAGGACACCACCTACTAAGCCCCCTACTGACGACAATAATTGCTTAGTCGCGGAGCCGGCGTGAGTGAGCTCTCCCTCCGGAGGGCGCCACCACGTCCGTCCAACGACAGCCCCCATGGACTCGCCGATACCGGTGACCCCGACGGAACCAAACCATGGCCACAGACGTGGAGAGGACATCGAAATTGAGGTCACCATGAGAGCAGGGCATGAAGAGCCACAGAACTTGAGACATGTTTTTTTTAAAATGCTGATCGATGAGAATGAGGATGATTAAGATGATGCTACGGATTTCCATTACGGTCTGAGACTTCATGACAATGCTGTACTCTACGCTTCCTTTCATAATATATCCCGGCGTCAACCAGGCCCGAGAGATACAGACACCTGCAGTGTTGGTCAGGAAATTTGAGCAACACTCTCAGAAACGCATCCATTAAGTGGATGAAACTCGACTGTGTGGTCCCAGTGTTCCCAACTGAGTCCGCAGCAAACTCAGCTCTGGGTAGGAGCCGGTCGGGGCAGAAAATACCCACATGACTGATGGGATTCGAACTCACGTCCTCCCAGCCGGGAGTCCGCGACGCTAACCACTTCGCCACGGCGGCTGGTCTCGGTGGAATTATTAACTAACACAGTGCAGTATTGACAACAACAACAGCAACAACAACAAAATCGATGTGGCCTTCTGAAGATTGTTCTTTCTGTGAAGGATGTGACAGATGTTGCGCTGCTTTGTTCCTCCGTTTTCCGGTACTTTCTGCCGTTTTTTCATTTATTTCTTTTATTTGTTTGTTGTTGTTGTTGTTGTTTTCCTTTCCTGTGACTTTACGTGGCACACGACGTCCTCTCCGCTCCATCCGGCCAGTTCTTATGGAACACAGCCACAACCCAGTTCGTCCCGTCGCGACCTCCTCCATTTCCAGCAGTCCGTATGCAGCAAACACCAGTCAGGCCGGTGGCCATGAGGAACTCTCTTCAAGAGCTGTGCTGCTGCAACAGCTGGTCAGCGCCGACCGAAAGAGCCAAGCTCTTGACCCAGACGACAGAAACATCGATCTAATTGCACATCGAAAGGGAGAGCCCAGCAGTCGGCATATTGCTAGGTCAATCACATCCATTGATAGCCAGGCGGCGGCCATAGTAACCCCGTGCGCAAGACGGCTGTGCTTTGCACGGACCGGTTAAAAAAAAAAAAAATCCTGCCCGGCTCAGCTCCTCTGTGGCGTCATCAATGACGGCTGCAGGTGGCCATAGTGGACCCGGGCCGACCCGAAGTTTTCAACCCGTCGTTCCGCCGGTTGTACAAACCGTCCCGTTTCATGGCTCTCCGGGTAAGGGAAAGAACTGCGCTCTTGAATTTTCATTGACGAATTGCTCTCTCTCTCTCTCTCATCTCTCTCTCTCTCTCTCTCTCTCTCTCACTGAGTCTCTCTCTCTCTCCTCTCTCTGTCTCTCTCTCTCTCTCTCTCTCTCTCTCTCTCTCTCTCTGTCTCGCTCTCTCTTTCTCGCAAAGCCTATAAAATGCTGCTGGATCTAGATTCTCGCGATAGAAGAAACTGGGCTTCAAATAACCGCTGCAAACTGTTTACATTAGGATATGGTTTTGTTTGGACAAATCAAGGTATAGAAGAAAGTGAAATGCCTTTTTTTTGCATGATTTTAGGGAAGATCAATTTTATGTAGGTGGCAGGAATGGGATTTTCATATCAAGAATAGCGATAGATCTAGCACGGATCGTCTATGGCCGCTTTCACGGACCCTTTCTGCTGGGCGGGACTCGGCCGTCAAAACCACGGCCCACTATGGCCGCCGCCTTAGAGTTAAAAGAACAGGAGGAAAAAAAACAACAAACACACACACACACACACACACACCACACACACACACACACACACACACACACACACAAAATCTATGATTCACCAAACTGTAAAGGGCTTGGCCTCTGATTGCCTGAAAGTCTAAAGAACTTGGTCTCTGACTCGCCAGGAGTGTAAAGGACTTGCTCTCTGATTCACTAAAAGTTTAAAGGACTTAGCCTCTGATTCACCAAAAGTTTAAAAAGACTTAGTATCTGATTCAACAAAATTGTAAAGTACTTGGTCTCTGGTTCACCAAAAACTGTAAAGGAGCTGGTCTCTGATTCACCAAAAGTGTAAAGGACTTAGTCTCTGATTTGTAAAAAGTCTAAAGAACTCAGTCCCTGATTCACTAAAAGTGTAAAGGACTCAGTACCTGGTCACTAAAAGTCTAAAGGACTCGGTGTCTGATTCGCTAAAAGTGTAAAGGACTAAAGTCTCTGATTCACCAAAAGTGTAAAGGACTTGGTCTCTGATTCACCAAAAGTGTAAAGGACTTGGTCTCTGATTCACCAAAAGTGTAAAGGACTTGCTCTCTGATTCACCAAAAGTGTAAAGGACTTGGTCTCTGATTCACCAAAAGTGTAAAGGACTCAGTCTCTGATTCACCAAAAGTGTAAAGGACTTGGGTCTCTGATCCACCAAAAGTGTAAAGGACTTTGTCTCTGATTCACTAAAAGTGTGAAGGATTTGGTCTGTGATTCACCTTCGCTCCGTATCTTCCAGACAAACCAGACCAATGTAGTTAGGGGGTCAGAGCTGGGATTGTTTTAAGTAGATGCCAACATTGTTTACCTTTTTATGCACTGTTTAAATTAATGTTTTTGTTAAATTATACTTTGAAAATGTTAGTGTTTATATTACCGACCATCCCCCCTCCTCCTTACACACACAGGCGGGCGCACGCGCGCGCACACACACACGCACGCATGCACTCACACATACACACGCACGCGCGCATGCACGCACTCTTTAAGCTCTCTCTCTGTCTGTCTCTCTCTCTCTCTCTCTCTCCTCTCTCTCTCTCCTCTCTCTCTCTCCAACCCCGTTCTCTCTCACACTCACTCTTTCCAGTCCTTGCAGAATAAAATTACTTTTCCATTCTCGCCAACTGATGACTAATCGTGTTCTGTTGTGTACATGCGTATGGGACTGTTGAGACTATATGTCTGCGAGCCAAGTTGTTTTTGTTTGTGTGTTTGTTTTGATTTGTTTGTTTTGCTGTCCCATCTTCTGTGCCACCTCAGTGGCGGTGCACCCATGCCGCTCATTCCGACACACCGTCCACAGCCACAGCCCGGTCAGTCCAGCGCAGCCCCGGCACCGGCAATCCACAGGGAGTTAATGTCAAGTCGTTAAGAGGCAACCCACCGGAGGAGACACTGCACTGCTGCCGAGTCACTTCGGTGGTGTTCAGTGGCGCCTGTTCTGATCCAACATACGCAGGACACCACCTACTAAGCCCCCTACTGACGACAATAATTGCTTAGTCGCGGAGCCGGCGTGAGTGAGCTCTCTCTCCGGAGGGCGCCATAGAGTCCATCCAACGACAGCCCCCATGGACTCGCTAATACCGGTGACCCCGACGGAATCAAACCAAGGCCACAGATGTGGATGGGACATCAAAACTGAGGTCACCATGAGAACAGGGCTGAGACTTTTTTTTATGCTGATCGATGAGGATGATGAAGATGATGCTACGGATTTCCATTCGGTCTGAGACTGCATGACAGGACAGGGCTGTACTCTACGCTTCCTTTCATAATATATTCCAGCGTCAAACAGGCCAAAGAGATACAGACACATGTAGTTGTTGGTCAGGAAATTTGAGCAACACTCAGAGACGCATCCATTAAGTGGATGAAACTCGACTGTGTGGTCCCAGTCTTCCCAACTAAGCCCATAGCAAACTCAACTCTGGGTAGGAGCCGGTCGTGGCAGAAAAATCCCACATGACGATGGGAATCGAACCCACGACCTCCCAGCCAGGAGTCCGCAACGCTAACCACTTCACCTGGTGTTTGTTTGCTTGTTCTCATCCAGTGCACTTAGTTTTTCCAATGAACTTAAACAGAAGACAGGCAACTTTTATGTGTACGTAGCTTCAAAGTGATGCCGCTTCTGCCCAAATTCCCTTTGCACAGATTTGAACCTGAAGCCCACAGAAGGAAAGACAAGGCACAGAAGGAAAGGGGGAACGTTCTCTATGACTGCAGTGATGGGGCATGTCATTCGTTTACCGTGGATTACTCTTTCTTTGCTGTCAACTCTATTCGTCTTACCGCGTCACTTCAGTTGATTTTTCTTTTTTTAAGCCAGTGAAGACATAGATGTTTTTACCGTGTACCGTAGAGGACGCCACTAACAGCTGATGACCATGGCCGTTAGACTCTAGTGCTGCCCACACCACACTGCTGACGTCAGATGATGGCCATGGCCGTTAGACTGTAGCACCGCCCACACCACACTGCTGACGTCAGCTGATGGCCACGGCTGTTAGACTGTAGCACTGCCCACACCACACTGCTGACGTCAGCTGATGGCCATGGCTGTTAGACTGTAGCACCCGCCCACACCACTGCTGACGTCAGCTGATGGCCATGGCTGTTAGACTGTAGCACCGCCCACACCACACTGCTGACGTCAGCTGATGGCCATGGCTGTTAGACTGTAGCACTGCCCGCACCACACTGCTGACGTCAGCTGATGGCCATGGCTGTTAGACTGTAGCACCGCCCACACCACACTGCTGACGTCAGCTGATGGCCATGGCTGTTAGACTGTAGCACTGCCCGCACCACACTGCTGACGTCAGCTGATGGCCATGGCTGTTAGACTGTAGCACCGCCCGCACCACACTGCTGACGTCAGCTGATGGCCATGGCTGTTAGACTGTAGCACTGCCCGCACCACACTGCTGACGTCAGCTGATGGCCATGGCTGTTAGACTGTAGCACTGCCCACATCACACTGCTGACGTCAGCCATGGTCGTTAGACTGTAGCACTGCCCACACCACACTGCTGACGTCAGCTGATGGCCATGGCCGTTAGACTGTAGCGCTGCCCACACCACACTGCTAACGTCAGCCATGGCCGTTAGACTGCCCACACCCACACTCCTGACGTGCAACTGCTGCCGGCCAGGCTGGGACCATACTTCATGCGTGAGATCGAGGTTTACGGCAGCAACCAAATGAATAGTCAGAAGCATGCAGGAACGTTGTTATTAGGATTTTAAGTCCGAACTTTACCAACCCTCCCCCCGCCCCCACTCCCTACCCCTCCCCGTCCCCTCCACCAGCTGTCATCTTACGTCCCACCTCTGTGGCATGGCAACCACGCGGCTCTGTCTGGCCCCAGCGTCCACAGCCACACCCAGACCGGTCCCGCCACAGCCCCAGCACCAGCAGTCAACAGGGAGCAGTCGGTGTCAAGTCGTCAAGAGGCAACCCACCGGAGGAGACACTGCACCTCGGTGGTGTTCAGTGGCGCCTGTTCTGATCCAGCATACGCAGGACACCACTTGCTAATCCCCCTAGTGATGACAACGAATCCTTTGGTCGAGGAGCAAGCATGAGTGAGCTCTCCCTCCGGAGGGCACCACCTCGTCTGTCCAACGACAGTCCCCATGAATATCATTGACCAGTGGTCATTTTGGCCCAAATTCACTGTTTGACAGCTAGTTAGTGTAGAACGAGTTCATGTGAACAATTTATGACGTTTCTGACAAGTGGTCAGTGTCATTGACCAGTGGTCATTTTGACCCAATTTCGACATCAGAAATTGTTCACATGAACTCGTTCTTCACTAATTGGCAGTCAAACAGTGAAATAAGGCAAAAATTACCACTGGTCAAGGACACTCACCACTGGTCAGCAACGTCATAAATTGTTCACCTAAACTCGTCCTACACTAACTAGCTGTCAAACAGTAAATTTGGGCCAAAATGACCACTGTTCATTGATGGTGACCACTGGTCAGAAACGTCATAAATTGTTCACATAAAACTCGTTCTACACTAATGGGCCAAATGACCATCGATCAGTGACCCTGGATGGTATTAATACTAAGAAAGAGGACATAATTTCACACAGGGATCATTTCACTAGACAGTCGCAACGCCAAGCTACTAACTTCTGAAACGTTACTAGCACTACTATCTTCTGAAAACACTACTATAATTTTCATAAGTTAGTAGTATTACTATTATCTTATGAAAATTATAGTACTTAGTGTTTTCAGAAGACAGTAGTACTAGTGTTTTCAGAAGACAGTAGTACTAGTAACGTTTCAGAAGTTAGTCGCTTGACACGTGCCGTTGTGATTATGTGCCATTCTATCCACGTGCCTTTTTGTGTCCAATGACACAACCCCCGTTCCGAACCGAAAACAGCCACGTCCATTAACAAAATGCGTTGATTACTCTCTTGAAAACACCAGAAAGCCCCACTGATAGTAATTGTAGTTTATAAAACCGAAAGTTTGTCTTGACAAAGCACAGTCAATCAAAACACGTGGAATGTTCCAGAAAATACAATACCCGCGACGTGGTAGGCCAGCAGCTGCTGAAAAGGCAGGGAATATTCAAGAAACAATTTTTTGGAAGCTTCTAACATTTCCTGGAAGGTCGTGAGACTCTCAGGCATTGCGCGAATCATAACGTCGCCTGCGCTTACGTCATCTTGAAAAGTTACGTCACGTAAGGGGAAGAAAAAGAACGAAAAATAAAAGTCTACAGAAAAACGCGACCATAAAGGATCTAAAGCAAAGAAGGATGTAAGGCAGACTCGAATCGTTTGTCAGAACGAAAGACCGACTGTTGGTGTTCATCTATATCAGAGATCAAAGAGGAGAGGATAAGTATTTCGCGTGGTTTTCCAACTGTTCGCTCTTGCTCTGCTCCTCTGCTCGTTTGATTTATGTCTTTGACCGAGGAGTGACAGCGTTGTTGGACCATCCTGCACGCCAAAGCAGCTGTCGGGCGACGGTTGGTTGGTTGGTTGGTTGGTTGGTCGGTGACTAGTTGGCTGGTTTGTTCATTTATCGTCTGTTCATTGACGTTGATGTGTGTGTGTGTGTGTGTGTGTGTGTGTGTGTGTGTGTGTGTGTGTGTACTTTCCCTACTTAAACCCGGGTTTAGCGAGCGGAGAGTGTTTTTTTTTTTAACCTACGTTTTTTTCTTCTTCTTTTCTTTTTTTTTTGTAAACCCAATTTGGTTTTTGTATAGATCTTGGCTTTTTTTTTTTTTTTTTTTTACTGTTGGAAACATTTCGGAAAATAATCTACATCTTCTGAATGACTGATTTATAAAATGAAACTTTACATTTCCAGAGAACATTTCCCTCCCCCCCCCCCCCCCCCCCCCCCCCCGATTCAAATTTTTACACCTCATTAAAAAGAAAATGTTTAAAGTTGGTAAATATTCTAGTGGACGCAAAGCGAGCCAGAGCAGGAACCCGAACAGGTCGCTCAGCCCACAACAAGGGGAACACTCACTGTGAGCATCCCTGCTCGCCACAGACAGCTGTCAGACTGATCACCCCCCCCCCCCGCTCCCCCCACACACACACACACACACACACACACACACACACACCACACACACACACACACACACAGTGAATCACTAATTACAACAGGGGTAAACCAGAGAGAGTGAACGTTGATCTCACCTACTCTGATCCTAAGGTTCGCGGTCATCCAGCTGCAACAGCCTCGTTTCATGCCTACCCCGGGTGTGCATGTTATCGCACAGCTAGGACAGCACCCCAAGATCAGCCGGGACCGGAACAGCTCAGCGATTGAGCGCCGGGGTTGCGGGTTCGAATCTCCGCCGGGCCGTTTTGGTACAGGGGGATTTTTCCCTCGGAGTTAACATTGGTTCTGACTCCATTCCCCATATAGTCCTTCGAACGAGACTGTAAACCGAGGTTCCGTGTGTGAACGCACGCACAACATCTTGCACACACGTAAAATCCCATCACCAACTTTCAGAAGAGAAGGCCAGTTTGGCCGTTGGTATGGATGACACGTTACACATAGCATGCACCTTCCCCGAAGATGGAGTATGGCAGCCTTAATGGCAGGATAAAAACGGTCATACACACACAACTCCACTCCCTTTCGTGGGTAGATGGGATTAATCCTTGCCTGTCTATTTAGGGAGTGTCCGCAGGAGCATCAGCCTGCGTACGCAAAAAAAAAAAAAAAAAGGAAAAAAAGGCCTGCCTGAACAGAAGGTGGACCAGTCACCGGCAACAAGAGAGAGATGAACTGTTCTCTCCAACGTCAGATAAGTTCTGATCTTCCAAGTGGACTCCAAATCAGTTCTTCCAGAACTTTCCCTCTCTTAATGGTGACAGAAAGAGTGGGAACACAAGCCAGCTGGAACTGAATTTGTGAAATGGATTTGAACACTTCACCCCTGTGTAAACAAGTACAAGTGATGTGTGAAAGTGCACTTCTCTTGCGTCCGTTTTTTGTTGTTGTTGTTCATTCAGTATTGAATGTCTGAGCATTCTGTCTCTCGGAGCTACAAGTACTTTTAAGTGTACAAGCCTAAGGACAATTATTCCTGAGCCACTCTTGAGTAGTTTTAACAGTCCCGAGAGAAAAAGAAAATGGAATGACTAACACCGGAAAGATGCTCCTTCCATCACTAGTAAGAGAGGGGGTGGAGGCGAAATTTTAACATAACTCTATTAGAGAAACTGTTCCAAGTCCTTCCATTAAAGGACAACACTGACCACTCCCAACTCTCGTCATAATCATCATCATCATCATCATCTCATCATCAATCATCATCATCATTATCACCACCACCATCACCATCATCATCATCAGCAGCATCATCATCATCATCATCATCATCATCATCAAACCACCACCATCATCATCATCATCATCATCATCATCATCATCATCATCACCATCATCACCATCAAATGATATTTTACATGTTCTACATTAACCTCTGAGACATGTAGACAGATGGACAGACAGAGATGATC
>CM031614.1:64705286-64712786 GCA_018398815.1 Conus ventricosus
GGACTGTATTCTGAACAGCCCATGTTACGTCGAGCAAGCTCCATTCGTTTTCAAGAAAACTCAACCCTCAGTGAATTGTGGGAGGGGAATTTCCGATCGGGTACTATACCCAGCCCTGGCCTAGGATCACAATGACGATCTGTGCAACAATGAAGACCTGCCATTGCGCAGCATCACGTTACCAGACAGTGCTGTCAAAATAAGAGATTGTTCGTGAGAAAAGAAGCAAACTTAAGCAGCACGTGATAGGGACCACAAGAAATTGAGGTCTGAGCGGGTGAAAGTCTCTCAAAACTACGAAAGATCTTGTTGCAGCTGGTTTGAAATCAACCAGAGAGAGAGAGAGAGGGAGAGGAGAGAGGTTTCATTTCAGACGTTTCAGATACGTTTTTATTGACAATGGCTTACATACAGCCTTTGTGTCCCGGGGGTTTACATTAGTATTTGCAGCACCGAAAAAATGTAACGCAAAGAAACAAAACTGTGTAACTGATTACGTACATATTAATGTTAAGACTCGAAGCCATGGAGAGAGAGAGAGAGTGAGAGAGAGAGAGAGAGAGAGAGAGAGAGAGAGAGAGAGAGAGAGAGAGAGAGAGAGAGAGAGAGAGAGAGAGAGAGAGAGAGAGAGAGACAATGACAATGACAATGACAATTTTATTGAGTAAAAAAGATGTTCATTTCAAGGGGATCAACACAAAAATCTATTCAATTTTGTAATAGGTCCTACGTTAGGTGATATTGATTCTCTCTCAGAGGGGAGAGAACTAATATTATTCAGTAAACATGAAAATGAGGTTAACCCCAAACACTAAATCAGATTTTTTTTAATAACACAAGAAATATTAAATATCTAATGTTGGTTTCAAAAGTTCATTTCTCTTTTCATTCCATCATTATATTTCAAACCATAATAGTCTGTATTGTGCATTGTACATTTTGTACGGCGTCAAAAAATCTCCCATCTAAGGAACATAACTCTGTTCAGTCGTAACACCAGACAATACGTGTCGACAGTAGAAATAGACCTTTGCTGCTTATAGTGTACTTTTTCTCGCTTATGGTCTAAGTCAATATTGATGTACTTTTTCTCGCTTATGGTCTAAGTCAATATTGATGTACTTTTTCTCGCTTATGGTCTAAGTCAATATTGATGGAGTATCTGGCAATCTGATTTCGATGAAGTGTCTAGCCATCTATTTCCATGAAGTATCTAGCCATCTAATTTCGATGAAGTGTCTAGCTATCTAATTTTGATGAAGTACCTAGCCACCCAATTTCGATGAAGTATCCAGCCATCTGTATCTAGCCATCTGATTTTGATGAAGTATCCAGCCATCTGATTTTTACGTAAGCATATAATGAGGAGAAACAGGTTTGATATTTTTACTGTTACTGCTTTGTCAGTAGTAGCAGCAGTTATAGCAGCAGCATCTTCGTCAAAAACAATATGCAAATGACCATAACAATTTCGATCATAATTGTTGCTGCTGCTGCTGGTTCAACAATAGCAAGCTGCTGTTGTAGCGGCAGTGGCAGCAGTATCAGTATTCAACAGCAGTATCAACAATATCAAACAGCAGTGTAAACAATATTAAACGCCAGTATAAGCATGATTAAACAGGGGATCGTATTGATTATCACCGTTAAGAGCACTCTGCTTCGTTCTACAGTTAAAAAGCACACACAATTCATGAACGGTTAACACTAATGTGCCTCGATCTAACTTGCAAAACTGACGTCTGTTTGTTCCTGTAGAGAGTGACGTGTTGTTGCTGTGTGGGCGGCGGCGGTTGTAGTTGATGCTGTCGTAGTCGCTGCAGTTGACTTTAGACGCTCTCAATATTTAATTCCTCTCTGACTTGTGAGTATCGTGGTAAGACTGTTACAGTTCATCTGGTCATTGCTTCAGTAAGACACTGGATTTGAATTTTCAACGACTTTCCTCGAATGGTAAAACAACAAGAACTCACAATTTTGTGCTATAAACATTTTGTTGTGAATACACACCATTACCAAAAAAAAAAAAAAAAAAAGTCCTTTTCACTTTCTTTCCTAGTCCATTTCTTTAACTTTCGCCCCTGTCTTACTCTCCCTCACTCATCCCAACTTCCTGTCTTACTCTCCCTCACTCATCCCCAACTTCCTGTCTTACTCTCCCTCACTCATCCCAACTTCCTGTCTTACTCTCCCTCACTCATCCCCAACTTCCTGTCTTACTCTCCCTCACTCATCCCCAACTTCCTGTCTTACTCTCCCTCACTCATCCCCAACTTCCTGTCTTACTCTCCCTCACTCATCCCCAACTTCCTGTCTTACTCTCCCTCACTCATCCCCAACTTCCTGTCTTACTCTCCCTCACTCATCCCAACTTCCTGTCTTACTCTCCCTCACTCATCCCAACTTCCTGTCTTACTCTCCCTCACTCATCCCCAACTTCCTGTCTTACTCTCCCTCACTCATCCCCAACTTCCTGTCTTACTCTCCCTCACTCATCCCCAACTTCCTGTCTTACTCTCCCTCACTCATCCCCAACTTCCTGTCTTACTCTCCTCACTCATCCCCAACTTCCTGTCTTACTCTCCCTCACTCATCCCCAACTTCCTGTCTTACTCTCCCTCACTCATCCCCAACTTCCTGTCTTACTCTCCTCACTCATCCCCAACTTCCTGTCTTACTCTCCCTCACTCATCCCCAACTTCCTGTCTTACTCTCCCTCACTCATCCCAACTTCCTGTCTTACTCTCCCTCACTCATCCCCAACTTCCTGTCTTACTCTCCCTCACTCATCCCCAACTTCCTGTCTTACTCTCCTCACTCATCCCCAACTTCCTGTCTTACTCTCCCTCACTCATCACCAACTTCCTGTCTTACTCTCCCTCACTCATCACCAACTTCCTGTCTTACTCTCCCTCACTCATCACCAACTTCCTGTCTTACTCTCCTCACTCATCCCCAACTTCCTGTCTTACTCTCCCTCACTCATCCCAACTTCCTTTTCTTGTTTCTCAATTTCGTCTGTATTTCCCGACTCCCAATGTTGTTGTTGTCGGTGTTTTCTTGTTTTCTTTTCTTTCTTTTTTTATCATCTAATTAAGTAATTTATTGACCCCTTTCATTCTTCATTTTCTGTTTATGTTGTATTGCTGTGTGATTTTTTCTATCTTCATTTTTCTCTTTCGTTCGTCCCTCGATCGGTTGCCTCCTATCAACTGCTTGTTGTACTATACTCCTACTTCTGCTTGTTGACATACCCTACAACTGCTTGTTGTACATCCACTCATACAACTGCTTGTTGTACATATCCTTACAACTGCTTGTTGTACACCCTCACTTACAACTGTTGTTTACCACACTCTTACAACTGTTGTGTACATACTCCTTACAACTGCTTGTTGTACTACTCCTACATACACTTGTTGTACTACTCCTTCATATGCTTGTTTACATACTCCTTACCAAGCTTGTTGTACATCTCCCTTACAACTGCTTGTTGTACCTACTCCTTACCCAACTGCTTGTTGTACATACTCCTTACAACTGTTGTTGTACATACTCCTTACAACTGCTTGTTGTACATACTCCTTACAACTGCTTGTTGTACATACTCCTTACAACTGCTTGTTGTATCATACTCCTTACAACTGCTTGTTGTACATACTCCTTACAACTGCTTTTTGTACATACTCCTTACAACTTTGTTGTACATACTCCTTCACAACAGCCTTGTTGTACATACTCCTTACAACTGCTTGTTTGTACATACTCTTACAACTGTTGTTTACATACTCCTTACAACTGCTTGTTGTACTACTCCTATACAACTGCTTGTTGTACATACTCCTTACATGCTTGTTGTACATACTCCTTACAACTGCTTGTTGTACATACTCCTTACAATCTGCTTGTTGTACATACTCCTTACAACTGCTTGTTTGTACATACTCCTTAAAACTGCTTTGTTGTACATACTCCTTAAACTGCTTGTTGTAACATCTCCTTACAACTGCTTGTTGTACATACTCCTTACAACTGCTTGTTGTACATACTCCTTACAACTGCTTGTTGTACATACTCCTTACAACTGCTTGTTGTACATTCCTTACAACTGCTTGTTGTACATACTCCTTACAACTGCTTGTTGTACATACTCCTTACAACTGCTTGTTGTACATACTCCTTACAACTGCTTGTTGTACATACTCCTTACAACTGCTTGTTGTACATACTCCTTACAACTGCTTGTTGTACATACTCCTTACAACTGCTTGTTGTACATACTCCTTACACAGCTTGTTGTACATACTCCTTACAACTGCTTGTTGTACATACTCCTTACAACTGCTTGTTGTACATACTCCTTACAACTGCTTGTTGTACATACTCCTTACAACTGCTTGTTGTACATACTCCTTACAACTGCTTGTTGTACATACTCCTTACAACAGCTTGTTGTACATACTCCTTACAACTGCTTGTTGTACATACTCCTTACAACTGCTTGTTGTACATACTCCTTACAACTGCTTGTTGTACATACTCCTTACAACTGCTTGTTGTACATACTCCTTACAACTGCTTGTTGTACATACTCCTTACAACTGCTTGTTGTACATACTCCTTACAACTGCTTGTTGTACATACTCCTTACAACTGCTTGTTGTACATACTCCTTACAACTGCTTGTTGTACATACTCCTTACAACTGCTTGTTGTACATACTCCTTACAACTGCTTGTTGTACATACTCCTTACAACTGCTTGTTGTACATACTCCTTACAACTGCTTGTTGTACATACTCCTTACAACTGCTTGTTGTACATACTCCTTACAACTGCTTGTTGTACATACTCCTTACAACTGCTTGTTGTACATACTCCTTACAACTGCTTGTTGTACATACTCCTTACAACTGCTTGTTGTACATACTCCTTACAACTGCTTGTTGTACATACTCCTTACAACTGCTTGTTGTACATACTCCTTACAACTGCTTGTTGTACATACTCCTTACAACTGCTTGTTGTACATACTCCTTACAACTGCTTGTTGTACATACTCCTTACAACTGCTTGTTGTACATACTCCTTACAACTGCTTGTTGTACATACTCCTTACAACTGCTTGTTGTACATACTCCTTACAACTGCTTGTTGTACATACTCCTTACAACTGCTTGTTGTACATACTCCTTACAACTGCTTGTTGTACATACTCCTTACAACTGCTTGTTGTACATACTCCTTACAACTGCTTGTTGTACATACTCCTTACAAACTGCTTGTTGTACATACTCCTTACAACTGCTTGTTGTACATACTCCTTACAACTGCTTGTTGTACATACTCCTTACAACTGCTTGTTGTACATACTCCTTACAACTGCTTGTTGTACATACTCCTTACAACTGCTTGTTGTACATACTCCTTACAACTGCTTGTTGTACATACTCCTTACAACTGCTTGTTGTACATACTCCTTACAACTGCTTGTTGTACATACTCCTTACAACTGCTTGTTGTACATACTCCTTACAACTGCTTGTTGTACATACTCCTTACAACTGCTTGTTGTACATACTCCTTACAACTGCTTGTTGTACATACTCTTACAACTGCTTGTTGTACATACTCCTTACAACTGCTTGTTGTACATACTCCTTACAACTGCTTGTTGTACATACTCCTTACAACTGCTTGTTGTACATACTCCTTACAACTGCTTGTTGTACATACTCCTTACAACTGCTTGTTGTACATACTCCTTACAACTGCTTGTTGTACATACTCCTTACAACTGCTTGTTGTACATACTCCTTACAACTGCTTGTTGTACATACTCCTTACAAACTGCTTGTTGTACATACTCTTACAACTGCTTGTTGTACATACTCCTTACAACTGCTTGTTGTACATACTCCTTACAACTGCTTGTTGTACATACTCCTTACAACCTGTCTTGCTTTGTACATACTCCTTACAACTGCTTGTTGTACATACTCCTTACAATGCTTGTTGTACATACTCCTTACAACTGCTTGTTGTACATACTCCTTACAACTGCTTGTTGTACATACTCCTTACAACTGCTTGTTGTACATACTCCTTACAACTGCTTGTTGTACATACTCCTTACAACTGCTTGTTGTACATACTCCTTACAACGCTTGTTGTACATACTCCTTACAACTGCTTGTTGTACATACTCCTTACAACTGCTTGTTGTACATACTCCTTACAACTGCTTGTTGTACATACTCCTTACAACTGCTTGTTGTACATACTCCTTACAACTGCTTGTTGTACATACTCCTTACAACTGCTTGTTGTACATACTCCTTACAACTGCTTGTTGTACATACTCCTTACAACTGCTTGTTGTACATACTCCTTACAACTGCTTGTTGTACATACTCCTTACAACTGCTTGTTGTACATACTCCTTACAACTGCTTGTTGTACATACTCCTTACAACTGCTTGTTGTACATACTCCTTACAACTGCTTGTTGTACATACTCCTTACAACTGCTTGTTGTACATACTCCTTACAACTGCTTGTTGTACATACTCCTTACAACTGCTTGTTGTACATACTCCTTACAACTGCTTGTTGTACATACTCCTTACAACTGCTTGTTGTACATACTCCTTACAACTGCTTGTTGTACATACTCCTTACAACTGCTTGTTGTACATACTCCTTACAACTGCTTGTTGTACATACTCCTTACAACTGCTTGTTGTACATACTCCTTACAACTGCTTGTTGTACATACTCCTTACAACTGCTTGTTGTACATACTCCTTACAACTGCTTGTTGTACATACTCCTTACAACTGCTTGTTGTACATACTCCTTAACAACTGCTTGTTGTACATACTCCTTACAACTGCTTGTTGTACATACTCCTTACAACTGCTTGTTGTACATACTCCTTACAACTGCTTGTTGTACATACTCCTTACAACGCTTGTTGTACATACTCCTTACAACTGCTTGTTGTACATACTCCTTACAATGCTTGTTGTACATACTCCTTACAACTGCTTGTTGTACATACTCCTTACAACTGCTTGTTGTACATACTCCTTACAACTGCTTGTTGTACATACTCCTTACAACTGCTTGTTGTACATACTCCTTACAACTGCTTGTTGTACATACTCCTTACAACTGCTTGTTGTACATACTCCTTACAACTGCTTGTTGTACATACTCCTTACAACTGCTTGTTGTACATACTCCTTACAACTGCTTGTTGTACATACTCCTTACAACTGCTTGTTGTACATACTCCTTACAACTGCTTGTTGTACATACTCCTTACAACTGCTTGTTGTACATACTCCTTACAACTGCTTGTTGTACATACTCCTTACAACTGCTTGTTGTACATACTCCTTACAACTGCTTGTTGTACATACTCCTTACAACTGCTTGTTGTACATACTCCTTACAACTGCTTGTTGTACTATTTTACTCCTTACAACTGCTTGT
>CM031614.1:64717786-64733996 GCA_018398815.1 Conus ventricosus
CAGATGGCAGTCAGACCATCAATCACAGCCTTTCAGCCATGTTTCAGATGGCAGTCAGGGCATCAATCAGAGCCTTTCAGCCATGTTTCAGATGGCAGTCAGGGCATCAATCACAGCCTTTCAGCCATGTTTCAGATGGCAGTCAGGGCATCAATCACAGCCTTTCAGCCATGTTTCAGATGGCAGTCAGGGCATCAATCACAGCCTTTCAGCCATGTTTCAGATGGCAGTCAGGGCATCAATCACAGCCTTTCAGCCATGTTTCAGATGGCAGTCAGACCATCAATCACAGCCTTTCAGCCATGTTTCAGATGGCAGTCAGACCATCAATCACAGCCTCTCAGCCATGTTTCAGATGGCAGTCAGGGCATCAATCACAGCCTCTCAGCCATGTTTCAGATGGCAGTCAGACCATCAACCACAGCCTCTCAGCCATGTTTCCACAGATGGCAGTCAGACCATCAATCACAGCCTTTCAGCCATGCTTCAGATGTCACGAGTTTGTCACGAGGCCTACGACGTTTGACCCACCTAGGGTGGCGGAATTACTTATTTATTTATTGTCGTTAATGTGGCTTGTGGTGCGGTTGCACCTTTGTGTAGTTCAGCTCAACTTCGGTTTGCTTTCTCTCTTTCTCTCTCTTATTCCACTGCCCGTGCCATTCGTCCTGTAGGTTCACGGGTGGCTGGTACCTTTCTCTCGAACTTGCTGTCTATCGGCCTCTCGCCTGTCTTTTTACCTGTCGCACGTGCTTCGTTTCTTTTAGTTTGAAGTATGCTCACTCTGTGACGCAGCATGGCATGTTGGCCGCCATTGCTGAGGGAGGTTAGCTCTTCACTCGAGCGGAAGATGTCTCTGGGAGCGCCTGCTCCAGTCTTGGTTCTTCACCGTATCATCGAAAGTACAGTCGGTACTTTCAATTCCTGCAGTCGGCCTGTAGGAGGGGGACATCGCTTCTTCTGTTTGGGAACCTTTTTCCTCGTCCTTGATGGACGGGGGCCCAGAGAGAGTCTTTTGGGCCCCCCCCTCTTTTTGGGTCCCCCCCGGGTACTGGAAAGCATCAGTTTCGGGGGTTTGGGGTTTGTTTTGGTTTTGTGTTGTTGGGCCGGCTTTTCTTCTTTTTTGCGAAATTTTTCTTTTGTTTTCGAAATTTTTTAAGAAAATTATTTTTGGGGGGGAAGGGCCCCTTTTCTCGGGTTTAAATTTAAATTTTTTAAAACCGGGCCCAATTCAAAAATTTTTCCAAAATTTTTTTTTCCCTGTTTATGCATGGGGGTTTTTGATGCGGTATTTGGGTTGGGGAGGGAGGGGGGAAACCGGGGTAAATTCAGGGTTGGAATTGCTTGGTCCCGCTCGTCCGCCCCTGTCCCCATTTCGCCGGACTTTTTTCCTTCGGCCCGTTGTTTTTTGTGTGCAAGGGAACGAGTTTTATGTTCGCGAGCGGGGCCGTACGCTTGTTTTGTTTCTTTTCGGTCCCCGTGGTTGGAAAATTTGTTTTTTTTAAAAATTTTTTTTTATAAAATGTGACAATTATGCCATTAAATTTTATTTTTTGAAATTGGGGTGGGGGTTTAAAAAGCGATGGTCGTTTGTTTTGGTTATTTCCTAAAAAAGGCAAATTTTTTTAAATGGGAGTGAGAGAAGGGTGAAGAAAATTTTCTTTTTTTAATTTTTAATTTTTTTTTTAAAACCTGTTTTGGTTTTTTTTTTAAATTTTTGCAGTCGGGTTTTTCCCGCGGGGGTTGAGAAGACCCTTAGTAACCCCTTCTTTTCCCCTTTTTCTTCTTTAGTTTTTTTTCCCCCCCCTGGGGGCCCTTCATGCGAAGGTTGGGGGTTAAAAGGTTTGACATTTTTGGTAGCCCCGGGAATGGAGGGCCGGGGTTCCCAGCCCTTCCCCCCCCCCCCCCCCCCCCACTTTTCCCCCCCTTTGGGGGGGGGCTTACCGGAAGTCCGGCCCTTGGGGCACTGTTTTTTCCCCCCCCCCCCCCCCCCCCCCCCCCCCCCCCCCCCCCCCAAACCCCCCCCCACCCCCCCCCCCCCCCTTCCCCCCCCCCCCCCCCCCCCTCCCCCCCCCCCCCCCCCCCCCCCCCCCCCCCCACCCCCCCCCCCCCCCCCCCCCCCCCCTCGGGACGCCCCTCTTCACTGCCGGGTTTTTGAATCGAGGGGGGTGGGGCTTTGAGGGGTCCCCTGCGAAAAACCGCCCCAGCTGGGGCACCTAGTGGGGGCCCGGGTTGCCCCCAGTGGACTGGACGGGGGGCAGGGGTGGGACGAACTCCATGGTTTTAGAAGGGATCGATGCGGGAAAATTTTTTTTTTAAAATTGTGTATTGTTTTTGTGCTGGAAAATGCTTTTAAATTGGGTTTGTGTACGTGTAAGGTAAAGTTTTTAAAATTTGTCCCAGGTTGGTGTGTTTGGAGTCCCTTGGGATTGTGATTGTGCATGTTGTGTGGTTGGAATGTTGATTGGATTGTGCATGTTGTGTGTTTTGGGAAATTGCTTATTTTATGAAGGGGGTGTGTTGGTGTGAAAAAATGGGGTGTTTTCGTATCTTTTTGTGGGGGGCTCTTGCGGGGGCCGTGAAAAAGGTCAGTCACCCCTTCATCCCAACCTAGACCAAACCCTGTGGGGAAAAGACCCCCCAAAGGGGTTTCGGTGGGTGAAAATTGTGGGGGCTGGCCCGGGATTTGAAGGGCTCTGACTGTCTCTTCTTTTCGCGGTGAAACCTTTTTATTTTTGTCTTTTTTTGTTTGTTTAGTCAGTTTGTCGGGGGTTTTTCGTGGGGGGTTTGGGGCTGGGTGCCCTTTGGGAAAGGGGGGTTTTTTGTGGCCCCTGAGGGAAAAACCCCGGTGTGCCCGGGAAAAAGGTCGAGGTAAAGACCGAGGGGAGTCGCCCGCGCCCGCCCCTTTTCCCCCGGGGTACCTCCGCAGGTAGGGCCCTTTAAAGTTTTGGGCCTTTTTTCTGTTGCCCCCCTCAGTTTTCCCATTCCTGTTTTGATTTTCCCAAATTTTTTGGGTTTTTTTTTTACCGGGTTTTTGAGAAACAGGGGGTTGTTTCGGACGTTAGTTTTTTCATTTTTTTTTTTTTTTCTTTTTTCCCCCCTCCCCGGTTTCCCCGTTTGCCTGTTTGTTTTTCCGGCCACCCCACCGCACTGTTGACTTTGCTTTTGGAAAGCGCGGTGTTCCCAGGGGGGGGGCACCCCGGACTTTTTTTTTTTTTTTTTTGGGGAGGCCCCCCCCCACTGTTGTCGTGTTGTAGGCGCGGTGTTGCCAGGGGGGGCCCAGCCGGAACTTGTCCCACACACGCACCCACACACATACACACATATAAAACAAAACCCTAAAATTTTTTTTTTAAGGGGAAAATTGTTTTTTCCCCCGGGTTTTTGGGAATAACTGTAGGATATGGGTTTTCGGGGCAAACGTCGGTGCTGGTGGTATGGGGGACGGGGGGGGCGTCAAAGGGAAAAAGGGTATTCAAAAATTTTTAATTTAGTTCCCTATTTTTAGTCCCCGTACTTCGATAGGGAAAATTGTACTTATTCGTGCTGTGAGGTAGTCCGGGTATTTTTAATACCCTTCGGGGGGGGTCTTCCTGTCGGACCCCAATGGCACTTCCGTGGGAAAGGTTTAGAGCTAGCGAAGCAACTGGGGGGCTTCTGTTGAGTCGCAGAGCCCAAAAACCTTTCCCCTTCCAGGTTTCCCCCTCGTGGGGGTTTTCCCCCGGGGGGGGACTTTCCTCATAGAAAAGGGTGGGAGACCCAAGGGGGGTCAGAGGGGGCACCCTCCAGGTCGGGGAAGGGGAAAAATCCTTCCGGAAATTCCCCTCTGCCCGGGTTTTCCTTGAGCAGCAGCGAGGGGATGTTTCCAGGCGGGAAAACCCCTCCGTGGGGGAAAGAGGGGGGTTTGGGCCCGGAAAAACCTACGTGGGGAAGGGAAAGGGCCCCGTGGGGAAGACCCTAGACAGGAGGGAGGCTCTGCCCCGAGAGGAGCTAAACAAAACAGGAGATTCGGGCATGGGGGGAAGAGGTATTCTTCGTGGGGGAGGGGCTGCTAGAAGGGGGCCCAGCGAAAGGGGAAGAGGCTGTCAGGCGGGGAAGCCTTGTAGGAAAGGTGGGGGAAGAGGCTGCTCTGCGTAGGGAGGGATGGAAAAACTTTTTTTCCGGTCTCCCCCCATCGGAAAAGTAGGGGGGTTTTTCCAGGCAGGGGGATGGGGGTTAGGGGCCCCCAAATTTAAAAGTTTCCCAGGGGTTCCCAGCCCTAGTGAGGCTTTGGGTTTGGGTTCCCTGGAACATTTTGACAAGGTTGCTAGTTCATATAAATTTGCCCGAGGAACAGAAGGCTATGCCCCTTTTTTTTTGGGTTTATCGGGGTTCCCGGGCAAGGGATTTGTGTGGACTCTAAAACGAAGGGGGTTTCTTATGGGGGAATGAAATTTTGGCTCTGGGGTAACTTTTCCCCCTTCCCCGAGACGTACGGAGAAATTTCCCAGGCCCATAAAGGGAAGTTAACGACGGGGAACCTTCGTCATTTTTGGGTTAGGCTGCGCAAAACGCAAAGGGTACTGGCTTTCATTTGGCAAGTTGGAGTGGGGGAAATCTGTTCCTATTGAACAGCCCCCAACACTGGGTCCCAGATTTTGAGGCCCGGGAAATAGGCGAGACAACCCCCTCAGGATTTCGGGGGGCCCCTGCGATTAAACCCCGTGGGGTTGTTGCTGAAGCTCGCGGGGGTTTATGGGCATCGCCCCAATACGGAGGGAAAGCCCTCCACAGGTTTTTAGTGGGGGTTTAAGGCCCCGAGGGAACTCCCTAGCGGGGTAGTGGGAAAAAGGCGGGCAGTTCTTCGGGGATTTTTTCAGGGCCCCGACTGTGTTTTTTTTTGGGGTCGTCCTGGCCACTTAGGAAAGATTGCCCAAAAACCCGGGGGGCCCCTGGTGTGGGAGGGGGGGCCCTTTCCCTCGCCCTGTCCCTCGGTAACGGGGGTTCCATCCCAGTTTTGGTGTTTCCAGATTTTGCCCGTGTTTTCTCCGTTTTTGGGTTCCCTTTCCTTTGGGTGGGCCCCATCGGAATTCGGGGATCAACGATTTTTGTGGATAAAAATTTTGGTTTTCCCCCTGGGGCCCGGGGGGGGCGTATTTTATGATGTGTGGGGGTTTGGAGGCGGGGTTTTACCCCCAAACCCGTTTTTTGGGACTTTTTTCCCTTATCTCCACCCCCCTACTTTTGGGGGAAAAGGTAGGGGCCATCCGGTGGGAGCGCCCTTTTTTTCCCCTTTCTCATAGGGGAAAACGTCACCTTTGCTGGGCCCGAAAGTCAGTCCGTGCTTACGGATCTCCCCGTCGGCGGGGTGTGGGATTTCCCCACGCCCCAAAGTAAAAAGGGCAGGAACAGGAATTGCGCCCCCGTTCTCCGGGCCGATCTCTGACGATTTTTCTGGCCGGGCCCCCGATCCTGTCCCCCATGGCCCCGTTTCGGGCCCAGGGACTTGGATTTTTCCAACGCCTGCGACAACGGGTTTGGTCGTCCTGCTCAGTCTCCCCGACACCCCAAGGTGAGCTTTCAGCTCCACAAGTTGGTTTCCCTTTGGGGTTTTTTCCCCCAGGCAGTCGTTTTTTTGGCCCAAGCAGGGGGGTTGGTTTCCCCCAAAAAGTGAGAGGGGCTGTCCCCCGGGGCGGGCCCCCCGTTTCCCCCATGGGGGAAAGGGGGCTCCAAGGGAAATTCCGACCCCCCGGGGGAAGACGGACTTCTTCTCCCCCAGGGTAAACTCGATTTGGGGCATTTCCTGCCGCAGTTGCGATGTTGCCAACGGAAAACCCCTAGGGGTCGCTTGAAGCGTTTTCCCCTGGGGTTCAGTCCCTTAGTTGGGGACCCATTCAGAAAGGTGGGTTTTTTTGGACCTGGTGGGCCCCCTTTTTAAGGGCCACAAATCCGATGCGATTTCCCCGTACATTTGGTAGTGGTGGACTACGCGGATCGGTATCCAAAAGGGCGCCCCGCTTAGGACTATCGACCCCCCTATTGGCTGAACCCTTTTGGGCAGTTTTGGGACGCGCACGGGCCCGTGCCCAAAAAGATCCTTTCGGACCCGGGGGGGCCAAAATTTGTCCGAAGTCATGCAGGAGGTTTAAAAAAACTTGCTCAATTTCACAAGGAAAAACGTACCCTTTTTATTTTCTCAGGGGCCAATGGCCCCCTTTTCGAGCGTTTTTAAAGGGGGGTTGAAGCAGGTTTTTGGTCGGGCCTTTTTTGGGAGAACAACCTTGGGAAATGGGGGGTCGTTTCCCTTCCCGCCGTTTCCCGTTCGCTAAGGGAGGTTCCACAGGAAAGCATGCGGTTTTCCCCCTTTGAACTCCCCGTATGGCAGGGAAAAGGGCGGGACCCCCCAAAATCCTGAAGAAGGGTGTGGACCCACGAGATGTGGAAAAACCCTTTTTAAAAGGGGGAGAGTGATATGTGGTCGAAATTTCGCAAAACCCCTCCCCTGACACCCCCTTTCCGCTTGCCCCGCAACTTTACCCGGCAAAAACCAAAAAAAGGCTTTTATGACCGGGGGCCCGTGTTTTTTTGGGGGGAATGGTTTGAGCCAGGGTTGAGATGTTTTGCTTTCCTTCCAAAAAAAAAAACAAGTGCAGCTTGCCCTTGGCAGGGGGCCGTTCGTGGTCTGCCCGTGGGTGGGTGACTGGGGGTACCCTTTTGTTTTTGCGTGGGAAGGAACCCTGGGGATAAGCCAAAATCCGGGAAAGGGTACGTGCGAAAGGACCCCAGGGGCCCGGCAGGTTACAACCCCGTCGTTGTGGGGGAGAGGGGGCGGGTGGGGGGCACGGTTTTTCGGGGAAATAGGACATCCCCCCCCGTTTCTCTGTCGAGGAAGGTCGTGGCAGGATGTTTTTCTTCGGTTTTTTAACCTTTTCCCCAGAAAAGCTGACCCGCCCCCACGGGTTTTTGCCCGGGAGTTCCCGGAAAGGGGCTCTGATGGCCCCTGAAGTACCTTTTCGAATGTACACTGGATTTTACCCGAGACCCCCCTTAGGGTAAAACATACCCTCTGCTTTACTTCCGGGTCTGGGCCCTCCAGCAGGGGGTGAGGGAAAAGGTTGGGGTTGGGGGGGAATTTTTTTGTGGCCCAGTTCTCCATTCATCCCCCAAAACCCTTTTGGTAAAAAAGAAGGTTTGGGAAGATGAGGTTCTGCGTCGTTTTTCGGGTTTGATGAAATAAGGTTTTCCGGTTTGATTGAATACCGGGAAAGTGAAACCAAAAACTTGGGTCCCGGAGTCGGGCCAACCCATTTCTCTAAGGGGCGATTCCCCGCGAAGGGTAAATGGAAAATTCCCCCTGCGCAGAGGGGGAAAAAACCCAAAAAAAGGCATTCACGACGCCTGAAGGGCCCGTTCCAGTGGAAAAGTTTATGCCTTTTTGGCCCCCAAAAACTTTCCCGGGGCAATTTTTTGTTTGCCCTCATGCGACAAATTGGTTCTCCCTCCGATAGCCCGATTTGAACAATTTCTGGAAAGACCCCGCTACTAAACTCAGTAGATGGAGCTCCAGGTTTTTTGCCCCTCCGTCGTCTTTTTTCCTTCGTTTTTGGACCCAGGTTTAAAATGTTTGGGTCGTCCTTCCAAAAGTAAACTTGGTCAAGGCGAGATTTCCTTTTTTTGGGGCTTTAATTTTTCGGCCCGGGGTTTTTTTTGCTCCCGGGGGGGACAAGGGGACCCCCAAAATTGCAGGGGGCTAAACCTCCTTTGGTTTCCAAAAAGGGAAATTTCGGTTAAATTTCCCTTTGGGCTTGCGGGTTTCTACCGCAAGTTCATCATGACTTTTCCAAAAATTGGCCTTTTCCCCCAGACCTGACGAAGGGGAAAAAAAGCCAGAACGTCTGATTTGGGGGTGGGGAGTTTTCCCAACGGCTTTGGTTTTCCCTTGAAAACGGCCCCCATTTCTGCCCGTCCCGGCTTTTCCCCCATCCTAGTCTCCCTTTTGTCTGCGGATGATGCTTTGCGGGGGGGGATTGGGGCTGTGTTGCTACAAGATAGGGGGAAGGGGGACTCCAACCCCTTGCTTATTTCGAGCAAAAAAAAATATGCGCCGGGGACTAGGTACCACACGACGAAAAAAGAGTGTTTAGCCGTCGTGTGGGGGCATAAGGAAAAAAAAACCCCTACTTGTAGGCCGTGGTTTTTGCGGAGAGGATAAAAAAACCTCTCCAGTTACCTGGATCGGATCCGGCCCCGTTTAGTCGTCGAATTTATGGGTTGGGCAGTGGCCCGCAGAAATTAAAAGCGTTCACTTTCCCTCCCTATCAAGGGGTTTCCCGTTAAAACGGATGTGCTTTCTTAGCCCAGCTCCGTAGTCGAAATTTGGGAAAAACGGTCAGGGGAACTTTCCCCCCCAAACCCGGGTTTTTCCTCTTTTTCTCTTATCAGGTTTTTTGTGTCAGTTTTCACTTTTGTGATTTTTAACGGTTTGTGAAACACAGTGGTTCGGATTGGACTTTTTGGTTGGAAGGTTTGGGGGGTTGTTTGATAAATGTAGTATTATGTATTTCCCCGGGGTGATTTTTTATGTGGGAAAGTTTGTATTGGATTTTTCGTACTCTGTCGGACAGAGGGGGTTGGGGGTTGGTTCCCCTTGTTTTGAAATTTGCAATTTCCGTTTAAGGGTTTAAAAGGAGCCTGTATTAGAGAAACCCGATGCTTTTAGAAGGGGGGGTTTTTTCAAGAGTTTGTCACGGGCCTTTCGACGTTTTACCCAACCCCAGGGTGGCGGGGAAAATTTCCCTTTTTTATTTATTGTCGTTGTTTGTTGTTTTATCCGTCCCTTAATGTGGTTGTGGTGCGGTTTTCAAACCTTTTTTGTAGTTTGCTCAAAAATTGGTTTTGGGTTTCTTTTCTTTCTCTCTCTTTTTCCCCTGCCCGTGCTATTCGTTGTAGGTTCACGGGTGGCTTGGGACCTTTTTTCGAAATTTCTGTTTTCGGCCCCTCGCCTGTTTTTTTTTACCTGTGCCCCCGTGCTTCGTTTTTTTTTAGTTTGAAGTATGCTCCTCTGTGAGCCCCCCGCATGGCATGGGTTGGGCCCCCATTTTGAGGGAGGTTAGCTTTTTCACTCGAGCGGAAGAGTTCTGGGAGCGCCTCTCCAGTCTTGGTTCTTCACCGTACTCGAAAGTACAGGGCGGTTTCTTTCAATTCCCGCAGTCGGGCCGTAGGAGGGGGGGGCATGCTTTTTTGTTTCCGAACCCGTGCCTCTGTCCCCTCGACTGGACAGAGGGCCAAAAGAAAAGTGTTTGGGCCCGCCCCTTTTTGGGTTACCCCCGGGTAGTGGTAAGCATCAGTTTCGTGGATTTGGGTTTTTTGAGTTTGTTGGGTTTTTAAACCGGTTTTCTTCTTTTTGGGAATTTTCTTTTTTTTTCGAAATTGTTTAAAAAAATATTGTTTGAGACCCTTTTTTGGTTAATTCAATCTTTAAACCGGCCCCTTCTAAAATTATTTCCCAAAAATTTTTTTCTCCTGGGTTTTGATTGGGGATGCGGTGTCGGTGGGGGGAAAGGGGAGGGGAAAAACCCGGTGATTCAGGGTTGGAACTTTTTTTGGGCTCGCTCGTTTCCCCCCCGGGCACATTCGCCGGGATCTTATTTCCTTTCGGCCACGTTTGTTTGTGTGTGCAAGGAGAAAAGGGGTTTATGTTCGCGGGGCGTGCGTACGCATGGGTTTTTTCGTTCGGATGGTGGTTTTGGGGATTTTTGAAATTTTGAAATGTGTTTTTTAAATGTGCAATTTTTGCCCCTTGAATTTTATTTTCAAATGTGGGGGGAAAGGTTTTATTGCGTGGTCGTTGTTTGGTTTTTTTCCCAAGAAAAGGCCTAAAAGTTTAAAGGGAGTGGGGAGAAGGGGGGGAAGTTAAATTTATATTTGTTTTTAACCCGTGGGGTTTAAAAGTTTTTTACCCGCATCGTGTGAGAAAACCCTAGTAAACATTCCTGATTCGTTTTGGGGGTTTTTGTGTGCGTTTTTGTAGACTTCCCCCAACCCCTCTGCGAGTGGTGTTAGAAATTTGGGAAAACTGGGTCAGAACGGGACTGGGCGGCGGGGGGTTCAGTACCCTTCTTTCCTTTCTTCCCCCTTTCTTCCCCCCCCAGTACCCTTTCCCCCCCCCTTTCCCGGGGGCATTTACCTTGAAGTAAAGGAATGGGGTGGTTTTTCCCCCGTCTGGTTGAGGCCCCGCTCTGGCTGAGACCCGGGGCCCGGATGGGCCCCGCGGTGGTTTGAGGCCCGCCCTGGTCGGGACCCGGGCTGGTTTGAGGGCCCCCCGTCTTGATGGCAGGCCCCGACCCCCCTCCAGGACCCCAGTAAAGCGCCTCGTTTTTTCCTTTTCCCCCCCCCCCCCCCCCCCCCCCCCCGGGGGCGCGCTCTTCACTGCCTGTTGTGGTCGAGGGCGGCGGCTTTGACGACCCCCCTGCGGAAACCCACCCCGCTGGAGCACCCAGGGCGACGGGTGCTCCCCCGTGGACTGGAAGGGGCCCCGGGGGGGTGGAAAGCCCCTCCAGGGGGTTAGAAGGAGACGATGTGGGGAAAAGTTTCTTTTTAATTGTGTAATGTTATATGTGCGGAATGCTGTAATTTTTGTCGGTTTTAAGTCGTAAGGTGAAATGTTTATTTTTTAATTGTGTTTTTGTGTGTGTTGGGTGCTTTATTTTTGAAATTTTGGGATGTTGTGTGGGGTTGGAATGCTTGATTTTGATTTTTGCATGTTGTGGTGTTTGGGAAAGCTTTTTTATGTTTAGTTTGTTGGTGTGATAAAAAAAAAAAATGGGGGGGTGTTGTATCGTTTTTCTTTCTTGTGTGGGGTTTGCGAGGGTTTTTGAGGTTTAGTAAATCCCTTCACTCCACCTAGCCCAAACCCTTTTCAAAGGGGAGACCTCCAGGGGTCGGGGCGTGACACAGGACATCAATCACCGCCTTTCACCCTGTTTTAAAATGGCAGTAAAATCATTTAATCCCGCCTTTTTAGCCAGGGTTTAGTGGCAAATAGACCATCCCAAACACAAACCCCTTTAAACCATGCTTCCAGGGTTTCAGCAGGGTTTTTGTTAATGCCCGCAGCTTTCCCCCCGCTGGA
Source organism: Conus ventricosus (assembly GCA_018398815.1). Taxonomy (NCBI): domain Eukaryota; kingdom Metazoa; phylum Mollusca; class Gastropoda; order Neogastropoda; family Conidae; genus Conus; species Conus ventricosus. The sequence continues at coordinate 64,728,897 of CM031614.1, forward strand.
AATTTCACTGCAGTTTTCACTTCTTTAAGAAGTGGTGGAAAGTTTATCCTCACTGGTTTTTATTTAATCCTGTACCACTAGCAATTAGCGGCCCCCGGCTGTCTGTCTTTACCCGTAGCACTGGAAAAACCTTTGGGCCCGTCCCCCAAAGTCCGTGTGTCTTCTAATTTTGTCAGACATTTTATTTTTCCCCCTGGGTGGTGGGTGATATTATTTACTTTGCCTTTATTTTGGGCAAGTTTTACGTTGGGGGTGTGTGTGTGTGTGTGTGTGTGTGTGTTTTGTGTGTGTGTGTGTGTGTGTGTGTGTGTTTTGTGTGGGGTGTAAGTCTGTGTGTGCGCGTTTCTGTGTGGGTGTGTGTGTGTTTGTGTGGTGTTTTTGGTTTCGTTTGTGCGTTTTTTAGTTTTGGTTGTGTGTGTGTGTGTGTGGGTGTGTGTGTGTGTGTGTGTTTTTTTTTGTGTGTGTGTGTGTTGTGTGTGGGGTTGTGTGGAGCGGCGCTTGTTCCCTTTTTTGCGTTTGTACGTACGGGGTGTGTTTGGTTTGTGTGTATGTGTGCGTTTTCGTGCTGCGGGCGTGGTGCGTGCGGGGTGCCCTGCGTGCCCTGTGTGTGTTGTGTGAGGTTTTTTTTTAGAGCATTTTCTAAAATTTTTTTGATGTTATTTGCCAAAAATTTTTGTTTTGCTTTTTTCTTTTTTATCATGATCCCGTTGTTTTAGCGCCCGCATCCCCCCCCCCCCCCCCCTTCTCTCTCTCTCCCACCCCCCCCCCCCCCCCCCCCCGAAAAAAAAAAAAAAGAAAAAAAAAAACAAAAAAATTTTTTTAAAAAAAGTTTGGGAGTTTGGGGAAAACCCCCCTTCCTTCTTTCCCCTCTCCGGGGCAAGCCCGTTAAAAACCCCAGGTCCCCCGGGTTCCCTTTCCCTGGGCTTGTTTTCCCCGGACCCCCTGGCTACCCAGTTTTTAAGAACAGGGATTATCTAAAAATTGGGGGGCAAAAATGCGGTTTGGGTGTTGTGTCTGTTGTCGTCCCCTGTCTCTGTCTGTTTCCCCGGTCAAAAAAAGTTCCATCGTTTAGACAAAAAAATTTTGGGCCGAAAACTTTCCCGAAAAAAATTTTTAGGGTTTTGTTTATTAAGGGTCAGGATGAGCCCCATTTCTTTTTTTTTTTCCAGAATAGCCTTTTCTAAAGGCATAACGGCCCCCCAAAATGGGGGTTTTTTTCTTTATGGTTCCCGTGCGAAAATCATTTTGGGCGCATGTTTAATTGTGGCGTTTATTTTAGCTTCTTTTTCTGGGGGGGTTTGTTTTTATGCTTTTGGATTTGTTTCTGCGTTTGTTTCGGCCCCCTTTATAGCAGGCACCCCCCTCGCTCATTTTCTCCCCCCCCCCTTTTTCGCTCCCCCCCCCACCCCCCCCCCCCCCCCCCCCCCCCCCCCCAAAGGTCCACAGCCACAGCCCCGCCCTTTTTCCCCCCACAGCGACCCCCGGGGACCGGAATATCCAAAAGGGGGGCAGTCAATGTAAGTCGTCAAGAGGCGACCCCAAACCCGAGGAGACACTGCATGCTGCCGAGTCACCCTTTGGTGGTGTTTGTGGGTTGGCCCCGTTCTGATCCAACAGGGCAGTTACTTCTTTCCCTGATGACAAGAATTGCTTAGTTTTCACAGCCAGGTGGTAAAAATTTTCCTTCCCGAAGGGGGGCCCGCACGGTTTTCCAAAGGGCACCCCCCCCCCCCCGGGCCCCCCCATCTGATGTGCCCATGCCGGTTGGGCTTCGCCAAGGTCATTTGAAATTTGGGGGGACATCAAAAAAGGGGGTTCACCATGGGGTTGCGATACATGAAGGGTTTACAAGATGTGAGGCATTTTACGCTGTGGAAAGGAATTTAAAATGATGATGAAGATTGATTCAAAACATTTTTCCATTCCCGTCTTTGACTCCCTCACAGGGCTGTCCTCACGCTTACTTTCAAAATATACCCCGGCGTCGACCAGGCTCGAGAGATGCAGACACCTGCAATGCTGGTTCAGAAAATGTAAAACAGCTACTACCAGGGATGGATTCATGAAATAAATAAACTCGAGTGCGTGGACCCAGCCTTCTGAATGGAGCCCAGAGTGAACTGAGCTGTGGATAGGAAGCGGTCAGGGCACCCAAACCTCACAAACAAGTGGCCCTGATGGGAATCGAAACCCCGACCTCCCAGCCCGGGGACTGGCGCACTTTAAATCCATCTGACAATTGGTGGTGACCACACCTTGTTATGATGGATTTTAAAGTTCACCCGTTTAAAATGCGGGGGAATGGGGGGGGGGTGGGGTGGGGGGGGGGGGGGGGGAGGGGGGGGGGGGGGAGGGGGGGGAGGGGGGGAGAGGGGGGGAAACAAGCTCTTGTCACGTAACAAAATATCATCCTACCATGGGAGCTAACGTTTCAGTACGTCAGATTAGGTTGGGGCACTAGAGTATAATCTATATACAAGTGTTGTGTGTGTGTGTTGTGTGTGTGGTGTGTGTGTGTGTGTTGTGTGTTTGTGTGTGGTGAGAGAAAAAGAGAGAGAGAGAGGAGAGAGAGGAGGAGAGATGTGTGGTGGAGTGCATGCCCCGCGCCCGTGCGGGCGGCGCGTGTGTGTGTGGTGTGTGTACGTGTGGTTATAGTGTGTGTCGGGGTGTGCTGTGTGCTGTGTGGGGCGCGGGCGCTAGGTTTTGTTGGTGTGGTGGGGGGGGGGGGGGGGGCTTTCGTGCGTGCGTGGTCTCGCCCGGTTAAAAATAAGTTGGGAAACGAGATATGGGAGAGTATATGATCCCCCCCCGGGGAAAGTGAAAACGAAGTCCCCCCCCCCCCCCCCCCCCCCCCCTACTGTTCATTGGCTTACACACACCCGGACGTAGGTATACCACAGACTTAGTCATACCCCCGTCCTGTTGCCCGGTACCTCCCCCGCTCCTAGATTTACTCCTGGAGTTTGCGAGGGGAGTTTGGATTGCATCTGGGAGCGGGCCCAGTGCGACAATGTCAGGACTTTTTCGCTTCCAGCGTCCCGAAAACGACTCTTGTGGCTTTCATAACAACTCACGGGGGCCCCTTTTCCGCCCACCCCCTCCTTCCCTCCCCCATCCCCACAACACCCCCAGTCACCTCTTTTACCAACGAATCATCAAAAAAAAAGAAAAAAAAAAAAAAGCAAAAAAACAAACAAAATCTTTGATTTGTGACCGCTCTTTTTTCTCTCTCTCTCTCTCTCTCTTCTCTCTCTCTCTCTCTCTCTCCCCTCTTCCTCTCCTCCTCTCTCTCTCTTTTGTTTGTGTGTTTTGTGTGTGTGGGGTGGTGCGTGCTGGTGCGTGGTGTGTGCGTGTGTGTGTGTGTTGGGGTGTGTGTTGGTGTGTGTGTGTGAGTGTGTGTATGCTATTTTATATGTGACTCCGCACGTGTGGTGTTTATGTATGCGTGTCTACTGTGGTGGGTTTGAGTGTGTGTGTGTGTGTGTGTGTGTGTGTGTGTGTGTGGTGATGTGTGTGTGTGTGTGTGTGTGTGTGTGGTGCGTGGTGCGTGCGTGTTGGTGCGTGCGTGCGTGGTGTGTGGGGAGTGTGTGTGGTTGTGTGTGTGTATGTGTGGTGTGTGGTGGTGTGTGGTGAGGAGGAAAAGAGCGAGAGAGAGAGGAAGAGAGAGAGAGAAGAGAGAGAGAGAGAGAGAGAGGGGGGGGGGGTGCGTCTTCGCGTTCATGCCAAAGGATTTGTGAAGATTAACCAGATACACGGGTTTTAAACCATATTTTTAGAAAAACCCAAGGACCAGGTTAAAGTATCTCCCTAAACTACTAGGTGGTTTGATGTATCTGCCTTGATACTACGCCAATCTCATGCATATCCATTGATACTAGGCAGTTTGATGTTCTGCCTAGATACTACGCTAATCACATGCATATCCTAGATACTAGGCTAATCTCATGCATATCCCTAGAATACTAGGCTAATTCATGCATACCCCTAGACTACAAGGCAATCTCACGTTTGTACCTCTTAGACTACTAGTCTAGTCTTAGGTGTCTCCCTAGATTGCTAGATACTCTCTCTTGTCTCCCCAGATGAATATCCCATTTCATGTGTCTTCCTTAACTAACCAGGCCAGTCTTTCGTCTCTAGCTTACTAAACAGTCTCACGTATCTTCGTAATACTAAGCAAGTCTCACGTATCTCCGTAGACTATAAGCAAGTCTAATGCAGTCTGTAAAACTACCAGGCCAGTCTCATGTGTTGCCCTACATTACTGGGCGTCTTACCATCTCCCTAAACAAAATAGTTATTTTTACCATCTCCCTAAACAACTAGGTTATTTTATCATCTCCCTAAACAACTAGGTTATTTTTACCATCGCCCTAAACTACTAGGCTAGTCTTACCCTATCCTAAAACGTCTGGGTAGTTTCCATCTCCCTAAACTCTGGTGGTTTACCAATTCCTAACTACTTGGAATTACATCTACCCTTAAACTAGGTAGTCTACCATCTCCCTAAACTATTAGCAGTCTTACATTCCCAACATTTGTTAGTCTTAATCTCCCCAAAATATGGCTTAGTCTTACCATCTCCCTAAACTACTAGTTAGTCTTACGATCTCCCTAAAACTAGCGGGGTCTTACCATTTACTTGACACCGGCTATCTCCTCTGCTAAATACGGCTAGTTATATATCCCTAAACTATAGTAGCTTACATCTCCTAATACTGTAGTACAATCTCCTAAATATGGCAATCTTCCATTCCTAAACTGCTAGTAGTCTTACATCTCCTAAACCCAGGCCCTTATATTCCCTTAACTAAAACTACTGGCTAGTCTTACTTCTCCTACCATAGGCTAGTTACCATCCCCTAACTAATGGATAGTCCCATCTTTCTAAATTGGCTAGTTACCTCTTCTTCAAAAGTAGGAAGTTCGTGTGGTCCGACATTACAGGTATCTGAAAAACTTCCTCAAGACGCTTACTGACCTATTTCATCTGACCCTAACTAAGCTCTCGAATTCCCATTCTTTCGGTGGGAAGAGATGCAATGCAATCCAGCTTTATGCTTCACCTAGTAAATGAAAAAGTAGGCACTATTTATTGCA
>CM031614.1:64734096-64736596 GCA_018398815.1 Conus ventricosus
TAAATCAATACATTTTGGACGAGGTATTTATTTTTCTACAAAGTTAACTGTAATACTTCTTATGAACTCCTTGCGGAACCAGTCTTTTATACAAACAGAATACAAGTTTGGAAAAAGACTATTTTGGGAAAAGCATGGATCAACAAGGGCATAATTATATTGCTTTGCTCATTTTTTGCTTGACAATGGCCAGTTTATTTCTTACGAACAATTTAAACAAAAGTATGATGTAAACATTAATTTTGTCACTTTTTCTGGTTTTAAAGCAGCTATGATTGAATATATACAACAACAACAAAAAATCAAAGTTGAAAATACTAATAAATGTTTAAATATGCATGTATGTTACAAAACGTTAACGTCAGTTTGTAAAGGGTCAAGATCATATTATGACATTTTTATAGATAACCATACACACCCGAAAATCTGTACGAACTGGGATATAAGACTGAACGTTGAAAATGACTGGAAAAACTTTTCTTTATCTGAGTAAAATTTCGGACATAAAAATGAAATGGTTACAGTTACGAATAATACACAGATGTCTTGGTAGTAATGTTGTGCTGAAAAATGGGTATATTGAACAGCGATGTTTGTACTTTCTGTACCTCTGGTAAGGACAGTATCACACATATACATGTTTTGGTATTGTACAGTCATACAAATTTTTTGGGAAACGCCAGTGGTTTGTTGAATGAAAAATGTATGTGTGCATTTAATTTGCAGATAACTGAACCATTAGCCATAGCTGGATTTGATAAAGATATACATATAGACCATGTAATTTATTTTATTTTATTGTTTGCAAAACACTATTTATATTAGTGTAGAACAGAACAGAAATCACCCAGACCTCAAGTATTTCTTAATAAGCTAAAATACAGATATAAAACTGAAGAATACATTGCTCGAAAAAAAATTGTATACAACGATTTCCTTTCCAAATGGCACCCATATACGCCGATGTTAGCAGGCCAGAATAAATTACGAATGATTATGACATTATACATTATACTAGTACAAGTATGATTATAGCACCCTAAAACTTTACACCGCCTGAAACAGCCCCTTTGGACATAATACAGAACCTTATATATATGTATGTATGTATATGTACATATATCCAGCGGACGAAAGGCCTAGGAGCAGGCAATACAAATAAATGTGCTTTCAAGAGGAATTACGATGATTCCCTCAGGCAGCTAGTGAAGGGCTTCTCATATTTATAATATATTCCACCCATTTTCTTCATCTTGAATTTTTTTTTAAAAGTTCAAATCTTTGCCAGGTCATTGCTATAACGACTGGAGAATTATTGGCCTGCGCTTGTTTTCCCCCACTGCTTAATTGTTCAGCATTCTATTGTTTGGTCAATCAGTGGGAGATTGCATCTCTTAGGAGATCCAAGTAAAGGTTGTTCTGTACAATTCTTAGCCACTCACAATGCTTGGGTTATTGAACAGCAGAGCTGACCACTCAGACTGTTCCATATCTTTTCATCTCCCTTGCATCCTTGAATGGATCCTCAAGCATAGGCTCAAAGATTGTCCCCTATATTTTATATTGTTTGAATAATGCTTTTAGTTTTTCAGCAACTTTTTTCATCTCCACACTTGTGTTTTGTTCCATTTACTACCCTTCGCTGGGTGCTGTTGGATTCTTTTTTTGAACCCTTGGTGGTGAGAACACCACAGAATTATGGACTGTGGTGTGTCTCTATTTGACACAAAGAGCACTGACACAATCAGCCGAGTCTCCCTGATGAGTCCGATCCAGCGGACGAAAGGCCTAGGAGCAGGCAATACAAATAAATGTGCTTTCAAGAGGGATTACGATGATTCCCACAGGCAGCTAGTGAAGGGCTTCTCATATTTATAATATATTCCACCCATTTTCTTCATCTTGAATTTTTTTTTTTTAAGTTCAAATCTTTGCCAGGTCATTGCACGGATGTTAAAACAAAGGGATTGCGGCACTCCTAACTCGCGCTGTAGGGAGAGCTGAAGCCACTGTACGCAGTTATGTCCCTGCTTAGTTTCCCCGTCAGTTCGCTGCGGCCAACGAGAGGAAGAGAACATGCCTTGCTGTGCGGCGATAAATTGCTCCAGAAAGTGCAAGAAGGAGGACAGAGACAGTGGAATCAGTTTTCATAAGTGAGTGCAAAGGTTGTTTCTTCACTTTATTTAGTTATCCATTGTTTTCAACTCACCTTTTTATGTGTATCAAGTTCAATATCGGGCCGTCACGAGCCAAAGCAAAACAGAAAGTAGATGTGAAATAGCTTCCCAGAATTCGTAGACACATCTGGCAATGCTCGCATCCTTTCAATATGCGTGGTGTGTGTGTGTGTGTGTGTGTGTGTGTTCTCTGGCACTGTACATTTGGTTATTCACAACTTAATATTCAATCAAACTGATGAGATGAATTGGTGATTACAAGAACATTTTTCTTGCACTTGTATCTTTGGAACCCTCATTCTTCACCTAACAATTTTCAGATT
>CM031614.1:64746596-64764096 GCA_018398815.1 Conus ventricosus
CTTTGAATATAAAGTGATTGACAGGAAATCGCGGAAGCTGTCACCAAATTAGAAACTTTCACACGCCAAGCAACACACATTCAAGTCGATGACTAATCTGACATGTTAACCGTACTAATGCGTGCAGGGGGTGTATGGGGTGGGGGTGGGGGGTGGGAGGGGAGACAATAAGCCAGAGAACGTAATAATGCCGGTTCTAGCTCAACCGCCCTCAACCAGTTTTGGGTGGTTGACTCTAGAACCGGCATTATTACGTTCTCTGACAAGTAAGACTTCAATAACAAAAAAATAACGATTTTTTTACAAACAAACATACTATGTAGGATTGTCTGTTTTTAATACTAATTTACAAAACTTTTGAGATTTTAGTTTTTGCTTAATCCTGCGTTTTTCCTGATTATTTTCAATAACATCATTTTCGCGCAAACATTCATCAAATGCGTCTCTGTCTTTCGTGTGAAATAAAACTAAAGTCTTTAACTGTTCTCTAAAGTCTTTTAAAACTGAGTTATATTTTTGACATAAAATCCACACACTTATCCCAGCATGTCTTCCACTGAAAGCCAGTTTTGACAAAGTGTTTCTTTTTTTAACTATGTCTCTTTCTGCCGAACAGTCATCTATAATAAATAGTGTCTGCGTTCCTTCAAACAGTCTATAAAAGTGTTCTAAACACTCGCTCAGTTTATTGCTAGGATCAACTAAATATATGTCATCATCTGTCCATATAAACCTTCTATCATGATATGCTTTGTTCCATTTAAGAGTTGGACAGAAAATTACAATATGATCAAAATTATAGCGATAAACTGTTTGTAATAGGTCGAGGACAAATATTATTTTTCCACAACCAGTGTCACGGACAAAAATAAAACAACCAAAGTCATGGTCCGTCGCCAGCCAGGTTGTTTGGACATAAGCTCTAACTCAAATATTCTGGGCGCCAGGCAGACGGCCCCATGTGTCGGGTCCAGCCAATTAAGCATAGCGGAGAGGCTCCACGGAGACGGTCTGTCCAGCCAGACAGACTAAGTAGCTGACCGACGCCTCGATGTCTGGTCAAACGAGTCTCGACGCCCGGATCAGACTCATCCGGCCAATTTGAGCACAGCGAGAGGCTAATCCTAATCTTCCACGGAGACAGCAATCGGCCCCGTAGACAGTCGGAGTGGCTGACCAATGTCTCGATAGGTCTGGGCCAGACTGATCTAGCCAATTTACGACCAGTGCCCACAATTAGGTCGACGTCACCGGAAAGGGAGAGGGAGAAGGTAGTGTGTGGTGGGGGTGAAATCAAGCTAATCAATTAAATGACCAATTGACCACCACAGAGAGTAAGGCATGTAGGCGTGACTGTCATGATTTGAATATCCAATGGAATTAGAGGGAGATAACTTCAGGTACGAGGCGGTAAAAATACTGACCAATGGTACTCACCCTTGGACACGTAGGTGGGGGATAAAGTAATGCGTGAGTGAGAGAGAGAGGAGAACGAACAGAGAGACAGAGAGAGAGAGGTTCTGAGTGTAAGCTCTGCAGGAGAGAGGGGCAGGGAGAGAGATGAGGAGAGAGGAGAGAACCAAGTTGTAGCATTTAGCACCATAGAGAGAGTCTGCAGAGGAAGGACTAAAGAGAGATGTGGAGAGAGAGAGTTGCTAACTAATGAAGAGAAAAAGAAAGAAAAGAAAAGGAAAAGAAAAGCAACCATGTCCATTTGATAGAGCAGACTAGAAGAGAGAGAGAGAGTGCAATGCGTTAATGCAGGAAGAAAGAAAGGAGAACAGATCGATGTTGATAGTCACTGTTCCATCTGAACCGGGGTTTCGACCTCATACCTGGCAGCGTCACTTCGTCAAGCAGAACCACAGACCAACGCCAGTGCCAGCAGTCTAACCTGACCAGTGCCAGCAGACCAACACCAGTGCCAGCAGTTGTGTCGTGCTTGTGAAAGTGACAGTGAAAAGAAAAAAAAAGAAAAGAAAAGACAGTGATTCGTGAATAGTTAAGATCACCTGGCCAGGTAAAGTAGAAATCTGTTTATACCCGGGTTAGTTAATGATGATTTAGATAAATGATTTTGTGAAGTTCAAGGAAAGAGAGAATGTTTTATTTTGTTTGATTCCATATGCATTGATGTTTCTTTCTATGATCATGTGCAGTAAAGTTATAGACTTTACTAGTGGTTTGATGTGACGAATGCATGATATATAAATGAGATTGTAAGCAACCTGCGAGTGTGTTTGGGCTGTGCGCTAGTCCTTCCTCCACTGACATACCCCGAGGTTGACAACCAGTCTGTCCACAAATTAATGAACAATGAGGGGTTTTTATCATGAAGTTTAACTGCTCCATAGTTTTATAACAGGATTTAATTTAATCCAGTTATTATGTTTATCATACTCTCTGTCAAAACTTGTTCAGTGTAATAAAACCCTATAAGGCCTAAATGTGTAAGATTAATCCAATTTAGTTCTGTAAGATTTTTTCTATTTAGACTAATATTGATTTTGTCACTGGTTGTAATGACCTTAATATCCTCACCATTGTGAAGAATGACGACGGTAACTTTAAGTTTTTCAACGTCTAAGTTTTGCCAGCTAATTAGAATTCCTTTTAAAAGGACGTCACTAACGCCCACAACCCCATCCCTCCCCTCATCTTTTAAGACAGAAATTTCAAATATCATTGTGAACGCATCTCCTAATTTCATTTGTGGAATGAACTGTAATTTTGTAGAAGCATCTTTCAAAACCGATTCTCTTCTGTGGAGGATGTACTGTTTATTCCCATACGGCTTTATTTCAATCTCTTTCCGACTATTGTCCTCTGGCATAAGACTTACATGTAAAGGGCCAGAGTTGAATGCTTTTCTGAAACTTTTTTGACGGCTAAAAAATGTAAATGGGCTTATGAATTCAAATTTTATGTCCCATTCTAAATATGGTTCTAAGTGCCATTTGCTGTCAGGTTTTCGAACTATTTTATATTCATACTGGCCAGCATTATTTGCTTCTACATTACGCAGTTGTTCTAGTTTAGGAAACTTTTTGCTGTCGCCAACCTCTTTACGTTTATAATCACCATCTTTAGTGCACTCAAAACCATACAAAGCGCCTATCTCGCCATTCTGTTCAAAGTCCGCAACGTCTGCAAGGTCTTTTAATTCTAAAGTTATACACCTCACAGGCGCTAATGTAACTCCTGATTCGTCTGGCCCCCGCGACATTTTTTAGTACAACTTATTATTTTATTTCCAAAACAATGTGCAGGTTATCACATTTCACGACTTTCCCTGTTTTGTCTGCAATTTTTTTTATTAAATGATCTAACCCTTCCACAAGCTAATCGTTTAAACTGTAAATTAGGGAATTGTATAATTTCATAATCGCAATATGCAGCTTTCCCAGATGGAAGAGCTCTTAAAAACAGTTGAGGGCCTTCCATCATATAAGTTTTCATCAGTGCTCAGCTCGTCCAAATGAACATAGAGTAATGAATGTAATGCAAGATTGAGCAGATTTTCCCCCTCATAAGTAGTTTTGTCTGGTGTAACTCTAAATCTATGATTGTCAGCTGCAAAGCCTAACATTTTAGCTAGCTCTTTATCAAAATAGTAACCTACTTCTTCTTCAGGCTTGAATGTTAACATTGTTTTCAGATTCGCATTGTTAAGTTTGAGAGTAATGTCGAAGTTGCTCATTGCTTCTTTTAGTGAGCAAAACCCGTAATAACCATCAGGTATGGTTAACTGGCTAACTTTGGTCCCTGATTTGTCAACTTTTAGAATCGTATTATTATTCTTGGATTCACTTATATTAAACCATACGACTTTGTAAAATATTTCATGGAGTGTGACCATTCTGGTTCCGCAATTGTTATCAATAGCATGTTCTAAAAACGAAGGACGGTCTTGAGTTGTTATTGTTACAAACATTTTTTAAACGAAATAAAAATGAGTGCATTCAAATATACTGATGCAAAATATTCTGTTGGGCCGCACTACAATCTTAAAAATATAACAACTGATACCCTTGTCATTTCTGTGACTCAGTCTGACACCTTTCAAGTAAAGGTTAGTACTCCATTGAAGAGCTATCTTAACCCTCCTATTAAAAACGACTACATCCCAAAAGTGTGGTTTAGTCATCCGGGGCAGTTTTATCAGAACCAGTTAAACTTTGCTGTGTTTTGTGCATCAACTGGGTGTGGAGTGTCGTATGCTGATCATTTAAATCATCCTGATCCTTTGGTGAGGTCAGTGTACAGATTTCATTTTTATTACACCTTCAGACGTATTTTGACTGAACTGCAAGCGCCATTACCGAATGACAAACCGTTTAATCCATTCAGCAACAGAATAGACATGAAGGCTTTTGAAAGGATCTGTAACGAATTCAATATTAAGGCAAAGACAGACTTTAGACAAAAGTTGGATCTTAATCAAGGTCTAGGCACCCCTTATTTTTGGGTGTGCACAGAAAGTATAACTATGACTGGAAGCCCCCTTACACATCTTTCTCTTCAGGCACAGCTGTTCACCTCGGGTCCATAGAGCAAGAGCATAAAACAGCATGGACAACATTTATCCTAGACACTTCTAAGGGCCTAACTAAAGCAGGAATAGAACGAATAAACGACCTATTCGTACTTACTTTGGTGTTTGCTAGGTTCGCAAGCACAAACGAGATCGAGCATAACTGATCCCTTCACTGGTTTTGATGCACAAAAACAATACTTAGCAAATTTAGAGGACGCCATTAATTCTACAGTTGATTTACCTCAAGTATTAAAAGGTACCAAAATGTTTTACAATACGCAAGATCGAAAGTAACTTTGCTGTTGGCACTGGTTTAAAACATGCTGCCTTCTGACCTCAGGCTCCAGAAGGTACAATAATAAACTACAATAATGAACTCCTTGTGGCAGGCAATGAACAAAAGGGTTGGAAAAAACGAAATAAATTCTGAGCCAGTAATATTGCAAGCAGTAAACAAACAAGCCGACCCCCAAAGAATAAGTCATCCAACCCCCCTGGCCCAAACCCCGAAGGCCTTTGAAGAAGTAAAAAAAAATAATGACCATGAATGAAAAGAACAGAAACTTTTTTTAGATTAACTGCTTAGGATTACCGTCTTTATTTTAAACTAAAAATTAACCCAACTATTAAGAGAACTAATCCCATAAGTGCTCGGCCATAAAGCAACTACTTTGCTTGCAGTAAAACAAAAGCCAGCTAACAACACCCCCCTAATATACCGGGTAAAGCGCCCCCTGGCTTTACTGGCTAATTTTTTTAATAAACCTGCAAGATGATCAAGCTTTTTTTTTTACCATGATTATCAGGCGGTGATGGGAGGCGATGGGGGCGGAGGCACTGGGCTTTTGAACCACCGCCGCCTGTAATAGCCATCACCATGTACTTATTGCAAATCCAAGGGCCGTTTAAACGCTTACTAATGGACTCCTTGCTCTCTAAACAGGGGTTCGTATTCGTTCTGCTAGCGTTGTTTTTTTCATATAAAATTCCCTTTGGATAGTTTCTCTTATTCTGCTCACTTGAGTTCGAAATTTGTTTTTGGGTTAGTAGACAAATCTTCTAGTCTTGCTGATCTTTCTTGTTCAAGATCTTTTAGTCTTTGGGTTATTCTTTCTTTAATATCACCCCTAAGTTGGCGTCATCAGCCTCAACGAGTTTTTCTTTTTTCTTTTTATATCCTCATCTAGTTCACCATTTTTGCTAAATTGTTTGTTAATTCGTCTCTGATGCTTCCAAAGCATGATCAGGGCCGCAAATCTCGCATAGGCAATGGGGAATCATTAATTGTTTTTAATGCTTTTTTCTTCTGAAAAACTGTTTCTGCTTCCATTACATTTTTTAAAATTTGGGTCTGCTGTTTGACTTAAATCTTTAAGTCCATGTTTTGCATTTGGTTATCTGTTGGGATTTTTCTGTTTGTGTTTTGAAGTTTAGCAACTGCATCCCAAATCAAAATTTTGGTTTGGGCAATCCCAAAGGCGATTTTGTACGCTCACACTGAGTCTTTGTCTAATGTACTCATGGCTTTAAACTTGGTTTCGTTCATGTGTAAGCTCAACACGTGTCCTTGATCGTTTTTCACATACAATGGTTATTTTCTGTTTCAAAATCATTAGGTCTAAAACTCGGGAGGTTCTTGACCTAAACTTCGGTATAATGCTTCATCTTACTTTCTGTTAATTTACGCCGACTTCCTGCTAATTCATACTTGCAATGAGCGTGATGTTGTGTAAAAGGGAGTCATTTCACTCATGTCTTTCTCCAGATCAAAAACATCATAATCTTCTTCACCTTCAATGCCTGCCATTTTTTCTTAAATAATTAACTTTTATTTGTTTTAAAAAAATGTCACAAGCATATGGTTCAATTCTTGACCCCATAGAAGACTGAAAGAGCCCTTTTGGCGTGAAGGGAAATAAACGGAATATTACTGTTCCAAATAATCCATCAACAAATTGATGCGGATCAAATTCTACTGTCAAATTTCCAGACCTAGGAGCAATGAAGTGATTGGCCGGGCTCTGCGCAACTTACTTTCAAAATAGTACTCGAATCAGCAACAGACCCAAACAGGACAGTTATCCAGAATTTGGGACGGGCAATCGTTAAAAAAAATTTCTATAAAACTGAGGGGCAAGAAATATTTTCTTACACAATGCAGACATATTTTTTAACCTAATTCTGATCTATGGCTAACCACGAATGAAAGGGCTGACTTTGCGTTTCAAGGAATCGAAAATGAAGAAGCACTAAAACATAGAATAGGGCCGCTGAAGATGCTAAAGACGGCAAAATGTATATAGCTGAAAATTTTTGCGTATGGAAATCGCTTTTCTATTCCCTTAGATTCTGAGTTGCTAAAAGCGCATGCGCCATACTTTCAAGGAGCATTAAAAGACAGATTGTCATATAAACTAACTTAATGAATACAAACGTGTTATCAGATCATCAGACACCGAAGCAAAGTACAGCATTTCTGACATCTCTTAGAGTTTGACGTTGTTAGCAACCCTAATTTAGAAAGGGCTGATTGAGCAACAATCATCAAAATTACAATATATTAACGAAAGAGTGATTCATCATACAACATATCCCAGAAACAAGAATGACCATATGGAATTTTAGTTTTTAGTGCCGCAGCAAGATCGCTTAAAGGTTTTTTATTGCTGTGCGAAGATGAAGAACCATTCAAAAGAGGAAGCGAAAAGTTTATTAATCCAAAATAACGAAAGTACAATGTTCGATTGAGGTAGTCCTAACCAAATCTACGCTAGGGGGCTTAGACCTTATCAGCATTTTGACGAAATAAGAAAATTGTTTGGGGGGGGAGGTGTAGAAGTCCAACAGTAGACCTTGTGTCTAAAGATCTACACCTTCACAGTGTTAGACTCGATGATTATTTAACAACAAAATACGGTTTTATGGATTGACCTAAGGGCAACAGAGGATAATCAGTTGCATGGAAGTGGAGAACGGTTAAAGACGGAATAAACATTCAAATTGATAAAGAAAAAGATGGCGATAAACCAGTTAATGTACATTTGTTTTTAATATATGATCGTAGCGAATAATCAAGATAACAGATTAAAAGATATCAATACTAAATTATTTTTTATTTTATAAAAAGCATGTCTGTTAAGCATTATCCCCAAAAGTACCCACAGCGCCAGAGTCGCCGAAAGAAGGGATAGTAGAAACCCCCGACATAAAAACCTTCAGATTAACAAACATTACACAAATGCTGCAAGTACTAGAGCAAGACCCTTTCCAAAAAACAGCAAAACCAAACGAAGGTATTTTGCTGCCTTTAATGCTGTTACATATGTTAATACTGAGCATCGACTATAAGTTGCTCTATCAGCAGGGAAAAAGTGTAGGTCTCTTAGCAAAAGGCGAAGGTGCACCTGCAGCTTTACCCTAGGCGGTTTGTCCCTTTTGCTCTTGGGCCCGTGTTCATTAGCTGTAAGTGCTGCTGGCAAAAAATAAAAACTAAACTCCAAAAGCACACAGCTATGGTTCAACTAATAACAGCTAAACTTAGTTCGTTCAAACTGACAATAAATAAAGCACTAGTTGACTCAACATCACGGATGAAGAATTTAGTCGTTTACAGGGCCCATTTTGATGACTATAAAAGACAAAATTTGATCTTCAAAAAAAAGGGAAGGGGAAGTTTTTCTCAACAGCCAACACCGAGCAGATAAAAAAGGAATGTTTAAAAAAGGTAAACGAACATTAAGCTCTGTTCTAAACAGCTCACATTAACAAAAATCAAAGGGCGTTTATACTTTAGTTTTATGAGTCCAAGCCCCAAAAAGACCGTTGATATTGATTCTGATTAAGACGACTTTGGAGTCGTTGTATTTTTTTTTATTTAAATAAATATTTTGAGTTAGAAAAGAAAACTCAACATGGCTAAGATATATGAAGGACCGGACGAATTGTTTGAAGGAATGCTTAAGGGGCAGCGTTTGTCAAAAGCTTTAAATGATATTTAAACTAGAAGTCATTGATCCAGCAAACGTAAAAGGCAATGTTGCTCATGCTATTTCTCAAGTTCCAGGTAAACTAAACAATAGACCCGCCAGTAAAGTAATGTTAGCTGTTTTAATCGACTATATAACAATAAATGAAGAAAATCTAGAAGTCCCGGGTCTCAACTAAACAACAGCTATTCTTTTCTCATAATGACTTAAACATTCTGGTTGGGCAGACCAACTGCTTACACGTTTGATGTAGCCGCTGAAGAAGCCAAAATGAGAGGCCTCTGGTTGGTCAGAGGGCGAAGTCCTAGAGATCAGATTAAAACAGGCTAAGTATGAACCGATTGTTGGCAAGTCTTACATTCCACAACCTCCACATTAGTCGCAAAAAGAGCAGTTCTAAACATAAAGAATTCAACAACAAATGTTTTATGTGGTGCATCTTGCAAGGCTGCATTAACGTCCGCAAAAACGCAGAGAGAGTATCTAACTATGAACCTTACAACAATGATCTTAACTTTAGTGGAATATCCTTTTTCCCTTTTGCGGGAGACAAAATTGATCAGATTTAAGAACAAAACAAACCAATAACTGTTAATGTATACACATGGTCTGAGAAAACAAATTTGGTCCTATTTGATGTCTAAAGACAGCCCAACAATAGGCGATCCAGACAAAGCCATGTGGACCCTTTCCCTAATGTCTTCGCCAACAGGGTTGCCTCAACATTACCATTGATACGCACAATGTAGACTAAAAGCGGCATACTTCAAAGCATGAACATAAAAAGAATTCTGTAAAAATGTTTAACAAGAATTCAATCCGTTCAAGCCGCCTTGAAAAATATAAAACAATTTTATTAGCCCAGTTGACTGTAATACAGAACTAATTACGCCCCCACCCGGACTAAAGTTAGTTTTAAAAACTGGAAACGGCTGCAAACGAGTCCATACGTAGTTTACGCAGACTTCGAGTCACTTATTGTCCCTATGAAGGCCAACCCCACAGAAACTTCCGAAAACTTCTTAATGAGTAAACATCAATTTGTTCCTATGCCTTTATCATTGTCAGGTCGGATGGGGTCCATTTCGGAACCAGAATTTTATAGAGGACCAGATGCTGCAAAAACATTCCCTTAAAACGCTGCAGCAAGTGCGTAATGCTTGTTTTTAATAATCTAAACTTATCTGAAATCATAATGACGCCTGAAAGACCAAGAACAGTATGACTCAGCCACTCCCCTGTTGGATTTGTGGTTAAGGCCTCTCATCAGACGCAGAGAATCCAACAGTAAGAGACCATGACACATTAGCGGCAAGTTCAGAGGGGCAGCGCACAAAAAACTGCAATCTTCAACTAAGGTTTGACCCAGCGAATGGAAGCTGCCCATCTTCTTTCATAACTTGGGGAGGTTAAAGACTCTCATCTTATAATGCAAGCAGTAGGCAGCGACTCCGACGACACCAGCGACACCACGACACCGGCAACTCCGCGACTCCAGCAACTTCAAGGTGTCATGCATGCACAGTCCATCAAAAAGTACATGTGTTTTCGCTTTAAATAACAGTCTTTTTTTGACTCTATGCAACACCTGATGGATCATTAGAGTCACTGGCTATGTCCTTAAAGTCCTGCCCAATAACAGAAGAATATTTTGACCCAACTCTTGTTAGAAAGGGCGTTACCCTTATGAGTACATGAAACATTGGGAAAGGTTTGACGAAGATACACTTCCCCCTAAAGCGTGTTCTTTTCTAGTCTTAAGAGGAAAGCATTAGTGATTCTGATTACCAGCATGCTCAAATGCGTGGCAGAAGTTTGAGTGTAAAACGAGGGAGACTATCATGATTTTTACTTGATGGCTGACGTTTGTTTGTTGGCAGACGTTTTTGAAAATTACAGAAAGACCTGCATGAAACATTAAGCCTGGATCCCCGCATTATATTTCTGCGCCTGGGATGAGCTGGGACCTTTCTTAAAATTTACAGGAATACAGATTGATTTATTGTCTGACCTACCAATGATTCAGATGATTGAAAACGGATTGCGTGGAGGAATTAGTATGGCGTCGCATCATTACTGTAAAGCAAACAACAAATACCTAGATGATTATGATCCGAGTAAAAGGTCTAACTATCTCATGTATTTAGATGCAAACAATCTGTATGGTTGGGCTATGGCGCAATCACTTCCATTACGTAACTTTAAAATGTACACTGGCGGTATTAAAGACATTCAAAAATTTGTAGAACAACTGCATACTCTTACAGCTGATCGTAAAAGAGGTCTTATTCTAGAAGTTGACTTTGAATATCCTCATGAACTCCATGACCAACATAATGACTACCCATTAGCAGCAGAAAGTCTAAAGATGAATCCAACAGAGCCGCCTAAACTTGTGCCTAATCTTCGCGACAAAAAAAATTATGTCTGTCATTACAGACTTCTACAAATTTTATTTAAGACATGGTTTAAAGTTGAGAGCAGTTCATCGCGTAATTGCTTTTGATCAAGAACAGTTCATGAAACCATACATCATGAAGAACACTGATCTTAGAACTAAATCCACAGATGCTTCAGAAAAGACTTTTTCAAGCTGATGAACAACAGCTGTTTCGGAAAGACTATGGAAAATCCACACAAGCGTAAAGATGTCAGATTGGTTACCAAAGAAAACGAAGCAATTAAGCTGACTTCAAAACCTAATTATCAGGACTTTAGAAGATTTCATGACGGGCTTTTTGGCATAATGATGAAAAAAAAAGAAAGTCAAATTGGACAAGCCCGTTTTTATTGGGTTTACTGTTTTAGAATTATCAAAGCTTTTGATGTTAGAATTTCTTTATGACTACTTTAAACCCCTGTAAACCAGAGTCCAGAGTACTTTACACAGATACAGATAGTTTTGTTATAGATATCCCTACTGAAGACATCTATAAAGACATGGAAATAGAAGTAGCTAAAGGGCATGCGGGATGGTATGACACATCTGATTACCCTAAAGATTCGCCTTTGCATTCACCCGTTAATAAGAAGGTTTTAGGAAAGATGAAGGATGAATTATCTGGAGGGGTGATCAAGGAGTTTATTGGTTTAAGGTCGAAAATGTACAGTATTTCGAGCCAGGAGAAAACCATTAAGAAAGCAAAAGGAATATCTCGCAGTGTTGTGCAGTCAAACATATCACATGACAACTACAAAGAAGCATTGTTCAATAAACATACTTTTCATCATGACAACGTAAAAACTACGATCTAATCTACATGAGATCAACACAACTGTTTGTAACAAAAAAGTCATTAGATAGAACAAACACTAAACGAGTATTTGTTAAACCAGAGTTTTCATATGCAATTGGGCACGGAGAACGGCATAAAATACTTTTCTTCGTCCGCGGGTTTATATATTTTCCTCAAGTTTATTATAAGCTCAATATATCATTATCCAATCAGCTAAATCTTTTTCATGTTTGCTTGATGTGCTCGAATTTTTTTATTATTTCAAGATATTCTTTAATCCCATATTTGATAATCAAATTGGGATTTGGGCTGCAGGTTGATCTGATGCATTAGCATGTGTGGCGAGCCCTCACAAATGCTTCCTTAATAATAGAATTCGTATCATAAGATTCCCGTATCAATTCCAAGGTCTCTTCCTTTATCATTCTGTTTCGTCCTGTGCTTCCTTCTGAGCTCCATTTATGTAAATTAAAAATTAATTAAGCAACTGGAACTGTATCTGGTGGGATTATCTGCAGTTCTTCCTTCACAAAAGATCTTTGAGGGCTGGTTGTTTTGTTGTGTCAGTTTCTCGTAAATAATACACGGCGGAATCATTTTTACAATTCTTTTTATTCATATGGATCAACACTCCAAACTGGATCTGTTGCCCTAATGCGAGTGTCCCCTTCTGCTTCCCCCGGTAAATAAAGGAACCTTACTTTTAAACCAAACGGTTATAGTTTGCTGGTTGTACTGGAGTCTTCAGCAACATTATTGTTTGTTTTTTTGATTGCTTGTACTGGTTTTTTAGCCCTGTTAATTTAAATTCTTCATTATCATTGCGCGCAAAACAGAGGGCAGTCTTCTAACCCATTCTGTGTTGGCGAGAATTGTCAATCAGCTCTCTGTGATACTGGTAGGAAAAAAGTCTTTCAGATAACTGTTTGTTAAAGTTTTTCAACTAAAGCCTGTGATCGTGGAACTCCTGGAATGCCTCTTTTAATGGTAACTCTATGTTTATAGCAATAATTGATTCACTTGGCCTTTAAATTCTTTTCCATCACGACTTGAATCATGCGAGGATAAGTTAGCGGCCTCGTTGATATATCAGTTGTATGGCAACAGCAACAGCAGAAGCACTCTTTTGTGTTAATGGCTCTGCATCTTTGTATCTTGAAGCTATGTCAATGACTGTAAGTGCGTACTTAAATCTTTTCGTCTAATCATATCATGGGGTAAATATAGGTCCATTTGATGGGTGTCGTTCGTATTGTATTCACAAGTGTGGTCTCGTATTCGTCTAGGCGCAGGTAAATAAATTTGCCAAATCGCTTGTTTAGATAACCATTCCTTTGCTGTTTGTTCACTGACTCCCGCTGCTTGGCTTAGCTTTTTATTGCCGTGATTCCCTCCAATATCCTTTTGGTGAATAATAGATTTTGTTCATTTTTATTCAGCCAATATTATGTGCAACAAAATAACACAACGGTTCATACCAAAGACAATAAACACGATTTCTTGCATCTTTTGTTTTTCTGATGGTTGATGAAAGTCACTGAATTTTGGTGGGGGCAATGTCTCGATTGGTTTGCCTGTTACAAGATAATATTCTTTATTGCTTGATCAACATCTTAAATGTGTAAGCCGCATGTCCCTGTTTTTTCAGTTTGTCGTTAATAAAATCTAACTGCTCAATTCTCTGCTTTTCATAGTAATCTTGTGCAGCTGCTAGTTTGCTCCATAGCTTTGTTATGTCTTTTTCTCTCAACCGTCATCCCGCAATTTTACTAAATGCGTAATTACTTCCGCTAAAAGCAAGCGCAATTCACTACTGCGCCGCCTGTCATCATTACGAATAAGCCATTTTTATAAATGTTTTTTTAATTTTACATATTGATACTGTCAGAATTATTCCTTGCTTAACTAGAAAATCTTTCGTAGCAAACGAAGCTGTAATAACAGCAATCAGCTTGCTGAATCCTCAAAGTCTAGTTTGCCAAGATCTGCTGGTTTTATTTTAACAGCTTTTACCAAGCATTGTGTATCCTACACTTAGACCTCCAATAACAGCAGAATGGTATACAAGGTTGGTAACAGTTTTTTTCGGTGCTCATTTTAAAAAATAAAATAAAAATTATATTTAGTAATAAAATATGAACGGCGACGATCTGCTAAACATTCCTGACTTGTGATTACAAATGAACAAGTGATGACCAAGCTATTATCCCAAAAAGGAAAGACTGTATTCTTTGGCAGCATGCGGAAAAACAAAACAGTTTCTCGAAATGAATTCAGCATAGAACAAATTCAACAAATGTCGCCGCACGACATTGTAAAGTATCATAACAGTATGAAGCGCAACTAGGATCAAAAATGGTAAAAAGTGTCGGGCAAACGTTCTTAGTTTGTACACTAAACTAGTAAGTAAATTTGCGCCTATTGATTCTGAACAAGACTTTATGTATGATTTAACGCAGGATCCAGTTTTAACAAAGTCATTAGAGCCTCTAGGATGTGATCTGTATTACAGATTGGAACATTATTATCGCCGCTAATCATGGGATTAATTACTTTTAATCATATAGATTTTGTTTCCCTTAAAAATGACCGTGCCAGAAAATCAGCAGAATCAGAGTCAGAAAACATTGAATCAGGTGGAGAAAGTGACCAGTTAAAAAAGCCGCCTCATCCTGGGCGCGTTGCGGCAGGAAAAAAATTAGCAGAGTGGAACAAACAAACAAAATTAAAATTACAAGCACATAATATAACTCATAATGAAAAAGTGCTAGAGCCCGCAGCCAGTTGTTTCAACGCCAGCTATAAAAACGCCAGAACAAGTTGATTCAAGAGACCTACAACAACAACAGGGGTGCCTACACCGCCAAAGTCTTCATGGAATTTCTTAAAACAATTGTCATTTTTGGCTGCATTGCCGTTGGGGGCGGTATTACGGTTATAAAATATATAAACAACGCCAGCAAAAACCAAAGCAGTCAAAAAAATCTCAACCACTAAATACAGAAGCCGAACAAAAAAGCATGCCAGAACCGCCAACAACAAAAGATCATTTGATCCATTTCAGATGCAATAATACTTTAAGAACTTAATAAATAAATATAAGTTAACTTGAATAAGAACTTGGTTGTACTTAGGGGATGACTTAAGTTAAGAACTTAGGGCGACTTAAGTGGACTTGATCAAGAACTTATTAAACTTGAGGAACTTGATTAAGAACTAATTAAAGAACTTGTGGGACTTGATAAAAAACTTAACTAAGAACTTGAGGTGGCTTAAGGTGACATAATCAAGAACTTGAGGAGACTGATTAAGAACTTAATTAAAGAACTTGTGTGACTTGATTAAAAACTTAACTAAGAACTTGAGGTGACTTAATTAAAACTTAGAGGTTACTTGATTAAGAACTTGAGAATAACTGAGATGACTTAAGTTAAGAACTTAGAAGTGACTTGGGTAGGAACTTAAAAGTTACTTGATTAAGAACTTGAGTTAAGAACTTAGAAGTGACATTAATTAAGAACTATGGTGTGG
Organism: Conus ventricosus; assembly: GCA_018398815.1. Classification (NCBI taxonomy): domain Eukaryota; kingdom Metazoa; phylum Mollusca; class Gastropoda; order Neogastropoda; family Conidae; genus Conus; species Conus ventricosus. The sequence goes on from CM031614.1 coordinate 64,761,887, forward strand.
GTAGAGGGCGGTGGGTAAGAGGGCCGCAAGCCCCCTATTAACTCCTCCCTTTACATGTTCTTACTGTGGGACACTTGGCTTAATGCCCAAGTTTGCTCCTTCGAGAGCGGTTTTGGAGTGCGGCCAATGAACGTTTCTTTCACGACTCCAACTGAGTTTGACAGCACAGTGTGTTCTCTGATCGAGTGGGGAGAAGTGGTTAAGTTTTTGTGCCTACAAATGTTATAGAAAGTGTACAATCAGATGGAATCAAAAGATGAATGAATCCGAGAGTTCCCAGGAGTCTGACTTACTTAAAGAAATAAAATCAGAGCAATCAACAGGACTTAGCCAAGATATAGAAACAATTGTGATCAGTGATGAAGCCACTGGTGAACCTATAGGCGAATACAACAATAGAATTCAACAGCACCTTGACTATTATGCTGCTATTCAACAACATTGGAAAGAAGTGCAATCTGTTTGAAGCAAAGAGGAATTAAAGAGGCGGAACGTCACAACAAAGAACATAAAAATCATTGCCAAAGCAACCTGCTGCTGTCTTTCAGACAAGAAGGAAAAGAAAACGTGAAAAGCTTATACACTTATCAGGAAAAAATCTGTTAGAAAAACTAAGATTTTCGAAGGTTGAAGCCAGGCTGTTAGTTGAAAACACACTGAATGCAATTCCAGAGTATGATGAAAACAAAACTGTTGAAAAAGTAGAAACAATCATCGCCACAAGTCAACAATCCTCGAATTGAAGGAAAATCAAAATCTAAGAAGCTATCTAGCATATGGCAAGTGGTTAGAAAGGCTGTGGAATTGAACAGAAGAAATTTTTGTAACTTTGTAGAATCCCCACTGCAGCATTCTCTCGGATGGATAAATAAACTGAGGAGAACTACACGCCTGTTTGGAAAGTACAAGCAACTTTCAAAACTAGCAATAACAATTTCAGAAGCCATCTCTCTAACCGCCAAAATAAAATCTGCACTTCGAGAGAATCCTGCCTTGAAGCCAGCTATGGAAGTAAAATAACCCTGCTCGACTGGAGGTGAAGAAGGTATGTGGCATTGTTTGGTTTTTGGCATTGACAGCTAATTGACGTGTGCTGTGTTCCTGTGTGAACAAAGACCCTTATCTGTGCCAAGTCCGTAAGACCCTAGCATAGAAGGGCATAAATTAAGTGATCAGGCGTCAGCCTAAATGACGGGTCTCTATAGCCCCACCGCTCTTCGTGTCCTGTCTGTCTGTCTGTTATGCAAAGTTTTGTAAACTATAAAGATATAAGTCGGTAGAAACTAGCTGGGATAAGTGTGTGGATTTTATGCTAAAAATATAACTCAGTTTTAAAAGACTTAGAGAACAGTAAAGACTGTAGTTTTATTCACATGAAAGACAGAGACGCATTTGATGAATGTTTGCGCGAAAATGATTTATTGAAAATAATCAGGAAAAACGCAGATTAAGCAAAAACTAAAATCTCAAAAGTTTTGTAAATTAGTATTAAAAACAGACAATCCTACACAGTAGTTTGTTTGTAAAAAATCGTTAATTTTTTGGTTATTGAAGTCTTACATTGTCAGAGAACGTAATAAAGCCGGTTCTAGAGTCAACCACCCGAACTGGTTGAGGGCGGTGAGCTAGAACCGCATTATTACGTTCTCTAAGCCTAACACAAAAGCTAGAATTTTCTCCTGTTAAGAAGACGTAGGCTTAGCGCAGACCCCAAAGAAAACACATGAAGTCTTCAAATCTGCTGACCGAGACGCTGTGTACGGTAATGGGACAACGTTGATACCCCCAAAGGGAAGGACAGTAATGGGAGGGTAATGCCTGACCCCCCGCCCCCCCTCCCGCCCACCAGTAAAACAAATACCATGTCTGTCTGTGACATAGTTCAGAGGGATGGAATCGTTCGGGGTTGCCGAAGGGGTGGGGGTGGGGGGTGTTGGGGGGAGGGGGGCATAAAGTGTAACCTTTCTGCCTGCTAACAGACCCGAGGACCGACAAAGTGATGTGATACATCTTTCCAACTGTCCTGCTGGAGCTGCGCGTGCCTTGTCAGGGTGCTTGTTACTGACACACGTCTGAACAGTTTGCAAAACACTCGTCAGAAAGATTTGTAAAAACAACAACAGCAACAAAAACGAAAAGACTGCTGCGCGCATACGGTAGTTTTTCTTTCTTCTGATTATTCCTTTGGTTTTAGACCGCGTGAAACATGT
>CM031614.1:64776596-64780923 GCA_018398815.1 Conus ventricosus
GCTCAACCCCATGACTTTTTATCACGCGATTCTGATCCTGAGAGCATATGACATGCTTTTCGTCATCTATTCGTAATACTTTCAGCCAGTATTTAACACACTGCGCAGATGAATAGATACAGATAGGATAACGAATGGTTTCCCCATAAACACGTTCATTTGGTGTCTTTATATGTACCGTCAGAAATGTCTTGAGTGCAAATAATTGGGACTTTTCCTCCATGAACAGCAGATTTCTCTAACCCCCGAATCTCAGCACCATATTGGGCAACAGGCTGAACCTGGGCATCAAACAGGTTTAGATATACTGTTAAGGAACTGTTCTTCAACCTGTTTGATTTTAATTTTAATAAATCTAATTTACATGAGAGAGAGAGAGAGAGAGAGAGAGAGAGAGAGAGAGAGAGAGAGAGAGAAGAGAGAGACAGAGACAGAGAGAGAGAGAGAGAGAGAGAGAGAGAGAGAGAGACGCACGCACGAGCACACACACACACACACACACACACACACACACACACACGCACGCACGCACGTACGCACGCACACATGCACACACAAACGCCCGCGCGCGCGCGCTCGCACGCACACACGCACGCACTCACACACATAAGCACACACACGCACGCACAAACACACATTCACATATATATATGTGTGTGTGTGTGTGTGTGTGTGTGTGTGTGTGTGTGTGTGTGTGTGTGTGTGGATAGCTACATGCACACAGATGTATGCAAACATGTATGTACACATGGTTGTATGTTTCTGTGATCATCTCCCCCTGTGTGTGTGTGTGTGTGTGTGTGTGTGTGTGTGTGTGTGTGTGTGTGTGTGTGTGTGTGTGTGCGTGCGTGCGTGCGTGTGTGCGTGCGTGCGTGCGTGCGTGCGTGCGTGCGTGCGTGCGTGCGTGCGTGCGTGCGTGTGTGTGTGTGTGTGTGTGTGTGTGTGTGTGTGTGTGTGTGTCTTCGTGCGTGTGTGTGTGTGTGTGTGTGTGTGTGTGTGTGTGTGTGTGTGTGTGTGTGTGTGTGTGTGTGTGTGTGTGTGTGAATGTGTGCGCGTGCGCGTGTATTTGTGTCTGTCTGCCTGTGTGTCTGTGCGTGCATGCGTGTGTGCGTGGCGCGCGTCTGTTTTTCATGAAAGGTCAACCAAAACTTGATTTTGTAGGCCTGGTATTTGTTTGAGAGCGTTTTGTTTAAATGAACGTGTTCAATCTCCTATCTGTGACCCTACGTCAGCGTTTGTCTTATAAGTAAGGGAGAGAAGATACCTTCCCTAACGCAACATGAGAAGGTGGCTGAGAAACCTAGCTTCCCTAACGCAACAAGAGAAGGTGGCTGAGACACCTAGCCTCCCTAACGCAACAAGAGAAGGGGGCTGAGACACCTAGCTTCCCTAACGCAACAAGAGAAGGGGGCTGAGTGGGTAAGTCAGCGAGCCAGGACATACAGAGAGCGCAGGGTCGAATCGTGTCTGACACAGGCTGCTTACTCTGTTCGTTTACCTCGCCTGTACCCACCACACCAACCATACTGATCTCACTGCAAGTCGTCTGCCACAGATACACATTTCCCGCCGCACCAGTTACCCCCCCCCCCCCCCAACCATCACCCCCCGCAGTACCTGTTACGTTTTTTCTTGTACCTGTTTTTTTTTTGTTGTTTTTTTTTTCCCTGCGGTACTTGTTAATTTTTTTCCAGCGTAATCTGTTTCTTTTTTTCCCCAGGGCACTTGTTACTTTCCCTCCACCCCCCACCCCCCTGCAGCATCTGTTACTTTCCCCGGTGGCATCCGTTACTTTTCCCCCTGTCACCTGTTACTCTTTTCCCCCTGTCATCTGTTACTTTCCTCCCTGGCAACTGTTAGTCTTTTCCCCGCGGCATCTGCTGTTCTTTTCCCCCTGGCATCTGTTACTCTTTTCCCCACGGCATCTGTTACTCTTTTCTCCACAGCATCTGTGACTCTCTTCTCCTCAGCATCTGTTACTCTTCTCACCATGGCATCTGTGACTGTTTTTTCCATGGCATCTGTTACTCTTTTCTCCGTGGCATCTGTTACTCTTTTCTCCATGGCATCTGTAGAGTCTTCTCTCTGGTGCATCTGTTATTCTTTTCTCCACAGCATCTGATACTCTTTTCTCCACGGCGTCTGTTATTCTTTTCTCCATGGCATCTGTTACTCTTTTCTCCACGGCATCTGTTACTCTTTTCTCCACGCGCACGGCATCTGTTACTCTTTTCCCCGTGGCATCTGTTACTCTTTTCTCTACGGCATCTGTTACTCTTTTCTCCACGCGCACGGCATCTGTTACTCTTTTCTCCATGGCATCTGTTACTCTTTTCTCCATGGCATCTGTTATTCTTTTCTCCATGGCATCTGTTACTCTTTTCTCCATGGCATCTGTTATTCTTTTCTCCATGGCATCTGTAGACTCTTCTCTCCGCTGCATCTGTATCTTTTCTCCACGGCATCTGTCACTCGTTTCTTCACGGCATCTGTTAACCCCTCCCCCCCCCCCCCCCCCCGGTATCTGTTAGTCTTTTCCCTGCGGCATCTGTTATTCTTTTCTTCACGGCATCTGTTACTCTTTTCCCCGCGGCATCTGTTACTCTTTTCTCCATGGCATCTGTTATTCTTTTCTTCACGGTATCTGTTACTCTTTTCTCCACGCGCACGGCATCTGTTACTCTTTTCCCCGTGGCATTTGTTACTCTTTTCTCCACGGCATCTGTTACTCTTTTCTCCACGCGCACGGCATCTGTGAGTCTTTTCTCCGCAGCATCTGTTACATTTTTCTCCACGGCATCTGTGACTTTTTTGTCCATGGCATGTGTTACTCTTTTCTCCGTGGATTCTATAACTCTTGTCTCCATGGCATCTGTAGACTCTTCTCTCCAAGGCATCTGTCACTCTTTCCTCCGCTGCATCTGTTACTCTTTTCTCCACGGCATCTACTACTCTTCGCTGGCTGCTCTGGGGGTGCTATTGGATTTTTTTTGCACCCATGGTGGTGAGAACACCACAGTATTATGGACTGTGGTGTGTCTCTATTTGACGCCGGGAGCGCAGACACAACCAGCCGTGTCTCCCTGATGAGTCCCGATCCAGCGAGCGAAAGGCCTCAGAGCAGGCAATACAAATATATTTGCCTTCAAAAGGGATTGCGATGGTTCCCTTATGCAGCTAGAGAAGAGTTTTCATATCTGTAACTTTTTTTTTTTAATTTTTTTTTTAATTTTAATTTTTTTTTTTCATTTTCCAAGTTTCTCCATCTTCAAACTCCCCTCTCCCCTCCCCTCAAGTCCAAATCTTTGCCAGACAGTTCAGTTGTTGGCCTGCGCTTGTTTTTCCCCACTATTAGATTGTTAGTCTATGTATTTGTCTGACTTTATTCAAGTTTAAAAGGCTGTGCCAGTCTTGGGTAAAAGTTACTCTGTGTTAGGTTTCCTTATGGGAGCAAAACATACCCCACTTGTTTACTGTTTATCGTTTACTGTTCCCTGCCTCATTTCTCTTCGATTTTGCTTTGATTAAATTGAGGTTATTTGTATTTGTTTCTGTCCGTCTGTGTGTTTTCTTTTGATCTCCCTTGCATCTTTGGGTGGATCCTCAGGCGTAGGCTCAAAGACTGTCCCCTACATTTTATATTATTTGCATAATGTCTTTAGTTTTACAGCAACTTTTTTTCCTCCCCACACTTTCGTTTGGTTGCATTTACTACTCTTCGCTGGCTGCTCTGGGGGTGCTGTTGGATTCTTTTTTGCACCCATGGTGGTGAGAACACCACAGTATTATGGACTGTGGTGTGTCTCTATTTGACGCCGGGAGCGCAGACACAACCAGCCGTGTCTCCCTGATGAGTCCCGATCCAGCGGGCGAAAGGCCTCGGAGCAGGCAATACAAATATATCTGCCTTCAAAAGGGATTGCGATGGTTCCCTTATGCAGCTAGAGAAGAGTTTTCATATCTGTAACATTTTTTTTTTAATTTTAATTTCTTTTTTCTTTTAATTTCATTTTCCCAGTTTCTCCATCTTCAAACTCCCCTCTCCCCTCCCTCAAGTCCAAATCTTTGCCAGACAGTTCAGTTGTTGGCCTGCGCTTGTTTTTCCCCCACTATTAGATTGTTCGTCTATGTATTTGTCTGACTTTATTCTTCAAGTTTAAAAGGCTGTGCCAGTCTTGGGTAAAAGTTACTCTGTGTTAGGTTTCCTTATGGGAGCAAAACATACCCCACTTGTTTACTGTTTGTCGTTTACTGTTCCCTGCCTCATTTCATTTCCGACTTTCTTTTTAATTTGAAAAGTTTAGTGGTCAGGTGGGTCAGGTCACAG
>CM031614.1:64781023-64816023 GCA_018398815.1 Conus ventricosus
GATGTTCGTTTCGTTTTGTTTTCTGCCAGCTACTCTGTGTGTGTGTGTGTGTGTGTGTGTGTGTGTGTGTGGTGTGTGTGTGTCTGTGTGTGTGTGTGTCTGTGTCTGTGTGTGTGTGTGTGTGCGCGCGCGTGTGCGTGTATGTCAGAAAGAGAGACAGAGACTGAGAGACAGACAGACACCCAGGCGGACGGACGGACATACATACAGACAGGCAGGCAGGCAGGCAGGCAGAGCCGACGGAGGAGGGGGAGGATGAGACAGAGAGAGACAGACAGCCCATCTGTTCACCATGCAGTCAGACAGCCCTAGTGCCATCGCTCACTGGACAGCGCACAGAACCGTGAATGTATCGGTCTATCCAGTACTGCCCATCACGTCTCCATCAGGCGGCTGTCGGAATGCCGGTGTGTGACGATGTGGCTTCAATATTTGCAGCAGGGCCGTTACCGTTGCCAACCGGGAGGATGATAGGTGGCGCCTCCCCCCCCCCGCTCCTTCCCCGGCGTCAGTGACTCAGAACAAGCACCTTCCACACAATGAAAAGCCACCAGTGACACGGCAGTAGTGCAGCGCCAATGAACACCGCCCAAGTGACACGGCAGTAGTGCAGCGCCAATGAACACCGCCCAAGTGACACGGCAGTAGTGCAGCGCCAATGAACACCGCCCAAGTGACACGGCAGTAGTGCAGCGCCAATGAACACCGCCCAAGTGACACGGCAGTAGTGCAGCGCCAATGAACACCGCCCAAGTGACACGGCAGTAGTGCAGCGCCAATGAACACCGCCCAAGTGACACGGCAGTAGTGCAGCGCCAATGAACACCGCCCAAGTGACACGGCAGTAGTGCAGCGCCAATGAACACCGCCCAAGTGACACGGCAGTAGTGCAGCGCCAATTAACACCGCCCAAGTGACACGGCAGTAGTGCAGCGCCAATGAACACCGCCCAAGTGACACGGCAGTAGTGCAGCGCCAATGAACACAGCGCCAATGAACACCGCCCAAGTGACACGGCAGTAGTGCAGCGCCAATGAACACAGCGCCAATGAACACCGCCCAAGTGACACGGCAGTAGTGCAGCGCCAATGAACACAGCGCCAATGAACACAGCGCCAATGAACACAGCGCCAATGAACACCGCCCAAGTGACACGGCAGTAGTGCAGCGCCAATGAACACCGCCCAAGTGACATGGCAGTAGTGCAGCGCCAATGAACACAGCGCCAATGAACACCGCCCAAGTGACACGGCAGTAGTGCAGCGCCAATGAACACAGCACCAATGAACACCGCCCAAGTGACACGGCAGTAGTGCAGCGCCAATGAACACAGCGCCAATGAACACAGCGCCAATGAACACCGCCCAAGTGACACGGCAGTAGTGCAGCGCCAGTGAACACAGCGCCAATGAACACCGCCCAAGTGACACGGCAGTAGTGCAGCGCCAATGAACACAGCACCAATGAACACAGCGCCAATGAACACCGCCCAAGTGACACGGCAGTAGTGCAGCGCCAATGAACACCGCCCAAGTGACACGGCAGTAGTGCACCGCCAATGAACACCGCCCAAGTGTGACACGGCAGTAGTGCAGCGCCAATGAACACCGCCCAAGTGACACGGCAGTAGTGCAGCGCCAATGAACACCGCCCAAGTGACACGGCAGTAGTGCAGCGCCAATGAACACCGCCCAAGTGACACGGCAGTAGTGCAGCGCCAATGAACACCGCCCAAGTGACACGGCAGTAGTGCAGCGCCAATGAACACCGCCCAAGTGACACGGCAGTAGTGCAGCGCCAATGAACACCGCCCAAGTGACACGGCAGTAGTGCAGCGCCAATGAACACAGCGCCAATGAACACCGCCCAAGTGACACGGCAGTAGTGCAGCGCCAATGAACACAGCGCCAATGAACACCGCCCAAGTGACACGGCAGTAGTGCAGCGCCAATGAACACAGCGCCAATGAACACAGCGCCAATGAACACAGCGCCAATGAACACCGCCCAAGTGACACGGCAGTAGTGCAGCGCCAATGAACACCGCCCAAGTGACATGGCAGTAGTGCAGCGCCAATGAACACAGCGCCAATGAACACCGCCCAAGTGACACGGCAGTAGTGCAGCGCCAATGAACACAGCACCAATGAACACCGCCCAAGTGACACGGCAGTAGTGCAGCGCCAGTGAACACAGCGCCAATGAACACCGCCCAAGTGACACGGCAGTAGTGCAGCGCCAATGAACACAGCACCAATGAACACAGCGCCAATGAACACCGCCCAAGTGACACGACAGTAGTGCAGCGCCAATGAACACAGTGCCAATGAAGACCGCCCAAGTGACACGGAAGTAGTGCAGCGCCAATGAACACAGCGCCAATGAACACAGCGCCAATGAACACACGCCCAAGTGACACGGCAGTAGTGCAGCGCCAATGAACACCGCCCATGTGACACGGCAGTAGTGCAGCGCCAATGAACACAGCGCCAATGAACACCGCCCAGTGACACGGCAGTAACGCAGCGCCAATGAGCACCGCCCCAGTGACACGGCAGTAACGCAGCGCCAATGAGCACAGCGCCAATGAACACCGCCCCAGTGACACGGCAGTAACGCAGCGCCAATGAACACCGCCCCAGTGACACGGCAGCAACGCAGCGCCAATGAGCACCGCCCATGTGACACGGCAGTAGTGTAGCGCCAATGAACACAGCGTCAATGAATACAGCACCATTTTGTAATGAGGAAAGAGATTCCATTGAACATTTATTTATGGAATTGCAGATATGTACAAGTATTTTGGAAATCTCTCAAAAAAACTATTGAATGAAAAATGTGAACACACGTATAATGTTGGAATTTCATGTGAACTAGTAATTTTCGGAGTGGATGAATACCTTAAAAGTGGATTCTATCTTAGAGTTTATTGTAATGTTTGCCAAGATGTGCATTTATAGATGCAAAATGGAAAAAAATCTTCCAGATATATTTGTTTTCCAAAGACAATTAAATGCCAGATATAAGATTGAAGAATATAACGCTAAAATTAACTATAATCTAACATATTTCAATAGTACCTGGAACGCATATAAACCAATTCTCTTTCTATAAACAGCAGTTTACTAAACGAAAGGGAGAAAAGAAAGGGGAATAAAAGGGGGAAAAAAAATCTACTCTCAAACACAATGATTGTTGTGATCTTAAAATTAATTCAAATGTGCCTCTGTAGAATTTTCTATTGAATGGACGATTGCCTCGATCTAAAAAATATTTAAGGGACTAGGGGAAGGATAAAGAGAAAAGAAAAATGTATTGTTCTTTCCACCCTTCCCAAGTTAATATTATGCACAAGTTATTTCAGCTCTTCTTCTTTTCAAAACCTATGGTGATGATTATTGATACACGGCTGTGTTATATGTATACCTATATATATATATGTACGTATACATGTATGTATGCATAGACGTATATATGCATATATGTTTGCATCTCTCTCTCTCTCTCTCTCTCTCTCTCTCTCTCTCTCTCTCTCTCTCTCTCTTCTATGTGTGTGTGTGTGTGTGTGTGTGTGTGTGTGTGTGTGTGTGTGTGTGTGTGTGTGTGTGTGTGTGTGTGTGCGAATGTGTTTAGGTTTATGTGTATATACGTGAAAGTATGTATACGTGGATATATATTGACTTGTTTTTTGTTATCGTTTAGTTGACTTTTTCTGCAACAACTGGAACGGAAATCGTTGTGATTTGTCTCTGCGCACTGTCCTCTTTTTGCGCGCCTGTCAACTCTTGTAATTTTGCATTAAAAAAAATACAGCCCCAATGAATACAGCGCCAATGAACACCGCCTCAGTGACACGGCAGTATAGTAGTGCAGCGCCAATGAACACCGCCCCAGTGACACGGCAGTATAGTAGTGCAGCGCCAATGAACACCGCCCCAGTGACACGGCAGTATAGTAGTGCAGCGCCAATGAACACAGCACCAATGAACACCGCCCCAGTGACACGGCAGTATAGTAGTGCAGCGCCAATGAACACCGCCCCAGTGACACGGCGGTATAGTAGTGCAGCGCCAATGAACACAGCGCCAATGAACACCGCCCCAGTGACGGCGGTATAGTAGTGCAGCGCCAATGAACACAGCGCCAATGAACACCGCCCCAGTGACACGGCAGTATAGTAGTGCAGCGCCAATGAACACCACCCCAGTGACACGGCGGTATAGTAGTGCAGCACCAATGAACACCGCCCCAGTGACACGGCAGTATAAGTAGTGCAGCGCCAATGAACACCGCCCCAGTGACACGGCGGTATAGTAGTGCAGCGCCAATGAACACAGCGCCAATGAACACAGCGCCAATGAACATCGCCCCAGTGACACGGCAGGATAGTAGTGCAGCAACAATGAACATCGCCCCAGTGACACGGCGGTATAGTAGTGCAGCGCCAATGAACACAGCGCCAATGAACATCGCCCCAGTGACACGGCAGTATAGTAGTGCAGCGCCAATGAACACCGCCCCAGTGACACGGCGGTATAGTAGTGCAGCGCCAATGAACACAGCGCCAATGAACATCGCCCCAGTGACACGGCAGTATAGTAGTGCAGCGACAATAAACACCGCCCCAGTGACATGGCGGTATAGTAGTGCAGCGCCAATGAACACAGCGCCAATGAACATCGCCCCAGTGACACGGCAGTATAGTAGTGCAGCGAAAACGAACACCGCCCCAGTGACACGGCGGTATAGTAGTGCAGCACCAATGAACACAGCGCCAATGAACACAGCACCAATGAACACTACCCGAGTGACACGGCAGTTGTGCAGCGCCAATGAACACAGCGCCAATGAACACAGCACCAATGAACACTACCCCAGTGCACGGCAGTAGCGCAGCGCCAATGAACACAGCGCCAATGAACACAGCGCCAATGAACACCGCCCAAGTGACACTGCAGTAGTGCAGCGCTAATGAACACCGCCCATGTGACACGGCAGTAGTGCAGCGCCAATGAACACAGCGCCAATGAACATCGCCCCAGTGACAAGCAGTAACGCAGTGTCTCCTCACGTGAGTTGCCTCGTGCCTGCCCGACACCGACTGTTCTTCGCGGAACGCTGGTGCTGGCGATGCAGCAAAATAAACGTGTTTTTTTTTCCCTTAGTCTCTACTTGCCTGCCACTTCAGGGGTATTTGACACCCTCCCCCACCCCCTCCCACCCCCTCGTCTTCCCAGGGCCGCTCAGTCCAGCTCCCTGTCCATAGCCACACCTGGATCGTCCGGCCGCAGCCACGGTACAGGCAATTCACAAGGAGCGGTCGAGTCAGGAGGCAACCCACCAGAGGAGACACCGCTCTGCCGTCCAGTCAATTTGGCGATGTTCAGTGGCGCCTGTTCTGATCCAACACATGCAGGACACCAGCCACTGTACGCCCCACGTTGAGGAAGTGCTTAGTCGCGGAGCTCACCTGAGTAAGTGCCCCCCCCCCCCCCCTGCTCGGAGGGCGCCACCATGTCCGTCCAACCACAGTCTTCATCAACCACAGCCCCCATCAACCACAGCCCCCATCAACCACAGTCCCCCATCAACCACAGTCCCCATCAACCACAGCCCCCCATCAACCACAGTCCCCATCAACCACAGCCCCCATCAACCACAGCCCCCATCAACCACAGCCCCCATCAACCACAGCCCCCATCAACCACAGTCCCCATCAACCACAGTCCCCCATCAACCACAGTCCCCATCAACCACAGCCCCCATCAACCACAGTCCCCCATCAACCATCAACCACAGTCCCCATCAACCACAGTCCCCATCAACGACAGTCCCCATCAACTATCAACCACAGTCCCCATCAATCATCAACCACAGTCCCCCCATCAACCACAGTCCCCATCAACCACAGCCCCTATCAACCACAGCCCCCATCAACCATCAACCACAGTCCCCATCAACCACAGTCCCCATCAAGCACAGTAGAGAACAGGAAAACCTTCATTCTGGGCCACCTTCGCCCTCAACCAGTTTCGGGCGAAAGTGGCCCAGAATAAAGGTTTTCCTGTTCTCTGACAAGTAAGACTTCAATAACTAAAAAATAACGATTATCTACAAACAAACATACTGTGTAGGGTTATCCGTTTTTAATACTAATTTACTAAACTTTTCAGATTTCAGTTTTTGTTTAATCCTATGTTTTTCCTGATCATTTTCAATAACATCATTTTCACGCAAACATTCTTCAAATGAGTCTCTGTCTTTCATGTGAAATAACACTACAGTCTTAACTGTTCTCTAAAGTCTTTTAAAACTGAGTTATATTTCTGACATAAAATCCACACACTTATCCGAGCATGTCTTCCACTGAAAGCTAGTTTCGACAAAGTGTTTCTCTTTTTAACTATGTCTCTTTCTGCTGAACAGTCATCTATAATAAATAGTGTCTGCGTTCCTTCAAACAGTCTATAAAACTGTTCTAAACACTCACTCAGTTTATTGCTAGGATCAACTAAATATATGTCATCATCTGTCCATATAAACCTTCTATTATGATATGCTTTGTTCCATTTAAGTGTTGGACAGAAAACCACAATATGATTAAAATTATAACGATAAACTGTTTGTAACAGGTCGAGGATAAATATTGTTTTTCCACAACCAGTTTGCCCACAAATCAATGAGCAATGAGGAGTTTTTGTCATAAAGTTTAACTGCTCCATAGTTTTATAACAGAGTTTAATCTAATCCAGTTATTATTTTTATCATACTCTCCGTCAAAACTTGTTCAGTATAATAAAACCCTACGAGGCCTAAATGGGTAAGATTAATCCAATTCAGTTCTGTAAGATTGTTTCTATTTAAGTCAACATTGATTTTGTTGCTTGTTGTTATGATCTTAATATCCTCGCCATTGTGAAGAACGACGATGGTAACGTTAAGGCGTTTAACGTCTAAGTTTTGCCAGCTAATATTAATTCCTTTTATAAGGACGTCACTAACGCCCACAACCCCATCCCTCCCACATCTTTAAAGACAGAAATTTCAAATATCATTGTGAACGTGTCTCCTAATTTTCTGCTTGGAAAGAACTGTAATTTTGTAGAAGCTTTTTTTACAACTGTTTCTTTTCTGTGGAGGATGTACTGTTTTTTTCCCATACGGCGTTATTTCAATTTCTTTCCGACTATTGTCGTCCGGCATAAGACTTACATGTAAAGGGCCAGAGTTGAATGCTTTTCTGAAACTTTTTTGACGGCTAAAATATGTAAATGGGCTTATGAATTCAAATTTTATTTCCCATTCTAAATATGGTTCTAAGTGCCATTTGAGGTCAGGTTTTCGAACTATTTTATATTCATACTGACCAACATTATTTGCTTCTAGATTGCGCAGCTGTTCTAGTTTAGGAAACTTTTTACTGTCGCCAACCTCTTTGCGTTTATAATCACCATCTTTAGTGTACTCAAACCCATACAAAGTGCCTATCTCACCGTTCTGTTCAAAGTCCGCAACGTCTGCAAGGTCTTTTAATTCTAAAGTTATACACCTCACAGGCGCTAATGTAACTCCTGGTTCTTCGGGCCCACGCGACATTATTTTTTAGTAACGTATTATTTTATTTCCAAAACAATGTGCAGGTTATCACTTTTTACAACTTTCCCTGCTTTGTCTGCAATTTTTATATTAAATGATCCAACCCTCCCACAAACTAATCTTTTAAACTGTAAATTAGGGAATTGTATAATTTCATAATCGCAATATGCAGCTTTCCCTGACGGAAGAGCTCTTAAAACAGTTGAGGGCCTTCCATCATATAAGTTTTCATCAGTGCTTAGCTCATCCAAATGAACATAGAGTAATGAATGTAATGCAAGATCGAGCGGCTTTCCCCCTCATAAGTAGTTTTGGTTGGTGTAACTCTAAATATATAATTGTTAGCTGTAAAGCCTAACATTTAGCTAGTTCTTTATCAAAATAGTAACCTACTTCTTCTTCAGGCTTGAATGTTAACATTGTTTTTAGATTCGCATTGTTAAGTTTGAGAGTAATGTCGAAGTTACTCATTGCTTCTTTTAGTGAGCAAAACCCGTAATAACCATCAGCTATTGTTAACTGGCTAACTAATGTTCCTGCATTATCAATTTTTGAATCTTATTATTCTTCCTGGATTCACTTATATTAAACCATACGACTTTGTAGAATATTCATGGAGCGCGACCGTTCTGGTTCCGCATTCGTTATTAATAGCATGTTCTAAAAACGAAGGGCGGTCTTGAGTTGTTATTGTTACAAACATTTTTTAAAACAAATTAAAAATGAGCGCATTCAAATATACTGGTGCAAAATATTCTGTTGGGCCGCACTACAATCTTAAAAATATAGCAACTGATACTCTTGACATTGCTGTGACCCAGACTGCCTCTTTTCATAAAAAGGTGAGTACTCCATTGAAGAGCTATCTTAACCCCCCTATTGAAAACGAGCACATCCAGAAAGCGTGGTTTAGTCATCCGATGCAGTTTTATCAGAACCAGTTAAACTTTGCTGTGTCTTGTGCATCAACTGGGTGTGGAGTGTCGTATGCTGATCATTTAAATCACCATGATCCTTTGGTGAGGTCAGTGTACAGATTTCATTTTTATTACACCTTTAGACGTATTTTGACTGAACTGCAAGCGCCATTACCGAATGACAAATCGTTTAATCCATTTAGCAACAGAATAGACATGAAGGCTTTGAAAGGATCTGTAACGAATTCAATATTAACATCAAGACAGACTTTAGACAAAAGTTGGATCTTAATCATGGCCTAGGCGTCATTTATTTTCAGGGCACGCACAGAAAGTATAACTTTGACTGGCGTTCTCCTTTCAAAATTGTTCAGCCCTGGTCCATAGAGCAAGAGCATAAAACAGCATGGACAACATTTATCTTAGACGCTTCTAAGGGCCTAACTAGAGCGGGAATAGAACGAATAAACGACTCTATTCGTACTTACGTTTGGTGTTTGCTAGGGTCGCAAGCACAGGCAAGATCAAGCATAACTGATCCTTCTACTGGCTTTGACGCGCAAAAACAATACTTAGCAAATTTAGAGGACGCCATTAATTCTACAGTTGATTTACCTTCAAGTATTCAAAGGTACCAACATGTTTACAATACGCAAGATTGAAAGTAGACTTTGCTGTTGGCACTGGTTTATACATGCTGCCTTCTGACCTCAGACTCCAGATAGGAACAATAATAAACTATAATAATGAAATTCTTATAGCAGGCAATGAACAGAAGGTTGGGAAAAACGACCATAAATTCTGAGCCAGTAATAATTACAAACAATAAAAGAACACCCAAGATTAAGTCATCTAATCCCCGAAGTCCAACCCCCCAAAGTCATTGAAGACTCAGCAAAGCTCGCGGACTCTGTTCGTGATGACCATGAATATGAAAAGACAGCGCTTGTTCTTGATTAACTGGCATAGGATTACTTGGTCTTTATCTTACAAAATAGTAACCCAACTATTACGAGAACTAATGCCCATAAGTGCTCGGCCATAAAGCCAACTACTTTGCTTGCAGTAGACAAAAGCCAGCTGACAATACTGCCTAATATACCAGTAAAGCGTCTACGGCTTTACTGGCTAATTTTTTTAATAAACTCGCAAGATGATCAAGTTGTTTTTTTACCCATGATTTATCAGGTGGAGGCGATGGCGGCGGAGGTACTGAACTTTGGCCACCGCCGCCTGTAATAGCCAACACCAGTGTACTTATTGCAAAACCTAAGGCTGTTATAACGCTTGCTAATGTGACTCCGTGCTCTCTAAACAGTGTTCTTATTCTTTCTGCTAGTGTCGTGTCTTCATATAAAATTTTTTCGATAGTTTCTCTTATTCTATTCACTTGAGTTCGTAATTGGTCTCGGTTAGTAGTCAGCGCTTCTAGTCTTGCTGATCTTCTTGTTCAAGATCTTTTAGTCTTTGGGTTATTCTTTCTTTAATATTAGGCCCTAAGTTGGCGTCATCAGCCTCAACGAGTTTTTCTTTTTCTCTTTTATATGCTCATCTAGTTCACCTAGTTTTGCTAAATTGTTTGTTAATTCGCCTCTGATGCTTCTCAAAGCATGATCAAGGGCCGCTATTTCTCGCATGGGTAGCGGTGAGTCGTGTATAGTCTTTAATGCTGTTTCTTCTGAAAAAC
Organism: Conus ventricosus; assembly: GCA_018398815.1. Taxonomy (NCBI): domain Eukaryota; kingdom Metazoa; phylum Mollusca; class Gastropoda; order Neogastropoda; family Conidae; genus Conus; species Conus ventricosus. Next base: position 64,791,223 of record CM031614.1, read on the forward strand.
TGGTTTCTGCTTCTATTGCATTTATTATTTCATCTGCCGATTGATTTAATTCTTTAAGTTCCATGTTTTGTATTTGGTTAGCTGTTGGGAGTTCTTGTAGTGTGTTTTGAAGTTTAGCAACTGCATCCCTATCTAATTTTGGTCTAGCAATGCCAAGGCGATTTTGATCTTTCACACTGAGTCTTTGTATAATTGTACTCTTGGCTAAAAACTTTGATGGGTCTGGTTTAGTTGTAAGCCGAACAAGTTGCCCTTGGTCGTTTTTCACAGACAAATGACCATCTTCTAATTCAAAATCATTTGGGTCTATAAATTCGGGAGGTTCTTGGCCTAAACTTTTGTAAAATGCTTCGACCGTACTTTCTGTTAATTCACGCCGCATTGAGAGCGTTGAGCGATGCTGTGTCAAAGGGATCATTTCACTCATGTCGTCTCCACGATCAAAAACATCATAATCTTCTTCACCTTCAATGCCTGCCATGGTTTTAATTAATTAATTAATTTTTTATTTTGTTTATAAAAGAAAATGTCACAAGCACATGGCTCGATTCTTGACCCGCATAGACGACTGAAAGAACCCTTTGGCGTGAAGGGAAATAAGCGGACTATTACTGTTCCAAATAATCCATCTACTATTGATGCAGATCAAATTCTTACTGTCAAATTTCCAGACCTAGGAGCAAATGACGTGATTGTGCCAGGCTCTGCGCGTCTTACTTTCAAAATAGCGCTCGTTTCAACAACAGACCCAAACAGGACAGTTGTACAGAATCTGGGACGGGCAATCGTTAAGAAAATTTCTATAAAACTTGAGGGGCAAGAAATATTTTCTTTACACAATGCAGACATATTTTTAACCTATTCTGATCTATGGCTAACTGGGAATGAAAGGGCTGACTTTGCGTTTCAAGGAATCGAAAATGAAGAAGCACTAAAACATAGAATAGGTGCCGCAGATACTAAAGACGGCAAAAAGTATGTGGCTGTAAATTTTGCGTTTGGAAATCGCTTTTCCATTCCCTTAGATTTTGAGTTGTTAAAAGCGCATGCGCCATACTTTCAAGGAGCATTAAAAGACAGATTGTCATATGAACTAACTTTTAATGAATACAAACGGGTTATCAAATCATCAGACACCGAAGCAAAGTACAGCATTTCTGACATCTCGTTAGAGTTTGACGTTGTTAGCAACCCTAATTTAGCAAGGCTGATTGAGCAACAATATCAGTAAAAATTAGCAATATTACGAAAGAGTGATTCATCATACAACATATCCCAAAAGCAGGGCAGACACTATATGGAATTTTAGTTTTAGTGCCGCAGCAAGATCGCTTAAAGGTATTTTATTGCTGTGTGAAGATGAAGAACCATTCAAAAGAGGAAGTGAAAAGTTTTTTTAATCCAAAATAACGAAAGTACAATGCTCGATTGAGGGCAGTCCTAACCAAATCTATGCTAGCGGGCTTAAACCTTATCATCATTTTGACGAAATAAGAAAACTGTTTGGAGGTGGGAGGTGTAGAAATCCAACAGTTGACCTTGTGTCTAAAGATCTACACCTTCACAGTGTAAGACTTGATGATTATTTAACAACAAAATACGGTTTATGGATTGACCTAAGGTCAACGGAGGATAATCAGTTACATGGAAGCGGGAGAACTGTGAGAGACGTAATAAACATTCAAATTGATAAAGAAGAAGAAGCCGATAAACCGCTTAATGTACATTTGTTTTTAATATATGATGCGCAGCTGAATATTGAAAATAACAGATTAAAAGATATACAATACTAAATTATTTTTATTTATAAAAAGCATGTCTGTTAAGCATTATCCAAATGTGCCTACAGCGCCGCCAAAAGAAGAGATAGCAGGCAATTCTGCTGTTATAGAAACCCCTGAAGTAAAAACCTTCAGATTAACAAACATTACACAAATGCAACAAAAACTAGAGCAGGACCTTTCAAAATACAGCAAAACCAAACGAAGGTATTCTGCTGCCTTTAATGCTGTTGCATATGTTAATACTGGAACATCGACTATAAGCGCTCTATCAGCAGGAACGAGTGTTGGTCTCTTAGCAACGGGCATAGGCGCACCCGCAGCTTTACCTCTAGGAGGTTTGTCTTTAGCTCTCGGCCTGTGTTCATTAGCTGTAAGTGCGGCTGGCAAAAATTAAAAACTAAACTCCAAAAGCACACAGCTATGGTTCAACTAATAACGGCTAAACTTAGTTCGTTTAAACTGACAATAAATAAAGCGCTTGTTGACTCAAACATCACGGATGAAGAATTTAATCGTTTACAGGCCGATTTTGATGACTACAAAAGACAAAAGTTTGATCTTCAAAGAAAGGCGGGGACAACTTTTTCTCAACAGCCAGACGCCGAGCAGATAAAAAAGGAATGCTTAAAAAAAGTAAACGAGACATTAAACTCTGTTCTAAACAGCTCACATTAACAATGCCAAAGGGCGTTTATACTTTAGTTTATGAGTCCAAGCGCAAAAAGACCGTTGATATTGGTTCTGATTAAGTATTTTTTTTTTAATTTAAATAAATATTTTGGCTTAGAAAAGAAAGACAGCATGGCTAAGATATATGAAGGACAAGACGAATTGTTTGAAGGAATGCTCGAGAGAGAGCGTTTATCAAGAGCAATGAATGATATTGTTTTAGAAGTCTTGCCCAAAAACAAACGTACAGGCAAGGTTGTTTTTCAGCATTTTTTAAATTTTTCCAGGCAAACAAACCCAAAAACCCGCCAGTTAAAGTAATTTTTAGCTGTTTTAATCGACATGTAACAAAAAATGAAAAAAAACCAAAAAAGCCCGGGGGCCCTAAACCCTAAACAACAACTTTTCCCTTTTCCTCAAATGACTTAACCCCCCGGGTTTTGGGCCCAAACGAACTGCTTACAAGTTTTGACGCCCCGCGAAGAACCCCAAAATGAGGGGCTCTTTTTGGTCAGAGGGGGGAAGCCCTTAGAGATTAAAATTAAAACAGGCAAAGTTTTGAAACCGGGAATTGTGGGCAAGGCCCCCTTCCCCGCCCCTCGGAGTTTGGTTTTAAAAAGAGGCAGTTTTTAAACATAAAAAATTCAGACAACAAATTTTCATGTGGTGCCTTGAAAAGGCTGCATCATGTCCGCAAACCCAACCAGAAAGAGTGACTAACTATCGGCAATACGCCAAAGATCTTAACTTCAATGGAATATCCTTTCCTGTTAGTGTAGACCAAATTGATCATTTGAAGAACAAAACAACCCAATAACTGTTAATGTATACACATGGGATGAGGAAACAAATTTGGTGCCAATTAAAGTGTCCAAGAACAGTCCAACAATAGGCGAACCAGCCAAAAGTCATGTGGACTTACTCCTAATGTTTTCGCCAACAGGGCTACCGCATTACACATTGATACGAACAATGAGTAGACTAATGCAGCATACTTCAAAAGATCATGGCAAACAAGAATTCTGTAGAAAATGTTTAACAAGAATGCCATCTGTTCAAGCCGCGAGCGAACATAAGAAACATTGTAAAAGTTCTGTAGACTGTAATACAGAACTAACTACGCCCCCGCCAGGATCTAAAGTTAGTTTTAAGAACTGGAAACGGCTGCAAACAAGTCCATACGTAGTTTACGCAGACTTCGAGTCGCTTATTGTTCCTTATGAAGGGCCAGCACCACAAAAACTTCGAAAAACAGTCTTAATGAGTAATCGTCAGATTTGTTCATTTGCCTTCATTATTGTTAGTCGGATGGCGTTTATTCAGAACCAGAATTATATAGAGGACCAGATGCTGCAGAAACATTCTTAAAACGCATGCAGCAAGTGCGTAATGACTGTTCTAATAATCTGAATTTATCTGAAATCATAATGACGCCTGAAGACCAAGAACAGTATGCTTCAGCCACTCACTGTTGGATTTGTGGTTTAGGCCTCTCATCAGATGCGGCGAATCCAACAGTAAGAGACCATGATCACATTAGTGGAAAATTCAGAGGAGCGGCGCATAACAAATGCAATCTTCAACTAAAGTTTGAACCAAAGACATGGAAGCTGCCTGTATTCTTTCACAACTTGCGAGGTTACGACTCTCACCTTATAATGCAAGCAGTAACCAGCGCCTTAAGGGTAGCATGCATTGCACAGTCATCAGAAAAGTACATGTGCTTTAATCTAAATAACATGTCTTTTTATGACTCTATGCAACACATGATGGGATCATTAGAGTCACTAGCTATGTCCTTAAAGTCCTGCCCAATAACGGAAGAATATTTTGACCCAACGCTTGTTAGAAAGGGTGTTTACCCTTATGAGTACATGAACAGTTGGAAAGGTTTGATGAAGACACACTTCCTCCTAAAGGCGCGTTCTTTTCTAGTCTCAGAGGAAAGGACATCAGTGATTCTGATTACCAGCATGCTCAAGATGCGTGGCAGAAGTTAGATTGTAAAACGATGGGAGACTATCATGACTCCTACTTAATGGCAGATGTATGTTTGTTGGCGGATATTTTGAAAATTATAGAAAGACCTGCATGAAACATTATAGCTTGGATCCCGCGCATTACATTTCTGCGCCCGGGATGAGTTGGGACGCTTTCTTAAAGTTTACTGGAGTACAGATTGATTTATTGTCAGATTTACCAATGATTCAGATGATTGAAAACGGATTGCGTGGAGGAATTAGTATGGCGTCGCATCATTACTGTAAAGCAAACAACAAATACTTGGACGACTATGATCCAAGTAAAAGGTCTAACTATCTCATGTATTTAGATGCAAACAATCTGTATGGATGGGCTATGGCGCAATCGCTTCCATTACGCAACTTTAAAATGTACACAGGCGGCGATCCGAATAATATTCAAAAGGCATTAAAGTGGTTGGGCAGTTTAACGCCTGATCAACAGCGTGGTTTCATTCTAGAAGTTGACTTAGAATATCCTCATGAACTCCATGACCTACATAATGACTACCCATTAGCAGCAGAAAGTCTAAAGATGGATCCAAGAGAACCACCTAAACTTGTGCCTAATCTTCGAGGCAAAAAAAATTATGTCTGTCATTACAGACTTCTACAATTTTATTTAAGACATGGTTTAAAGTTAACAGCTGTTCATCGTATAATTGCTTTTGATCAAGAACAGTTCATGAAACCATACATCATGAAGAACACTGATCTTAGAACTAAATCCACAGATGCTTCAGAAAAAGACTTTTTCAAGCTGATGAACAACAGCTGTTTTGGAAAGACTATGGAGAATCCGCACAAGCGTAAAGATGTCAGATTAGTCACCAGAGAGAACGAAGCAATTAAGCTGACTTCAAAACCTAATTATCAGGACTTTAGAAGATTTCATGATCAGCTTTTTGGCATAATGATGAAAAAAAAGAAAGTCAAATTAGACAAACCTGTATTTATTGGGTTTACTGTTTTAGAATTATCAAAGCTTTTGATGTTAGAGTTTCTTTATGACTACTTTAAGCCCTCGTATCCTGAGTCCAGAGTACTTTACACAGATACAGACAGTTTTGTTATAGATATTCCTACTGAAGACATCTATAAAGACATGGAAATGGAAGTAGCTAAAGGACATGCGGGATGGTATGATACATCTGATTACCCTAAAGATTCGCCTTTGCATTCAATTACTAACAAGAAGGTTTTAGGAAAGATGAAGGATGAATTATCTGGAAAGGTGATCAAGGAGTTTGTTGGTTTAAGGTCAAAAATGTACAGTATTTCGAGCCAGGAGAAAATCATTAAGAAAGCAAAGGGAATATCTCGCAGTGTTGTGCAGTCAAACATATCACATGACAACTACAAAGAAGCATTGTTTGGCAATAAGACTTTTCATCATGACAACGTAAAACTGCGATCTAATCTACATGAGATCAACACAACAGTTGTAACAAAGAAGTCATTAGATAGAACAAACACAAAACGGGTGTTTGTTAATCCGGAGTTTTCATATGCAATCGGGCACTGGAGGACCGCATAAACAGGGGGTTTTATATTTTTCATCAACTTTTATTATAAGATCAATCATAGCTTCATCCAATTCATTTAAATCTTTTCTCATGTTTGCTTGACGAGTTCGAATTTTTTTATTATTCAAGATATTCTTTTTCCCAATTTGGGGGTTTGAGTTGTAGGTGATCTGGATGATTTAGCATGCATTGATTAATCCTCGAAAATGTTTCCTTAATAGCATTACACGCCTGAAATGATTCCCGTATCATTTTCAAGGTCTCTTCCTTTACCATTCTTGTTTCGTTCTGCGCTTCCTTCTGGCCTTCCATTTTAAACCAAAATATGTTTACGTAAATTAATTAAAGCGGAACTGTGTCTGGCGGAATTATCTGCAGTTCTTCTTTCACAAAAGATCTTTGAGGAGCTGTTGTTTTGTTGTGTCAGTTTCTCGTAAATAATACACGGGCGGATTCATCTTTACAATTCTTTTTATTTCATATGGATCAACACTCCAAACTGGATCTGTTGCCCTGATGCGAGTGTCCCCTTCTGCTTCCCCCGGTAAATAAAGGTACCTTACTTTCAAACCAAACGGTAATAGTTTGCTGGTGTACTGGAGTCTTCAACAACATTTATTGTTTTTCTTTTGATTGCTTGTACTGGTTTTAGCCCTTTAAATTCTTCATTATTCATTGCGCGCAAAACTGAGGGCAGTCTTCTAACCCATTCTGTGTTGCGAGAGTTGTCAATAAGCTCTCTGTGATACTGGTAGGAGAAAAGTCTTTCAGCTAACTGTTTGTTAAAGTTTTCAACTAAAGCCTGTGATCTGTGAACTCCCGGAATGCCTCTTCTAATAGTAACTCTGTGTTTTAACAATAATTGATTCACTTGGCCTTTAAATTCTTTTCCATCATCGACTTGAATCATGCGAGGGAAAGTTAAGGGGCCTCGTTGATATATCAGTTGTATGGCAACAGCAACAGCAGAAGCACTCTTTTGTGTTAATGGCTCCGCATCTTTGTATCTTGAAGCCATGTCAATGACTGTGAGTGCGTACTTAAATCTTTTTCGTCTAATCCTATCAGAGGGTAAATATAGAAGATCCATTTGATGGGTGTCGTTCGTGTTGTATTCACAAAGTGTGGTCTCTGTATTCGCCTAGGTGCAGGTAAATAAATTTGCCAAATCGCTTGTTTAGATAACCATTCCTTTGCTGTTTGTTCACTGACTCCCGCTGCTTGGCTTAGCTTTTGTATTGCTGTGATACCCTTCCAATATCCTTTGGGCGAATAATAGATTTTGTTCATTTTTATTCAGCCAATATTATGTGCAACAAAATACACGACGGTCATACCAAAGGCAATAAACGCGATTTCTTGCATCTTTTGTTTTTCTGATGGTTGATAAAAGTCACTGAATTTTGGTGGGGGCAATGCCTGGACCGTTTGCCTGTTACTAGATAATATTGTTTTATTGCTTGATCAACATCTTTAAATATGTAAGCTGCATGCCCCTGTTTTTTTCAGTGTGTCATTAATAAAATCTAACTGCTCAAGTCTCTGCTTTTCATAGGCGTCTTGTGCAGCTGCTAGTTGCTCCATAGCTTTGTTATGTCTTTTTCTCTCGCCGTCATCCCGCAGTTTACTAAATGCGAAATTACTTCCGCTAAAAGCAAGCGCATTCACCACAGCGCCGCCTATCATTATTGCGAGTGAAGCCATTTTTTATAAATGTATTTTTTTCTTACATATTTATATTGTCTGGAATTATTCCTTGCTTAACTAGAAAATCTTTCGTAGCAAACGAAGCTGCAACAATAGCAATCAGCTTTGCTGAATCCTCAAAGTCTAGTTTGCCAAGATCTGCCGTTTATTTTTAACAAGCTTTTACCAAGCATTGAGTATCCTACACTTAGACCACCAATAACAGCAGAATGGTATACAAGGTTAGCAACAGTTTTTTTTCGGCGCTCATTTTTTAGAAAATAAAATAATTATAATTAATATAAAAACATGAACAGCGATGATCTACTACAGCTACAAGGCAGCCTAAACCTTCCCGAACTTATGAATGACCAAGTTGATGATCAAGCTATTATGCCCAAAAAGAGAGGCTGTATTCTTTGGCGGCATGTGGAAAAACAAAACATTCCTCGAACTGAATTCAGCATTGAACAGATTCAACAGATGACGCCGCAAGACATTATAAAGTATCATAACAGGTATGAAGCGCAGCTGGGGTCTAGAATGGTGAAAAGTGTGGGCAAACGGTTCTTAGTTTGTACACTAAACTAGTCAGTAGATTTGCTCCCATTGATTCTGAACAAGATCTTACGTATGATTTAACGCAAGATCCAGTTTTAACAAAGTCATTAGAGTCTCTAGGTGTGATTTATACTATAGATTTGGAACATTGTTATCGCCATTAATCATGGATTAATAACTTTTAATCATATAGATTTTGTTTCCCTTCAAAATGAACGAGCTGAAAATCATCAGAACCAGAAAACACTGAATCGGGTGGAGAAAGTAACCAAGCCAGAAAATCAGCAGAAAACGCTGAATCAGGTGGAGACCATTAAAAATCCTGGGCGTGTTGAAGCAGGAAAAAAATTAGCAGAGTGGAACAGACAAAAAAAATTAATGTTACAGAATATGACTCATCATGAAAACATAACACCGCCAACGCCAGAACAAGTTGATTCAATGCCCGCTATAAAAACTCCATGTGATACAAGGCCTACAGCACCAAAGTCTTCATGGAATATTGAACTTAAAACTGTTGCCATTTTTGGCGCCATTGCGCTGTTGGGGGCAGTTATTACGGTTATAAAATATATACACAATGGCAGCAGAAACAAAAGCAACCAAAAAAATCTGAACCGTTAAATACAGAGAAAGACAACAGCACGCCAAAACCGCCAATAACAAAGCATCATTTTGATCCATTTATAATGCAATAATATTTTAAGAACTTAATTTTAAATTTTTAATAAAAATAGATCATGGCGTATTATAAAATGATGGTGTCAATAAATAAAGACATGGAGTCTATAAAAGGCATTTCCATAGACCAGAATTGTAATCAGTGCGGTTGCTTAGGATGTAAAAACTTCATTAAGATCTATGCTGGCCAATTTCACACCAAGGGCGTTAAGCAAGACATCCTCAATGATGACGCGTTTTTTGAGGCGTGTGTGTACTATCTTAGACATTTACTATTTAAGATAAAAACATAGATTGTATTTTTTGATAATTATAAAATAACTTAAATAAGGGCTTGGTTGTACTTAAAGATGACTTAATCAAGAACTTATTAAGAACTTGATCAAGAACTTAATTAAAAACTTAATCAAGAACTTATTAAGAACTTGAAGTAACTTAATTAAAAACTTAATTAAGAACTTGGGGTGACTTAATTAAAAACTTAATTAAGAACTTGGGGTGACTTGGGGTGGAGTGTGTGTGGTGTACACAGAGCTTTATTATTTGTCATGTGTAACACCACTTGGTGCAAGACAGTGCTTGCGTTTTTGTGATGCATTGGCTCTTTTGTTGCAAGTTCAAAGCAGCCACCAAGTGCACAAAAAAAGTTTAATGCCACACCCCTCCTCTTTTTTCATCCAGGCTTGGGACTGGCATTGGCAGAGTTAGTGTTTTTTTTTTAAAAGTAAAATACTGCTTTGGCAGAGCTAAAAAGGCAGCCTAAAAGTTTGTAACAGGGCGTAGACAGCAAAGCGACAAAGCAGCAAAAAAAAGTCTGATCTCACTGCTGATAACCTTTGACCGCTCTAGGGTGAAGCGGTGGAGCGTTGAAGAAACGCTTGCCACTGTGACCTTTGACCGCTCTAGGGTAGAGCGATGAAGAAACGGCTTGCCACTGTGACCTTTGACTGCTCTAGGGTAGAGCGCTGAAGAAACGGCTTGCCACTGTGACCTTTGACTGCTCTAGGGTAGAGCGCTGAAGAAACGGCTTGCCACTGTGACCTTTGACTGCTCTAGGGTAGAGCGCTAGTTCTCTCTCACTGCTGCGGACTTTGAGAGGAGTGTGTTTGGAGTTGCATTGGTTCTTGTGCGGGAGTAGTCCAATAATTTCTATCTCCTCACTGCTTGAAAACATTAAATACAAATCCTTCCTCATAGAGTAGACTTCTATGAAAGAAAGACCAACTGTAGAAAACCTTTTAGCATATGGATTCAACAAACGAGCAATCTCTCTTAGTTTGCGAGAATATGAAGGGCCTGCCGCTCTCAACTCATCCAAAGCACTAACAAATTGTGCATGGTACTCAACATGCTCGTCAAGTATTGTCAGCTTAGAAATCTCCCACTGTCTTTGTTCTGCCATGATCAAAATATTATATAAACAAAACCAACCTATACAAAACCCGGTAAATATCTTCTCACTACACCACACACCTTCAATGACAATACAAGCCGTCTTGCTAATGTGGCGGCCACAAAGTGGGAGTGACACGTAACAGTCTAGAACATTCGCTAACGACACCTGGCGCGCTGTCAACCTGAAATGAATACACCCCCCCCACCCCACCCCTCACCTGGCAAGCCCAGTCTCCCGCTTAATGATTTTTTGGTCGCTTGCCGTGCGCTGTGAACAAGGTCGCGCGTCTCGCTAGCCGTAAATTAAGCGATTAGTTTCGGCCTCGTGTCACCTATCTGTTACACATAGTTTTGTAGGTTAGAAATTAGTCAAATAAGTGTGCGGATTTTATGTCAAAAATATAAAACTTATCACTTACCTAGTTTGCTGTGCTCCTCTTTTCTCAACCAGGCTTGAAATTGGCAGTTACAGCAATTACTGCCGTAGCCAAGCTTTTATGGCGCTCTAATCGCCAGTAGTAGTACATCCGTCATTGTATATTTGAAGCATTTATATGAAGATATGCTAGCCACACACTACTCCTCTCCCATACTGGTAGATGTACTAAGGTCTGCCTAACCCTATCTAGTTGTTTGCCAGAACATTCGAAATCGCCATTCAGTTGCATAAGGGCACACTTAAAGGCAGATGAACTGTTAGAATTAAAAAAGTAGAAAAGTATACACATCTTAATACACAGATCAGCTTGCCGCATGAACACTGAACTGTAGTTAACAATCAATCAAGTCTAATACAAACGAGAACATTTTTACTTGGAGGAACAGCAAAAATGTTTCAAATATAAGTTTTTTAGCAACGAATCAGCGTGTTTACCTCCGCCTTAAGAAATGAACGCCATGTTTTTTTAAACATGGCTTTAGCTGCCTCAAGCCAGCTCCCAACAATCAACGCGTGATTGGTTTGTTTTGCTTCGGCCACTTTCAACAATGCGGCGCCATTTATTAGATAAGGAACCATCTCATCAATAGTCAAACACGTATTAAAACTAGCTACATCTTTGTCAACAATACTGCCTTCAACGTTTTCATTTCCTCGAGCCAACAAACCTTTAAGATACACAATTCTGTTCTTCAGTAAACCGGTTAGACACCCACAGCGCAGTAAAACACATCCTGCTTGCCCGACAGTCAGTGAAGAATGTGTGGGTTAACCTAGTCGTGAGCGGCCGCTGATTGGCCAGGCTGTGACAGCGCCGCCACGCGGGCAGTGTTAGCTGATGTAATATGGTGCGATCGAGCAAGCTGGCAGGAAGAGGGGGGTAGGAGGGAGTGCAGCAGTATTGATTTTTTGCCGAAGACACACCTGCAATGTAAACAGGAGCACGCCACCGTAGGCGAGGGTATGCTACTGTAAACCGGGGCAACATTTTTTAAATAGTGGGTGTGTGGTGTGTGGCATGTGGGTGTGTGTGGTGTGCGTGAGTGAGTGATGTGCGTGCGTGCGTTCATGGCGTTTGCACGTGTGTGCGTGTGTGTGTGTGTGCGTGTGCGCGACGTATTTTGTGAAACGCAGAACACGTATTCTATGGCTCCGTGTCTAAATGAAAATATCACAAAGAATCCTTCGCCACACGGTCAGTTACGCCAGCCCTACCTATGGCGCCATAATTACAGGCCATAGGATCCGTCCAGGGTACTGCCTGCCACAAACCCCAAGCCCTCTAATTAGGGTGTTCGCACAGTGTCTCAGCCAAGTTTAGTTTGGTGACTGTCTCCGCAAAAATGATAGTATTGAAAATGACTGTATGCGCGAAAATGATTAGGAAAACATAGTTTGAAGTCTTACTTGTCAGAGAACAGGAAACCTTTATTCTGGGCCACTTTCGCCCGAAAACTGGTTGAGGGCGAAAGTGGCCCAGAATGAAGGTTTCCCTGTTCTCTACAGTCCCCATCAACCACAGTCCCCATCAAGCACAGTCCCCATCAACCATAGTCCCCATCAACCACAGTCCCCATCAACTCGCCGATACTGCCCATCTCCACGTGAACTCGCCAATGCCACAGACGTGGAGAGAACATCGAAACGGAGGTCACCATGAGAGGTAGGCATGAAGGGCCACAAAATTTGACTTTTTTTTCAATGGCAAGCAGTGAAGAGGATGATGAAGATCATGCTACGGAGTGCCTTTCCGGTCCGAGACTGTGTGACAGGGCTGTGCTCTTCTTTTTTTCATAATATATACCGACGTCAACCAGGCCCAAGAGATAGACACCTGCCGCGCTGGTCAGGAAATGCCAACATCATTCCCAGAGACTCGCCCTTTTAAGTAAATGAAAACTCGATGGTTGTGGTTCACATTTTCCCAGTTGAGCTTGTAGATATACTGACTTCCATAAAAAAACGCGAAAACAAAACAAGCTGAAGGTTGGGGGTGAATTTAGTGGTCACAATTGTACAGAATGGAAGCGAGAATTCAACGTGATTTGATTCATTACACCGGTAATGTGTGAAAATGTCATCAGCAATATGTCTTTTGTGTGGAAAATCCAAGGTCACGTGACAAACCAGCTTGAAGTCCTAATACCGTGTGTGGCCACCATTTGCATGGACAACTGCTTGACACCTGCGGCTCATTGAGCGGACCAGGTGGTTGATGCGTCCCCTTGGCACAACAGCCCACACATGGACGATGGCCTGGTGAAGTTGAGCCGCTGTTACTGGTCGTGGACGCAGGAGGTCCAACCGTCTGCCAAGTTCATCCCAAAAATGTTCTATTGGGTTTAAATCGGGACTGAGGGCTGGCCAGGGAAGCACATTGACGTTGTTATGCTGAAGAAATTGCTGGGTGGCCCTGGCTGTGTGTGGTCTTGCATTGTCCTGTTGGAATGTCCAGTTTGGGTGTTGCACAAAAAAAGGATCGACATGGGGTCTGTGCACCTGGTTGCTGTAGCGCTGTGCATTGACACCCTGTCCGCGACCAGGACCAATGTTCTGAAAGATGACTGGTCCTATGGCGTGGTTAATGCCAATTGCACCCCATATCATAACGTTCGGGCCTCCCCAGGGTTCCGCTCTACCACACAGGAGTCAGCATAGCGTTCACCAGGTCGACGCCATATTCTGACACGACCGTCAGCCATGTCAATACAAAAACGGCTCATCTGAGAACAGTATGCGTCCCCACTGCTGCCTGCGCCAGTTGATTCGGGCTTGTGCCCACTGCAGCCTGTCCTGCCGGTGTCTTGGTGTCAGTACCGGACCTCTGTGAGGACGCCTACATGCCAGCCCGTTCTCCTGAAGATGCCGCCGCATAGTGTTGAGGCTGATTCGTTGCTGGAGATTCCCAGGCACCTGTCGAGCAGTGTTAGCGGCTGTTTGCCGCCTGTCCCGCAGATGGGTTCGAACAAGATGGCGATCCTCTCTTTGTGTGGTGACCCAAGGACGGCCTGGCCGGGGACGATCATCAGTGATACCAGTGACTCGCATGCGGTGCTGCAGACGATAGATGGTCGAGATGTGGACGTTAAAGATGTTGGCGACCTGCCTGGCATCCACACCAGCCTCCAGATGGCCTAGGGCACGATTGCGTTCCTCTGCTCGTAGTCTTGGCATCTCTGTAGCGCTCAGACGGCAAGTCGTTACCTGAACCTAGTAGCGCGGCTTTATAAAGGCTGCATGCCTGCGTACTTGTCGCTGGTTAACTTTGCTCTGCATGGTGTGCAAGTGCCTCACATGCAGCAACCAGTTTGCCATTTTCGTTGACCCTCCAATGCCGGGAATGATGTTGCTCACACAATTTTTTCACTGCACGTGAGTCTTGGACCCAAACAACTTGCCACAATGGTTCAATATTGTATATTCACCCCTTTTCACCCGAAAAATAGCCTTTCAATTTTTCGCGTTTTTATGGAAGTCAGTATATGTCAACTCTGGGTAGTAACTGGTCGGAGCAGAAAAAAATCTCACAAATAAATGGCTCTGATGGGCCACGAACCAACGACCTCCCAGCCGGTAATCGGCGACACTCACCACTACGCCACGGCGGCTGTTGGCGACTGAATGAACAGGTGTGTAGTTGTGTGGTATGGGCAGACAGACCGGTGCGTGAGACATAATGCTGCAGAGATACAGCAAAAACGGAACAAGCGCGCGCGCTCTCTCTCTCTCTCTCTCTCTCTTCTCCCTCCCCCTCTCTCTCTCCCCTCTCTCTCTGTCTCTCCCCTCTCTCCCTCCCCCTCTCTCCCCTCTCTGTCTCTCCCTCTCTCTCTCTCTCTCTCTCTCTCTCTCTCTCTGTCATCTTGTCACTGTTTGTTCCTTTCATATTCATGAATTTCATTAATTTGATCTTTAATTTGCTTTCTTTCCTTTCGCCCCGGGGATGGGTGGGAAAAAAAGCATTTGTACTGCATATCTCATTACCCTGGTAAAATAAAATTTCATTCGTTCGTTCATTCTCTCTCTCTCTCTCTCTCTCTCTCTCTCTCTCTCTCCCTCCCTCCCTCTCTCTCTCTCTCTCTCTCTCTCTCTCTCTCTCTGTGTGCCCAACTTCTACCCTCACCCAAGCACGAACAGAACCCAAACTGTGCAAAATGTACAGCTGATAATATGGCCGAGGCCTCAGCAAGGTGGCTCGATAATAAATTATTGCTGGTATCGCAGGTCTTCACACGCCCATTGTCAACATGGCACACACGCTTGCCACTCATTGGTTTTAGGGGAGCGAGGTCTACTCCACATACTGGAGGATCTCACCACTTCCTCCCTGTGTGTGTGTGTGTGTGTGTGTGTGTGTGTGTGTGTGTGTGTGTGTGTGTGTGTGTGTGTGTGTGTGCGCGCATCCTCCCTCTCTCTCTCTCTCTCTCCTCTCTCTCTCTCTCTCTCTCTCTCTCCTGTTCACGAATTGGGCTGGAGGTTTGCTTTTTTCGCCACACTTTACTACTGATAGTGTCACACTGTCAAAGTTAAGTACACACACTCACACGCGCACGCACGCACGCACGCACGCACGCACACACACACACACACACACACACACACACACACACACACACACACACACACACACACACACACACGGTGGCTTGCCCGCGCCCTCACAGACCACGTGCGGGCAAGAGACCGCCCTTGAAACCCAGCAGGCAGCAACCAGCTGACACGTGGTAACCCCGAGAGGGCGGCCAGTCACTTGAACGACTCTCATGCCACACACGGTAACTGTGATGAAAAACAGCTGTTACCCTGAAGAAAATGGCGAAGAGAGGAGAAACAGTTATCTGTAGGATCACGCCTGTCTTCCCTGGGGAAACAAACTTCCGCCGGATTACACATTGCACCAGCACTGCAACTCTATTTCCGCAGAATCCCAACTTTTTCCCTGGGGCCACAAATGGTTCTCTTTTCTTTTCCCCTGAGGACAATACCGTTTTCCCTGGGGATTATAACTTCCCCCCCCCCCCCCCCCCCCATTTCTCTTGAGATGAGCCTCGTTTTGATGAGAGCCAAAGATATAATGCTGAACAATTAAGTAGTGGGGGAAAACAAGTGCAGGTTAACAATTCTTCCATCATTATAGTAATGACTTGGCACAGATCTGAAATTTGAAAAAAGAATTTGAAGATGAAGAACATGGGAAAATATATATCATAAATATGAAAACCCTTCACTAACTGCATGACAGAACCATCGTTATCCCTCTCGAAGACAGATCTATATGTATTGCCTGCTCCTAGGCCTTTCGTCCGCTGGATCGGACTCACCAGGGAGACACGACTGACAAAGATATCTCGAGGAAAGCTTACAGAGAG
Source organism: Conus ventricosus (assembly GCA_018398815.1). Classification (NCBI taxonomy): domain Eukaryota; kingdom Metazoa; phylum Mollusca; class Gastropoda; order Neogastropoda; family Conidae; genus Conus; species Conus ventricosus. Next base: position 64,807,351 of record CM031614.1, read on the forward strand.
GAACAACAACAACGGATCAGACTGCCGTTTTCCATGACAAGAGCACGTCACATCGGTCTGGTTGGGATTTCTTGGCGAATCTCATCTCAGGCCTTCATTCGTTTACTCAGCAGCATTAAAGCATGCGCACTGTGTGCTCTCGAAACTTAATGGAAGTGGTGGAGCGTATATGGACTGGTCCGCACGCAGCGACACCACCTTGATGAAACTGAAGATGAAACTCTACGTGAATCAGAGCGCCGAAGGCGGCCATGGATCCGGAAAAAGAGGGAAGATTCCTACTATTGCTCTTTCCCTTAAGAAGAACAGCTATTTTCACCGAGAAGATAATGGAAACGTTCGTGATCTTTCACGGAAAACAGATAGTTTGAAGGGGAAGGGGGGGGGGGGGGGAGTTGTAATCATCGGGGCCAACAGCAAGAGAACTTGTTTTCCAAAAGGATCGTAACCGTTTTCCTGAGAAGAAAAGCTAATACCGACTTAAGACCCAAACATGCTGCCATAGTAATAATGCCCGATAGCGATTATCAAACGGAACTTCCAAGGTCGAACGGTTAAAAAGCGAAGAGAGATACCTAACCTCCCCCCCCCCCCCCCCCCGCCGCCCCCTATCATCTTGAACGCTCGCATGCGTTTAAACCCGTTGAGCGCCTTTAGTCAGTCAGCTGACGCGGAAATAAAAGTGCTTTCCATGTGCCTATGGGCAGTCCCCTGACGTCATGCATTTTTCTTGAGTTTTCATTCGTTACTATTTCTATCAACAGACTCAAATAGAGTTTGCGTAGAAAGCCTTATATGTCTGTAGTCTTAAAATAATATGTAAATGACCACACGTGAGGGGAAAGCCCATTTATTCTTATCACTGACTGGATGACCAGCCAGCACTTCGTGTCTCGCTTGCAAAGATGGCGGCGCAACCTTCGACAAGCCCAGCGACCAAATCAACGTATTTACACAGCTGAGCAGGCTCTGCTGATGATTTTTGACAAACACAATAATCTTTTATTCAACGACTAACTCGAGCATGAAGGTGAGATGATGATAGTGGTGGAATTGCCGACCATATTCGTCAGTTATTGAGTAGGGCTGTGTGACCTCAGTGTGTGTTCAGCTGACAGCGTCAGTCGAACGAGCCAGCCAAGTGTGTACTCTGCACTGCGTGCTGGTGTCCAGTGATGTGAAATCAGTGCGAGAGGGGATCGTGGCCTGCTCGCGGCGTGACACGGTGCAGACGGAAAGGTAGGGGAAGATGAGTGAAAGAGAGGGTTGAAGTTGAGCAAGGGGGTGTGGTGGGGATGGGGAGGGGGGCGTGGTCGTAGACTGGTCAGTCTGCATCGAGTGTGAGCGTCTTGATAGACTTCCAAACTGTTTTACTTTCATTTACAGGTGTAGTGTGACAATACAAACTTTATTTTCAACTTTTTTGCTGTGTGTTCTTGTTTGGATGTGGTAAATACATATGTTTTTGATCGTGCAAAAAAATCTATCCAAATCTAAAAGCCTAAATACTTTTGTATTATCAAAATTAAAACAAAAGAAGCCCAGATTCAAAATCTTCATTTAATTTCCTTCAAAAATGATATAGATTTCATTTTTCTATCTTTTGTAGTTTCTGAGCTAGAATTTTTTGTTAATTATGACCCCCAAATCATGAGATTTCCCCGGCACCTGGGAATACCTTTGTACTATTGTGAGGCACTGAACGGGTATGCCTCGTGTACCTATAATTCAATTCCTACGTTGCTCTGAATGAACGAAACATACTCCGTGTCACTGAATATAACACTGAATCGGCGTCGACGAAAACGTGCGCCAGTTGGCCAAGGAAAGGGAGGGAGAAGTCACACAAGGCGTAATCCGCTGCAGGAGAAGATAATTCAATTGCTCACCATTCTCATGTCTCCATACTTTGCTTTCGATCTACACATAGGTTGAAACGCGTGTCGATGAGGATTTGACACGGAATGCAGCCTCCTTATGGGGTACGGGCTCTGTTTAAAAAAAAATGCCCTTCACTATAAAGAGAGAAACTGAGCGCTTGATAAATGCCAATCGCCATGACGTTTATAAAATTCGGCGAAATCACGTAAGCCAACACACACACGCACGCACACACGCGCGCGCACACACACGCGCGCGCACACACACCACACACACACACACACACACACACACACACACACACACACACACACACACGTGTCAAGCTCGCTAAGACTTGAACTTGAGTGGAAAGACAGAGAAATAGACCTATCAGTTCTAGCGCCCCCCTTTTTCTAACTAAATGAGAATTCTTTGAACAGATATCTTTCACACGAATTTTATTCTCTTTCATTCACACATTCATGTCCCAAACAAAACATCATGACGCATCATATACACCAATTACAATATAAACCCACGTAGCGCTGCCCGAGGCAGCACCAAGGAAACAACATAGTATTACACGACAAAAAATTAATTAAACCTTCAAGTGCGCACAAAAGAACGATCCACAGAAGGTATTGAAGAATAACGTTCCAAAACGAAGAACACACAGGAACGTAGGTGGAATGTAGTCAACGACAAATAGAGAAAAAAAATCTTGAAGTCTCCAGACTACTTCTTTACAACCAATTCGCACTCGTGAAGAGGAAAACACCATAGTCACATCAAACGCCACAAAGATGACACTTGTATCATACGACACCGCCTAAGCACGTTGCTGGTCCCAAACTTGACTTGAAACACATCGATGAATGAACGTAGACGGATGATCGCATTACACTGCAACTACATTGAACTGAACAAAAATAGACGATGTAACTCGGCCCTCATGAAGAGTAAAAAACACCGTAGTCACATCAAATGCCACAAAGATGACACTTGTATCATACGACACCGCCTAAGCACGTTGTTGGTCCCAAACTTGACTTGAAACACATCGATGAATGAACGTAGACGGATGTCTGCAATTACACTGTAACTCCATTGAACTGAAGGAATAGACGATGTAACCAAACGGTGCCGACGACTGGAAATGAACAAATTTTGGAAGCTGATGGAGCAGGAGGCTTGTAGCCAAATTGAGGACTAGCAGAAGACTGCTGCAGAGAACCCCCACCAGCCATACTTGCTGAAGACGAGTGACGGCGAAAAGACGGCTGACGCTGGTAGCTGATGAGATGACAGAGGATGTGTGTAGTGTAGCGGCGGACTGACTCGCCACCCAGCTCCCTGGAGGTCGATTCAGGGGCAACGAGTCAGCACTTGACCACCGAGTCTTGCAGGAAAACTGCAGCCGAGAACGCCCATCAGCTACGCTCACTCCGCATGTCGTGACCGGACCGTCAGCCTAGAAGAGTCGCCCGAAACCTAAAGCATCTGCGACTCCTTGACTAAGCCATACAGTCACAAAACCCAGAAGCCGAACAACCAGCATCATTCTCATGTCTGATAATTCTCACGCTCCACACACGGCCCGTCCGCGTCTCTTCTCCCCTGAACCACCAACCGTCCCAATTTCCACCAAAAAACAAAATGACGTAAACCATTTTTACATCATTGGTTACGTCATATCTGTACAAACTCTATTACGCTTTTTCTTGTAAGATCGGAGGAAGTAGAATTTCCAAAAATATGTTTACATGCAAAATCACCTCAACATGGGTCTGAGCTGTTGCACACAAACAACAAGCCTTTATCCATAAATATCCATGCCTTATAGCTATTTACTTATTATAATCAACCTAACCAGGCTAGTCAATAATAGGCGTGCATGCCTTGGACTAAACAAGGATACATAGTACACATGGTGCTAGATCTATACACTGATGACTGGAAGCACCACATATAAGAACAGAAATGCAACCTACCCCTACCGACTGAGAGGTATAGAAGGTTACAATAATAACAGACACAGAAAACTATTTCACCTCTAGGACATAAAATCCAACTACAGGTAAAAATCATTAACCAGAGACTGGCTTTAACCACCCTAACTGCAACCCGACTGTAGCAGAGGAGGAACTAAACACCAACTGACTCCTCTATACCTAGCAAGCTAACACAAGTTAACAGACCACTGTTCGATACAATAATCAACAAACACATTACAGATGGCAAAGTACAAACCTAGCACAAAAGGAATGTAACAAACACGAACACAGACCCAAATGAACAAAACTAGGCATGTGAGTTTGTCCTAGTTGACCAAGGCTTCACAGGCATACTGTCCTAATTAAACTCTCCCGTCCTTAATGCAAAGTGAAGGAAAAAATAAAAAAGAACAAAACTGCCGTGACAACACGCACACACACGAACGCACACACACACGCACTCACACTATTTATCCATCTATTTAACTTTATATATATATTTCCTGATTTTTCATTTTCATTCCCCCCCCCCCCCCCCCATCTCAAAAGTCACATAAATGAAAAACAAAAAAAGTTCCAGAGCCCTCTAGTAGTTCAATTTCTGTCCGTCCTTCATACACTGGACTCCCATACAGGCAAGGTCCGGGGTTTCAGATTCAGGGGTCAGACATGCCATCTCTGTGGCTGGTTAGGTAAGCTTATAGCCGTCCCTCCTGTCCTTCCCCCATACATCATGGAGAAGCATGTCCTCTGCCGCTTCGATGGCCGCAGTCTCCACGCGCCTCTCAGGTAACTACCACTTTGTCCAACTACTCAGATAACGCACGCGCGCGCTCGTGCATGAACACAGTGAGGGAAGAAGGGTGGGGTTGGGGGGGGGGGGGCGGGTTGGAGAGATGACACTTTGACACGGACATGTTTAAAGTCACTGACTTATGTCCCCAAGAGAGAGAGAGAGAGAGAGAGAGAGAGAGAGAGAGAGAGAGAGAGAGAGGGGGGGGGGCACAGAGACAGAGACAGAGAGAGAGAGAGAGAGAGAGAGAGAGAGAGAGAGAGAGAAAGAGAAACGCACAGAGACAGAGAGGGGAGAGGGGAAGAGAGACAGAGAGAGGGGGGAAGGCACAGAGACAGAGAGAGGGGGAGAGGGAAGAGAGAGAGAGAGGAGAGAAAAGAGAGAGAGAGAGAGGGAGGGAGGCACAGAGACAGAGGGGGAGAGACAGAGAGAGGGGGGAGAGACAGAGAAGGGGGGAGAGACAAAGACAGGGGGAGAGACAGAGAGAGAGGGGAGAGACAGAGAGAGAGGGGGAGAGACAGAGGAGGGGGAAATAGGGAGACAGTGGGAAACAGAGGGGGTGAGAGAGATGGAGAGAGAAGAAAGAGATGCAGGAGAGAGAGGGGGAGAGGGAGAGAGGGAGGGATGGAGAGAGGGACAGAGAGAGGGAGCGAGAGAGGGAGAGATGGAGAGGGGGAGACAGGGGGGATGACACGGACACTTCAATGTCATTGACCATCATGTCCGCAAGGGAGGGAAAGGGAGCGAGGGAGGAGGGAGAGAGAGAGGGAGGGAGAGGGAGGGAGAGAGAGAGGGAGATAGAGGGACGACACTGACACAGACACTTAATGTAACTGACTCTTGAGAGAGAGCGAGAGAGACAGACAGACAGACAGACGACAGACAGACGGAGACAGAGAAAGACAGAGAAAGAGGGAGAGGGAGAGAGACAGACAGAGAGAGAGAGAGAGAGGGGGGGGAAAGAGACAGACAGAGAGAGTGAGGGAGAGGGAAGGAGGGAGAGAGAGAGAGAGAGAGAGAGAGAGAGAAGAGAGAGAGAGAGAGAGAGAGAGAGAAAAGGAAACAGAGAAAACATGTATACATACGTGCGCGCATACGAACGAGTTCGTGGATGTGTGTGCGGGAGTTGGGTTGGGGGGACAGAGAAAGGAGAGGGGGGGGGTACTGGTCAGGGATTGCTGAACGATGTCGAAATCTCCTTCCCGCCCCCGCCCCCCCCCCCCCCCTCTCCCCCCACTCACCTCGCCCCCCTACAAGCCGGGTTTCACTAATTTCCACAGAAACAATTATTTTACATGAGAGGTATGTCATGCAGATTGACAACGCATAAAAATCCAGGCTGTGGGTAGAACGGTGACGCCACCTGATCCTCCACCTGTCTGTTCTACAAAGAGCCTCCACGACACTGACTTTGGCGCAATGGCAATGCTTACCCTTTCTGGGCAGAATGAACGAAAAAAGAAAGCAAGTCAACACACGGAGATCTTAATGTATTGCCCTTTCAATTGTGATCATAAAATCATCTCGATCTGGATATTTCAAAAACTATCAGATTTCCGTAAAGATCCTCCTCCACCCGCGCCATACGTTATTTTTCTTTCTTTTTTTTTTTTTTGGTATGGCATCAGTGATCGGATCAATGGAGCACCTAAGGCGATGATTTTTTTTCTTTTCCCCCCCCCCCCCCCCCCCCCCCCCCCCGAAGGCCCAAATCCACCTCTTCATTTTTTGGTGCTTCACACTGTCCTCTTCATCTGCCAAAAAAAAATAAATTAAAAGTAGTAGTGGCAATTGTTTTGGGGTTTTTCATACGTTATTATTAATAGTCATGTTGTTGTGAAGATGAAGAAATACAAACATCTAGGGACGGGTTAGGGACAAGATATCGCTTCTGACAGGAATGTGAGATCATGCATAGATGAAAAAAAAAGCCTGTCGATAACAGTGTCCGACGTTTCGTCGAACGACATTTCGTCGAACGACATTTCGTCGAATTTTCTTGCAGCCTGCGAGGGTTGAAAGTCAACGGGAAAGAAAGTCAACGGGAAAAAAGTCACGGAGGGACCCAGTCTACTCCAAAGCAGAATCGATGGTCTTTAGATTAGAGTAGGGCGAAGCCCGAGAGAGGACGAAGGACGAATGAACGAAGGCCGTTAGGCCAAGTCGTGCTCATTCGACGAAATGTCGTTCGACGAAACGTCGCGGACCCGTCGATAATTTGTTTTGCAGACACTGAGAAATACTGGCGGTCCAGTCCAGACTTCGATCCATTCCGCTGTGCTGTGGCACTGAGTCCTTGCTCCCCGTTTACTTTATTGCTGGTATACACGGAAGTGTAGTGAACGAAGCGATCCATTCCGCTGTGCTGTGGCACTATATCCTTGCTCCCCGTTTACTTTATTGCTGGTATACATGGAAGTGTAGTGAACGAAGCGATCCATTCCGCTGTGCTGTGGCACTACATCCTTGCTCCCCGTTTACTTTATTGCTGGTATACATGGAAGTGTAGTGAACGAAGCGATCCATTCCGCTGTGCTGTGGCACTACATCCTTGCTCCCCGTTTACTTTATTGCTGGTATACATGGAAGTGTAGTGAACGAAGCGATCCATTCCGCTGTGCTGTGGCACTACATCCTTGCTCCCCGTTTACTTTATTGCTGGTATACACGGAAGTGTAGTGAACGAAGCGATCAATTCCGCTGTGCTGTGGCACTACATCCTTGCTCCCCGTTTCATTTGTTGCTGGTATAAATGGAAGTGTAGTGAACGAAGCGATCAATTCCGCTGTGCTGTGGCACTACATCCTTGCTCCCCGTTTCATTTATTGCTGGTATAAATGGAAGTGTAGTGAGAGAAGCGTGCTAATTTGGAATGATGTGGTGAATGCGTGCTGTAAACTTTGGGGTTTGCGAGGCATGACGATAATATACAAGAGCTGCATGAGAAACGAGACAAACTCCAAGTTATGGCAGCCATGTTTTCGTGAATTATCACCTACTTCTTACCATGAGGACAACATTTCAGGGCAATGAGGATTACATCAAGGTCACAGGAAACTTTTATCCAAAAATCAACTCATTTCTTCATTAATCTTCTTATCTGTTGTCCTATTTTCTTCTCCTTGTCACCCAGTGCGTGTTTGAGTGAGTGCGCGACTGTGAATCAGTGGGTCACTTCTGTGTGTGTGTGTGTGTGTGCGTGTGCGTGTGCGTGCGTGCATATATTTTGTATGCGTGTGTGAGGGGAGGGGAGGGGAGGGCGGGCGATATGTGTGCAATGGAAAGGGAGGGAGTGCGCGCGCGCGCGTGTATGTGTGTGTGCCCGCGCCCGCGCTAGGTGGGTGATTGTGGAGGAGAAGGAGATGGTATCATTGCATGCATGTTGTTTTATTTATTATAGTTTCATTTCCAAACTTTTGATTCTATTCTGAAGTTAAAGGCCGTGATCTTAAGAGCTGTGCATTTTAAATGCGCTTCGATGATATGTCTGTCAACATGTCAGACATGCTGCGATGCGCTAATCTTTCATAACTGATGGTTATGTTAATCGCGGGATTCACACTTACTTTTCTGACCCTAAGTTTCTATGCGATAATAGTTGCACCTGACGTAATTTTTTTTTTTTTGAGGGGGGGTGGGGTGTGTTCTTATCTTAAGATAAGAGTTCCAAAGGGAACAGATACTCATACACTCAGGACAAAGCGTTTAGCTTCAGCTTCCACAGAGAGGCGCATTATCTCGAACTGTTTCGTTTTCAAGCATTATTGGAAAAACCACTAATAAGGTTAAAAATTTCGCGAACTTTTCGCTCCAAGACAAACAAGAAAAACAAACAAAGTCTGACCTCATTCTTGCAGAACTGGAGTCCCCAATGTCCAGGCAGAACGTCTTTTCAGTCTGCCTTTCACCTCGCCGTCTTCTTGCACAGTTTGTCAACAGTTCCACTTTCATTCATGTTGCTGTACTTAAAAAGGTTTTTTCTGTGAACTCACGGGCCGTGGCATCTTCTTGTCTCCCATCTGC
>CM031614.1:64821023-64836023 GCA_018398815.1 Conus ventricosus
CATTGGTGAGCTCATGTCGGGATCGCCGGTATCGGCAAGTCCATGGGGGCTGTCGTTGGACGGACGTGGCGGACCCCTCCGGAGGGAGGAGAGCTCACTCACGCTGGCTCCGCGACTAAGCAAACAACTGTCGTCTGTAAGGGGTCTTAGCAGGCAGTGCCCTGCCGTCTGTTGGATCAGAACAGGCAGCATGGAACAACCACTGAAATGACTCGGCAGCAGCGCAGGGTCTCCTCCGGTAGGGGTGTTCCTGACGACATGACACTGCCTAAACCCTGTGGATTGCCGATGCCGGGGCCTGCGGCGGAAACCAAGCCCGGGTACGGCTGTGGACAGAGAGCCGGAAAGAGCGGGGGGGGGGGGGGGGGGGGGGGGGGGGGGGGGGGGGGGGGGGGGTTAGGACCCTGAAGTGGGAAAAATGGGACAGGAAAAAAATAGGTTAAGGAGGAAAAAGAAAAAGAAAAGAGCTATGCTTCTAAGTATCATTTTTTCCCCTCCTCCTTCGGCCGCCACAGGGTTGGAAAAGAGCTATACACGCTGGCAACGTTGATGGTCACGGGACCGGGCCCATAAAGTGGTCAACAAGAGCTATGATCGTATTGCTGATATTGCTCACCCCACGCACCGACCACATGGTTCGTTTTGCTACATTTCGTGAGCTATGTGCGGACTTCAAACGTCCATTCACCGTAAAGCCACAGAAATCAAGAAGAGCTACGCTTGTAACGTTTATCGTTCGCCCCAATCCCAAGCCACACCAATGACAACAACACCACCACCCCCACCACCAACAACAACAACACCACCAACAACAATAACACTTCAGTACTTGCAGCCTATATTTTTTCTCTGTAATCGCTTCTTCTTTATTTTCAAGGTTAGTACTTTAGCATCACCATCCTGGTCACCACAGTTTTTTCAGAACCCCACACACAAACACACACTCTCTCTCTACACACACACACACACACACACACACCACTCCACGCACACTTTCTCTCTCTTACACACCACACACACAACAACACACACATGCACGCACGCACACACACACACACGCACGCACGCACGCACACACACACCCACACACCACACCACACCCCACTCGCGCACGCACACACACATATATATATATATATATATATATATATATATATATATATATATATTATATATATTCAATTATAAACAAAGCTTGCTTTTTATGTCTTAGATTGAAGAAATAGGGGGAGATAAGCATTCATGTCTGCAGTGGTAGATAATTTCCCTAACTAACAATATGTGCTTGAGTGGATGAATAGGGAAAAATCAAATAAATCCTTCTCAAAATGAGCCTTCAGCAAGCTTATAGTCTCAAGGGGGAGACATTCTCCAATGGAGAGGAAACTCACTAACATATAACTGCTGGTCAGATACCGATATTTCGAAACCTGATTGTTTCTCTCAGTGACCGCGGAAAGTGGTAATTTGACTCTCTGCCTTTTCGGTTTTAAGAAGAATGCTATACCCGAAAAGGCTGGTGTGCAATACCGTAGTATGTTTGTTGAGTTTTCAAAAAAAAAACAACCAAAGATGCCACCTAAGAAGCAAAAGAAAATCATGAAAGAGCAAAACAAGCTACATTTTCTTGTGAAAAGTAGAAAATATGAAAAGATACCTCTTGACACACAAGTGCTGAGGGCCAGTTCTTGGAATGAATCCGCAAAGGACTAATTTACAATAAACTAATAAATTCCAAGGATTAGTACCGAGCACCATTCCAGCAACTTACAGAGCAGCTTGGTGTTGCAATGACTGCAAAAATTATTATATTTCTTCAATCTAAGACATAAGAGCAAGCTTTGTTTATAATTGAATATTTTTTGCAGTCATTGCAACACCAAGCTGCTCTGTAAGTTGCTGGAATGGTGCTCGGTACTTATCTTTGAATTTATTAGTTTATTGTAATTTAGTCCCTTGCGGATTCATTCCAAGAACTGGCCCTCAGCACTTGTGTGTTAAGAGGTTATCTTTTATATTTTTCTTACTTTTCACAAGAAAATGTAGTTGTTTTGCTTCTTTCTGATTTTCTTTTGCTTCTTAGGTGGCACCTTTGGTTGGTTTTTTGAAAACTCAACAAACATACTACGGTATTGCACACCAGCCTTTTTCGGGTATAGCGTTCTTCTTAAAACCGAAAAGGCAGAGGAGTCAAATTACCACTTTTCGTGGTCACTGAGGAGAAACAATCAGGTTTCGAAATATCGGTATCTGACCAGGAGTTATATGTTAGTGAGTTTCCTCCCCATTGGAGAATGTCTCCCCCTTGGAGACTATAGCTTGCTGAAGGTCATTTTGAGAAGCATTTATTTGATTTTTCCCTATTCATCCACTCAAGCACAGTTAGGTAGAATTATCTACCACTGCGACATGAATGCTTATCTCCCCTATTTCTTCAATCTAAGACATAAGAGCAAGCTTTGTTTATAATTGAATATTTTTTGCAGTCATTGCAACACCAAGCTATATATTATATATATATATATATATATATAGAGGAGAGAGAGAGAGAGGAGAAGGAGGAGAGAGAGAATGATTTATTCAGATAAGGCCATAGCCCATACTGAAGGGGACACCCGGAATACAGAATAAAGAAAAATTATATATATAATTTATATATAAATATTATATATATATTTGCGTTTGGGTGTTTGTGAGCTTGTACCCCATTGACGTGAGTCAGAAACAATAATGGTTCTCGTGCGTGCTTTTCTCCTTTTTTCACCCCCATGAAACAGGCACCTGGTGGAAGTTTTTTTTTGCTGCTTTTCCAAAATTTGGGAATTTTCCCCCCCCCCCCCTGCATTTCTGTCTTTTTTCTTCTCTTCTCTCTTCTCTCCCCTCTCCCCGCTCCCCCCACTGCATAGTAAAGATCGTGGTTTTGTGGTGGAAAATAAAAAAATTATGGTAAACCTATTGTCAATCCGCACCCTTTTGGCCCCTCCCCCTTCACTCCCTTCCAAATTTTTAGGGTTTCCTATTGATAAAATTGTTTTTTTAACTCAACGTTTTTTTTTTAAGCAAAAACTTTTTAATTCAGGTCCCTTTTCCCCTACTTTTATACTTTCGGGATTCGTGTTCAGGATTGAGGGTGGAGTTTACGAGCTTTTTACTGTCACTTTCGGTACCCCTGACGAAGGCAAATAAAGCCGAAAATTGGGATTTTTTTAATTTTGGGTTTTTTTTGGATTTTTATTACTTTAAATTTTTATTTTTATATTTTATATTTTTAAAAAATTTTAAAATATTTTTAATATATATTTAAAAGAGAGAGGGAGAGAGATTTGGAGAGGAGAGAGAGGGGGAGAGAAAAGACAAAAGGGCCAGACGACAGAAGACGGGACAGATCGATCGATCGATAGTAGATGACGACTACATGGGACCCAAAGTGCTATTTAAAACTGCAGGGGATGTTAATTTTGAAAAAGGGGTTTGTTAGGTTTGAGACCCTTTCCCTAAAATAACATCTCAAAACAACGGGGGGATTTTCAGACAGTTTTACCCATGACTGAACAGGAAGACGAGATTAAACTTCCCACAGCAGCCAAATGGCAAATTTTTAAAAAGGGGTAATGATATCAGTAAACCCTCTGTGTTTTTGTGCCTGAATGGTGCGTGCGTGCGTGCGCGCGTGGTGCGTGCCCCGCGCGGCGGGGCCGGGGGGTGTGTGTGTTTTTGTGGTGTGCGTGTGGGGTGTGAGCTTTTGTGTGCATGGGGCGTGCCAGGTGTGCTGTGTGGGAAATGTGCGTGTGTGCGCGCGTGGTTTTCCCGTGTGTTTGTGTGTGGGGGGGGGGGGGGGGGGGGGTTTGCGGGGGGTAGATGGGTGCGTGGGGTGGGGGAAAAAAATATGCGGGTTATATTTTTAATTGTTTTTGATCTTTTAAAGGGGCCTGCCCCTTTAAAAAACGGGGAAAAAAGAAAGGAAAAGGACTTAAGGTTGGACAGTTTTTTTTTTAGAGAGGAAAAGGAGAAAAAGAGGAGGGGGGGGGGGGAGAGGAGGGAAAGAAAAGAGAGGGAGTAAAGAGAGAGAGAGGGGAGAGAGAGAAAAGATCCCTTGAGGGGGTTTAAACTTGGGGAGAGTTTTTTTCCCAAATTTTCATAATGCCAGTTTTTTTCCCTCAATGTGTGTGTGTTTTGTGTGGTGTTTTGTGTGTGTGTGTGTGTGTGTGTGGGGTGTGCGTGGCGCGTGCGGGGTGCGGCTTTGCACGTTCATGTGGTATTTGGGGGTCTTTTTTCTTGACCCAAAAGTCACCTTTGAAAATTCACCGCGCCCCGGCGCCGCCCCCACACGAAAGAAGGGGGTTTACACACATACAAAAGTGTGCGCGTACTTTTGCTCGCTTTCCCCCCACACATTACAATATATGCATTTTAAGTTCACCCCGGGAAACACGGGGCAAACATACAGCATAAAATAAAGCGCAAAAATTGACACCACACGCAATGCGCCAACCCCACATACAAAGACAAAAATAACACTATGGGTACAATATAGCCTATTTCAGATACGTGTGTAAACACAAACCCAAAAAAGAAAACACACCACCCCAACACAAAACACCACACAAAAAAACGCGCGCGCGCGCGCGCACACCACACACCACCCACCGCGCGCTCGTTACACAACACAGCACACCACACACACAAACCCACCCCCCCACACAACACACACACACGGCGCTCACAAAAAAACACACGCGCACACACCCCATGCCCCCAGGGCACACACAAAAAGCCCATGCCCAGACTTTTTTACACACCGTTTTCATTCACTACAACACACCCCAAAACCCCATTTACACACAACAAACGACAAAAAACCCAACAACAACAACAACAACAACGGGGGTGGGGGTAGGAACCAAGGTTCCCCAGGGGTTTTGGGCTAATGGTAGGTCAGAATTGTAAGGGGTTTGCCATGGGGCCCCTTTCTTCTTCATTTGTCCCCTTTTTTGGGTGTTACTCATTCACCCTAAAGCTTAAAATTTTCATGCGTAGTGTGGTTTCTTAACTTAGCGGATGGGGGTTTGTAGAGTATTTGGACAGCCCCGCACGCGTAAACCCCTCCTTGATAAAACTGAAACTGAAATTTGGGGGAAATTTCCCAGGTTGATAGTTTTTTGATGTTGGTTTTTACCCCTTTATAAAGATTTTTACGGGTTCTGTCCGTTTAAAAGGAAAGCTTTTAAAAACTGGAGAAAAAAAAACCCACCTGGGTTTCTGTTTCATGAGATTGTAAAAACTTTTTAGAGTGCATATCAAGGTGGGCTCAGTAAAATAGGGAAAAAACTTTGGGGCGGAGGGTTTGGTAAATGTTGACTAAAACTTTTTTAAAAACCACACAAAACACACACACACACCCCCCCCACACTCCAAAAACTTTGAGCGCGGGGGGCGCGCGGGGCCTTTTTGATCGTTCAGTAAGGGAGGGTTTTGGCCCCTTTTTTTTTTTAAATTTAGGGACATTGACACTGGGACATTAAAGGGAAAAGAGAGGTAGAGGGGTGAGAGAGGAAGGAGAAGGGGGTGGGGGGGGGGGGGGAAGGGGTAGATCCCCCCCAAATTGTTTTTAATTTTTTTACGTCAGGCGCGCGCGCGCGGTGTGTTTCCAGTCTCTAAACAGTACGGCTTGACGTGGAGTACGGGGAAACTCAAACTTGTCTGGCGCGCGTGCGTTTCGTGCAGGCGTGGGTCCGTTTCAGTGGCTGTCGTTGCTGTGCCTTGAAATTTGTTCCGGTTTACGGGAGTGGTTCCGAAAATTAACGGGAGAAACCCCGGTTCAGTTTTTCGTAGGAAAGGGACTGGTGTTTTGACTTTTGCTTTTCCCCTTTTGTTTGTTTTTTTTTGCGCTAGGTAATCTTTAGAATAGTATTCGAAAATTTTTATTTTCGCTAACTTATTTTTAGTTTTTATGAACTGGTACCCCTGGGTTTGTTTTCCCGGGTTTTTTAGTTTGTTTTGGGCGATGGAAAAAAAACCCGGGAAGACGTTGGCCCTATACCGTATGCATTTTTTTTTTTCTCCCTAAAATTTCTTGAAGTTGTTTTTGGGGCGTTTTTTTTGTACATTTGGTCCCCCCCCCTCCCCCCTTTCCCCCCCCCCCCCCCCCCCCCCCCCTTTTTTTTTTTCAAATCTCTGCGAAAACTTTTTCTAAATCTTTGAAGGAAGAAGAAGAAATAATCGGTGACGGATTTTAAGGGCATGTTTGATATACAGTTTTTATTAAAAAAATTCCCCGGGGGCCCGGGTTTGGGGATGGAAGGGTTTGCCAGATATTGAACTTGTTTCCCCCCCAAAAGGGGTGATGAGGGCGGAAAATGAAGCAAAAATTTTGACAGAGGGGGGTTTGTTGGCCCCAAGGGGCTTTTTCAAAAAAAGTACAGGACAGACACAATGCATTTCGACCTCTTGGGTTTTCTTCAGGGGAAAAACAAAAAAAAAATTTGGACAGTGGGAATTTAAGAACGGGGGGAAACCCCTAATCTTCTCAAGGGTTTTGTTTTTCCCGAATTTTGAGAAAAGGAAAACGGTTTCTCGGGTTTTCCCTTTTCACTGTCCCAAATGTAGTTTGTTTTTGCCCGAGAAAACCCCGAGGTTTTGAAATGCATTGTGTTTTTTTCCTGAATTTGCCTGTCTTGTCCTTGGCGGTAACTAACCCCCTCTTTCTAAAATTTTTCAGATATTGAAGTAAGTAAAAAGGGGTCCCAAAAATTTGGGGGGGAGTGGTTTTGGCAACGATTTGGGAAAGAAGGAAAGAATTTTCGCTCTAATTACGTCACCGGTTCTTGATTGAATTTTTTCACAAGCAAAAGAGTGGGGGATAAGGGTGGGGGCGTGTGTGTGTGGGGGTGGGGGGGGGGGGGGGGGGGGGGGCGAGGGAAAGGGGGCAGGGAGGTGGTGGGATGGTATTTTGGGGGTTTTTATTAAATTTTTTTTAGTTTTTCGGGTGAGGCCAGGGGAGCGCATAAACAAACTCTGTTGTTTGTGTGTGGGTGTGTGGTGTGTTGTGTGTGTTTTGTTTTTTCTTTCTTTTCCCGTGTCCGGCTGTCGCTTTTGGGTTTTTTGTCATTTGTATCTGTAGTGGTTTTTATCTTCTGTCTCTGTCTTTCCCCCCCCCTCTCCCCTCTATCTTCTAAAAGAGGTTTGTTTTGTGGGGTTTTTTTGTCCCGTCTCTTTTTTTGGTGTTGTGTTGTGTTTTTTGTTTTGTTGTGGGTTGGGGTTGTGTTGTGTTGTGTTGTGTTTGTGGGGTTTTGGTGTGTGTGTGGGGGTGTGTGTGTGTGTGTGTGGGTGGCGTGCGTGGTTTTTGGGGTTGTGTGTTGTTGTGAATGTGTGTGCGTTGCGGCGGGCGCGCGCGCGTGTGTGTGTGTGGTGTATTTTGTGTGTGTGTGTGGTGTGGTGTTGTTGTGTGTGTGGTGTATGTAAAGTGTGTGTGTGTTTTTTTGTGGGTGTGTGGTGGGTGTGTGTGTGGGTGGTGTGTTTTGTGTGTGTGTTTTTTGTGTCTCGTTCTCTCTTCGCTCCTCTCTCTTCTCTCTTTTCTCTTTTCTCCGCATCGCGCATACAAAAACACACTTTTTTTTTCGGCGTTCCCCTCTCTCATGTGTGGTGTGTTTTGTGTGTGTGGTGTTTTGTGTGTGTGTTGGGGTGTGTGTGTGTGTTTTGTATACGTGTGTGTGTGTGTGTGTGTTTGGGGGTTTGTGGTGTGTGTGTGTGTGTGTGGGGGGTGGGAGGGGGACAGAGAGAGGGCAGAGTGAGTAGACAGAAAGGACAAGGGGAGAGGGTGTTGAACACTGTTTCGGTGGGCAAGGGCAGGGACAGGGCTCCCCCCTCACGGGAACCACACACACCACACACACACCACACACCCCAAAACACACCACACACATCTGTTAAATCACAGCTCCCCCCCTGCAGTATCAAGCAGGGTATTGGTGTCCCCTGGCCTTTTTCCGGGGGGGTACACCACCATACCTTTCCATGGTTTTCCACTGAGGCCCTTTTTTCCCGGGGGTTCACCCACATACCCCTTTTAATTTCAGCCAGGGTTGAAGTTCGACATTTTTTCTTTCCTTTCTTTTTTTTTTGTCTTTATTTTTTTTTTTCTGTCCCTTTTTTTTTTTTTTTTCTTTTTTTTTTTTTTTTGGGGGGGGGGGGGGGGGGGGGTTTAAAAAGGGGGTGGTGGTGGTGTAACTCAGTCCGAAGCCCTTTTCCCCCACTGACCTGCCATGGAAACAAATATCAAAAAATCCCCCAGTTGTTTTTGTTTTTTTCCCCCTTTTTTCCCTTTAAACCATGAAATGGGCTTTGGTTTGCTGCCCCTTTTTTTGTTGTTTTTTTCTTTTTTTTTTAGGACGGGTGGAAGGGGAGGTCCCATTTTGCGGGCCCCCCTCAAAAATGTGTGGGAGCGGTTTTTAAAACAGCCCCTTTGCGGGGGATATTAAACAAGGGGCCACCTTTACTTTGCCGTTGACCGATTATTCGTTTTGGATTGAGGCACCAAACCACAAACCCCCCCCCCCCCCCCCCCCCCCCCCCCCCCGCCCACTTACCCTCCCCCCCCCCACCCCCCCCCCCCCCCCCCTCCACCCCCCCCCCCCCCTCCCCCCCCCCCCCCCACCCCCCCAAATCTTGGGTCCCCCCCCCCCCCCCCCCCTTTTTTCCGCTCTGTCCTTCCCCCCCTCCCCTCTTTTCCTTCCCCTAAGGATGAAAAGTGGGAAAAGGGAAAGGGGATGGGGTTTAGGTAAAAGTTAAACGGTTTGGCCCCCCAAAGGGCCGTGTTTCCTTTTTGATCTCGCCTGCTGTTGCTTTCGTGGAAAAGTCAAGGTCTGGGAGTCATTTGTCCAGATGAGCTTGTGCAACAGCGCCGACTGGGACGACAGATATCAATAAAAGGCCCCATCTGCTACCACCTTTTTACGCTCCGGCCGCGGGTGTATACATCAAGTGAAACTCGGTTCGCAGCTTGTTTAAGAGCACTTGAAAGTACATAACGCAAGAAGAGAGGAGGAGAGAGAGAGAGAGAGAGGAGAGAGAGAGGAGAGAGAGAGAGAGAGAGAGAGAGAGAGAGAATCAATCTACGATTAACACAGGAACTCGGATCATTAAATCGACATCGCTGTCCCTTATTATTAGTTTTTAATCAAACAAAACAAAACCTTGCAAATATACAGCGTACGAAAAAAACACACACCCAAAAAACAGAAATAATCCCAAGAACAAAACAAGAATAACAATAATAATAAAAGCCATGACGATCAACGTGTAATGTAGCAGGTTCGTGATAAACCCAAGAAGAAAACAGAATGAAAACAAAAAGCATAACGATCCACATGTAATGTGTAGCAGGTCGTGACAACAGCCACCCTCACTGACTCACACCTAAACCCCCCCCCCCCCCCCCCCTTCTGTCACGAGCCCAATGTCTTATAGTTCCAATGGCGCTGAGCTCTGTCACGAGCCCATGTCTATAGTTCCAATGGCGCTGAGCTCAGTCACGAGCCCAATGTCTATTTCAATGGCGTGCTCTGTCCGAGCCAATGTCTATAGTTCCATGGCCTGGCTCTGTCAGAGCCCAATGTCTATAGTTCCGGCGTGACTCTGTCCCGCCCAATGTCTATGTCTTTTAACGAGCTAGTCACGAGCCCACTGTATTCCTTGGCTGAGCTCTGTCACGGCCAATGTCTTATTCCAGCGTCCTAAGCTCTGTCCAAACTCTAATGTCTTGTCAATCCTGCCTTCCGACCCAATGTCTAGTTCAATGGCGCTAAACTCTGTCCAGCCAATGTCTATGTTCCAAGGCCTGACTCTTCAAAAACTAATGCTTAGTTCCATGGCGCTGGTCTGTCACAAACTTAATGTTATGTTCAAGGGCGCTGAACTCTATCACTGCCCATTCTAGTTCAATGGCGCGAGCTTGTTACGGCCCAGTCTATTTCAATGCGCTGAGCTGTCACAAATCATATGTCTAAGTTCCAATGGCGCTGGCTTCACAACCCTTTTTAGTCAAAGTTCCAATGCGTGGCCTCGTCACGACCAATTCTATGTCCAATGACGCTGAGCTCTGTCACAGCCCAGTTATAGTTCCATGTAGCTGGCTCTGTCACAGCCCAATGTCTATAGTTCAATGGCCTGATCTGTCACAACTCTTTGTCTATTTTCCCTATGACACTGACTTGTCACGGCCAATGTCTTAGTTCCAAGGCGCGGGCCGTCCAGCCCATGTCATATTTCCCAATGGCGCTGAGCTCATCCGAGCAATGTCTATATTTCCCAATGGCGCTGAGCTCTGTCACGAGCCCAATGTCTATGTTCCAAAGGCGCTGGCTCGTCACAACTCAAAATGTCTATAGTTCCAGTGGCGCTGAGCTCTGTCACAAACTCATAATGTCTATAGTTCCAATGCGCTGAGCTCTGTCACGGGCCCATTGTCTATAGTTCCTATGACACTGAGCTCAGTCACGAGCCAATATCTATAGTTCCTATGACACTGAGCTAGTCACGAGCCCAATTTGTCTATAGTTCCAATGGCGCTGAGCTCTGTCACGACCCCAATGCTATAGTTCCAATGGGCTGAGCTCTGTCACGAGCCCAATGTCTTAGTTCCAATGGCGCTGAGCTCGTCACGGGCCCCCAATGTCTATAGTTCCAGTGGCGCTGAGCTCTGTCACAAACTCTTTAATGTCTAAGTTAAATGACGCTGAGCTCTGTCACCAGCCCAATGTCTATAGTTCCAATGCGCTGAGCTCTGTCACGAGCCCAATGTCTATAGTTCCAATGACGCTGGATCTGTCACAAGCCAATGTCTATAGTTCCAATGACGCTGAGCTCTGTCACGAGCCAAGGCTATAGTTCAATGACGCTGAGCTCTGTCACAAACTCAAAATTTGTCTATAGTCCAATGGCGCTGACCCTCTGCCCACGAGCCCAATGTCTATAGTTCCAATGACGCTGAGCTCTGTCAAAAGCCCAATGCTATAGTTACAATGACGCTGAGCTCTGTCACGAGCCCAAGGCTATAGTTCCAATGGCGCTGAGCTCTGTCACAAACTCAAAAGTCTATAGTTCTAAAGGCGCTGAGCTCTGTCACAAACTCATAATGTCTATGTTCCAATGATGCTGAGCTCTGTCACCAGCCCAATTTTCTATTAGTTCCAAGGCGCTGAGCTCTGGCACGAGCCCAATGTCTATAGTTCCAGTGGCGCTGAGCTCTGTCACAACCCCAATTTTCTACAGTTCCTATGACACTGAGCTCAGTCACGAGCCCAAGTCTATAGTTCCAATGGCGCGGGAACTCTGTCCCACCCCAATGTCTTAGTTCCAACGGCGCTGAGCTCTGTCACAACTTATTTTGGTCTATAGTTCCAATGGCGCTGAGCTCTGGCCAACTCTTTATGTCTTTTAGTTCCAATGGAGCTGAACTCTGTCCCAGCCAATGTTTATAGTTCCAGTGGCCCCTGAGCCTTGTCACAAACTCATAATGTCTTTTGTTCCAGTGGCGCTGAGCTCTGTCACAAATTTATAATGTTTTATGTTCCAATGGCGCTGAGCTCTGTCACAAACTCATAATGTCTATATTTCCTATGACACTGAGCCCCAGTCACGAGCCCAATGTCTATAGTTCCAATGGCGCTGACCCTCTGTCACAAACTCATTGTCATAGTTCCAATGGCGCGAGCTCTGTCCAAACTCATAAGTCTATGTTCCAAATGGCGCTGAGCTCTGTCAAAAACTCATAATGTCTATAGTTCAATGGCGCTTGAGCTCAGTCACGAGCCCAATGTCTATAGTTCCATGGCGCTGAGCTCTGTCACCAGCCCACAGTCTATAGTTCCAATTGTACTGAGCTCGTCACGAGCCCAATGTTTTATAGTTCCAGTGGCGCTGAGCTCTGTCACAAACTTTTAATGTCTATAGTTCCAATGGCGCTGAGCTCTGTCACAAACTCAGTCTATAGTTCCAATGGCGCTGAGCTCTGTCAAAAAACTCATATTCTATAGTTCCAAATGGCGCTGAGCTCTGTCAGAAATCATAAGGTCTATAGTTCCAATGGCGCTGAGCTCTGTCACAAACTCTAAATGTCTATATTCCAATGGCGCTGAGCTCTGTCCCCGAGCCCAAATTGTCTATAGTTTCCAATGGCGCTGGCTCTGTCACAAAACTCATAATGTCTATAGTTCCAGAGGCGCTGAGCTCTGTCACAAACTCATAATGTCTTAATTCCCAATGGCGCTGAGCTCTGTCACAACTCATAATGTCTATAGTTCCAATGGCGCTGAGCTCTGTCACAAATCATAAGTTTTAGTTCCAATGGCGCTGAGCTCTGTCACAAACTCATAATGTCTATGTTCCAATGCGTTGGGGCCTTGTCACAAACTCATATGTCTATGTTCCAATGGCGCTGAGCTCTGTCACGAGCCCAATGTCTTTTATTCCTATGCCCTTGAGCTCAGTCACAAGCCCAATGTCAATAGTTCCTATGACACTGAGCTCAGTCCGAGCCCAATTTTCTATAGTTCCAATGACGCTAAGCTCTGTCACCAGCCCAATAATTTATAGTTCCTATGACAACGAGCTCAGTACGAGCCCAATGTCCTTTTAGTTCCAATGGCGCTGGCTCTGTCACAAATCATAATGTCTATTATTTCCAATGACGCTGAGCTCTGTCACAAACTCATAATGTCTTAGTTCCAATGGCGCTGAGCTCTGTCACAAATCATATGTCTATAGTTCCAATGGCGCTGAGCTCTGTCACGAGCCAAGGTCTATAGTTCCAATAGCGCTGAGCTCTGTTACGAGCCCAATGCCCTATAGTTCCTATGACACCGAGCTCAGTCACGAGCCCAATGTCTTTTAGTTCCAAGGGACGCTGGCTCTGTCCCCGCCCCCATGTCTATATTTTCCTTGACACTGAGCTCAGTCACGAGCCAATTTGTCTATTGTTCCATTGACGCTGAGCTCTGTCCAAAACTCAAAATGTCTATAGTTCCAATGCGCTGAGCTCTGTCAAAAACTCTTTTAAGTCTATATTTTCCAATGGCGTGAGCTCTGTCACGAGCCCAATGTCTATAGTTCCAATGACGTGAGCTCTGTCACCAGCCCAATGTCTATGTTCCAATGGCGCTGAGCTCTGTCACCAGCCCATGTCTATGTTCCTACGGCGCTGAGCTCTGTCCCCAAGCCCAATGTCTACAGTTCCAATGGCGCTGATCTCTGTCACAAACTCATAATGTCTATTTTTCCAAATGTCGCTGAGCTCTGTCACAAACTCATAATGTCTATAGTTCCAAGGCGCTGAGCTCTGTCCAAACTCATAATGTCTATAGTTCCAATGGCGCTGAGCTCTGTCACGGTCCAATGTCTATAGTTCCAATGACGCTGAGCTCTGTCACCAGCCCAATGTCTTTTAGTTCCAATGGCGCTGAGCTCGTCACAAACTCATAATGTCTTTTGTTCCAATGTCGCTGAGCTCTGCCCACAAACTCATAATGTCTATAGTTCCAATGGCGTGAGCTCTGTCACAAACTCATATTGTCATAGTTCCAATGGCGCTGAGCTCTGTCACGAGCCCAATGTCTAAGTTCCCAAATGACGCTGAGCTCTGTCACCAGCCCAATGTCTTTTAGTTCCAATGGCGCTGAGCTTGTTACAAACTCATAATGTCTATAGTTCCAATGGTGCTGAGTCAGTCACGAGCCCAATATATATTGTTACAATGGCGCTGGCTCTGCCACGCCAGTGCCATTTTAAAAAACGTTTTTTTTTACAGCCAATTCAACTTTGTTGTCGTTCTAGTGGCCTCAGTGTGGTGCTAGTTGATCTTCACCACACCCGTCCACTCCCACACTGGCCCCCAGGAGAGTCAGGCCCGTGTGCTGTCCAAGCCGTGGTTTTGTGTGTTGGACGGACAGGCTGAGGGGGAACATTTCCGCATTTTCAGCACGATGACCGGGGGTGTGAGGGGTGGTGTTGTGTGTGTGTGGACGGACAGGCTGAGCGGAACATGCCCCCGCATTGTCGGGTGAGGGCAGTGCAGCGCTGCGCACTCGGGGTGTCTTCAGAGAGAGAGAGAGAGAGAGGAGAGAGTGAGGGAGAGAGAGAGAGAGAGAGAGAGAGAGAGAGACAGATAGACAGAAGACAGACACAGACAGATAGATAGACAGCACCAGGGGAGAGAAAGAGAGAGAGGGGCAATTCAGGAAACAAGAGAGAGAGAGAGAGGAGAGAGAGGGGGGAGCCGGGGGGAAAGGGGGAGGGAAGAGGAGAGGAAAAGGGAGAGGAGAGAGAGATGAGAGAGAGAGGAGAGAGAAGGAAGAGAGAGAGAGAGAGATTGAAAGAGATAAACAGTGTCAGTACAGAGAGAGCAGAGAGAGAAAGAAAGGGGAAAAGAGTGAGAGAGAGAGGCAGATTTGGGGAAACAGAGGGGAGAGAGAGTAGATGGAGAGAGGGACACGCCCCAGACACAGAGAGAAAAAGATAGAAAGAGACACACTGAGAGAGACAGAGAGACAGAGGGGCAGTGAAAGAGAGGGCAGACAGACAGAAATTTAGAGAGGCACAGAGAGAAACGGACAGAGAAAGATAGAACCGACACACACCACACACCACCCACACACCACACACACACACACAACCAACTATACACACACACACACACACACACAAAACACACACACCACACACACACACAACCGAGGTGCCGGAAGAGGGGAAACCGGAAAAAAGAAGTCTGGCTGACGACACAGTGTACGCCAAGTTCAGAACTTCCTGTACATTTCCTTCACGTCTATTTTTCTAATCCTGTACATTTCCTTCACGTCTATTTTTCTAATCCTGTACATTTCCTTTACGTCTATTTTTTTAATCCTGTACATTTCCTTCACGTCTATTTTTCTAATCCTGTACATTTCCTTAACGTCTATTTTTCTAATCCTGTACATTTCCTTCGCGTCTATTTTTCTAATCCTG
>CM031614.1:64843523-64848523 GCA_018398815.1 Conus ventricosus
ATTGATCTATAGCTTCCTTAAAGTGGTCGAGTTTTCTTTGTTGTTCTTTGTTATATATATTATTATATATATATATATATATATATATATATATATTATATATATATATATATATATATATATATATATATAATTGAAATAAATATATGTATATATATATTTTTTTTTTCATGTCATACGTGTTTTCGTTTATTAGTGCTGGAATTACCAACCAGAATAATTACAATTTCTCCCTTTTTTTTCCTGGTACATCTTTCATCTTTATCTGCACCAGACTTTCCTTCCGATGCGAGCCCCCCCCCCCCCTCCTCCCCCCTCCACCGAAATGCTTATAAAACGAATTCTTATCACGAATTAATGTCCTGTTACTCTGCCTCTCTGTCCGTCTGTCTGTCTTGCTTTACAACTTCTCTCTCTCTCTCTTTCTCTCTCCCCCCTCCCCCCTGTATATATATATTTTGTTTCATTCTTCATTGGCACATCACAGTGCAGTCCCTGAGAAAGGTTTTTTAAACCGAAATATTGGACTAATAAAACTCCAAAATCTACAGTGGGTTCCTGTTTTATTTCTTCTTTATTTACAAACAAACCAACAGGAGAACCACGTGGCAAAACGTCGGTGCGGCATTAGAGGAGGATTTATTACTGAAATTATATATATATATATTATATATATATATATATATATATATATATAGATGAATATAATTAAAAAGCCTAAAATGACCTTAAAAGTGCTCGACCCTTGGGGAGCAACATTTGTTAAATAATATTAAAAAGGAAGGTTAAAACTCTACAAATTTGTTTCGAGCGTGTTGCGCTGTCATCAGGATGTCATCCTGATGACAGCGCAACACGCTCGAAACAAATTTGTAGAGTTTTAACCTTCCTTTTTAATATTATTTAACATATATATATATATATATATATATATTTTATATATATATATATATATATATTATATATATATATATACGACAAAAAAGCAGAAGAGCACACAAAACAAAGTGTGAAGTAACGACGATTTATTGCACGACCAAAAAACAGGACAAGAAATTTTCGGCAAAATGCCTTCCTCAGCGACAAACAAAAAAAGTACAGACATAAACATGCACAATACTTCCCTTGTGAAGTCAAAGTGGTGAGTGACTCACCACTTTGACTTCACAAGGGAAGTATTGTGCATGTTTATGTCTGTACTTTTTTTGTTTGTCGCTGAGGAAGGCATTTTGCCGAAAATTTCTTGTCCTGTTTTGTGTCGTGCAATAAATCGTCGTTACTTCACACTTTGTTTTGTGTGCTCTTCTGCTTTTTTGTCGTGTTTCAGTAACGCCGCAGTTTGTTTCATTTGCTATATATATATATATATATATATATATATATATATATATAATATATATATATATATATATATATATATATATATATTATTGTGTGTGTGTGTGTGTGTGTGTGTGTGTGTGTGTGTGTGTGTGTGTGTGTGTGTTCCAATGCTAATTGTTGTCCATCATAGTATATCTCTGTATGCGCCCCCCCCCCCCCCCCCTCTTACTCCTCTTCCTCCCCTCATTTTTTTTTCTCTTTTCTTTGATTTGATATTGCATTATGATAGCATGACCGTTTTTCTTTGTTTGTTTGTTTGTTTGTTGTTCAAACATTCTTTCCTTTCTCTGCATATTGTAGACCCTGCTGAGGAAGAGGAGTGGATGAAAACCTCGTAAATAAAGAATTGTATCTTCTTCTTCGTCATCTTCTCTCTCTCTCTCTGTCTCTCTCTCTCTCTCTGTCTCTGTCTCTCTCTCTCTCTCTCTCTCTCTCTCTCTCTCTCTCTCTCTCTCTCTCTCCTTGTATTCAGACTGTAGCAGGATAGTCTCACCCGGAAGAAAACACTACTGATGTCAAATGGTGGAAAATAAACCAGTGTCAAGTCTACCACACAAACCCCCCCCCCCCCCTCGTAACCCCTCTGTCCTTGATCCCCCCCTCTCTCCCCGCAACCCCCACCCCCTCTCCAACCTCTCACTTCTCCTTCCATCCTCGCCTTGTCGTCCGGTTCCGGATCCCGATAAAAAAAAGAAAAAGAAAAAAAAAAAGACAAAGCCGGACGAGCGAGGGTCCTTGCGGAACAATAGTTCCAGTGTGCCAGTGAACGGGACCATACGTGTCGAGACTGTTAACACTCTCACTGCAGGTATGGGAGTCAATCCGACTCGAAAGAACACACATTTTTGTTTTTAACCATGACACGCTTGATTAATCATCAAGACAACAGAGGCAGTTGAGTGTTTCAATGTCAGTCCATGAAAATGGAAAATGTCGGACGCGAAAACAATCACTGTTAGAAAAACACTCACGTTGACCTGAAGATGAATATTTCCTCTGCTTTGGACGCTCTTAAGTCGTAAGACGATGAGCCAGATGAAAGACCGCCACGTTATGACTGTAGCAGAGAGAGAGAGAGAGAGAGAGAGAGAGAGAGAGAGGAAGAGAGAGAGAGGAGAGAGAGAGAGAGAGAGAGAGAGAGCAATGCCCACAGTTCCTCTGACAGTGCCTGCCATTCTCTGCTTCTTCACAGCTGTCTGAAAGGGGTCAGCGGTTCAATGGTCACAGCCTTTGCCCTGCGGAACTACCGGTCGCGGGTTCGAACCTTACGTGAAATCGAATTCATTTTCGGCTTGAACACCCTCTCTGCCCACCCAGCAGAAAAGGGGTACATGATTCAGGGCAGGCAGAGTAACAGCCGGCGGAGAGAGAGGGGTGGGCACCGCTTTCCATTCTACCGTGCCCTACACACGGTGAACCTCAGACGGTTCACTGCCCTTTGCGGCCACTAAGCCGTTAAAACTTTAACCTCTTTACCCTTAGAGGCCGACAGTTCGTTATAACAGTGCCCCTTTCACAGCTAAAGGCCCACAGTTCGTTATGGCACTGCCCTTTTCACAGCTAAAGGCCCTCAGTTGGTTATAGCAGTGCCCTTTTCACAGCTAAAGGCCCACAGTTGGTTATGGCACTGCCCTTTTCACAGCCAAAGGCCCTCAGTTGGTTATAGCAGTGCCCTTTTCACAGCTAAAGGCCCACCCACAGTTGGTTATGCCAGTGCCCTTTTCACATCTAAAGGTCCTCAGTTGGTTATGGCAGTGCCCTTTTCACAGCGTAAGGCGCACAGTTCGTTATGGCAGTGCCCTTTTCACAGCTAAAGGCTCACAGTTCGTTATGGCAGTGCCATTTTCACAGCTAAAGGTCCTCAGTTCATTATGGCACTGCACCTTTCACAGCTAAAGGCCCTCAGTTGGTTATGGCACTGCCCTTTTCACGGCCAAAGGCCCTCAGTTGGTTATAGCAGTGCCCTTTTCAGAGCTGAAGGCCTACCCACAGGTTATGGCAGTGCATTTTTCACAGCTAAAGGCCCACCCACAGTTGGTTATGGCACTGCCCTTTTGACAGCTAAAGGCCCACCCACAGTTGGTTATGGCACTGTCCTTTTCACAGCTAAAGGCCCACCCACAGTTGGTTATGGCAGTGCCCTTTTCACAGCTAAGGCCCACCCACAGTTGGTTATGGCACTGTCCTTTTCACAGCTAAAGGCCAACCCACAGTTCATTATGGCAGTGCCCTTTTCACAGCTAAAGGCCCACCCACAGTTGGTTATGGCAGTGCCCTTTTCACAGGTAAACGCCCACACACAGTTCATTATGGCAGTGCCCTTTTCACAGGTAAAGGCCCACCCACAGTTCATTATGGCAGTGCCCTTTTCACAGGTAAACGCCCACCCACAGTTCATTATGGCAGTGCCCTTTTCACAGGTAAAGGCCCACCCACAGTTCATTATGCCAGTGCCCTTTTCACAGGTGAGGCCCACCCACAGTTCATTATGGCAGTGCCCTTTTCACAGGTAAAGGCCCACCCACAGTTCATTATGGCAGTGCCCTTTTCACAGCTAAGGCCCACCCACAGTTCATTATGGCAGTGCCCTTTTCACAGCTAAAGGCCCACCCACAGTTCATTATGGCAGTACTTTTCGCAGCTAAAGGCCCACCCACAGTTCATTATGGCAGTGCCCTTTTCACAGGTAAAGGCCCACCCACAGTTGGTTATGGCAGTGCCCTTTTTACAGCTAAAGGCCCACCCATAGTTGGTTATGGCAGTGCCCTTTTCACAGCTGAAGTCCCACCCACAGTTCATTATGGCAGTACTTTTCGCAGCTAAAGGCCCGCCTACATTATGTTATGGCAGTGCCCTTTTCCCAGCTAAAGACCTACAGTTCATTATGGCAGTGCCCTTTTCACAACTAAAGGCCCACAGTTGGTTATGAAAATGCCCCTTTCACAGCTAATGGCCCACAGTTGGTTATGGCAATGCCCTATTCACAGCTAAAGGCCCATCGCCGGTATTCTGTGCGAGCGTCACGCAACACTACTCAACCGCGTGCGGCTCCGGTGTATTAGACCACAGCATCCATTCTCAGTGCATCACAGGTTCAGATCAACATAACTTTCAATAATATCATTCAACCAAAAATGTAATACGATGATTGTTTTCGTGTTGGAACCATACGATAGTCAAATAAATAAAAGAGAAATTAAACATTACCATTACTTCTCCTGGGTGTACTTGCTGTCACTTGTGTAGGGTATCGGCTTTCTCTGCTTCACCTGAAGCTTATGGTGCATATGGGGTTCTAAAGGAGTGTGCGTGAGTAATTCGTTCTCCTTTGTGTTTGCTCTTTCCGCTGAATAAGATTTAGCTTATGGATGCCGCGGTCCTCGAAGTCGTTGTTCTTGTGGAGGTCTCTTCGTGGGGAAGATCAGTGGGACGCATTTACCTCCCGTTGATCTCGTCTCCGGGGCCTAAGTCAGATACTAAACTAAGCTACGTAGATCTTGCTCCGCTGGTTTCTCTCCCTTTTCTCTTTCTCCCATTTGGAGGAGGACTACTGACAGGTGTAATAATGTAAATAACACTTGCAGTGAAGAGCAGTTATCTGTGGGTAATCAGCCTGC
>CM031614.1:64861023-64878523 GCA_018398815.1 Conus ventricosus
GTTAAACAACAACTGTGCTTTAAAGTACTTTTTAGTAGCTACTTTGTACAATATTCATATTAAAAGCTTTAGCAAATTAAACACAAAAACACAAATTTTAATAATCAATTCTCTCTCACTGATCTATAAATAGATAATTTATTCAGGGGAGGTAATTACATGTTATACATAATTAAAGGGAGATAAATCACTTTCATTATCATTGTTTTGCTTATTTTGATTGTTAATGATTACTTTGTGCGTGTGTTAACAAGGAAGGTAGAAATCAATACTAGACAACTGCTACTAGAGAGTGGAAAACCCAGGGCTCAAAATAGACCTTAGATGCCTTTATTGATCGTTTGGTGGAGCGCATTGCAGAGCGCGTTACAGGCCCATGCTGTGGCTTACTTATTTTTTAATTGTCGTTTTATTTGAGTTGAAAAATGAAGCCCGAAGTAGCTACAGAGCTTATTAATATACTTTAACGAGTTGGATTGGGAGGTTGATAGAGAAGAGTTAAAGGCAGGTTTGAAGAATTAATTACTGATTTTTTTGAGCGCATAAAATGCGAGAAAGCGTGAAGCAGGCTATCAGTAAAATACCAGATTCTTGGCCCCAACCAGTTATAAAGTTGTTTGCCTTTTTGGTTGAAAATATGGCTTCTGAAGAGTTAATCTGACTGTTTCTACTGATCCTGAAGGAGTAGCTATTCGCTTTTAATGAAGATCGGGTTTTACTATTAGAAAAGACATGAGTAACAGCTGAATTTACAATTATTTTTTTAAATTTATTTAGATTTAAAAATGGCTGCCGAACTCTGTGAATCTGATTTAAAGAATTTAATGAACTTTTTGACGAAACAATAAAAGGGTGTTAAACTTTTGATTTTAGTGAATTTGGTTTTGAGAATGATGTAAACAATATAAAAAAGATCATAGTGAACTATTTGACGAAGCAATTAAAGTGATGAACATTGACTGTAGTTATTCAGAAAAAGCTAAAATATTAGCAGGTGTTTTTGTAAGGTTAACGTGTCTTGAAGTGTTACAACGCTTGGGTGAAGAATAAAAGCGCGTTTTACTTACTTTTATTTACATTTATTTTTTTTAATTTACGTAAATATTTGAGTTTAAAAAATGAGCCTCACAAGCGAGTCTGAGTTTGAAAAACTACTAGCCAGCGCACTGGTGAAAGGTATAACAAATTTTTAAAGGGAATATGTTTAGTGAAGTAGACATGGACATCATTAACCCCTCAAATGTTCATGAAAGCGGACACACGCTATCTCTAAAATCCCAGAGTCTCTTCAGATAGAGCCGCCAGCAAAAGTGTTGTTAACCATTCTGATTGTTATGTAACACCCGATGGCATAACATAGAGTCTGGGTTTCAACTAAACAGAAAGAAGTTCTCAGCTATCGCGACTTTAACTCTGACTGGGCTGATTACATGCTTACACATTTTAAACCATGCAAGTGGGGAGGCTCAGCTAAGGGGGTCGGGTTTGGGTCTGAAGGAACAGTCCTTGAAATCAAATTAAAACAAGAAAAAATATTATCCCATGTTGGCCATTCTTACCTTCCCTTCCAAGAATTAGTTTTAAAAACGAGCAGTCTTAAACATACAAAACCGACAGCATGTGTTTTATGTGTGCGTTTTAGCGCATTTACATCCGTTTAAAAAAAACGCAGAAAGAGTATCAAAATTATGAACAAAATAAGCAAGAGCTGAACTTTGATAACATAACCTTCCCAGTAAGCATAGAAAGCATAATTTTAGTTTTTAAGAACAAAACAAACCAATCACTGTAAACGTATACACATGGGCTGTAGAAGCCAATCAGTGCCTCTAAGGGCTTCTCCCAACGCTCCTACTTTTGGTGAATCACTTAAGAATCATGTAGACTTGATACTTTTTGCAAACGACCTAAAGAGGCAAATTTTGTATTAATTAGAACAATAAGCAGACTTATGGCTTTTACATCAAAGGATAAATCTAAACAAGAGCTTTGTAGAAGGGGTCTGGTCAAATCCCTACTATAGAAGCACTGTCAGTCATAAGAAACATTGTAAAGTGTTGTAGACTGTGAAACCGAACTGCTCACGCCTAAACCGGGTCTAAAGTTAGTTTTATAATGTACACAAAAAGCAAATAGCCCATACGTAGTCAATGCTGACTTGAATCAATCTTGCCCCCAGTACTACAGCCCTCAACAAGAACAACAAACAACCTTTTTAACCCACCATCAATTGTTCTTATGGGGTTTATTATTGTTAGGTCAGACGGTTTAACACACGACACCCGAGATTTACAGAGGCCCCAACGCAGCTAGTAGAATTTTTACAACACATGAAACAACTTCGCAATCATTATCCAATCAACTGAACCTTTCAGACATTGTTAAAGACTCCTGAAGACCAAGAACGTATGACTCATCTACCAAATGGTTTGGGTATGTAACAGAGAATTATTAGGTGACACAGTAAGAGACCACGATCACATTACTGGCAAATTCAGAGGAGCTGCACATAATAGTTGTAATCTTCAGCTTAAGGTTGACCCCAAAAAATGGAAACTGCCTATCTTTTTTCATAACCTACGAGTTACGATTCCATTTTATCATGCAAGCATGACTTCTGAATATAAGAGGGTTACCTGCATTGCACAGTCTTCAGAAAAGTACATGACTTTTACCTTGACTGTTTATCCTTCTATACTCGCCCAACACTGATGGGGAGTTTGGATAAGTTAGCGGGATCGCTACAAGACTTTCCAATAACTAAACAATATTTTGACCCATCTTTAGTACGTAAAGGTGTTTACCCCTATGAATACATGAACTCGTGGGAAAGGTTTGATGAAGACTCACTTCCCCCTAAAGGCGCTTTCTTTTCTAGTCTTAGAGCAAAGACATAACCGACTCTGAATATGAATACGCGCAGAAAGCCTGGACAGAATTACACTGTCAAACAATGGGCGATTATCACGATCAATACTTGATGGCTGACGTGTGTTTATTGGCAGACGTCTTTCAGAAATTACAGATCTACATGCATGAAACATTACAGCTTAGACTCATCACATTACATCTCTGCCCCAGGCCTTCTTGAGATGCTTTCTTAAAGTCTACAAACATCCAGATTGACTTAATTTCTGATCTACCCACACTTCAGATGATTGAAGACGGCCTAAGGGGAGGTATAAGCATGGCCTCACATCCTTACTGCAAAGCTAATAACAAGTATTTAGATGACTATGATCCCACTAAGCCATTCAACTATCTAATGTACTAAGACGCCAACAATCTGTATGGATGGGCCATGAGTCAGCCGCTTCCACTGAGAAACTTTACAATGATAAAAGGACCTCATGTGTTAACACTGTGTTAGGTATGTTGTCAGAGCTTTCCGCCTAATAATCCAATAGGACTAATCTTGGAAGTAGACTTAGAATATCCTAAAGAATTACACGATCTCCACAACATTACCCCCTAGCCGCAGAAAGATTAAAGATGAGCCCCACAGAACCGCCTAAACTTGTGCCTAATCTTAGACATAAAACTAAATATGTGTGTCATACAGACTCCTACAGTTTTACCTAAAGCATGGGCTGAAACTAAGAGCTGTTCACAGAATAATTATCTGTGAGAAAGAGCCTGTCACGACCGACACCTGGAGGTCTGCCCTGACAGGATCGGTCTAGATGGGATGTGAAGGGAGTGACTGAACTCACACGCCCCGTAAGAGACCACACAAGAAAGATTACGATACAACACCCCATTTATTCACACCAACACACACATAGTCACAAATAAGCATTCCAACACACACAACATGCACAATCACACTCAAGCATTTTAACACTCACGACATACACACAATTAAGCATTTCAACACACACGACATACCCATAGTCGCAAACAAACATTTCAACGCACACAATATAACTATAATCTTGAATAAGGATTTCCAGCACGCATTCCCTTCCGTGCTTCATGTGGTTCCCCCACACCCCTGCCTCCCCAAAGTCCACTGTCAGCACCGAGTCGCACCAAGTGCCCCAAACCGGGTCGGTTCCTGAACAAAGTGTCTTTCGACGCCGACACCATTGACACACACACACCCGAATGGCACGACGCACAACGAACCACACTGGTGACACGGGCTGTAGGAGGTCCGAAGACCGCGGAGAACGCATCCCGTGGGACGAGGCGTTGTCGCTGAAGGTCCCTGACAGGGGTCGGGATCCTCCAGCAAAGTCCTTGTGCTCCTCAACCAGTGCGTGGCCCCCAACAGCGCAAGCTTCGGGTGAATTCCCCCGGGAGGAGAGGACACGGAAGGAACTGGAAGGAAAGAAGGAAGAAGGGTTACTGGAACCTCGCAGTCAGTACGGTCTGATATTCGCTGCTCACTCCTAACAGCCACTCGCATGATGGGCGAGGGGAGGTGTTTGCTAATTAAATTAATGACATCAGCTCAACACAGACCTGAGCATAACAGTCAAAAAACCAAACGAGGAACGTTCGCTAAAGGTCTCCTCACACGAAGCAGGTAAGAGGTTACATTAACAGGCTAAACAAACAAATATCAATTTATATCTTCATCCTTCCCTCACTCACGTTCAACATTTTCCTTTCTTAGGAACTGAACAGATACAGCAACCGCTGCTCTATAACTGCCACCACATTTACAAATAATACTAACTCAATGGCACAATTATCCACACATTTTATAACAACATTTCAAAATGACACAATTCTCCAACCACGCATCCAAACGACTAATCATGCGTACACACGCTCGCAAACATAAAACTCGTTCCCCTTGCACACACAAACAGACGGTGGCCGAAGATAAGAGACGGCGATTGTGACAGGGGCGGACAAGCGAGACCAAGCAAGTACCAACCCTGAATCACCAGGTTCTCCCCCTTCCCCGCCGACTACCACATCACCAGATGCATAAAAAGGAGAAAGACTTTAAGATATAATTTTGACTGGCCAGGTTAAAGATTGAATTAACCAGAAAAAGTGGTCTCAACCAATATTTCTTTTATAATTTTGAAAACCAAAAGAAATTGCGCAAAAGAGAAGAATTAGCCGGCTAACAACAACAACAAAAAAAAACAACAACAAATAAACCACGAAACTGATGCTTACAGCTACCCGTGGTTGACCCAGTGGCGGGTCAAGCGACTCTCTACCCTCTGTCCGGTCGAGAGGACAGCAGAGCAGATGCGGAAAAGAGTTGACGTGATGTCCCTCCCCTACAGGCCGACTGTAGGAATGAAGGTACCGACCGTACCTTCGACGAAGAGGTGTAGAACCAAAACCGGAGCAGGCGCTCCCAGAGACATCTTCCGCTCGAGTGAAGAGAAAACCTGCCTCAGCGATGGCAGCCAACATGCCACGCTACGTCACAGTGAGCAGACCTCAAGCCTAAGAGGAATGATGCACGTGCGACAGGTAAAAAGACAGGAGAGAGGCCGATAGAGACAGCCAGTTAAAGCGAAAGGTACCAGCCACCCGTGAACCTGCAGGATGAATTGCACGGGCAGTGGAATTAGAGAGAGAGAGAGAGAAAGTAAACCTAACCTGAGCTGAACGACATTAAGGTGCAAACGCACTACAAACCACATTAAGGGACGGATACACGACAACAGCAACGACAATAAATAAATGAATAATTCCGCCCCCCTAACGGTCAATCGCGTGGGCCTCGTGACAAACTCGTGACAGGCCCTTTAAGGCCAACTTAAGAACTGATTTTAAACCCAACTACTAAAGCTCAGAAAAAGATTTCTTTAAACGGGAAAACACAGCGTTTTGGCAAACTAGGGAAAACCCACAAACAAAGATGTGAAATTATTACAAAAGAAAAAAAAGCAATTAAGCGGTTCCAAAACCCAAAACTATCAAGACTTTAAAAATTTAGGACAGCCGGGGCATTATGATGAAAAAAAATATTACTTTGGACAAGCCATGTTTTATCGCTTTACCGTATTAGAGCTTCAAAAAAAATGCTAGAATTTCTTATACACTTTTAAAACCACGGTACCCCCAAACAAGAGTCCTTTCACAACCGGTAGTTTTACAACGTCCCCCAGAAGTTTTTTAAAAAGACTTAGAAAACAAAGTAGCAAAGGCTGAGGTATACACACAGGGAACACCAAAGGCCCCTTTTACATTCAACTGCGAAAAGAAAGGTTGGAAGGGGGGTGAATTTAAGGGACAGTTAACGAAAAATATTTTGGGTTTTGGGGCGAAGATTATAGCTGCTACCCAACTTCTGAATGAAGAAGGCAAAGGGCATGATAAAGAAGTTGTAAAAAAAAAAAATAACTCACACAAAACAAACAAGCTCTCTTTGAAAAAAAAAGTTTTTCACACAAAGTTTTAAACTGCGCTCACCTTCACAAAAAAACACAACTGCTGTAAAAAAAAAATCACAGCTCTAACAATAACAAAAAACTTACGTCAACCTGAGTTTTCATTTGCTGTAGGGCATTGGGGAACTTTAAAAGATTAAATTGCTGACTTGGCCCTTTCTTAAAAAGAACCTAACATACTTTCTAAGAACCCCAACTAATTTTTACTTTAAAAACCAAAAAAGTACTTTTATAACTTAAATTTACTTGTACTTTAAATTGTAATTTTCTTGCACTAACTTAAAAAAACTTTCTATAACTAAAATTTAAATTGACTTTTCTAGTTTTACATCTAGTTCATTAAAAAGGTTTCTTGGGTAGACAGTCAGTTGAATCCCCAAACCCTGGTAAAGGCATTCCCGGATTTTTTTTTTACCAATTGTCCAGGCGCTTTAGCAATCAGGAATAATTCAGGCCTGGGGGATCAGACATAGTTCTTTTAGAGATAATTTTCAACCCTTTCGAAAAAACCCCCTAAAAAGTACCACAGACTCTGGGAACCAAGCGATTTACCAAAATTGCGCGGGGTACTCATAATTTTAGTCGCCTTTTTTTTTTTAGGGCCCATAGTTTAAAAAAATGCGTGATCTTTGGAATGAAAAA
This sequence comes from Conus ventricosus, assembly GCA_018398815.1. Classification (NCBI taxonomy): domain Eukaryota; kingdom Metazoa; phylum Mollusca; class Gastropoda; order Neogastropoda; family Conidae; genus Conus; species Conus ventricosus. The sequence continues at coordinate 64,868,034 of CM031614.1, forward strand.
AACTAATTTGAATTTATTTTGGTGACAACAACCTACTAAAAAACTTTAAGCAAGAACCCCCAGCCATGGGTTACACAAAAAACAAAAAAATTTGTTGGAAGGAAACATCGTTTCTTTAAAAAATTGAAACAAAATCCCCAATTTAGAAAATTACTGGTTGGTATAAACAAAAAGAGAAGGGGTCAGAGAGAATTAGACTTCTCACTCCTTTTTTTAACGATATTTTTGGAAGGTGATCATCAAAACAAGAAATTTTGGTCTTACTAAGGATAAAACAGGACAACATTGTTTCCCGACCGAGAAATAACCAATAAACCCAAAACAGGGCCCGAAGGGGGCAAACTTTCTAAACAACATTTTTTCAGTTTTCCCCCAAACCCCAAAAATTTAATTAACGTTAGAAAAAAGGGGATATAAACTCCCGAAATCAAAACATCAAAGAAACAAAGCAGATATTTAATTTTCCAAATCAATGAAAACAAAGCTACTGGTCCCGATGGCGTTCCTGGCAAGCTCTTAAAATTATGTGCCAATGAATTGAGTGAGGTATACCAATTACTTTACCAAGCTTCACTGGACCAGGGAGTAATACCTGATGAGTGGCGAGATGCGAGCATTGTTCCCTTATTAAAAGGGTGACAAAACAAAAGCAGAATATTATAGACCTGTATCTCTTACATCCATATCAGCTAAATTACTTGAACACATAATATATAGTAGCATAATGGACCATTTTGACAAATATGATTTCTTAAATAACGCCCAGCATGGTTTTAGACAGCGAAGGAGTTGTGAGACTCACTTATAACAACTCTCAATGATTTTAGTAACTGTCTTAACAACAGACAGCAAATAGATGCAATTTTATTAGATTTTTCTAAAGCCTTGATAAGGTTGACCATGAGGGCCTGCTGCCCTTAAATTAGAACACATTGGCATTGGCGGTTCTTTGCTAAAATGGGCTAGATCATTCCTCTTGGGAGAACGCAGAAAGTTGTTGTGGAAGGGTCGTCATCCCATTGTAAACCAGTCTTGTCAGGTGTACCACAGGGAACTGTTCTGGGGCCCTTGTTTTTCTTAATTTTTATAAATGACATAAGTAGAAATCTCTCTCCTGGGAAATACTATAAGGCTTTTTGCAGATGACAGTTTAGTATATAGAACAATCAGAAGCAAGAATGATACACGCATTCTACAAGAAGATCTAAACGCTTTACAAGAGTGGGGAAAAAACTTGGAAAATGGAATTTCATCCTCAAAAGTGCCAAAATGTTGCGTATATGTAACAAACGCTCACTAATTAGATCAGATTATTCTATCCATAATACTATTCTTAAAGAAACTAATGCTGCAAAATATTTAGGCATGATTATAGATAGTCGTCTCAAATGGAAAGAACATTACAATTTAGTATGTAAGAAAGCAAATAACATCTTAGCTTTCTTACACAGGAATATCAATGACTGCCCCCAAAAGGTTAAAGACGACTGCTACAAAACACTGGTTAGACCAGTACTGGAATATGGTTGCTCAGTTTGGGATCCTTACCATCTAAAGGACATTGATAACCTTGAAAAGATTCAGAAGAGAGCAGCACGGTTCGTAACAGGAACCACATCAGAGAAAAGGGGAATAAATAGGAAAGAACATGAGGAAATTAGAATGGAAACCCTTAGAAGAGAAAGAAGCTTTTATTAAACTTAACACCTTTTTCAAAGGCAGAGCTAAAGTAATTGATATTCCAATGGAACAACTAGTATTGAATAAAAGTAGCACCAGAGTGGCGGTCAGTGTTAAACCATCCCTGCACAAATATTGACAGCCACTTACATTCTTTTTATCCCAGTTCTGTACGGCTGGGAACTCACTGCCGGGGGCCATCAAGATTGCCACAAATGCAATCTCTTTAAAAAACAAATGATACAACAGTTTTGAGATCTGCATATTGAGTTTTTTTCTATTTTTTACTTCCCCTGATATTTTACTGTTAACTGGGCCTGAATTTGGCCATTTCTTTTAACTTCTTGAATATCGAGTGCGACCCCTTGTTGCCAAATTTGCCCAGGGCCAACAACTGAGTCGCACTATTTTATGTTATTTTATTTTACTTTTTAACATGCCGCTGGTGACCTACTCGTTTTTGAGTGAACCAGTATTTTAGGAAGAAGAAGAAGAAAAAACTATTCCATAGAAAATGGGTCTACAGCAGGAGTTTTTACTTTTTTTGCAGAAGCTGGGTTTTTTCTTTTTACTGTGGGGGCTTGTGACTTTGTTGCTAGGAATGGCTTGGGTTTTTTGTATCCCCTTAAAAACCCGCCAACAAACACAGCAGCTCCTAATACATAATGATACATTTTTATCGTTTGATTGTGTTGTTGAAAATTTGGTTTTTGGCGGGCTGGCCAAAGTTGTATTCTATCTAAAAATTTAAATTTTTTGCTGATTGTTTGGCTTTTGGCAGTCTTTTTTCCATTCAGCTAGTTTACGCCCCCTCCAACCGCCCCGGGATTTTTAGGCTTAGTAACTTTAAATCACTTGTGTACCATTCATTTTTTGGGGGGGCACCCCCCTTGTGAAATTTTTCTCCTGGGGACTGTCCTGCGACTCCCTTCCCTTTTTCTTTTTTTTGGGCGTTTAAAATTTAATATACCCCAAAATTAAAAGGGTTTAAAAAGAAATTAATCCCATGATAAGGGGCAAAAAAAGCCCCCCAAATCTTAATACATGTCACTTTGCAAGATTTTCGGGGACTTTTTTAAAAAAAACCGGTTTCTTGTATGACCCCTTATTTTAAAATTCTTCTTCTAAATCAACTGGCGCCATATTACTTACAACTTACATATAGACAACCCATTGTCTCCCCCACCGACCCAAAAAACCTTTTTTTGCCCCACTGTCTTCGTACCTAGCGTAGAACCCCTCAACGCGATGTAGAAAATTTTGTTGAATCCTGTTAAACACTTAGTTCATCCCCTAAATACTGTTTTTTTTTTTCCAAAAACCAAACCCAAAGAGAAAAATTTTTCCCTTTAGGGGCATGGTCTGCTGAGAACCACGGATTTTAGTCTGTTTTCTCCTCACACTTTAATATTTCATCAAAATTTTTTTTTTAAAACAATAAAAAATAATAAAAAAAATTTTTAAAAAAACCCATTATTTTTTAACGCGGGTTAATTATGCATGCCAAACGTTGGTGTTATGTCAAATTAAAAACCCCTTGAAAAATGTTTGTTGGAATAAAACCGCCCAACAGGGGAAAGAAAAAAATTTTCGCCAAAACAGTTAAACCCTTTAATTTTATTTTAAAACAACAAAAAAAAACCCATTAAAAAGAAACATAGACATTCCTTCGAATTATGATTTTTTTAATTTTTTTTTTTAGTTAATAAAAAATGAGTGAAAAAAAGTTTAATCAATACATTTCCCATTCTGCTGAAAAATTAGGGGTCTTAGTAAAGGTTATAGCTTTTAACCAAAAAAATGAAAAAAATAAAGGCGGGCTGACCTAAAAGGTTAGACATTGGGGAAATTTTGTTAAGGTTATATTGAAAATTACTGCAGGGATTGCGTAAAAAGGGACTTTCTTTGTAAAACAGGGGATTATCCCAAAAAAAAATTTTAATGCATAGAAAGATTAACAAGAAAATTTTGATTTAAAAAAAGATTCGGGATTGGTTTGATTGTGGGAGGGCTTTTTGTTAATGCATTGGTTTTTCTCGGGAAGAAATTTAAAATTTTTTAAGAAAATTGCGGTCCGATAAAGAGAGAAAAACCCCAAAACCCAAAGAAAGGGAAGTTTTAGCCAAGGAAAGAGCCCTTTTATGAAAAAGGCGAATTCCATTTAAAGACTTTTTAATAAAAAGTTAAGAAAAACCCGGGGCCCTGCAGAGCACAAAATTTACAGACTTAAAGAGGGAAATGAATGAGTTTACTTATGACAGGAAAAATTTTCTAAAAATCCCCCCCGCCAAACTGTCTGACTTTTAGGGAACCGCTGGAAACAGAAAAACTGCAAGAAAATTTTTTATTGAAAGTTTGGAAGGGACCTCGTCTACCCCTTTTGCTCCCCTTTCTTGGTAAAATAAAATGCTTTTAAAAATTTGGATAAAATATTTTAATTCCCCTAAAGGGTTTTGGAAAAGGGAAAAGACTGCTATTGAAAAACTGAGTAAACTGCAAGGGTTCTAAATCAGATGCAAAGACGGGTTTTTCCAAAACAGCAATTTGGCAAATAATCTGCCCGCCCCAAAAAGAAAAAAAAAAGGCCCTAGATTTGTTAACTCTTTCCCAAAGAAAACCCACCAGATGGACTTGTTGAATCTTCCCAAAAAAAAATTAAAAAAAAATTTAAAGTATCCTGACAGTTTGTTGACAGGTTTTCAAGATAAAAAAAGACCTGAGCCTTTAACAAATTAAAACCAAACGCTGGGCTTTTGGCTTTACAACAAATATAAAAGCGAGTCCTTTAAAAGTATCCTAGAATGTTTCAATTTGATGAGGGAAAAATTTTTTTAAAGGGTTCTGAAAACCCACTGTTTTTAAAACATCATTTTTAACATTTAAAAAGGGGGGGGACCCCCAAAACCCAAACGATCACAACCTTAGTAAAAAAACTTAATAAGAATCTAGCTAAAACCCCTTTTTTTAAACCTATCAATATCCCCAAAAAATTTTAGGGATAGAGAACGCAACACAGAAGGGGTTGGGAAATTTTGGGCCAGCAGCCCTTAAACGTGCCTTTAACAATGAAAAATTTTAAAGCAACGGGCCCTTTAAAACCAGTAAACGCAATAAAAATTTAAAAAAAAAAAGAAATTACTAAAGATTGCGGGGGCCCTAAAAAACTTTTGGGCCTTTTGGGAAACTAAAAGTAAAATATTTTGTTTTTCCTTTTTAGGGGCAGGGGGGGGTGATTAGAATTAGACCCTACAATCCTATATGGACGTAGATGTAAAATAAAGAAAAAATCTTTAAAAAAACCCCCTCCCGGGGTATTATTTAAGAGAAAAATTTTTTGCTAAAAACCCTCACCTAAAAACCTTTTTTTGGGAAGATTTTGCAAGTTGTCCCCCCAAAAACCCAGTGATTTTAAAAAAAAAAAATGTATTTTTTTTTTGCTAAACTTATTTTTTTGTTAAACTTTTTTTTTTTTAACCTTTTTTGGGCTTAACTGATCCGTTTTTTGTTTTTCAATGTTCTTCGATTGCTGCAGTTTTCCACCTTTTTGTAAAGTAAAAGTCTTCTCCACTCTTTTTGAATTTAAATTTTTTTGGGTCGTCAAAAATCCTCACCATCAGCCATAACTTCTAAAATTTTCCTTCCCTCTGTAAATTTTAAACCTGTAATGTTTTGCTTATTCAAAAATCTAATGAGCAAAATTTTTCTGAAATAGGGCAAAAAAATCCCTGTGCTTTTGGGGAATTTAGGAGTTAATTTTTTAAAACAGCACTTACAATTTATAGACATGGGCCCCAAAACCCAACCCGAGACCCCCCTAATGCAAAAAAACTGGGGCCCCCGCCCCAGTAGCTAGAAAAGCAAAAACTAACCCAAACCTTACGCTAGCTAAAGCCCGAGGGGCCAGAAAATTTCATAAGAAAGATATTTAAAGTTTTGCATATTTCTTTTTATTAAAAATAACTTTATCCAATCACTTTTTATTTTCCCTTTTTAATTTAGTTAATTTTCCCTAACCAAACGTTTTAACCTCCTTTTTTTTTTTTTAAATTATTTTTTTTAAATTTTTAAACTTTTACATTTTCTTCTTTTTATTAATTCTTCTGGCAGCACTTTTTAAAAGAGAAAAACGCAAAAAAATCAACAAACTTTTTGAAAATAAAGTCAAACTGTTTTGTTTGGCTTTTTCAACCCCCCACAGTAACCTTTTCAGTTTAAACAAGGGTTTTTTTTTCTCCCGTTTTTTGTAATTGCAATACCGAGCTTAAAGGGCATCCAATTTTTAGCCTTTTCTTATACCTCTAATTTTAAAGTATTTTTGGGAAACTAGGAAACGCCCCCCCCGGGGAATAAAAAGCGAAAAAACATCGTCAATTTTCCTAGGGATGACAGTAGCGTTGGGGGAAATTCTAACCAACGGTGTCCTCCCCCACTTCAACCAAAAGGGCCTTTTTCCCCGTACATATATTCAGAACCCTCCCATTTTTTCAATTTTGTTTTTTTTTCTGTTGTGTTTCCCGGAACAAGGGTAACAAGAAGGTTTCCCGCATTTTAAACTTTTCTAAAAATTTTTTTCCCTTTTCAAAGTATACTTGGGCTTCGTAGTTCAAACTTTTAAAATTTCCCAACAATTTCAGGAAACAAAACCCCCCAAACATTCTCTCTTTTTTTTGAAATTTGTATTCGTGTTTTTCCAAAATCCCTTTGCCCCTTTAAAAATTTTAATCTCTTCTAGGGTAGAAAAATTGCGTCGTTTTTGTTTTTTCGATTTCTGTTCGTTTGTAAACCCCCTAATGTTTTGCTCAAAACCTAAACCCTTTCCCCGGGACCCCCTATTAGATCAAACTCAGTTTGTCCGGGTTTGGGGCTTTTAAACTCTAAATACACTGTGCATTTAGGGGCTAGCCGCTTTTTATTCTGGGCCCCCGAAACAATTTTTTTAATATTAAAAATTTTAAAAAACAAATTTAATAAACAATAAAAAAAAAAAAACAATCTACAATAAACAAACGTATTGAACTGGGGGGGGCAGTCCGAAACAAAGCTTAGCTGCTTAATTTTTCCCAACTGCTCTTTTTTTTTTTTTTAAACTCAACTTTTTTGCTTATTATATAATTTTCATTTTAAAAATTCTTTAAAACATCTTTTTCCTTAGTTTAAAAAAATCCCAAACCCATTTTAACCCGCGATCAAAAAACCCTTTTTAAAACAGCATTTTATTTTTTAGTTAAGGCCACAAGAAACTAAGGCTTTGGGGACCAATAAAGGCCAAATTTTTACAGAGCTTTTTTTTTTTTAACCCAAAGTCCTTTTTTCATTTTAACCTCATCAATAAAAACAGGGGTTTAAATTCCCCCCAAAAAAGTCTATAGTAATGTTTAAAAAATCGCTCCCGTTTTCCCCCAGGATCAACTAAAAATATATTGTCGGGCCCGCCAAATAAACTTCCTTTTTTTTTTAAGACTTTTGTGCATAATGGTTATCAGAAAAAATAACAATTTATCGTAATAAAAACCCGTATATTTTTTTTAACAAATCCCAAATACGAAGAAAGTTTTCCCCCCACCCAGAAACCCGCAGATAAGAGAAAAATGGGATTTTAGGCAAAAAATTTCAAAATATCCCACTTTTTTATTAAAAAATAATTTTTTCTTATTTTTTAAAAAGCCACTTTTTAGCCGTTTTTTTTCCCAAAGTTTAAAATGAGCCCCAAACGATAAAAAAATGCATTTTTTTTTTTTTTTTTTTTTTTGCGTCCCAACCTCTGCCCACCTCAAGGCAGTGCAAACCCCCCCCCGCTTATTTTCCGACACCCCCCCCATAGCCACCGCCCGCGCCCCCCGCCAAACCCCGGCACCACAATCCACAGGGAGCATTCCCCCGCAAGTCGGAAGGGGGCAACCCCCCGGGGGAGACCCCTGCACTGCTCCGAGTCACTTCGTGGTTCAGGGCGCCTTTGTCCCATCTAACATACCGGACCCCACCTACTAAAAACCCCCCTCTGACGAAATAATTGCTTAGCCCCGACCGGCGTGATTGGCTCTCCCTCCGGAGGGGCCACCACGCCTCCACCCAACCCGACCCCCTGGGAAAATTTGCCGATACCGGGAAAACCCACGGAACCAAAAAAAACCACAGACGTGGAGAGGACATCGAAATTGAGGTCACCATGAGAGCAGGGCATGAAGGGCCACAGAATTTGAGACATTTTTTTAAATTGCTGATCAATGAAATGAGGATGATTAAGATGATGCTACGGATTTCCATTTCGGTCTGAGACTACAAGACAGGCTGTACTCTACGCTTCCTTTCATAATATATCCCGCGTCAACCAGGCCGCAGAGATACAGGCACCTGCAGTGTTGGTCATGAAATTTGAGCAGCACTCTCAAAACGCATCCATTAAGTGGATGAAACTCGACTGTGTGGTCCCAATCTTCCCAACTGAGTCCGCAGCAAACTCAACTCTGGTAGGAGCCGGTCGGGGCAGAAAAACCCACATGACTTCTGATGGGATTCGAACCCACGACCTCCCACCCGGGGAGTCCGCGACGCTAACCACTTCGCCACGGTGGCTGGTAAAACATGCATTTTTATTGGGGCGTTTCCGTCTGCTTTCTTGTGAATATTTATTTTTATACCATCTTGCCCTACCCTTTCTCTCCACTTCCAAACAATCTGTTGTCAAATGTGGATCTAAAATCCAGCCACAGCCCATATTTGGTTATTAAGTAGTCTTCGAGTCTTACATCATAAAGGCGAAGTTTTTTACATACACGATCAACTGCAGGATCTCTTTGCCTACCTCCACGAATAACTTTCTTATTTCATCAAAGTGTTGGTGGGGTAAAAGTCCACGACCTGAATACAACTGATCAGGCTTGCCATTTATTGCACACTCAACCTTCTCAATTTTTGGATTATAAAACGCTTCTGATTCTCTATAAAAAGGGAGTTGTTCCTTCAGTAAACAAGAACAAAATTCCTTTTAAAGACTTCAAAGACTGATTTAGATGTATGTTCCAAAGAGTGTCTCGCTTGTTTCTATTTTCTGTAGGGGAGTGCAGAACTCTTTCATAATAAATAACCTTTTTACTTTTATACCGGGTTAAGATTGTTCTGGCCAGTTCAGGGTAGTAACAACATCAAACTCAAGAGAGATGTCACTAACTGTGTATTTAGCTTCAGGGTCTTCAGACAGAACGACAGAATCGCTAGATTAAATGTCAGTTCATAAGTAAGTTTTTCTTTTAGTGCACCTTGGTAATATGGCAAAATGCGTCTTTAACAGTTCAAAATCTATAGGGATGCAGAATCTGTTGCCAAATGCTTCTGCTACTGCCTCATCTTTAACATCATCCTTTGCATCCTCCCCTTTAAGCCTGTGCTTGAGACCGTTTGGGCCTTGTTTTCCCCGATAAACTTTCTCTTTTCTTTCTTTTTTAGGCAGCCATAGATCAGAATAGAGGGCAAAAATGTCTGCCTCACTTAGTACAAAGACTTCTCTGCCCTCCAGTTTGATTGCATATATGTTTAACGATTGCCCTGCCCAAATTAGCAACAACAGTAGCATTAGGATCTGTCGATTTAATATCTATTTTGAATGATAGTTTAGCAGTGCCTGGCATTATAACATCGCCAGCGCCAAGATCCGGAACTTAACTATTAAAGTTTTTTTCAGGCTGAACTGTTGATGGGTATTTACACTAATTACAGTCTGCCTTATAACTTTTACGCCATACGGTTCCTTCTCTCTTCTAGAGGGGTCGGGGTCACAACCGTATGAGTTCATTTTATAAAACAAAAAAGAATATAAAATAAAAATAATGTCTGAAAATTTTGACGCGATTGATCCTGTTTGATGAAGAAAAAAAATCTGCTAGGCCCTTCATTTGAAGAAGATGAAACAGAATTAGCTCCTTCATTGCGCGAAGAACTTGAAAGAGCAGAAGCGGGTTTCTTCAATCCCTTCATTAGAAGAAGCAGAAACACCCCCTTCAGTTAGCGCATCTCGTGCAGAACTATTAACAAATAGAATTAACTCATTCTACATAATTAGGACAGAGCCGCCAGAAGGCCATAGTCCTTTTGATTTTAAGATAGATAAAAGCAACCATCTGCATATAAGAAATAGCAGGGAATTTTGTAAGAGTTACTACAAAGCCAGACCCAACTAAGTTTTTAAAACTAAACACAATTAGACAGAGGATTCCTGTTGCCGACCAAAGGCGATTAAACATTTAAATTTAAGGCCTGAGGCTGTTAGTCTTTTACAGAACTTGGGACAAGATTTTGCCAACACGATCTGAAATAGAAATGACCTCTTTTCAAGTTTTAGGACCAAGAATAAATGATGCAGCAACAGAAATTGAGACGAGTTTAATGAGGAAACAGTCAGAAAAACATTAGAAACAATTGACGATTCTTCATTGCCTATGCGTGACCTCCCAGCTCTTAATGAACGCCTAAAGTCAATAAGGGGCGAACTAGAAAACAATTTAGCAAAACTTGGCGAGCTAGATAGAGAGATAGAAGAAGAAGAAAAATAAGCTGGCTGATGCAGATGATAACAATTTAGGGCAAGAAGAAAAGGCTAGAATACAGCAGAAAATACAGGATTTATAATAAAAGGGCGAATAGGTAGAACGCTGTCTACTAACAAAGCACAGCTAGCAGCGCAAACAAGCAGAATCAGAGAAACTATAAACAGAATACTTTATGAAAATACTACGCTAGCAGAAAGAATAAGGACTCTGTTCAGAGAACAAGGATTACAATAGTTAGTATATTAACAGCTGTTGGGTTTGCTATCT
>CM031614.1:64886023-64887910 GCA_018398815.1 Conus ventricosus
GTGCCATTCTGTCTCCCCAACACATCCACATCGTGCCATTCCGTCTCTCCCCCCCCCCCCCCAACATACATGCTTCACTGTGCCATTCTGTCTCCAGCAACACACATCCACATCGTGCCATTTCGTCCCCCCCCCCAACATACATGCTTTACTCTGCCATTCTGTCTTCAACAACACACATCCACATCGTGCCATTTCGTCTTCCCCCTCCCCCCCCCCCCCCCCCCCCCCCCCCCCCCAAAAAAAAAAAAAAACCAAACATACATGCTTCACTGTGCCATTGTGTCTCCCTCAACACGCATCCACATCGTGCCATTTTGTCTCCCTTCCCTCCCCCCTCCCCCCCCTCCCCCCCCTCCCCCCCCCCCCCCCCCCCCCCCCCCCCCAAGATACATGCTTCATTGTGCCATTCTGTCTTCCCCAACACATCCACATCGTGCCATTCCGTCTAGCCACAGTAAAGCTACGGGGAAAAAAAAAGATCAGTTGCAGTTGCAGCTGACGAAAAATCAATGTCAGTATTTTTACAATCTTGAGGGAAATAATATATCCGTACATATAGACAGTAAGCGACCGAAGATGACAAAACAATAACTGAACAAAATATGCTGACTGAAGTTTAAACATTTTATGAAAAATGAATAATTCCTAAATCATCAAGATGAGAAATAATTATTAGAAGGCAAAGTAAGAGCGAAAGAAGCAAGCCAAACTCTAAGAGATGTAAATCCCTGAAAATGTCGAGATGAAGGCGGATTTGATGCCAAATTCTTCAGCTTATTTTGTAAATCCAAATGGGGCCTGTTGCTGAAAGATCTCATGATGAAGCATATAAGAACTGAAAAATCTCAACAACACAAAAAGGGGTAACATACTTTCATACTAGAAAAAAAGATATCCAAAAGAATGCGTAAAACACGGTAACTTATTTCTGTGTCTAATGTATTATACAAGGTAGATACAGATGCATTTGAAACAGACCGAAGATGGCCGATCGATGCACGGGGGTTAATAATAGGCTGATGTACGATTTGATGAATTATTCAAACACGGCAAATCTCCCTGGGTTGTTGCTGCATACAGAAGAACACAGACACCCGCCTGATGATCAACTGCCCCAACTACAGCGACACCAACAGACCACAATCTCTAGACTACGAACTGGTCACTGCCCTCTGCGAGCCCATTTCCATCGTTTTGGGCTGAAGACAACAGCAGCCTTCATCCAGCAAACTCTGGAAATATGAGTCATGATTCTGGAGTGCAGAAGAAGAAGCTGCATACTGACTTTGAAAAGGCTTTCGACTTTCTAGACTGGAATGTCATGTTCGAGTTGTAGGTTCTGGCGAAAGGTACGTTTGTGAATAAGAACATTATATAAGGACATCAAATCAACACTGGTTGTAAACGGACAGACTGCACCATGATTTAAGATCGAACAGGGGTGTAGGCATGGAGATTTTCCATTTCCTTATTTGTATATTCTCTGTGCAGAAGTTTTCGCTACAATGTTAAAGGAAGACAAGTTGACGAAGGAAATCAAAATGGGTGGTGTGGAAAACGAAAATCCTGTTTGCCCACGACTCTTGATTTAGGTTTAGGTCTAAACATAAACAGCAAGAAAACGCGGCAGCGTGGCTCGGGTGTAAAAAAAAGTGTAGGACAACATGCTATCTCTATTATAAATGACATAGAATCGTCCTAAATTTTTACATACTTTGACTATCTTCACACAAGGCTTAAAAAAGCGAAACTGTCAATTATATTTTTTCTATATCAGAAATCAAATTTGATTCAAAATTTGGACCCAAAGAACCATTGTATCAGTTGGAAAAGACGTTGTTTTGGAATAATTAGGTCTGTCCGTATCAATACAATTGTTCGATC
>CM031614.1:64888010-64895510 GCA_018398815.1 Conus ventricosus
GGGGATCATGAGACCTTCAGGATGTCCCCCTGACTGATCCTTGATTTTTGAGAGAGATTGGCATTTTGTCTGATTAAGATTTTCGGTAGAAAGATTTTTAACAAGTTTCTGTGCGTTTGTAGACGATGTCATTTAACGAGATGTGTGAAAGGTTTTTTTTTTTTTTTTTTTTTTTTTTTTTTTTTTTTTTTTTTTAAATGACTGGTGATTGATTTTAACGTGGTGACAGCCCTGATTGGCCCTCTGCAGTCGGCTGGCTATAAGCAACATTATCTTATCTTATCTTGTAGTTATCGTGAGATATATTTTTTTGACAACTTCTTTACTTATGCCCTTAGCCTTCTTCATTACAGAAGTCTGGCTAGCAACGCTATACATCTTTGACCGCAAACCAACATATTCTTTTATAACTGTTCCATTAAGTTCACCTTCATCTTTCCAATCACTTTCTTGTTCACAGGTTTGATGTAAAGGTGAATCTTTTGGATAGTCACATGTGTTGTACCATCCATCAGCTCCTTAGCCACTTCTGTTTCTAAATCCTTATAGAAGTCTTCTGTTGGGACGTCTAGAATAAAAAGAGTCGGTGTCTGTGTAAAGAACTCTTGCTTCTGGGTACAGCGGTTTAAAGTAGTCGTACAGAAATTCTAACATCAATAACTTTGACAACTCTAATACAGTAAAGCCGATAAAACACCGGTTTGTCCAACTTAACATCCTTTTTCTTCACCATACATGCCAACCAAGCTGTCGTTAAATCTTCTAAAGTCTTGATAGTTAGTTTAGAAGCAAACTTAATTGCTTGTTTTCTTTTGTAACTAATTTACATCTTTACGTTTGTGTGGATTCTCCATGGTTTGCCAAAGCAGCTGTTGTTCATCAGTTTAAAGAAGTCTATTTTCTGAAGCGTCAGTGGCTTGGGTTCTAAGATCAGTATTCTTCTTGATGTATGGCCTCATAAAGGGCCTCTTGGTCAAAAGCAATGATTCTGTGAACGGCTCTTAGTTTCAGTCCGTGTCTTAATAAAACTGTAGGAGTCTGTAATGGCACACATATTTAGTTTTGTGGCGAAGAATAGGCACAAGTTTAGGCGGCATCTGTGGGGCCATCTTTAAGCTTTCTGCGGCCAGAGGATAATCGTTGTGAAGATCGTGTAGTTCATAAGGATATTCTAAGTCTACTTCTAAGATTACCCCTATTGGATTATCAGGTGGAAGCTGTGACAACATACTTAACACAGTAATTAACATCATGAGGTCCTTTATCATTGTAAAGTTTCTCAGTGGGAGTGGTTGACTCATAGCCCATCCATACAGATTGTTGGCGTCTAAGTACATTAATAGTTGGATGGTTTAGTGGGATCATAGTCGTCTAAATACTTGTTGTTGGCTTTGCAGTAAGGATGTGAGCCATGCTAATACCTCCCCTCACCCATCTCAATCATCTGAAGTGTAGGTAGATCAGAAATTAAGTCAATCTTGATGTTTGTAGACTTTAAGAATGCATCCCAGAAAGGCCAGGCGCAGAGATGTAATGTGATGAGTCTAGACAGTAATGTTTCATGCATGTAGATCTGTAATTCTGAAAGACGTCTGCCAATAAACACATCGTCAGCCAATAAATACTGATCGTGATAATCGCCCATTGTTTCACAGTGTAATTCTGTCCAGGCTTTCTGAGCGTATTCATATTCAGAAATCAGTTATGTCTTTGCCTCTAAGACTAGAAAAGAAAGCGCCTTTAGGAGGAAGTGAGTCTTCGTCAACCTGTCCCACGAGTTCATGTTCTTGGTCGTCCATCGATCCGATGATACGTCCTCATGAGCCAAGTCCTTGTCTTGTGTGGGCACGGAGGTGGCTGGTTAAGCCAATCCTTGATCGGCAGACGCGGGTGCAGTGGGAGCAAGGAAACTGTCCGGGGCGGTCAGGATTGGTGGCTGACGCCTTTCTTCTTGCCCGTGCTGCAGTCACATCAGCTCGCCTCTTCTCCTCGAAGTTGTCACGCCGCCCGGTGGTGAGGGCGCGCCAGTCTGGTCTGTCCATAGCATACGCTCCATCTGTTTGGGAGGATGCCAGAGTGTTTGATGTTGGACTTCACGCAGTCCTTGAACCTTTTGCGTGGTCTGCCTTGGTTCCGCTTTCCCAAGGTCAGTTTCGCCATACATGAGCTGCTTTGGCAGCCTGTGGTCATCCATCCGGACCACGTGACCAACCCAACGAAGCTGGGCTGTCAGTATCATGGCCTCGATGCTGGTCATCTCAGCTCTGTCCAGGACCTCGAGGTTTGTGATCCGTCTTGCCAGTGATTTTCATATTGACCGCAGGTTTCTCATATGGAACTTCTCCACTGCTTCAAGTGTCTTTGTACACAGTCCATGTCTCGCATCCATAGAGGAGGCTGGTGAGGACGACGGCTCTGTACACCTTGAGCTTTGTGGAGAGCTGAATGTTGTGCTGGTTCAGGACACGAGCTCGGAGGCGACCAAGAGCTTGACTGGCCTTGCAAATCCTGACGTTGATCTCTTTATCCAGCTGCCGTCGTTGCTGATGGTACGCCGAGTACCTGAAGTCATCCACTGTCTTTAGCTGGGTGCCCTCCATGGAGATAGAGGGGGGAGGGCAGTTGATGCAGGCGCCGGCTGAAATAGTACCTCTGTCTTGCTGAGACTGATGGTGAGTCCAAAAAGGCGGGAGGCTTCTGCAAACTTATCTGCGATGAGCTGTAGGTCAGTCTCTTTGTGTGCCATGAGAGCACAGTCATCAGCAAAAAGTGCTTCCAGGATGATCTTCTCCACAACCTTGGTCCTGGAATTCAGTCGGCGGAGGTCGAACAGTGAGCCATCAAGTCTGTAATCGTAGATATACCCCAAGTCCAAGTCCCTGATAGCGTGGTTAAGGACGCAGGTGAAAAAGAGGTTGAAAAGGACCGGGCCAGAATGCATCCCTGTTTGACGCCGTTGTTAATATTGAAAGGCTCTGATACTTCTCCGCCCGAGAGAACCTGCCCAGTCATGTTGTCATGGAACTGGCGTATAAGGCTGACGAACTTGTCTGGGCATCGAATTTGGATAGGATGGTCCAGAGGGCCTCCTGTTCACTGGTCAAAGGCCTTGGTGAGGTCAACGAAGACCGCATAAAAGTCCATGTTTTGCTCTAGGCACTTCTCCTGTACTTGCCGGACGGAGAAGATCATGTCCACAGTGCTGCGGTTTGGGCGGAATCCACACTGTGTTTCTGGCAGGTTTCCTTCGGAATGTTCTCGACTAATCGATTGAGGAGGATCCGAGCCAATATTTTCCCAGCAATAGAAAGGAGGGAGATTCCCCGTAGTTGCCGCAGTCAGACTTGCTACCCTTGTTCTTAATAGGGAGTACGACAGTGGCATCCTCTGAAATCTTTGGGCAGTTCTTCTTCTTCCCAGATGCTGGTAAGGAGGGTGTGAAAAGCCGCAAGGCCACAGGCCGGCCGATTTGAACATCTCCGCTGGATTCCGTCCATTCCGGGTGCTTGCCTGAGCTGGTCTGCCTTATTGCCTTCAGACTTCATCCATTGTGGGGGGGAGGTCGAGGCAGTGATAGTGGGCGTACGTGGGATCAGGTCAAGAGCGAGGGGGTCTACACTGGAGGCCTGTTGAGCAGGTTGCTGAAGTGCTCTCTCCATCGTTCATTGATGCTACTCTTCTCCTTCAGCAGGGTTGAACTGTCTGCTGACAGAAGTGGGTAGTACATGACTTGGAAGGTCCATAGACTTCTTTGATGCATTGAAAAACAACTTGGAATTCTGCGTGTCAGCATATCTCTGGACTTCGTCCGCTTTCCTCTCCCACCATTCATCCTGCATCTTACGCAGCGCAACTTGGCCTGTTTCTGGAGATGCTTGAAGCGATCATGCCTGGAGGTGGAGGAGGGTCGTTTTGCCACTCAACAAATGTTCCTGCTTGTCATCCAGGATTTCCTGATGTACTCGTCGTTCTCGTCAAACCAGTCCTGATGAATTCGTTTCCTGGGGCCGATGGTGGCTGTTGCTGACTCCGTCACTATTGTTCTGAACTGCTCCCACCTTTGAGTCGGGCCGCCAGTCAGAGGTCCATGGGCAGTCAGTCGGCCGTCCAGGTCTTCTGCAAATTCATTGCGTTGCTGATGTTGTTCGAGTCTGGTGACGTTGAACGCTGGTCTGAGGACTTTAGGCGTCTTGCGGAGAGTTGGGACGATATCAGGGATAGGATGGCCCTGACTAGGCGATGGTCTGTCCAACACTCCGCTCCTCGCATGGCCCTGGTGATCCTGATATCACGGAAGTCTCTTTGACGGCAGATGGCAAAAGTCGATCAGATGCCACTGCTTGGATCTTGGGTGCATCCATGTTGTCTTGTATTTGTCGGCCTGCCGAACAGGGTGTTTGTAATAGTGAGTGTTGTTCAGCACAAAGGCTTAAAAGCATTAAGCCGTTGGAATTCAGCTTTCCAGTTCCGTGCGGTCCCAGCACGCCTTTCCAATTTCTGCAGTCTGCTCCCACTCTGGCGTTGAAATCGCCCAGCAAGATGAGCTTGTCGTTAGAGGGGGTGTCCCTTACGAGGGCACTAAGCTCCTCATAAAAAAACTTCCTTCACTTCATCGCTGCTGGTGAGGGTTGGAGCGTACGCACTGATGAGGGTGATATGCCGGGGACGGTTCAGGGAAAAGCGGAGTACCATCAGCCGTTCGTTCACCGAAGTTGGTAGATCAGGAAGTGTTTGAGGAGCGATGTCTTGATGGCCAATCCTACTCCATGGATTCTCTCTTCATCTTGCCTTGCCTTTCCAGAAGAAAGTGTAGCCACCTTTCAGTTCATCCACAAGATCCTTCTTCAGCTAGTCTGGTCTCGCTGAGGGCAACTATGTCAATGCGGTAGCGAGCCAGTTCCCTTGCGATGAGAGCCGTTCTCCTCTCAGGCCTTGAAGAGGCCTTACTATCCATGAGTGTGCGCACATTCCACGCACCAACGATCAATTTTCTTCTTTTTTGGTTTCGACCGCTGGAGGGTAGAACTGCCAGCCGCTGTATGCTGGCCAGTTGGAAGGGGCAAGCATTTGTTTGGGAACACCTTTTCCAGTCCCCTCCCTCATATGAGGGTGAGCAGTGCTGTCCCTAAAGAGGCTGCTCAGTCACCTGAGAGAACGCCGAGCTCCACTGTTGTCCCGGGTCAGAAGGAGAATGACTATTGTCACCAGGCCGCCTACGTGCAGGGTTCAAGCTACAACTTCCAGTGGTCACCTCCACCTGTTGCTTCGCCTCGTTCCCCATCGCCGCAGGACTTTGGTAATTTGGGTGTGGGGACTAACCACACGAGAAAACCTGTGCGGAAATGATTAAAGTGGGAAAGTCGATGCACAGGGCAATCCCACTCTCTCGGCCTCAAAAGCCAGGATCTGGTGGTACGGAGGAGCCGTCACGGCCAGGGACTTCCTCGCTGCAGTGGATGACCCACGATGTCTGTATGCCTTGCCGTGCCCGTAGCGCTCCACGACGCTTGCTGTTGCCGCCTTCGTGACCGTTGGGATGGAAGATGACCTCATCCGCTCACTTCCGCCGACTACAGTCTTTACATGCTTGGGTAGGCATTCCCTAACTCGCCGAGGGTTTGAAACCCAACGGCTACGAGTTCATGTATTCATAAGGATAAACTCCTTTGCGCACTAAAGATGGATCAAAGTATTGTTTAGTTATTTGGATAGTCTTGTAGAGATCCTGCTAACTTATCTAAACTCCCCATCAGATGTTGGGCAGAGTCATAGAAGGATAAACAGTCAAGAGTAAAAGTCATGTACTTTTCTGAAGACTGTGCAATGCAGGTAACTCTCTTATATTCAGAAGTCACTGCTTGCATGATAAAATGAGAATCGTAGCCTCGAAGGTTATGAAAGAAGATAGGCATTTCCATGTCTTAGGGTCAACCTTAAGTTGAAGATTACAATTGTTGTGTGCAGCCCCTCTGAACTTTCCAGTAATGTGATCGTGGTCTCTTACTGTCACGTCTTTACTGTTAGGTGTTAGCATCTAAACCGCAAATCCAGCAGTGTGTAGATGAGTCATAACGTTCTTGGTCTTCAGGAGTCATAACAATGTCTGAAAGATTTAGTTGGTTAGAGTAGTAATTACAAAGTTGTTTCATCTGCTCTAAAAATCTGCTAGTGCATTGGGCCCTCTGTAAATCTCTGGGCGTGTGTGTGCCCCGTCTGCCCTAACAACAATAAACGCATAAGAACAGATCTGATGGTGGGTTAATAAGGTTGTTTTTTGTTCTTGCTGTTGTGGGCCATAGTACTGTGGCAAGATTGATTCAAAGTCAGCATAAACCACGTACGGGCTCATCTGCATTTTGTGTAAATTTTTAAAACTAACTTTAGACCCTGGTTTAGGTGTAAGGAGTTTGGTTTCACAGTCTACAAAACTTTTACAATGTGTTCTATGGCTAGCAGCTGCTTCTATAGTAGGAATTCTAACTAAACACCTTCTACAAAGCCCTTGTATAGCATGATTCTTTGATGTATAGGCCATAAGTCTGCTTATTGTTCTGATTAATACATAATGACTCTTTGTACTATCTTCAAACAGGATCAAGTCTACATGTTTGTTAAGTGGCTCGCCTAAAGTAGGAGCATTGGGAGAAATCCTTAGAGCACTAGATTGGCTTCTACAGACCATGTATATACGTTTACAGTGATTGGTTTGTTTTGCTCTTCAAACTGAGATATACTTTCTATACTTACTGGAAAGGTTATGTTATCAAAGTTCAGTTCTTGCTTATATGCTTCATAATTAGAAACCTGTTTGCATGATTTTTGACAGGATGCAAGTGCGCTAAAACACACCACATAAAACACATGTTGTCAGAATTATGTATGTTTAAAACTGCTCGTTTTAACTCTAAACTCTTTTGGAAGAGAAATGTAAGAATTGCCGACTATAGGATAGAACTTTGTTTGCCTCAATTTGATTTCAAGGACTGTTCCTTCAGACCAACCAGAACCCCTTAACTTTGCCTCCCACTTGCATGATTAAACTGTGTAAGCATGTAGTCAGCCCAGCCAGAATTAAAGTCGTGATAGCTGATTACTTCTTTCTGCCTTGTTGAAACCCAGACTGCATGTTAGTAATCATCAGGCGTTATATAATCAATCAGAACGGCCAACAGCACTTTTACTGGCGGCTCCATCTGAAGAGACTCTGGGATTTTAGAGATAGCATGTGCCACGCTTTCATGAACATTTGTGGGGTTAATGATGTCCATGTCCACCTCACTAAACATATTGCTTATTTGTGTTGTCACTACTGAATATTTTTTCCATCGTATATAGTTTTCTGTCCCCGGATTTACTTGTGGTCGTCATTTTTAAAGCCAAAATATTTACGTAAATCAAAAAAAATAAATGTATATAAAAGTAAGTAAAACAAGCTTTTTATTCTTCACCCAAGCGTTTGCAACACTTCAAGACAGTCAACCTTACAATAACACCCGCTAA
>CM031614.1:64900510-64960510 GCA_018398815.1 Conus ventricosus
AAACGTCATTCACTCAACCCTTCAAAACACAATTCTAAAAGCACCCCGGGAAATCTTATTAAAAATTTTCGTCCTTAAATCTTTGATCAGATGAAAAATGTTCATCTCTTTCAAAATATTCAAGATCGCATCAGGTGGACATCTCTGAACACGGTTTTCATGAGTCTGCTATAAGTGTTTATGCCTCACATGATGCAAATCCCAACACGCTATAAAGAATGTGTTAAACTGTAAATGGTACATGACATGGAGTGCACCACAGAGCTTCTTCACCTTTTAAATAGATAAGAATGGGTGTAAAAGGAATGGCCAGCATGCAAATGGCGCAGAACTGTTTTTTCTTTACGGTCGCCTTGGCAACATGGTAAAAACTCTTTCAGGTTTAAACGGATTTGAAATAAATCTTTCTTTTTTTTTAACTGTATCTACCAAACATGATCAAACGAAGCACAAATCAAAACACGACGCGTTTCGGCCTCTTAGGTCTTTTTCATGCAAGATAAACAACAATCAGGAAACGAAAATGAAGAACAAGCAATCATTATCAGGAGGGGTTAGAGATGACAATAGCAGTTGTAGTAAGGGCGAAAGGAGAGGGTTAGAGATGACAATAGCAGTTTTTAGTAAGGGCGAAAGGAGAAGGCTTAGAGATGACAATAGCAGTTGTAGTAAGGGCGAAAGGAGAAGGCTTAGAGATGACAATAGCAGTTGTAGTAAGGGCGAAGGAGAAGGCTTAGAGATGACAAAGCAGTTGTAGTAAGGGCGAAAGGAGAAGGCTTAGAGATGACAATAGCAGTTGTAGTAAGGGCGAAAGGAGAGGGGTTAGAGATGACAATAGCAGTTGTAGTAAGGGCGAAAGGAGAAGGCTTAGAGATGACAATAGCAGTTGTAGTAAGGGCGAAAGGAGAGGGGTTAGAGATGACAATAGCAGTTGTAGTAAGGGCGAAAGGAGAAGGCTTAGAGATGACAATAGCAGTTGTAGTAAGGGCGGAAAGAGAGGGGTAGAGGATTGTCCAACAGCAGGGTTTTCGTAGACCAGGCGGACGAAGATGTGATGATTACTGGCAATGATGGTAATATCAAATAATAACATACTACTACTACAAATACCACCCCCCCCCCCACCCCCACCTCCCACCCCCATCACAGAACGAAGGAGAAAGCGCGATTAGTGAACTTTTACAAATATCACAACGGAAGCCTCATTATCAACACATGCCAGAAACCCTCTCAGAATCCTTCTGTACCCAAAGGAACCCGACGGTCCCATCCAGCAACATACCACCTTTCCAGCTGCAGAACTCTGTATAGACAGAAATCCTTCTTCCCCAGGACCATACCCGACTTGAACAGCCTTCCTGCTGAGGTTGCCCTCAGCCCCACCCTGGAAGGCTTCAGAACCCTAATCTGATCCCCCCTCCTCCTGACCCCCCCCCCCCCCCCCTCCCCATCTCAACATCCCCCGGCCCAGCAAACACTATCTCAAGCAACTCAACTTCGTGCAACTCCCCTATAGTCTACAGAATCTTCAAAATGATGAAGGCGGTAGTCAAGGGAAAGAAGAAAGAAGACTACTTCTTACTAAAGCTGATGGTAATATTAGTAATGATAATAAATGTAATGGTACAAAAATACATTAAAGAAAACTATATCAGTGTGATGGTGTGGAGTGGTAGGGGGCAGGCGATGACAGACTGATGATGGTAGGTTCAGGAACCAAGGGACACAAGCCAACAAAGAAAACGCAGAAGGAACGATTGGAGTTTTTTCCCTTTTATTTCTATTCCCAAGCCAGGAACACTCCCCAGGAACACACTCTCTCAGGATATAGTCGAGGTTTTACGTCGTCGCAGCAAAAGCTTTTAGGGACAAGTTGGGGTTTTTGTGTGTGTGGTTGTTTTTTTTTTTTTGCAGTAGTCTTGCCCACTCGCTGATCAGCGCCCCACTGTCTGACCAGTGCCTTAAATATACCGCGGAGAACCGGTGTAACAGCCCGTTCTTACCCCTGTCTGGAACTTACCCCGGGGTGAGTCTGGGCTTGCCTGCTTTTACCCCCGGGGGTCATTCTAGGACTAGTTAGAACTTACCCCCCCTCCCCTAGTTGGAGCTTACCCTCCCCACCCCCCGGGGTACTTTTGGCTAGCCGGGATTTACCCCCCCCCCCCTCCCCAAAGGGTCAATCTAGGACTATTTGGAATCTTCCTCCACCCCCACCCCACCCTTCAAACAAGAGGTGGTTATTCAGGGTTTTTCCTTTGCCTTCTCCCAACACGCACACCCGCCTTTCAAAGAAATTTGGGTTAGCCTGTATATTTACACCCCTCTCCCATTTTCTATATACAGTCAATTGGGTTTAGACAAAGTGTGGTTCTAGACTCTTCTCAATATATGGACCTCCTACTCCCCCCCCCTTCCCCCGCACACACCCTGGTTCACTAACAGATGCGTATTAACATTTCTCGTGCTAGCTTGCATGCGTGGGTCAATATTCGGGTGTGTGAGTACGTCCGTGCATGCGTGGAAAGAAAGACGGCTACGTGCCAATGTGACCAAGTGCCAATGTGACCAAGTGTCAATGATCAAACGTAGTTGTGACAAAATGTCGTTGTGACCATGTGTCGTTGTGCCAAGTACCGTTGTGCTTCATCCCGTTTTGCCTCCTTATAACTATTTATACAGCTAATTAGAGTCTCTTGAGTACCTGTGTACATTAGCTTGTACAATGCGATGACTAGTGGTCAGTGCCACTGACCACTGGTCATTATGACGTAACTCGGAGATTTTAACTATTTTACAGCTAATTAGTGTCTCCCGAGTGTTTGTGTACTTGTACAATGTTAGATTACTAGTGGCCAGTGCCACTGACCACTGGTCATTATGACGTAAATCGGAGATTTTAACTATTTCACAGCTAATTATAGTCTCCTGGGTACCTTATGTACAATTTACATGCTTTGACATGTGTGTGCGTGTGTTTGTGAATGCATGCATGCATGCGTCGTGTGTGTGTGTGGGGTGTGGGGGGGGGGGGGGGGAGGGAGAATTTGGAATTGCTCATATGTTGAAACGTCATTGTAGGTGATTTTCCCTTTGATTAGTTTTATCATTAGGACCGTCTACCCCCCCCCCTCCTCTCTCTCTCTCTCTCTCTCTCTCTCTCTCTCTCTCTCTCTCTCTCTCTCTCTCTTCTCTCTCTCTCTTTGATTTCATTTCTGCCTTTTGATCAAGAGTTCCGTTTCTTTCTTTTTTTTCTGTCTTTTCTCCTTCTTCTTCTTTTCTTCTTCTTCTTGTCTTATATGAATAT
Source organism: Conus ventricosus (assembly GCA_018398815.1). Taxonomy (NCBI): domain Eukaryota; kingdom Metazoa; phylum Mollusca; class Gastropoda; order Neogastropoda; family Conidae; genus Conus; species Conus ventricosus. The sequence goes on from CM031614.1 coordinate 64,903,815, forward strand.
AGTCTTTGGAAAAAAAGTTGTTGGTTACAAACAGTTCGGGTTTCCCTTCCCTTTCTATTATTTCATTGTTTATTATTGCGTATTATATTTGTGCTTGCTGTTATTTCCTTGTTTTCCTCTTTTGTTTTGTTACTGAACCATGCAAGTAACACGTAACGAGTGGCCATCTGCTGATGGCCTACGAGTAGGTTTTTTGAATGTTTGTCATTTACAAAATAAGCTTAATGATGTATCTGATATTCTTTTCAATCATGGTAAAAGCTTCCACATTTTCGGCTTTTCGGAAACAAGGTTATCTCACCAAGTGTCCGACTTAGAACTAACAATACCAGGCTATAATGTCGTGCGCAAAGACCCATCCAAATTTAGAGAAACGGGTCTTATTATATATATTCATCAAAGTTTAAACTTTAAGCAAATCTCCTCTCTAGAAAAATACCAAGTAGAATCGTTATGGATCGCAATACAGCTGAAAAAATCGAAACCTATTCTTATAAGCTTTATATATTAGAAACCCGGCGGAGCGAACTGATTGGATAGATGAATTCTCTTTAATGATGGAGGAAAGCATCCTTATTCTCTTATGAAAATATACTACTAGGTGATTTCAATATTGATTACTAAAATCGAAACAAATCTTGGACAGAAACTTACAAATCATTTAACCTCGACCAACTGATAGACAAACCAACAAGAGTCACCGCTACCTCCCAAACACTTATTGACCATATATATATTCTTCAGTTAACACCATGATAGAAATATGCTCACCGACGTTCGGTTGTAGCGACCATTCTCCAGTATGTTTTACGTGGTCCAAGCGAGGATGTTAAAAGTTCCAAAAAATTTCCACAAGATAATTTACCTACAGAAACTTTTCAAAATTTGACAATGACTCCTTTCAGCGGGATTTAATGAACTCATTCCTTTCCACGGTCTATCAATTCACAGACCCCGACGAGGCTTTAGAAGTCTGGTATCATAGTTTCCTTAATGTTTATAATAAGCATGCCCCATTAAAACAATGCGTGTTTAGTAACAATCCTAAAAACCCTGGATAACTAAAGATATTAGACACTGCTACCGACTTAAGAGAGTCGCTGTTAGTATCAGGGAGTCGAGATTCCTATAAAAAACAAGAAACTTAGTCAATTACCTAAAACGATCGTCAAAGAAAAGTATTTTCAAATCTTATTTCTTCCAAAGCAGATAACAGATCTATTTGGAAAGCGATAAACGAGCTTACTAATAAAAAATGTTAAAGGTCATACTACCTCGCCAAAAGATTTATCATCTGATGTCTTGAATTCACATTTTTGTGGCGTAGCTAACTCAACAATAAAATAAACAGAACGTCAGAAAATAAATTGGATATTCTTCAGGACTTTTGCAATTCTAGAAATATATCCTCTCTGTCAAATATACCATTTATGGGTGTGCATGAAGTGTATAAATCTCTTAGTAGCCTAAAACAAAGTAACACAAGTGGTCTTGATGGCATTGATGGGAAAATCTTGAAATTGTCAGCCCAGTAATCGCCGAAACGCTTACCTACATCTACAACCTATGCCTTGCAAAAAAATTATATTCCAAAAGCTTTTAAAGTTGCTAAAGTTATACCCATCTATAAATCAGGTGACTATGCTGATCCCTCAAATTATAGACCCATCTCCATCTTGTCTATACTCTCTAAACCCTTGGAAGATCACATAAACAAACACATTCTTAATCATTTCAACTCCTTCGAACTGTTTCATCCAACCAGTCCGGATTCTGGCCAACCATTCTTGTCACACAGCATTAATCTAGTCTTGTTGACCAGTGGCTTACTAACATAAACAATAATAAAATCACAGGTGTTCTAGTAGTAGACTTATGAAAGCATTTGATGTCGTCGACCACAGTCTTCTACTTGAGAAATTAAAGATCTATAGCCTAACTGACACGCTTTGGAACTTCTATCTTCATTTCTCTCAGACAGGAAACAGTGTGTTTCGGTAAATAGATCAAATTCTTCCATTCTACCTGTTAAGACGGCGTCCCTCAAGGCTCAGTCCTTGGGCCAATACTATTTTCTGTATATATAAATGATCTACCTCTGCTTTTTACAACTTTATGTGAGATGTTTGCCGATGATACCACTATCCACACTGTCACGATCGATTAGATAACATTTTTATCTCCTTACAAGAAAGTATCAACAAGTTATCTGAATGGTCTGAACTCAATCATATGCGACTCCACCCCAAAAAACTAAATACTTATTGATTACTACAGGCAAAAACGTCAAAATCTTTCTTGTAGCAATCATTACCTTTGTATTAATGGCGAAATCTCGAGGAAGTTGATCACCATAAGATCCTAGGTGTTATTATTGATAACAATCTGTTATGGTCGAATCATATTGCGTTAGTATGTAAAAATGTGTCCAGAAAGATTTACCAGCTTTCCAGAATAAAACACTTTTTAGATCAACATAGCCGTAAGTTGTTCTTTCATGCCTATGTTGAATCTACATAAACTATGCTCAACAATATGGGATTCCGCTAGTGATAATATTTAAAACCTTTATTCAGTTTACATAGACGTGCCATTAAACTGATCCTCCTGAAGTCCTCCTCCCCTACTTTCTCAGAATATAAACATTAGAAATTCTGCCTCTAAAATGGAAGCTAGTTTACAACAAAGCTCTCCTTTATGTTTAATATAATGTCCGACCGTGCCCAATGGCTTTGAAAATAGATTCGAAATGAATAAGATTCGTCATGTTTACAAGATAAAGTACCTCTTCCGAGAATCGATCTGTTTAAATCAAGCTTGTTGTACTCTGGTGGCTGCTTATGGAATTCTGTTATAACTTCATTCGATGTAAATACAAGCCTCCGAGTCTTTAAAAAACAAATATCAAACACACCTTATGACGCAATACATGAACAGCATCTCCTGATCCTTATGGTAAGTGAATATTGCTTTTATATCCGGCTCTCTCTCTCTCTCTCTCTCCTCTCTCTCTCTCACTCTTCTCTCTCTCTCTCTCTCTCTCTCTCTCTCTCTCTCTGTTTGAGTAGGGTTGGTTGTGAACGGAGGGGTAGACGGGGTGAGGTGGGTGTTTGTTACGAGGGGCGATGATGAATTGTTTGCAGAGAACACGGGATAGAGAGGAAAGGGAAATTGCGTGCGAATCTGGAGGGCGCAAAAATGTTGTGTTGTAGCCCCCTTTCGGAACAGATTCTAGGTTCAATATTGATTTACTATCATGTGGAATTATATTTGTGATTATTATGTGTTCTGTTTTCTATCTTTTCAGATCATGCTATTCGATAGATGTAATGTTTGACAATACATATGTGTATATGTGCGCATGGGGTTTTATTTGAATTGTAATGTTATCATTTTTAATCATTATCATTCATTGATGTTGTTATTGCTATTATTATTGCTTTGAAAGGATTGTTCGACAGGTGGATGTTTGGTTAATGGTTGGGGTGTGGAGGGTGGCTTTTGTGTTTGGAATGTTTCTTTTTCATTTTGAGGGCAAGATGCAAACAAGCCTGCTATGTGCTTATTCTTTTCCTCATTAAACAAATTTCGTTCGTTCGTTCGTTCGTTCTCTCTCTCTCTCTCTCTCTCTCTCTGTCATGTGTGTGTGTGTGTGTGTGTGTGTGTGTGTGTGTGTGTGTGTGTGTGTTGTGTGTGTGGTGTGTGTGTGGTGAGTAGTAAGGTAAGGGACTTTTCCCCCTAAAAGGGGATCTCGGAGGGAATCCCCACCGGAAGTGGTGTTGCGCATGCCGGAAGTAGGCGGCAGTTGGCGCGGCAGGTGGTGCGGCAGGTGGTGCGCATGGCGGAAGTAGGTGGAGGGTCAAGTCACGGTGTGTGGTAGAAACAATCAATTCATGTGTATCGCCAGTCAGAAAGAAACTCAAGTTTTTGGGACTTTTGCACTTTTTGCCCCTGGATTTTACATTTTAAAATATCTCGACGGATTGGGGTGGTGGAAACCCCAAAAAGGGTACTTTTGATATGAGTAACAATGAAGTTGGACAAATGAAGAATACCTCTCTCCCCACCTAACTCGCCGCCTTTTGTTTTTTTTTAGTCAAATCAAAAATGAAAACATACAGAGGAAGGAGTAGCATTGTCAACACACGTGTGGATGGAAAACATATGAAAATGTGCAAGAATTTCTGTGTGGTACAACCCAATAAGGTGTGGCGCCATTATGCTGGATTTCAGCCTCCAGACTTGTATTTGTATTCGAGTTTTTAGGCCTTGTTCTTCTGAAAGTATGGTATCTGTTCAAGGCATCACAACTGAATACTTGTTTCAAAACCCTATCTCCTGGTTGTGATACCTTTTTCTCTCTTCATTGAAAACAAGAAGACTACATACTGTGTTGCGTGACAATATTGTTGTGGCTCCTAGAATTCTTTCAACGATATCACGAAAAGACTGAACATTCATTTCGTGACAAATTCGGAAAACTGTTCAGTCGGTCGAGGCTATGCGCCAATGCGCTTGTACCTGTGGCTCTCATGAATCCATGCCCACACCAACACACCTATAGAAGATGTGAGAAGGGCTTTAGGCCAGAAAGAAAACGGAGTGTAATTGGGTCAGCAAGCGAGAGAATTGGTTAGCGTTGGATGGCGAACACAAACAAATACACATTACAGCACAAGTTACGGGATAAGAAACTTCAGTTTAGGGCAGACACCATCAGCGTCAGACGGTTGGGACTCGATGCATGACACGGCCCTGTACCAGTTTCATGCTGTTTGTTTCCGGACTGATGTCATCTCACTCGTGGGCAAACAACATTAACCTGTGAACGGGAAAAACGCTCATCAGATCTCAGAGAAAATAACAGACATTAAGCTATCTTCGTGTAGGATGTGGAAAGTGACTGTGGTTAGAATAGTGGGGAATGTCAGTAGGTGGAAGAGAAACAGAACAAACACATCAGACACTTCCTAAAAACGCACGTTTCTCATCTCTCAAAGTTTTCAGGGTATGTCTTCTATCACAGTAACACGGTATTTTGACCGCTGTCATAAATGACACTCTGTTTGGTCTGATTGTATGTGAAATTTGTGTGACCCGGACAGTCTGAACGAACACTTTTCTGATACTTCTCCTATACTTTAAATCAACCTGCAGACCGTGGAAAGACAACATTGGTGAATAATGGGGAATACGCAGAAAAGCACAACTCCTGAGTCAACCGTTGAACTTTGTTGGCTAGCTAATATGGAAAAAAAAATTATTCTCGCCACTCTTTATCCAAATGGTACTTGGAAGTATGGGTTGATAAGTAAGCAACATCACTCAGGCTGTTATTTTGAGTACACACCCAACTCGTGTTTTCAGACAGTTTGGTCGAACGCCGTGTCTGATGACATAGAAATGGCGGACCTTGTTTTCATCCCAAACCAGTCTTGGCTCTGAAACGTTCAAGTAGTTGCTCTCGGCAACAGCGCCTACGGCAAACTTTGACTAAACATCGCCTCAAACAGGGACATTCAATACGTACAGCTGACAAGAACAAACTGTGAATGAAGTCGGGTTCAAACACTGACGAGCTAGGAGGGGGATGTGTAGGGTTGTGGGGGGTGGTGGGGGCGGGGTGGGGTGTGGTGATTGGTGGAAATGAGCAAGAAAAAAATCTACTGGGAACTCTTTGCAGATTGGTTACTTGTCTATCAGTACGAAAACTGCGACTGTTAGAATTCTATTTCGATTTTTGGAACAAATTCTGTGAAGGTAGGACTTTCAATGCCAGAGATGCGTTTACAGTTCACTTAATGGTGCTTAGTCGTGAGAGTTTTGAAGGAAGGAGTACACACATCTTTGCGCAAACAAGTTTTACAGGTAGTAAATCATGTGGTTTTCAGCTGAGGCGTGCTCACAACACACAGCGTTGTTCAACACACAGGCACAGATGTTAGGGCTTGTCGTGGAACCATGACATGCTCTGTCTGTCTTGATCATGTGATACATATGACACATAACGAACACGAGGTTTTTTCAAAACAGATTAACAGGAGATCGTTGATGGGGACTGTGTTCAATAAAACTATTTCTGTTCGGGCTCAATGAGAAAATCAATTCAGTTGAAGGGATCAGCAAAAATCTCAAACACTCTCCCAAGCTGTTTCAAACGAGTGCTCAATTCACAGGTAAGTGGTGGTGGTACCAAAACTGGTTTCCCTCAGAACCAGACGGAAAAGCTATGTTCACTTAACACACCCCCAAAATCGAAGTCTTATTTCCTTTTCTACAATATAGCTTCGTCGTTCAGACGGAATTCCTCCTTTTAACCCATGGTTAGCATTCTCAGTGTAAAGATGTTGGTAAGTTCCATTCTGTCGTCTCTGTTAATGGGTCTGATAGCGTTTGAAACTCATTTTTCAGTGATATGACGCTGTGGTGTTCTGTTTATCTTATTTTTGGCGAAAAACATTCCCCTATCGTTGGTGTTTCACTGGGTGATTCTTAAAACTATGAGGCTGAATTAAATGCTAACGTTTGAATCTTTGTTTGTAGTTTTCTTTATGTGTCATAGTTTTTAAGGTCAGCGGATAGTGAGGAAGAAAAAACACAACTAACGCTCACATGTCTGGTTTCATTTTACTTTTTGTTTTGTTTTTATGTGTGTGTTTTGTTTTGTTTTCCAGGATGCGGTACAGTCACAGTACTACCCCAAAAGGTTAGCGGACAGGCGAGCTAAATATGTATCTGTGCCTATGAGAGTGAGTTTTTTTTTCTATGTGGTTTCAGGTGTGTGAGACAGAGTTAAATAAATCAACACAAAACACACACAACACTCACACACACCACACACAACACATACACAACACCACACTCAAGCAAGACTCGACGCTCACTCGACGACCCAAAGTGTGAATGTCACCTTGTCTCTATTTCTCAACAACAGATGTCTAGAGGTTAGTGTACGTGTTTCACCTTTAGGACGTTCCCCAGCAGTCAATCCCTCGTTACAGTCGCGCCGCGCTGTGTGTCAAAACCAGAATTCAACACCACGATGAAATGAACAGAGAGAGAGAGAGAGGATGAGAGAGTGAGAGCATGATGATCTGAGGACGTCGAGAGAGTGAGAGAAGAGAGAAGTGTCGCACAGCAATTTCTATGCCAGGTTGCTCCTAGCGTTTTCACTTCAAAAACGTAATGTGTAAAGCTGATCCGTTTGATGATAGTCAGCCACGTGTTGACATCAGACTAGATGGATTAAAAATTGAACGAGCTCTCTCGGACCGATACACATTTGGGCTTTGCCCTTTTATTCTTTCTTTTCGTTCTGGATCATACACAGTTTAGGGCGGACAACTTCATAAAATATAAATTAATTTAAAAATAACAAAAGAAAAAATACCTTTAATACAACGTACAACATAAGTACGGTTTAGAAGAAAATTTGTTTCTCATCAAAATATGGGCATCAATGTTATACAAAAGTTGTACAGTCCACAACATGGTCACACTGGCTATTCAAAGTATACTACCCACACTTGTTATACTATTGAACTTTTATTCAAGGCCAGATTGTAGGGGATACAATGGATCCTCACACTGGGCAGTAGTAGTACGCACTGGGAAGTGTAGGGTTCTGTTTGGGCTGTTTACGGCTCTGTACAGCGGTGCAGGACTCACCACAAGGGGTGTGTGATTACCACATCTCACATCCAATCGTTCCGACGTCAGGGGAGATGGGCACCAAGCAGTTGGTCTTTCTTTCGTCCCATTCTTTGTTTTGTGTCCCTCAAACACCAGATTGGACGGTGGCTCGTCTTCAGAAAGGTCCATGTCCACCGTTTGTAGGGCTTGCTCCAAACAGGGTGGAGGTTGGTGGGAGAAGTCATCAGGGTGTATCACATGCCTGGATTATCCAGCAGGTCGTCCTTGAGTTCCGACTGGGCGAGATGGAGTACAAGGGTGGTTCTCTTTTAAATAAGAGGTTGGTTACACCCGCGTGATTGTCGGTACCTGATGATGGCTGCTGCTGCTGTGCTGCTGCTGCTGTGGCGAGGGTAGTCGGTTTTTGAATTGTCCGAAGGCAGAAACTGTATGTTTGGTATTTGACGTCCGCACAGTATATTCTTCAGTTCTAGACCAGTCTTTCAAATCTCTTGCAATCCCAGCGACAAATATGCTGTGCCATGACCAGCGACACCTCGGTGTTGGCGTGGTCTCTTGCAATGGTGCACGTATATTCTGGAAGCCCTTTGCCAAGTTTTGGGTGGCACAAAATTGTTTGCGTCCAGTGGGTAGAGTGTTGGCTCTGGGCTCCTTGTGTTTCATGGTACTGGTCGGTTGAAGATTTGTTGTCAGACGGAGTGGAGTAGAGATATGGGATTATTAACGAAATGTTGACGGCGCTCTTAGTATAGTTCATGTGTGTATGTGTATACACAGACTGGTTTTAAAACCGTCAGCACCTCAAACAGGATTAGTCAAAAACAATCAGGAACCGAGCGGGTTAGCCAATCAAACAGTTCCAAGATTTTGGTTGTGGTTTGATTTAAAAATTATGAACGATACGACTGACGAACTTTGTTGTGAGAAGACTTAGGGATTATGTAATCATTCCAGGCTTTGGCTTCAAACCTAGCGTTTTTAAACTTCTGACTTACATTCGTTAACTGCAGATGAGACGTGTGGAATGATATGGACCGTTCTATCTGTCGAGTCCGTCACACGTCGTCTCCAAGAGTATGGAAAAGAGCATGTGACTAATTTCTCTCTTCCACTCTGTCATTTGCTCAAACTTCGGCGCGATAATTAGGGTAACAATCTGTGAAATAACGATTGTAAGAGTCAAGCGAATCTGAGCTTTATTTTTTCAATCCAACTTTACAACTTCCTCAGAATTCTCCATTGTGAGCCTCAGTGTAAGTGTGTTGTATGTGACACAATACCTCGTTACAACGCTTTTAAAAGCAATTTTTTATGAATAGAATGAATAAATGATCTCACTTTTTGATCATTGGTCCTCGTTTATGGGGGTGGACACACCGACAACAATTGGGGACAGACTGTGACGCGACATTTTTTAAATTGAACTAACCGCACATCGTACCACAGCTGAGCCTGGTCAAGTCTTGAATAAGTCTTGAGTATTCTAAAACGATATAATGAAATGATTGTTTTCAACATAAACATTTTCAATGTTTGGATACACGAAGGGGTAGACCCCCCAAACTTATCAAAAAACTATTGTTTTACCACGCCCATTCTAAACCCAAATCTGTCCAATGTTCTCCGGCCCAGAGCTGTGGTCGTGTTTATTCACTCAGTCGTGATAGGTTCGTGTGATGGTGTGAAAATAGCAGAGGGAGCTTGTCTCTGGGATTTTTTTCCCAAGAACACGCGGGTGATGTCCTTTAGTACAACACTCCGCTGGCAATGTCCACCACTATTCATGTTGAAAAAGTCTGTCAGCACTTGGCGGGGCGCGACTCGATTTCGATCATACTGTCCAAACTCTGCAATCACAATACTGGCCAGTCAGCCAGAGCTGAGTGAAATTCATTTCCAGATCGAATGGGCGCTCTCTGACAGTTCCAAACTGCTGGGTCTCATCCCGCCAAATCCGGAGTCAGATAAAAGCACTACCAGAGTTTTTCCTCGGTCATAATATAATGATACTTTGAATGGCTGTTTCCAATGCATCTCTGTTCAACACCCGTGCCCTGCCATCAGACTGTTGTAGGCCTCACACATGCGATGTTCAAAATCCGGGGTCAGGGCCTTGGCAGGAATTGGCGTCCGTTCATATACAGACACAGGAATTCTTTAAGTTGGCGAGTTGAAAGTGGAATGGAATTTCTGTTATGTACCGCCCATGAATGCTTGCGCTGTTTAAAGAGCGACCTACCGATCATTGTTTGCGGGTTGATGAGTAAGAGGTTGTCTTGGACAGCGCTTAAGTTGCCTTGGGGGATAGCGTTAGTCTTTTGAACGATTCTCTTTAGAGGGTTACTTCACGTTACCCCTGTCCAGCACGCCTTTCGTGAGCAAGGAACAAACAGTCTGGATTCAGTTTACTTTCGCGTAACGAACAGGGAATGCGTGAGTGATGACAACTTTTTATAGGGCAACCGCCACCCACCATCATGTGCCATGGGTTGAAGGCGTTGTTGGAAGGGATGTTTTGAGTTTGAGGTCCACTCGTGATCAGGTAGAGCGTTCCTGGAGCATCTAAGAGTCTGTGTGAAGGCGCCCAATCATTTCTCACTTCTCCCACTATAGTGTCATGTCTCACGTCGAATTCTTCTGGCCGACTTTGTATATCCATTGGGTAGTCCTAAGACGGCCGGGCGGGTGATTCGGGTGTGTCAGAGAATAATTAACGACTATTGTCATTGCCTGTCTTCGCCATCCTTGCGTAGAACATTCTGTGCTCGATTTACGTCGGTCGGGTGTAAGTGTTGGTGCTGGATGAATCTCGGGTGTCGTCCGGGAGGAAATCCCTCGAAATACAGGCTATGGAGCAGTTGTTGAAGGGGGCAACATCAGAGCGGCGTCATGGGTGTGCATCGCTTTTGTCACAATTCCTTTAGCAGGAATGGTGGGAGATGTATTGCTCACGATCCAGTTGTTCTGAGGTGGCCCATGATATGGAATTCAATGGGGTGACCATCTGCCAAGGTTGATAGTGGTTTGATTGCATGTTTTATACAGAAACAGAACCTTTTATACGCTGATTGAGTTACCATTCAGAAAAATGTTCAGTCCAGTATATACACTTTCACGCGATATGTGGTGTAGCCAACGGGAATGGTGATCACCCAAAAATGTTCGAGGCTCCAGGTGGTTTCTTTTTTTCCCCTTGTTGGTATGAGTGACCACGCTGGTTGAGACGCTAATTTTATCGCCCTCTAGCGGGTTCACACGGTGGAGTCGCTAGCGCCAGGTGACTCTGTCACGCTTGCTGCAACAATCGGTTTTGCCAGACTGCCTTATCGTTGCTGGAAGAGCGGACTTCAATTTGACCAGGACAGAACATCTTGCGCAAGCTGCCATGCAGTTCCCGAGTTCTTCTTCAGTAAAGCCCTTTCCAACTTTTTAACAATGGGGAGGAGTTCGTCCGGTCTCTAGAAGGTTTCCAAGTACTCTCCCTCGGTAATGTCTATCCCTATACCACAGGTAGAGCCTCATGACAGTTTGGGCGCTGTAATAGTCTTCATACGCTTTTTCCATCGCTGGGGTTAAGCGGAAAGTGACGCACCATATCTTAAGGCCGTCAGGTCTGTGTGCGCGTGAAAAGTGATGCGTCGCGATGGTTTTAACATTTGGTCAAATGACAGTAGGTTTGCCGTGTCTTTGGTTAAAAGGAATTTCCACCTGTGTTGAACTGGAACCTAATCAGAGGAAATATAGTTGGTGTTTTTCAAAAATTATGAAGTACGACTTCAGTGCTATGATTCCAGTCGGTACAATTCGGAGCAATGGGAACCATCACATCACCCTCAGGTCGTGTTGATCCAAGTCAAAGTAGACAGACACCCTAACCCTCGTTGGAGATGAACTTGGTTTTTCTTTCTATAGCTTACCTTTTCCATACCAATAATGTCTCTGTCCAGAATCAAGATATTCTTAATGTGGGCTGATCTGGGGAGTAACGCTTATCAGCATCATACTGTTAATTGATCACATTTTCGTGGGTTCGCACGATTATTAATTCAGTTTGATGATGCCTTCTTTTCTTTCTTCAAGACCGTCGATAACCTGGTTTTAAAGTATGAGTCAAAATTCGTGATTCATACTCTAACGCAGGTCGATGTTTCGAATGTTGATTGATCCTCCATCCGGAGCGAAAAATGCACACCATCATATTTGTTCTTCCAGTGTTAAAGTATGTGTCTGCTGAAACAGAATGTCAGACAGGCCCACTTTGTATTTAGTTCCAAGTCACCCGGTTGAGGTAGTTTGGTGTTGAAAAAGAGACTGGTTCGATGTTTCGGCGGTAGTACGACATGGAGCTGTTGACTGGGTCTAAACGGTCATGTAGAAACATCACTGGGTTTCAGTGGGTAGTTGGCCGGGTTTGATGATAGGATTTGGTCATGGATGTACCCGAGACAATACCAGAAGTGCACACTACTCAAATTGTCCAATGCGTGACGCTGCCTCAGATTAAATTGAGACACACTACCCAATAAACCCGGAGCGTTGACAATCCGAAATACAATTTCACCGCGGTTAGGAACTCGTCGTCCAAACAGCACACCAGCACAGTTTTCTGACCCGCGTACGCGTGACGGTTTCATCATCATGAGTCAGAGCTGTTTCTACTTGGTTATGATCAGCATGGTCATGTGGTAGGTGGTATAGTGCTATGAGGAAATCATGATTTGATATAAGAGTCTGATACCATTTGATTATTATTCACGTGTCGATTAGCTTTTTTGCGTCTGCTTAAGATCGCTTCAATACGATAACTTGTTTTATTCCCATTTCTCGTTATCTCCTGATCTTGAAACGTTCCTGAACGCTCTTCTCCTTGTGTTTAGAGAATGTAAGTCACTGGGATGTATTTTTTATTCGACTGACTGTGAAAACGTTTTCAGACCAGATGGCAAATAACCTTTTTTAAAATGTCTTACTCGTTTTATCTGATGCGTACACGGTTTCTCCTAGTTTCAGTTTAGGATGAGGAGAGGAGGAAGTAGGCTGGTCGTTGCTTGTACAGAGTCTGCCTACATTTCTTGGTTTGAGTGTTGTCACTATGCCGGAGCACGTGGTTGCTGCGGTGAAAAAAATGGTTGTAGGCTTTCCCAACTGTGGCTATTAACTTTCACCAATTTCAAAGTATTTTTTATGGTAAAGTAGCGCAGAAGCTTTCTCTTTCAAAGTGCGATTCAGTCCATGCTTACAACACGAGCGCTTTACGCTATCCTCGTTTCTGTCACAAAATGTGATATCGTTTTACTTCAAAAACGTTTGATTTGTTTTGTTCAGAAACTCTCTCGACCTTGTCTGTTTGTAGTTTGGGGTTTCCGAACTGTTTAGGATGCGTTCAAAGGCTCCCCCATTAAGGCTCCACTTTAATTTACATTGTCTTGTTTTCAAAGGAACGACCCAAGCTATTATTTAGAAGAACGCTCAGATGCATGTTCAGTTAGAAACTAAAACTTCATTGTTTTTCTTCAGGGCGTTGGAGTCAATCTAGATCGGCTTGCATTGATGGTCCATATTCTCTACAAGAACTAGCCTCCTTCAAAGTGCGTCGCCACAGGTAAGAAGAGTATTTATAGCTTCTTACGTGACTCACCATTCTTGAGCAGACTCTTTTGCCTTTCGTTATTCGTTTCACGGGTGAACTCACCAAAAGATCCTGGGGTTGTGGTGTGTAGTAAGCCTGCCCCAAACCATTCGTTCTGTTTCATATTTTGTTACTTTATTTTTCGCGGAGCATTTAGGTGTAGTCAGTATGACTCCCAAACCTATCAATGGGTGCGTCCCTTGATTATCGCTTGTGTTTCCGGTTCCGTCTGCGTGTTTTCTCCCTCAAGAAAAAGGTGTTCCCTTCCAATTCGGTCACCAGTCTTATTGTATCGTGGGCTTTTTTGATAGTGATAAGGCATCGTTTTTCAGTGAAGAGGGGATGTTTGGCATTTGTGGTGTAGAAAAACTGAGCGTTGTGGGCTAGAGGAAACCACGCCGGACTGGTTTCTTCAAGTAGACAGTGAAGAATGCTAGGCACTCGGGTGCGGGTATTTGTGTTTCATATAAACTCCAACGGTCCAGGGTTTCCAAACTAAATCTTGGGGGACTGTTGGCAGCACTTAGAGATAGCTGCTAAGGATTTCACCAATGGGTTGTGTAAAGTTGCGTGTTTGTACTTAGCAATCATTGCCAAATCTCACGAGGTTCGAGTTCTTCTCAGTGTCCTACCAATTGATTTCCCCTCGTGGTTCCTTTTTGATTGGGTGATTTGAACACTGTTTAATTTAAAAGTAGACTCGCTTTGCTTTTCCATGTTTTTGGTAACTCTCCAAACATTTCTCCAGCTTGTCAAAGGGGAGTGTAGGTCAGCAACAGTCTTGTTTTTGATTGGTTGGGTTTAGCCGGGTGTTGTGCCTTGAACAGTCATACCGTCTCCTGTGGTTTTTCACCTCAACAGATACACAAACGTTTCAAAATTTCCAAAGTGTCTGATTGATACATATTAGCCTTGTTTCGGCGCTTGTATCAATGTTCTATATTATTCAGCATCTGGCTGATCATGTCCCTAAGCTGTCAGATGTGAATCTGGATCTAGGAGGCCGCGAAACAGAGTCTTGCACACGAGGCATCACTAAATCAATTTTTCGTATGCCCTTGTTTGTGGTTACCATCCCTCCAGTAATCCTACACACGAGCACCCAGACAGGTTTGATGAGGGCACCGAGAAATCCCCCTCTGCAAGATCTGCTTCTTTCTCTCTGTGGATGTCTTTTCTTCGACAAGGAGGTACGCTTGCTTGTATTCTGCACAAAGTTTCTTTGGGCAGGGGTCGGACTCACGTGGCTTTTAAAATGTTGAGGGACATTCAATCAGCGTTGATCAAATCTGGCGAGGCCCTTACAGGACTTGGCTACTAACCATGGCTTTGGCTCACCAACACTGAAACATGGGTAGATTCCTTCTCATACGTGCTACTTGTTGGTGAAGAAGTCCTATGTTCCTCAGGTAGCAAATAACCGCGTGTGTAGGATGGCCTGATTTTAATGATCACTAGTTCAGTTACTGAAGGTCTTCCACCACGAATCGGGAGGAGGTGGGTATCCAGGTTACACTGTATCTCAGAGTACAGTGTGTTATACATCTCCACACTCCTTCTCTCCATTTCTCATCCAAAAGAAAAATATCGTTGCAGGTAAAACATTTGCATATTGGAAGACGAAATCATTTCTGAAATACACGACTTGATGGGCGTGGAGCTATCCTATTATTTGTTCTCAGCGGCAGATGATTTAGGGTGTCTCCTGATCAAGGTACACACAACAACAACTACGTTTGGGGTTTGGATGTGAGTCTTTAAAAGCTTCTGAAATCGTACTTCTACTTTCCGGTATACCATATGTTTAGCTAAATGGAGTGATTGTGAGGCGGTCTCTTGGGTTCTTGAATACCACCAAATAATGATGTTCAAGTGATGGTCGTTGTTTTGTTTTTCAAAAGATCTGCATCGAATGATACCTGACACTCTTTGTTGCGATGTTGGCTAACTTTCGTGATAATTTTGGACCCCTGTCCTCCGATTTCGTCATCAAGTATAATCACCACACACGTCGTTTCTGATATCCATTCTTCTACTTTGGGTAGCCTGCGATAAAAGTGACTCCATTCCACAAGCTGATCTCCTGAACTTCCACTCTTCCGTATCACCACACAATCTCATCGGGGGGTAGTGTCATTTACTTCAATTGATGTGATTTATAAACTTAGACCTGCACCCCCCCCAAACAGTTTTTTCCATCATCTTGTGGGACAGCAACACACAGGTTAAAGGGATGTTTCACTTCGGGATCCATGCTTATATCTGTTAGCGCTCCCCCTTGACTTTTTTTTTTTATTCCTGGTCTAGACTTTAAAACGATTCTGCTCATCATCAGAATCATCATAATACATCTAAGGCTCATCATCCTCTGTCATCATGCTCATCTCGTTTTTTTAACCGCATAGTAGCGGACTAACCAGGCTGGGCATAGGAAAAACACCCCATTATTTTATTTAAAAAGATCACGGCGTCGACAAACATCGATCGACGGGCGCTAGCAAAACACCCGAAACACCCCCATCTATTTTGTATCCACTAAGTCAGCGGACCACCCCCCACAAACAACAAAGACTAAAAAAAGATTTTTTTTCATAGCACATGACGTCAACATTATCGCATCGATCGTGATCAACCACTCTCCGTGACCTTGACCCTAACTACTTCCGCCATGGCACACTGCCCCGCACACTGTCGCGACCAGCCACTGCCGCGCCACATGCCGCCTATTCCCGGACATGCGCAAACCCATGCGGTGGAGATCCCCTCCGAGATCCTTTTAGGGGGAGAAACGACTTACCTTACTACTGGTGAGTGTCTGTGTGTGAGTGTGTGTGTGTGTGTGTGTGTGTGATGCTGCTGATGATGTGTGTGGCAAAATTGTCTTTTCTGTTCTTAGCACCAATAATCACAAGAGGCAATCTTTTTGGCCGTTGAAATTAAAAAGGCGCATTGTTTCAGTTTAAAAATTGCCTAAAGATTACCTTTGCAAGCCGTCTTTCATGATTCGGGAACCAAAAGGCGTGTAGTTTTCGGGAACCAAAGGGCGTGTGTTTCGGGAACCAAAGGGTATACGTGTGTTTTCGGGAACAAAAAGGCGATGTGTTTCGGGATCCAAAAGGCGATGTGTTTCGTGAACAAAGAGGGTGTGTTTCGGGAACAAAAGGCGTGTGTTTCGGGAAACAAACGGGTGTTATCAGGGACCATAAGAGTGTGTTTAGGGAACCAAAACAGGGGAGTGTTTCGGGACACCAAAAGGCGTTAGTATGGAACCAATAGGCGTGTGTTTCCGGGAACCAAAAGGCGTGTGTTTCCGGGACATAAAGGCGTGTGGTATCGGGAACTTAGGGTGTGTTTCGGGAACCAAAAGGAGTGTGTTTGGGAAACCAAATGGCGTGTGTTGGGGAACCCAAAAAGGTTGTTACGGGAAACAAGCGCTGGTTGCGGGTAACAAAAGGCGAATTGGGTTCGGACACAAAAGGCGGGTGTTCTCGGGGAAACATCAAGGAGCCGTGTGTTTCGGGTTACCAAAAGCGTGGGTTTCGCAGAACTATAAGGGTGCTGTTTCGAGGAAACCAAAAGGCGTGTGTTTCGGGAACTAAAGGCTGTGATGTTTCGGGGAACCAAAAAGGGTTTGTTCTTTTTTTCGGGAACAAAATGCGTGTGTTTGGGAACAGAAAGGCGTGTGTTTCGGGCAACCCAATAGGGTGTGTTTCGGGAAGGAACCAAATGGCTGATTGTGATTCGGGAAACAACCAGGTGTGTTTCGGGAACAAAAGGCGGTGTGATTCGGTGCACGAAAAGGCGCCTGAGTTTCTTTTAATGTTGTTTTCCGAGCTTGTTATTTTCGTTTTCTCCGGAATCCCTTTTTTCTTTTTCTTTTTTTTTGCGTTTGTTCTTTGTTTGCTGTACGTTTGTATTGTTGATTGTGTTTGTTAGGGTATTACCCTTGTTAAGTTTTGTTTTGTATTTTTTCTGGCGTATTGTTTCAAACCAGTAGCGTTCTAGGCTGGCTGGTTCGATCTGCAGTTTTCTTATTCAAATTTCATTAAGAAAGTTCAATGTTATTTGATGTTTTGTTCGACTTCTACCTTTTTGTGTGTGGATTATTTTCGCCGTTTTGTTTCGAGGCCAGGTACGTTATGGCTGGTGTTTGTATCAGTTTTCTATGTATTGTACTTCATAACAAAGTTCAAAGTTTAATTTTATTTTGTTGTTTTGTTCGAGTTCTATTGATTATTTTGGGGGATATTTTAGGACGTTTTGCTTTCTGAGCCAGATACGTATATGGCACGCGTGTTTCGTATACATTTTCTGGTAATGAATTATAACAAAAGTTCAAAGGCAAGATAAGGCATAACAATATTTATGTAAATAAATGATTGATGTGCGCGCTTTTTACGCAGATGAGAGATGTTCGTTTTTAAATTGTCTTCATATTTTCCAGTTTTATAAAACATCCAAAAGGATATGTAGATATGATATTTTTAAATATTTGGATAGACCTAATTCATTGACATAAAGAAATCTATTTTTTAAATGCGTGTGTATGCGCGGCTAGTTTTTAAACATATCCATTCTGGGATCTCAGAGGTGATTATTTATTGTTAAATAAATCAGTAGGGATGAAGGAACTCAACAATGGATATTCTTCTATATCTTTTAGTTTTAAAATACGCTTGTGATTTATTTCGTGCACAAAAACACCTACCATCGGCGATTGTAAGTCGCCTATTTGTAAACAAGTGTAATTTTGGATGTGGTTTTGGAACATTATATCGGCCGCTTCGGCCAAAATAAGCCACAGATAGTGTAGAGGTTCCTTTACAGCTGTTTTGTAATAGCTGGCATTTGAATGAATAGCTAAAATATACCGTTTTCCAAAAATGTTCTGACGAAAGGGCATAATCAAAGAAAACACAACAACAGGCAAAGACAATCAAGGTGTTTTTGTATTTGTGTGTGTTTTTTCTTATTAATACAAATTATCCGTTTGTACGGCCAGGTATGAGTTATTCTTTTAGTATTTTAGGTTCTGCAACATTTATTAACAACCAATTTAAAAATTCTAATCAACAGATTGTTGAAATGGTTGTGCTTTTTTTCGACGTATTTTGTGTGAATGTGAGGCAAGATTAACACTATTGGAGTTTTTACGCATTCCATTCTTTTTCTTTGTTTTCTTAAACAGGAAAAAGTAATTATGAAACATCTCACTAAAGGAGTTCAGAATTTTTTGGTTTAAAAGTGTACATACAATTCAGTTGTAACTCTGGTGTGAGAGTGTGTGTATGGTATGTGTGTAGTGTGTGGCGTGTACTGTGTGTGTGTGTGTGTGTGTGTGTGTGTGTGTGTTTGTGTGTGTGTGTGTGCATTTTGTGTGTATGTGTCGGTGTGTGTGGTGTGTGAGAGAGGGTGAGAGCGGATTGAGATGAGAGGATGAGAGATGCGGTGAAGATGAGAGAGATTCTTTTTCTTTGAGAATGTTTGTTCACCGCCCTAATTGAATAAAGCAGTGAGAATCTGTTTGAGGTTGTTACAGACTGGTCGGAGTGTGTTGAGGAGTGCGTCGACAGTAAGGAGAAGAACATGGTCATACTATACACAGTGTCTGACAATGCACTTAATGGGGTAATGGGTGGCTTGGTACTGACTGGTAACTATTACACACAGTGTTGACAAGCCTAGGGAGGTAATGCGTGCCTTGGTACTGAATTGGTCACTACATCACTGTGTTGACAATGCATTACGGGTAGGTTATGTGTGCCTTGGTGGAGGTCTGCAGCTCTCTGAGTGCTTTCCTCGTTCAGGATGGTTTTACTGTGTGGCTGAGGATGTGATGGTGTAGATGAAGGCATGGAGGTCCATTTCGGAATGGGGATCTACTTTCTGGGTCTGTACCGACGTAATGTCATAATATCTCCAGCTTAACCGGCCGGAGTAAATACAAGCACAGCCAGTGTTGGTCAAGTGATTAGAGCACACACTATCTTCGTTCCGTAAATGGACGAAACTCGCCTGTGTGTTCCTGTCTAACCTTTAAGCCCATAGTACGCTCACCTCTGGGTAGAGTCGTTAAGAGTAGAAAACCCCTACAAATCCGCTCTGATGGGATGCGAATCCTGGACATCGGGCTTCAACTGTTGCGACGCTATCCACTGCACACGGGTGGTGGTCGCTAGCCTCCCTTCGTTAATTCGCTTGACCGCATTGTTGACGCGGTGGAGGGGAGAAGGGGTTGGGTGCGGGTGGAGGGGTGTCGATGCTGGATAGCATAGATTTTACCTACACGTTTGATTGCAGCTGGAGGAGGGGAGTTTACTGTGCCTGTTACATGAGGGAGGAGGGGGAGGTGTCTGTACTCCGGTAGTTGATTTAGTCCTGTCTGTTTACACCAGCTAGATTGCACAGAGGGAAGGGGGGAGCGGAAGATGGTTAGCACAAGCTAGCCCGATCTACCTCCTTTACTTTACACTAAGGCGATTGTAAAATGCGAAATAAAGTGTGCATTTTGTTGCCATCAAAGGAACAAGATAAGTTTCTTGATTTTTTATTATTTCATTGTCCCCTCGTTTTAATTAAACTGGGTCAGAGAATACCAGGAACTTTTTGTTCGGCACGTAATAATTATTCAAACTCTGAAACGGTATATTTACTTTCTACAAGATTTCTTAACTTTGCTGTGCTAGGCTCAACGTTGTTGATACAGGCTCTCGTAAAAGATATATTTCTATCTGATACAGGTTATCTAGGACGTTGAGACTTTAATGAAAATAGTTTTGGTGAAGGAGCGTATGCAACTGAAATAGCCTCATCCATTTATAGGGACTTTTGTGTATGTTTATTGTTGCTTGTTATTCTAGTTGTGGCAGCGTGACTGTGCGGATGGAGAGAAAAACAGAGGCTAGGGATGTCCTTCTTGTTATAAGCATGTTCGCACAGTGGATGCAGTAGAGGCCAGTTGTCACGAGATTGAACGAGGCTATGTCGATTGAACCATCTAGGGGGGGTGGATTTATTCATTTATTTATTCGTCGTTCGTTGTTGTAGTGTATCTGTCTTAATGTGGTTTGTGTGTGTTTGCACTTAATGTCAGTTCAGCTCGTTACGGTTTATTTCCTTTACTTCTCTCTCTAATTCCACTGCCGTGCAATTAGCTGGGTTCACAGGTGGTGGCTGGTCCCCTTAGCCTTGACTGGTTGTCTATCGGCTCTCATGTTTATTTAATGCCGCAACGTGCATCATTCCTTTATGGCTTGAGGTATTTCACTGTGACGTAGCGTGGTATGTTGGCTGCCATCGTTTAGGCCAGTTTTCTCTTCATCCGAGCGGAAGATGTCTTGGGAGAGCTGCCCTGAGGTCTGGTTCTTTCCACTTGTCGAAGGTACGGACGGTACGCTTTTACTACAGTGGCTGTATAGGGAGGGACATCAGGACAGTAATATGGACTCTACCAATGCTCTCACGAGTTATCGGGCGAAAGTGCCCTAGAATTAGAATATTTGTTCTTGACAAGTAAGTAACGTCAATAATAAAAAATAACGAATATTTACAACCCAACATATGTGCAGGGTTATCGTTTTATACTAATTTACTAAAGTTTTCAAGACGAGTAGGTAAGAGAAAGTTAGCGGGATTGATAACGCTCATAGGAGTAACGTAGGGTAAAGCTGCCGTGACTGAACGAGCTTCATATAAAACGGTGTATGTTCACGGCTTTCTTTTCCAGTACTTCAACTCTGTCCAGGGTGGTGTTCATGGGCCTGGCTTGCAGGTGGCAGGGTAAGCTTTTAATTGCTATGTGGCTGCCTACTGCCAGCCACTTGGGGTGTTTATTTCCAGTGCTTGTGGTGGTGTAAGGTTGTATATGGCAATATGCTGCAGTTTTGAAGACAGTGTGGGATTTATTTTTTTCTTAGTTAGAAAAGTTTTGAATCAACAAAATACTTTTTCAAAAGCTTATAGATTAAAATTTGTGTGGAGAAGACCATGGAATCAGCTCCACTTTATATTAACACACACACACTCACCCAACAACACACACAACAACACACAACACAACACACACCACAAACACACCCACACACACTATAAAGACATGTGCCTGGTTATAAGTAGATACCTCGCCTACGGTGCGGCGTGTCCCCTGTTTACATTTGCAGGTCGTGTCTCACGGCCAAAAAATCAAATTTTGCCGCACTTTTCTACCCACTTTCCTGGCCAGCTTGCTCGTTTGCACACTATCTACATCAGCTACTCTGCTCGAGTGGCGGCGCTGGTACAGCACCTAGGCCAATCGCTGGGGCGGTACATGACTAGGTTATACCCAACTCATTCTTCCACTGACTGCAGAGCCAAGCAGGCGCTCGTTTTATGTGCGGTGCGGTGTGTTAGTCAAACAACGGTTACTGAAGAACAGAAATTGAGTATCTTAATGGTTTGTTGGCTAAGGAAATGAAGAAAACGTTGAAGGCAATATTGGTTGACAAAAGATGTAGCTAGTTTTCATACGATTGTTTGACTATTGATGAGATAGGGTTCCTTATCTCAAAATATGACGTGCATTGTGACTCGTGGCCAAAGAAACACAAAAAAAACACCTCATCAACCGCAGATTGATTGTTTGGAGATGGCTTGTGGACAGCTAATAGCATGTATAACAAAATGCGTTCATTTCTTAGGGCGGAGGTAAACTAAGGCGGATTCGATATGCTAAAAACTTTATATTTGAACATTTTTTGCGGTTCCTCCAAGTAAAAAATGCTTTTTCAGTTTGTAATAGACTTGATTTGCTAGTTAACTACAGATTCAGAGTTCATGTGGGCTAGTCTGATCTGTGTGTATTAAGATGTGTATACTTTTCTGACTTTTTACTTCTAACTGTTCATCTGCCTGCAATGTGTGACCTTATGCCCACGGACTGTGCGCATTTGCGAATGTTTTGGCAAACAAACTAGATAGGGTTTAGGAGGACCTTATTTACGAATCTCTACCAGTATGGAGGAGGAGTCGGTGCGTAGCCGGGGAGGGTGGCTGTGGGGAAGTCAGCTTGCTTTAAATAGCCGTTTATATACTTGAACGGCTATTTTATGCAGCAAGACGGACTGGGGGAAATCGCCTTGTATAATTAGCGTGTATAATGAACGCGATATTATAGCAGCACTGAAGGCTGTGGGGAAATTCCGCCTTGCTATAAATAGCCAGTTAACATTGAAAGGCTACCTTTTTAGGCCAGCAAGTGGATTCTGTGGGAAATCGCCTTGACTTATAAAATAGCGTTTATACGATGAACGGCTATTTTAACGCAGCCAAGAGGAGTGTGGGGAAATCCGCTTGTGATGCTACTTATACATAGCCATTTTATGTGTGCAACGCCTATTTTTGCAGATATGCGTCTAACAGGTTGTAGTGGTTGCTAGTAACTGGACAGATGTGCCCACCACCCCCACGATGCCCACTCTTCCTACCCCACCTCGCCATTGCCACTTCTCCTCCACCACCCCACCCACTGCAATGGAAACCTTAAGTCACTTATAAAAGGATTTTCTTAATTAAGTCACTTAGTCACCAAGTTATTAATTAAGTTTTTAATTAAGTTTTTTATGAATAACTGCAAGTTCTTAAATAAGTTTTTGACTTAAGTTCTTGATTAAGTTCTCAGATCATAACTTTAGTCATCCTATAAGTACCAACAAAGTTTATTATTTATACAATTTTTGTTTTTATCTTAATTAGTCAGATGTCTAATATAGTAACAAAGCCTCAAACACACGCGTCATCGTTGCGATGTTGCTTAACGCCCTTAGGGCGGGATTGGTCAGCATCGATCTTAATGCAGTTTTTAAACCTAAGCTACCGCATAGCTTACAATTTGGTTATGGAATGTCTTTTATAGACACCCTGTCTTTATTTATGACTTTATCAGTTTATAATACGATGATATATTTATAAACAAATTCTTAAAAATTAGTTCTTATAAATATTATTCAATCTGAAATGGATCGTAAATGAAGCTACTGTTATTGGCTGGATTTGGCGTGCAGTTGTCTTTTTTGAATTTAACGGTTAGATTTTTTGAATTTGCTTATTTTTTTTTTGTTGCATGGCGATTATATTATATAACGTTAATAACCGCCCCCAACTGCAGCATGGCGCCTAAAATTGGCATTCGTTTTCAAGTTCACTATTCATGGAAGATATGGATGGCCCTTGATCACATGGAGTTTTTCTAGCTCGGCATAGAATTAACTAGATTCTGACGTTGGCGGTGTATGTTTTCATGATGAGTTATATTTCTGTAAACCATTAATTTTTTTTGTCTGTTCCACTCTGCTAATTTTTTTTGCTTCAAAACGCAGGATTTTATGGCTCACCTGATTCAGCGTACTTTGCTGATTTTCTGGCTTGTTACTTTTCAACTGATACTGTGATTTATGGTACTGTGCATTTTCTAGATCGGATTCATTTTGAAGGGAAACAACGACTTAATGATTAACAGTTATTTAATTCCCTGATTAATGGCGCTACTCCTGAACCCAATCTCTAGTATAAATCAACTATAGATTAATTGACTTTGTGTAAAATGGATTCTGCTGTTAAATCATAGTAAGATCTTGTTCAGAATCTATGAGGAGCAAATCTAATGACTAGTTTAGTGTACAATCTAAGAACTTTTGCCCACACTTTTATCCATTTTCTAGACCTCAGCCTGCGTTCATACTGTTAGATCTTTCTAATGTCTTGTGTAGATATCGGTTGAATCTGTTCAATGACTGAATTCAGTTGTAGGAACTGTTTTGTTTTTTCACATGCTGCAAAAGAATACAACCTTTCCTTGTTGGGCATACTAGCTTTGGTATTCAACTAGTTCACTTTACGTTCAGGGAAGGTTTAGGCCGCCTTGTAGCTGTAGTAGATCCACATGTTATTGCTTTGTTTATTAAATTTAATTCTTTTATTTTAAAAAATGAGCCACCGAAAAAAACTGTTGCTAATTAGTATACCTATTTTGATGTTAATGGTCGAGGCCTAAGTGTAGGATACTCAAAATGCTTGGTTAAAAGTTGTAAGAATAATCAGCAGACTTGGCTAACTAGACCCATTGAGGATCTCAGCAAGCTGATTGCTCTCATTGAGCTTCGTTTGCACCCGAAAGATTTATCTAGTCAAGCATGGAATACTTCAGAAATATAAATAGTAAGAAAAAAAATACATTTATAAAAAAATGTGCTTCATGCAATAATGATAGGCGCGGCTGTGGTGGATGCGGTTGATTTTAGCGGAAGTAATTTCGCTTTAGTAAACTGGGATGACGGCGCACAGAGAAAACAAGACATAACAAAGATATTGGAGCAAATAGCAGTGACAAGACGCCTATGAAAGGCAGAGACTATGAGCCGTTAGATTAAATTAATGACCACACTGGAATACGAAGGGGGCAAGAGTCTTACCTCATTTAAAAATGTTGTATCACAGCAAAATAAAAATCAATATTATCTTGTAAAGCACACCAATCCAAGGATTGCAACCACCAAATTTCAGTGATTTTATCAAACCATCAGCAAAACTAAAGATGAAGAAATCGGGTTTATTGTCGTTGGTATGGCGTTGTGTCTTTTGTTGGCATATATTGGTGAATAAAAATGTAAACAAAATTATTATTCGCACCAAAAGGATAGGGGAAGGGACATCGTGCAATGTAAAAATCTACGCAAGTCCAGCTGGTGTTCAGTGAACCAACAGCAAATAGGAATGAGTGATCTAAACAAGGATTTGGCAAAATTTATTTCTGCCCTAGACAAATAAGAGACCCACACTTTGTCCTAATACACCTAAAGACGCCATCAAATGGCATCTTCTATATTTATCAAATCTGAATTTAGGATTAGGCGAAAAGATTTAAGCTACGCACTCAACAGTCATTGACATCGACTTCAAGATACATAAGATGAGCGGAACCAATTAACACCAAAAGGTGCTTCTGTGTAGCTGTTGCCATTAACAAACTGATTTATCCAAACGAGGCACGCTAACTTAATCCTCGCATGATTCAAGTTGAAGAATGGAAAAGAATTTAAGGCCAAGTGATATTCATTAGTGTTGAAACATAGTTACCATTAAAAGAGGCTTCGGAGTTCACGAACTTGGATTTAGTCGAAAACTTTAACAAACAGTTAGTGAAGACTTTTCTACTCCAGTATCCAGCCGAGCTTATTGACAATTCTCGCCATCACAGAATGCGGTTAGAAGATTGCCCTCAGTTTTGCGCGAGATGAATAATGTAAGAATTTAAAAGGGACATCAAAACCAGTACCAAGCAAACTCAAAAACAACATTTAAATGTTGTGAAGGAGAGTCTTATCTCGGCCAAAACTATCCTTACGTTTGGTTTAAATAGTAAGGTACCTTTTTTACGGATGTGGGAAGCAGAAGGGGACATCGCATTCCGGGCAAGATTCAATTTGGAGTTATTGATCCCTCTGAATAAATGCCTTGTAAAGATGGATTCCGTCCCGTGTATTATTTACGTGGAAATGACACAAACACAACCAGCTATCAAAGATTTTTGTGAAAGAAGAACTTGAGTAATTTCCACCGACACAGTTTACGCTTTCAATTTATTTTACGGTTCTATAAATGTCATATGCATATGAAAAATCTGAGAATATCAAACAAGTTTTGTGTATGTTCTATCTACACGACTTCTTTTGTTAAAATGTTGTAGTTAATCTCATGTAGATTAGATGCAGTTTTACGTTGTTCATGATGAAAAGTTTTTTGCAAAAGTGCTTCTTTGTAGTTTGTAAATGTGATAGTTTGATGACAAATGAAGATTTCCCTTAGCACCAATCTTAATGATTTTCTTGTCTCGAAATACCTGTACATTTTTGACCTTATACCCAACTATCCTTGATTACTTTCAGATAATTCTTCCTTAATCTTTCTAAACCTTTTGTTAGTAATTGCTGGTAACAGGGCATCTTTTCGGATATTCAGACGTGTCATACCATCGCTCGTACTTTAGTAGTTCTAATTCATATTCTTTATATTCTTCAGTAGGAATATTTTAACAAAAATATTGACTCTGTGTATAGTATCTGGACTCGGATACGAGGGCACTTCAAGTAGTAATAAGAAAACTCTCACATCAAAAGTTTGATAATTCTAAAACAGGTAAACCCATAACTAAGGTTTGTCTAATTTCCTTATCTTTTTTTATCATCATTATGCCAACCAAAGCTGATCATGAATTTTCTGAGTCTGAGATTAGTGTTTGAAGTAGCTTAATTGCTGCCGTTTCTTTGGTGTACTAATTGAACCTCTTTGCGCTTGTGGGATTCTCAAGTCTTTCCAAAACAGCTGTTTGTTCATCCAGCTTGAAAAAGTTTTTTCTGATAGCATCTGAGGATTTTGTTCTAGTGTTCTGTGTTCTTCATTATGTATGGTCTTTCATGAATGTTTGATCAAAAGTATTGTATGCGATGAACTGCTGTCAATTCAATCCATGTATTAAATAAAATTGTAGAAGTCGTTTATGACAGAAATAATTGTTTTAGCCGTAGGCTTAGTAAAGTTTAGGGGGTTCTTTTGGATCATCTTTAGCCTTTTGGCCAGCTAATGGTTAGTATTATGCAGTTATGGAGTCATGAGGATATTTAAATAACTTCTAGAAAATGTATCACCCGTGTTGTTCCGGCGTATAAACTGCCCAACCCACCTTTAATGCTTTTGAATATTATTTCGGATCGCGCTGTGTACATTTTAAAGTTGCGTATAATGGAAGCTATTGCGCCCATAGCATCCATAAGATGGTTTGATCTAATTACATAAGTTGTTAGTCCTTTTATTGGGCGATCATAATCGTCCCAAGTATTTGTTGTTCTGCTTTACAGTAATGACTGTGAGCATATAATTCTCCACGCAATGTTTTCACATCATCTGAATCGATGGTAGTCAGGAAATTAAATCAATCTGTACTCAAGTAAACGTATAAGATAAGCGTCCAGTCTTCCGGAGGCTAGGCAATTAATGGCGCTGGATCCACCTGTAATGTATCATGCCGGTCTTTCTATAATTTTCAAAGGACGTCGCAAAAACATACATCTGCCATTAATAGGAGTCATCGATAGTCTCCATCGTTTTAAAACTAACTTTTGCAAGCATCATGAAGCATGTGGTAATCGGAGTCGCTGATGTCTTTCTCTGAGACTAGAAAAGAAGCGCCTTTAGGAGGAAGCGTCTCTTGTCCAACCTTTCCCAACTGTTCCTGTATCCTAAGGTAAACATCTTTCTAACCAGGTTGAGGTCAAATATTCTTCCGTTATTGTGCAGGACTTTAAGACATAGCCAGCATTCGTGCTCTAATGAGCATCATGTGTTTGCATAGAGTCTTCGAAAAGCACCCAAGTTATTTAAAGTGAAAACTGTATTTTTGAAGGACTGTGCCCACTGCAGTGCTACATGACGGCGCTGGTTACTGCTTTGCAATATAAGGTGAGCTTAAACTAGGCAAGTTGTGGAAGAATCCAGGCAGTTCTGTTCTTTGGATTCAAAACTTTAGATGAAGATTGAATTTACTGTGCGCCTGCACTTAAACTTCCATCTAATGTGTCTGGTTTCTTACTGTGGGGGTTAACTTTCGGGCTCGTTAGCTCTAAACCGACAAATCAACAATGTGTGGTGAGTCATACTGTTGTTGTGTCTTCAGGCGTCATTATGATTTCAGCTAAGTTTAGATTATTAGAACAGGCGTTACGCACTTGCTGCATGCGTGTTAAGAATGGTTCTGCAGCATTGGTCCTCTTATCTTTGGCTATGAATAAAGCCTCATCAGACCTAAAAATAATGAAGGCAACCAATGAACAACATCTGATGATTACTCATTCAGATGTTTTTCGTAGTTTTGTGGTGCTTGGCCGTCGTAAGGAAATAATAAGCCGACTTGAAGTCTGCGTAACTACGTATGGTAGAATTTTGCAGCCGTTTACTGTTCTTCAATACATAACTTTAGATCTGGCGAGGGTCCCGTAGTTAGTTTGTTTCCTAGTTATACTGAACTTTTACAATGTTTTCATATGTTCAAGAGCGGCTTGAGCGGTTGGAATTCTGTTCACATTTTCTACACGAATTCTTGTTTTATGTTTTGCTTGAAGTATGCTGTAATAATCTGCTATTGGTGAGTTTCAATTGGTGTAACTGGGGCAGAATCTGGCGAATAAATCTAGGAGTAAGTCACATGACTTTTGGCTGGATTGACTCATTGTTGGACTGTTTTGGACACTTTAATGGCCACCACATTTGTTTCTCCATCCATGTGTATACTTAAACCAGTTATTGGGTTGTTTTGTTCCCTTCAAAATGAATTCAATTGGTATACATTAACTGGAGAAGGATATTCATTGAAGTTAAGTTTTTGCGTTTTGCGATAGTTAGTAACCCTCTTTTGGTTGTTCAGCCGGACTACTGTGGATGCCGCCTTGCAAGACAGACACATGAAACATTGTTGATCTGAATTTTGCTATGTTTAAAATGCTCTCTTTAAAACAACTCCCGAGGTTAGTGGAATGTAGCCTTGCTAATCGGCGCATACTTAGGTTTTAATGCTAATCTCTGGAAGTCGCCATCATGACCAACTGAGCCTCTCTCTCTTTTAGCTTCTTCATCGGCAGCGTCAAAATGTGTAAGAGTTCGTATGACCAACGGCGTGTTTAGTCATTAGAGGAACGAATAGTCTGTTGTTCTAGTTGAGACCCAGACTTCTAGATTTTTTCATTTAATCGTTAATAGTCGATATATAACGAGTCACATTACTTTGAACCTGGGACGGGTCTTTTTGTTACTATGCTGGAAATTGTGAAAATAGCTGAAAAAGTCTTGCCTGTCACGTTTTAGGGTCATTGGACTTCTATAATAATATATACAGTGCTCTTGACAAACGCTCTTTCTCCGGCATACTTTCAAACACATTCCTCTGGAGCTTCATATACTTAGCCATGCTGTACTTTCTTTTCTAAGCCAACATAATTTATTTTAAATTTAAAAAAAAATACAACGGTTAATTTCTGATTCAATATCAACGGTCTTTTTGTGCTTGGACTATAAGCTTACGTTTCTAAAAACATCGGTTGTCTGTTACTGTGAGCTGTTTTTAGAACGAGATTTTATTAGTTGCGTTTACTTTTATTAAGAATCACTTTTTTATCTGTCGGCATCTGGGCTGTGAGAAAAACTTGACGCTATCTTTGAGATCAAACTTTGTCTTTTGTAGTCATTCAAATCCGGCCTGTAAACCGATTAATTCTGCTCTCCGTGATGTTTGAGGTCAACAAGCGCGTTAATTTATTGTCAGTTAAACGAACTTAGTTTAGCCGTCTTTGTTGAACAAATGCTGTGTGCTTTTGCGTTTTGTTTTTAATTTTTTTGCGAGCAGCATACAGCAAATGAAAGACAGACCGAGTGCTAAAGACAAACCTTCCTAGAGGTGGTAAAGTGGGGTCGCGCCTATGCCCGAGGCTTAGAGACCAAACACTCGTTCTGCTGATAGTGCACTAATATTTTGATGCTCAGTATTCTAAATATGTTAACGCATTAATGGCAGCCGAATACCTTCGTTTGGCTTTGCTGTATTTTGAAAGGTATTGCTTAGTACTTGCTGAATTTGAGTATTGATTGTTAATACTGAAGCGGTTTTATGCTAGGTTTTCTTCTATCTTCTTCTTTTGGCGGCGCAGTAGGCCCTTTGGATAAACCTGAACGCTGAATGCTTTTATAAAAAGATAGAATTACATTTAGTATACTTCATTTTCTCATCTTTTATTTACACAATATTTCAACTGGCGTTCATTATAATAAAAAACAAATGTACATTGAGCGGTTTATCGGCTTCTTCTTTTTTTTTCAATTTGAATGTTTATTTCCGTCTCTCAGTTCTCCGTTCATGTTACGATTATTCCTTGTTGATCTTAGGTCAACTCCATAAAAACGTATTTCGTTGTTAAGAATCATCATGTTAACATTGTGAAGGTGCTAGCTTCTTTAGACCAAGTCTATGTTGGATTTTAACTACCGCTCCCAAATAACAGTTTTCTTATTTCATCAAAAATGTTATAAGGTTTAAGCCGCTAGGTCGATTTGGTTAGGCTACTACTCAAGCGAACTTTGTACTTTCGTTATTTTGGGATTAAACAACTTTTCACTTCCTTCTTTTGAAGGTTCTTCCTCTTCGCACGCATAAAATCCCTTTAAGCTATCAGGCTGCGACGCTTAAAACTAAAAAATTCCATATAGCGTCTGCCTGACTTTCTGGATATGTAGTATGAGTGAATCCCTCTTTCGTAATATATTGGGAAATGTGATATATTGGTTACGCAATTAGATTGCTCAAGTAGGGTTTGCTACCAACATCAATCTCTTCGAGATGTTCAGAATTGGTCGTACTTTGTTCGGTGTTGATGATCTGATAACGTTTGTATTATTTAAAAGTTAGTTAATATGGACATCTGTCTTATAATGGCTTCTTGAAAGTACGGGCATGCGCTTTTAACAACTCAAAATTAAGGGAATGGGAAAACCGCGATTTTTTACGCAAAATTTTGGGTACTTATTTTGGCTGTCTTTAGTATCTCCAGCGGACTATTCGAAGTTTTAGTGAGTTTTTCATTTTCGATGCCTTGAACGCGCAAGATCAGCCTTTTCATTCCGGTTAGCATAGATCAGGAATAGTTTAAAAAATATGTATTGCTTTGTGTAACGAAATATTTCTTGCCTCCTACAATTTTATTATAGAATTTTCTACTTAACACGATTGCCCGTCCCAGATTTTTCGGACAATGCTCTGTTTGGGTATGTTTGTTGAACCGAGGTTATTTTGAAAGTCAAGACGCGCAGGCCTGGCCTATCATGTCATCGCTCCTAAGTCTGGAAATTGGTCAGTATGAATTTTTTGATTGCTATCGTTGATGGATTATTTGGAAAAGTAATAATCGTTTATTATCCTTCACGCATAAGGGCTCTTTCAGGCCTTCTATGAGGGTCATGAATTGAGATGTGCTTGTGCCATTTTTATACAAAACAAAATTAAAAGTTAATATTTAAAAACATGAGAATTGCCGGTGGAAGCGTTATAGTTGTTTATGACCTGGATGGACGACATGAGGGAAATGATCCCTTCTTATTACAAACAATCGGTCAACGCTCACCAATGGGTGATTACAGGGAAAGTAAATGTTAATTATTTTACGAAGTTTAGGGTCAAGAACTCCCGAAATGTTTGACCACCAATGATTTTGACTTAAAAGTGATCTATTTGTCTGTAAAAAACGAAAAGGGAACTTGTTCGGTTAAACTACAGACCCATCAAGTTTTTCGCCAAGAGTCAATTTCAAAGATCTCAGTGTGAAAGATAAAGTTCGCTTGGTCATTGTAGGCCAAATTTAAGGCGAGATGCCGTTTCTAAAACTTCCAAAACCATGCGGAAATCCAAAGTAACAATACAAACCATGGAACTAGAAGACATTAAATTACAATGGATGAAATATAAATGCAATAGATAGAACGAAACTAGTTTTTCTGAAGAAACAGCATTAAAGATATTACACGAACTCGCGTACCCTGCGAGAAATAGCGGCTTGAGTATGCTGTGAGAGCTAGAGGCGAATTAACCAAACAATTTAAGCAAAATAGGGTGAACCTGTTGCGCATATTAAAAAGAGAAAAAGAAAAAACTCGTTGAGGTGATGACCCAACTTAGCGCTGATATTAAAGGAATGATAAGTCAAAGACTAAAAGATTCTTGAACAAGAAAGATCAGCAAGATAGAAGGCTGACAACTAAGAGATAAATTCGAAACACAAGTCGAATAGATTAAGAGAAAACCGATCGGAAAATTTTATATGAAGACACAACGCTATAGCAGAACGAATCGAACACTGTTTAGAGAGCAAGGAGTCACATTAGCACGCGTGATAAACTGCCTTTAGGAATTTGCAATAAAGTAATTGGTGCTTGGCTTATTAGGCGGCGGTGGCCAAAGTCAGTAACTCACCGCATCGTCCTCTGTAATCATGGGTAAAAAACAGTTGATCCTTTGCAAAATTTTATGAAAATTAGTGGTATAAGCCGGTAAAGCTTTTTACGGGATCTTGGGGAGTATGGTAGCTGGTTAAGTTACTGCAAGCAATTAGATTGGACTTTATGGGTAGCACTTAAGGCATTAGTTCTCTGTAATAGTTGGGTTATATTAGTAAGATTAAAGTCAAGTAATTCTTTGCCAGTTAATCAAAACAAGCGCTGTCTTTTCATATTATCGGTCATGATTTTTGACTTCGCGAACAGAGTCGCGAGCTTTGCTGAGTCTTCAATGACTTTGGGGTGGTTTGAATTAGGTGCATTAGATGATTTATTGGGGTTATTTTATTGTTTTTAATATTATAGCTACAGAAATTTATGTCAGTTATAATTCCAACTTTGTTCATTGTGTAAAGGAACTTTCTTTATTATAGTTATTATTCGTACTATCTGGAGTTGAGGTCACGACGCAGATGTCATCAACTGTGCAAAAGCAAAGTCTTACTTTTCGATCTCGGTATTGTAAATACATGTTGGTTACCTTTGATCTTGAGGTAATTCAACTGTAGAATTAATGGCAGTCCTCTAAATTTGCTAAGTATAGTATTTTGGGCATCAAGCACAGTATAGAGATAGTTATGCTCGAATCTGCTGTGCTTGCGTACTAGCTAAACACACAAGTAAGTAGAATAGCGAGTTTATTCGTTTTATTCCCGCTCTAGTTAGGCCTTAGAAGTGTCTAAGTAAATGTTGTCCATGCTGTTTATGCTCTTGCTTATGGCCCCAGGGCGAAACAATTTTTGAATAGGAGGACGAAGCATAGTTTTATTTCTGTGCGTGCCCGACAATCATTGTCGCTAGTCCATGATTACGATCCAACTTTTGTCTAAAGGTCTGTCTGATGTTTATTCGATATTAATATTGAATTCTTACCAAATGACTTTCAAAGCTTTTGTCTCTTTGTTGCGAAATGGATTAAAAGATTTGTCATTCGGTAATGGTGCTTGCAGTTCAGTCAAAATACGCCTAAAGGTTGTAAGAAATGTAAATCTGTACCATGACTACAAAGGATCAGGATGATTTACGTGACGATATCTCACACACCCGTTGGATGCAAAGATACACAGCAAAGTTTAATGGTTATATCAAACCTTGCATCGGATGACTACAACAAGTTTTATGGTTGTGCTTTTTTTACACATAGGGGGGTTTAAGATAGCTCTTCAATGGGTGTATCCACCTTTTTATGAAAAGAAGGCCGTCTGGGTCAAGCAATGTACAAGAGTATCTGTTGCTATATTTTTAAGATGGTAGTGCGCCAAAGAATATTTGCGCCCAGTATATTTGTATGCATCATTTTTATTTGTTTTAAAAAATGTTGTAACAATAAGCAAACTAAGACCGTTTGTTTTTAGAACTTGCTAAATGATAAACATTGCGGAACCAGAAACGGTGCGCTCCTGAATTTATTTTACAAGTCGAAGGGTTTAATATAAGCGAAACCAAGGGGCCTAATCAGATTAAAAAGTTGTGGGGTCAAGTACAGGATAACAATACCTGATGTTTATTAGGGTTTTGCTCACTAAAAGAAAGCAATGAGTAAATCTCGGCATTACTCTCAATTAAACAATGCAAAAATAAAAACAATATTAACATTCGAACTGAAAAGCAGATATTTCTTATTGATAAGAGCTAGTAAAAGGTTAGCTTAAAAGTGACACTCGGTACTAAACGATATCTTGTTGCGCCAACGAAACTCACTTTTAAGGGGGAAATATCCGCTCGATCTTGCATTACATTCATTACTTTTTGTTCATTTGGATGAGTGAAGCACTGATGAAAAATTATCTGATGGTCGGACTCAACTGTTGTATGAGCTGTACGGCCGGGAAAGTGGCATATTGCGATTATGAATTATACAATTCCCTAATTTACAGTTTACAAGCTTAGTTTGTGGGAGGGTTGGATTATTAAATATAAAAATCATGCGACAAGCAGGAACGTTGTGACTATGGCATAACCTACACATTGTTTTGGCAATAAATACTTAAATGTACTAAAAAATAATGTCGGGTGGGCAGGATGAACAGAGTTACACTTAGCGCTGTAAGGTGTATTACTTCGACTTAAATAAAAAACGACTTGCAGACGCGTATGCGGATTTGAAACGAACGGTGAGATAGGTGCTTTGTATGGTTTTGAGGTCACTAAAGATGGTGGTTTTAAACGCAAAGCGGTTGGGACAGAAAAAGTTTCCTAAAATAGAACAATGCGCAATTAGAGGCAAAAAAAGGTTGACAGTATGCAATAAAACCTAGTTCGAAAAACCTGACCTCCAAATGGCACTTAGAAACCAAATTTAGAATGGGAAATAAAATTTGAATTATAAGCATGTTCATAATTTTAGCGTCAAAAAAGTTTAGCACAAGCTTTAAAATCTGGCCCTTTACATGTAAGTTTAAGCGGAGACAATAGTGGAAAGAAATTGAATAACGGCTCATGGGAAAAGGCAGTACATCCTCACAGAAAAGTAACAGTTTTGTAAAAAAAATGTTCTACCAATTACAGTTCTTTCCAAGCAGAATATTAGGGAGGACACGTTCACAATTTATTTGAAATTTCTGCCCACTTTTAAGATGTGGAGCGGCGATGGGGTTGTGGGCGTTAGGATGATCCTTATGGAATACAATGGAATTATTATTAGCTGGCAAAACTTAGACGTTAAAGTCTTAACCGTTTACATCTTTGTTCTTACATTGGTGAGGATAATGAAAGATCATAACATCATGCAACAAAATTCAATGTGAACTTAAACTTGACAATCCAATTTAACGAACTAAATTGGAGTAATGCATACAATTTAGGCTGTAGGGTTTAATAATTATGACAAGTTTTGACGGAGAGTCTATGATAAACATAATAACTGATTAGATTAAATTCTGTTATAAAATATGGAGCAGTTAACTTTTGATAAAATCCCTCATTGTTCAATGATATGTGGGCAGATGGTTGTGGAACATATCACTATTTGTCCTAGATTATTACTCACGTTAATCGTTATAATTTTTCTTCTGAGATTTCTGTCCAAATTACATGGAAACCAAAGCATAGCATGATAGAAGGTTTATATGGACAGATGATGAAATATATTTAGTTGATCAGCATAAAACTGAGTGAATGTCAAGAACGTTTTTTATATAGTTTGATGGGAACGCAAACGTATTTTATTATAGTGACGTTCAGAGAAAAAAGATAGTTCAAAAATAGAAAAACTTTGTCGAAACTAGCTTCAGCGGGAAGACATGCTGAATAAGTGTGTGGATTTTATGTGAAATATAACTCAGTTTAAAAGACTTTAGAGAAACAGTTAAGACTGTAGTGTTATTTCACATGAAGAGACAGAGGTCATATGACGAATGTTTGCGCGAAAATGATGTTATTGAAAAAGATAAGAACAACATAGGCTTAAACAAAAAATAAAATTGCAAAAAGTTTAGTAAATTAGTCTTAAAAAACGGATAACTGCACCAGTAAGTTTGTTTGTTGTACTCGTTATTTTTTCTGGTTATGGAGTATTATTGTCAGAGAACAGTAATATGCTGATTCTAGGTCACTTTCGCCCGAAAAATAAGTGGCGGAGCAAAGTGGGGTGAGTCGGCGATAATATTGTTCTCTACACTCCACGTCATATCTGTTCCGATATGCTCTAGCTGTCCTCTCGACTGGACAGAGTGAGAGAGCGGTGACCCACACTTTTGGGTCATCAACGGGGAGATAGCTGGTAAGTCTCAGTTTGTGGTTTGTTGTTTTTTGTTGGTTCGCCGGCTACTTCTCTTTTGGCGCAATTTCTTTTAGGTTTTTCAAAAGTTATAAAAAGAAATATTGTTTGAGAACTTTTTTGGCATATTCAATCTTTATACTGGCCAGTTCAAAATTATATCAAAAGTCTTTCTCCGTTTTATGATTGGTGATGCGGTAGGTCGGCGGGGATGGGGGAGAACCTGGTGATACAGGGTTGGTATTGCTGGTCATCGCTGTGACCCTGCAATCACAGATTCTTAGTCTTCGGACACAGTCTGTTGGTGTGTGCAAGGGGCAACGGATCGTGTTTTATGTTTGCGAGGTGCGTAAGCATGATAGTGTTTGGATGTCGTGGTGGTGAAATGTTATTTTTGAAATGTTTATTATAAATGTGTGGATAATGTGCCATTGAAATTATTATTTGCAAATATGGTGGGCAGTTATAAGCATAGGTAGTGCCCGTTTTAGTTCTGTTCCTACGAAAGGACATGTTGCAGACTGCCACCTCCTAACCCCAAACACAATCTCACGGGGGGTGGTGTCATTACTTCATTGATGTGATTTATAAACTTAGTGACCCAAACAGTTTTTCCACTTCTTGTTGGACCAGCAATCACACAGGTAAAGGGATGTTTCCACCTTGGATCCATAGCTTCTTCTGTTAGCGTCCCACATTTACATTCTTTTTTTATTCCTGGTCTACAGACTTTAAAACGGATTCCCTGTCATCATCAGCATCATCATCATCATCCTAAGCATCATCACTGTCATCACTGCCATCTCTTTTTTTTAACACGCCTACGTCAGCGGACAACCAGGCGGCAACGAGAAAACACCCCATTATTTTATTTAAAAAAAAACCACGGCGTCGACAAACATCGATCCGCACGCGCGCAGCAACACGAAACACCCCCATCTATTTTTAACCCACTACGTCAGCGGACAACCACCCCACCAAACAACAAAGACTAAAAAAAAGATTTTTTTTCTAGCACATGACGTCAACATTATCGATCCGATCGTGACTCACCACACACCGTGACCTTGACCCCTCCACCTACTTCCGCCATGCGCACCACCTGCCGCACCACCTGCCGCGCCACCTGCCGCGCCACCTGCCGCCTACTTCCGGCATGCGCAACACCACTGCCGGTGGAGATCCCCTCCGAGATCCCTTTTAGGGGGTGAAAGTCCCTTACCTTACTACTTGTGTGTGTGTGTGTGTGTGTGTGTGTGTGTGTGTGTGTGTGTGTGTGTGTGTGTGTGCAAAATTGTTAGCACAAATAACAAGAGGCCAACATTTGGCCATTGAATTACAAAGAGCATTAGTTTCAGTTAAAAATTGCCTAAAGATTACCTTTGAAGCAGTCTTTCATGATTCGGGAACCAAAAGGCGTGTGTTTCGGGAACCAAAAGGCGTGTGTTTCGGGAACCAAAAGGCGTGTGTTTCGGGAACCAAAAGGCGTGTGTTTCGGGAACCAAAAGGCGTGTGTTTCGTGAACCAAAAGGCGTGTGTTTCGGGAACCAAAAGGCGTGTGTTTCGGGAACCAAAAGGCGTGTGTTTCGGGAACCAAAAGGCGTGTGTTTCGGGAACCAAAAGGCGTGTGTTTCGGGAACCAAAAGGCGTGTGTTTCGGGAACCAAAAGGCGTGTGTTTCGGGAACCAAAAGGCGTGTGTTTCGGGAACCAAAAGGCGTGTGTTTCGGGAACCAAAAGGCGTGTGTTTCGGGAACCAAAAGGCGTGTGTTTTGGGAACCAAAAGGCGTGTGTTTCGGGAACCAAAAGGCGTGTGTTTCGGGAACCAAAAGGCGTGTGTTTCGGGAACCAAAAGGCGTGTGTTTCGGGAACCAAAAGGCGTGTGTTTCGGGAACCAAAAGGCGTGTGTTTCGGGAACCAAAAGGCGTGTGTTTCGGGAACCAAAAGGCGTGTGTTTCGGGAACCAAAAGGCGTGTGTTTCGGGAACCAAAAGGCGTGTGTTTCGGGAACCAAAAGGCGTTTGTTTCGGGAACCAAAAGGCGTGTGTTTCGGGAACCAAAAGGCGTGTGTTTCGGGAACCAATAGGCGTGTGTTTCGGGAACCAAAAGGCGTGTGATTCGGGAACCAAAAGGCGTGTGTTTCGGGAACCAAAAGGCGTGTGATTCGGGAACGAAAAGGCGTGTGTTTCTTTTAATGTTCGTTTTCCGACGCATGTATTTTCGTTTTCCTCCGGATCCCCCTTTTTTCTTTCTTTTCTTTTTTTTGCGTTTGTCTTTGTTTGCTGTACGTTTGTATAGTTGATTGTGTTGTTCGAGTTCTACCTTGTTAAGTTTTGTTTGTATATTTTAGGCGTATTGTTTCTAAACCAGATACGTTATGGCAGGTGTTTCGTCTGCAGTTTTCTAATACAAATTCATAAGAAAGTTCAAAGTATAATTGACTGTTTTGTTCGACTTCTACCTTTTTGTGTGTGGATATTTTAGACGTTTTGTTTCTGAGCCCAGGTACGTTATGGCAGGTGTTTCGTCATCAGTTTTCTAGTATGAATTCATAACAAAGTTCAAAGTATGTTTTGTTGTTTTGTTCGAGTTCTACCTTGATATTTTGGGGGATATTTTAGACGTTTTGTTTCTGAGCCCAGATACGTTATGGCAGGTGTTTCGTCTACAATTTTCTGGTAATGAATTCATAACAAAAGTTCAAAGGCAAGATAGGCTTACATATTTATGTAAAAATGCATTGATGTGCGCGCTTTTCTACGGCCAGATGAGAGACTGTTCGTTTTCTAAATTTTCTCCAAATTTCCAGTTTATAAAACATCAAAAAGGATATGTAGACTACTGATATTTTTAAATTTTGGATAGACCTAATTCATAGACATAAAGAAATCTATTTTTTAAATGCGTGTGTATGCGCGCGGTTTTAAAATCTCATTCAGGGATCAGAGAGATTATTTATTGTTAAATAAATCATTAGGACTGAAGGAAATCAACAATGGATACTTCTTCTAATATCTTTTAGTTAAAAATACGCTTGTGATTTACTTTCGCTGAAAAAAAAACATAACCAAAGGCGATGTAAGTAGCCTATTTGTAAACATATGTGTAATTTTGGATGTAGTTTTGGAACATCTATATCGCAGCTTCGGCCAAATAAGCCACAGATAGTGTAAGAGGTCCTTTCAGCTGTTTTGTAATAGTTGAAATGAATGAATAGCTAAAATATACCCGTTTTCAAATTTCTGACGAAAGGCATAATAAAGAAAACAACAACAAAAGAAAGACAATCAAGGTGTTTTTGTATTTGTGTGTGCTTTTTTCTTCATTATTACAAATTATCGTTTGTAAGGCCAGGTGAGTTATTTTTTAGTATTTAAGGTTATCGCCAACTATTTATTTAAAACACAATTTAAAAGCTAATCAACAGATTGTTGAAAATTGTTGTGCCTTTTTTTCGCGTATTTTTGTGTGATTGTGAGGCAAGATTAACCACTATTGGAGTTTAACGCCATTCCTTCTTTTTCTTTGTTTTTACTAAAACAGGAAAAGTAATTATTAAAAAAATCACTCAAGGCAGTACAGATTTTCTTGGTTTAAAAGTGTACTACAATTCAGTTGTAACTCTGTGTGTGTGTGGGGGTGTGTGTGTGTGTGTGTGTGTGCGTGTGGTGTGTTTTGTGTGTGTGTGTGTGTGTGTGTGTGTGTGTGTGTGTGTGTGTGTGTGTATTGTTGTGTGTGTGTGTGTGTGTGAGAGGAGAGAGAGAGAGAGGAGAGAGAGAGAGAGAGAGAGAGAGAGAGAGAGAGATTCTTTTTCTTTTGTGAATGATGTTCACGCCCCTAACTTGAATAAAGCAGTTGAGAATCTGTTCTGGAGGTGTACAGACTGCAGTGTGTGAGATTTGCCGCGACAGTATGTACTGAAATGGTCACTACTATACACAGTGTCTGACAATGCCATATGGGGTAATGCGCTGCCTTGGTACTGACATGGTCACTACTACACACAGTGTCTGACAATGCCATATGGGGTAATGCGCTGCCTTGGTACTGAAATGGTCACTACACACAGTGTCTGACAATGCCATAACGGGGGTAATGTGCTGCCTTGGTGGAGGTCTGCAGCTCTCTGAGTGCTTTCCTCGTTCAGACTGGTTTTACTGCTGATGGATGAGGATGATGATGGTGGTAGATGATGCCATGGAGGTCCATTTCGGAATGGACTACTTCTCTGGGGTGTACCCGACGCTCACTGTCATAATATATCCCAGCTTCAACCAGGCCGGAGAACTACAAGCACCAGCAGTGTTGGTCAAGTGATTAGAGCAACACTCTCATTCGCTTCCGTAAAGTGGACGAAACTCGACTGTGTGGTCCCAGTCTATCCATTAAGCCCATAGTACGCTCACTCTGGGTAGGGTCGTTCAGAGTAGAAAACCCCACAATGCCTCTGATGGGATGCGAACCCTGGACCTCCGGGCCCACAGTCTGCGACGCTAACCACTGCACCACGGTGGCTGGTCGCTAGCCTCCCTTCTTAAATTCGCTTGACCGCATTGTTGAGCGGTGGAGGGGTTGGGTGGGGTGGGGGGTTTTCGATGCAGGCTAGCATAGATTTACCCTACACCTGTTTGATTGCAGCTGGAGGAGGGACGTCTTACTGCTGCATGATTACATAGAGGAAGGAGGGGGGTGTCTGTACACGGTCGTCTTGATTTACCCTGTCTGTTTACACCAGCCTTGATTGCACAAGAGAGAAGGGGCGAGGGAAGATGGTTAGCACAAGCTAGCCCAGATCTACACTCTTTACTTACACTAAGGAGATTGTTAAAATGACGAAAAATAAAGTGTGCATTTTGTTGAGATCAAGGACAAGATACATGTTTTTGATTTTTTTTTATTCATTGTCCCCCTCGATTTAATAATCTGGCGTCAGAATACACAGGAAATTTTTGTTACGGCAGTAATAAGTATTCTAAACTCTGAAAAGTATATACTTTCACAAAGATTTCAACTTCTGCTGTGCTTAGGATAAAAGTTGTTGTTACAGGCTCTCCGTAAAAGATATATTTCTCTCTGATACAGGGTTTCTACGGACGATTGAAGCATTTACTGAACAATAGTTTTGCGAGAAGAGCGATGCAACTGAAATAGCACATTCCATTCTATAGGACTTTGTGTCATGTCTTATCTGTTGCCTTGTTATTCTAGTTGTGGCAGCGTGATGTGGGATGGAGAGAAATACAGGCAGGCTAGGCCCGATGTACCCTTCTTGTTACTCCAGCTTGATCGCACAGTGGAAGCAGGAGAGGCAGTTTGTCACGAGTTTGTCACGAGGCCTATGACGATTGACCCATCTAGGGTGGTGGAATTATTCATTTATTTATTGTCGTTGTTGTTGTCGTGTATCCGTCCCTTAATGTGGTTTGTGGTGTGTTTGCACCTTAATGTCGTTCAGCTCAGGTTAGGTTTACTTTCTCTCTCTCTCTCTAATTCCACTGCCCGTGCAATTCATCCTGCGGGTTCACAGGTGGCTGGTACCTTTCGCTTGAACTGGCTGTCTCTATCGGCCTCTCACCTGTCTTTTTACCTGCCGCACGTGCATCATTCCTCTTAGGCTTGAGGTATTCTCACTGTGACGTAGCGTGGTATGTTGGCTGCCATCGTTTAGGCAGGTTTTCTCTTCACTCGAGCGGAAGATGTCTCTGGGAGCGCCTGCTCCGGTTCTGGTTCTCTACCACTTCGTCGAAGGTACGGTCGGTACCTTCATTCCTACAGTCGGCCTGTAGGGGAGGGACATCAGAGAACAGTAATATGCCGACTCTACCCCACTTGCTCCTCCACCGAGTTTTCGGGCGAAAGTGCCCTAGAATTAGCATATTACTGTTCTCTGACAAGTAAGACGTCAATAACTAAAAAATAACGATTATTTACAAACAAACATACTGTGCAGGGTTATCCGTTTTAATACTAATTTACTAAAGTTTTCAGAGAGTAGCGTAGGAGAAAGTAGCCGGGACTGAACACGCCTCATAGAGTAACGTAGGGAAAAGCAGCCGTGACTGAACGCGCTTCATATACAAACGGTGTCTGTTCCCACGGCTTTCTTTTCAGTACTGTCAACTCTGTCAGGGCGGTGTCAACGGGCCTGCTTTGCAGGTGGCAGGTAAGCTTTTAATTGCTAGTTGCCGGCCTACCTGCCCAGCACTTGGGGTGTTTATTTCACCCAGTGCTGTGGTGGTGTAAGTTTGTATATGGCAATATAGCTGCAGTTTTAGAAGACAGTGTGGATTCTAAGTTAGAAAAAGTTTTTGAATCACAAATACTTTTCAACAGCTTTATAGATTAAATTGTGTGGAAGACATGGAATCAGCTACAACTTTATATATAACCACACACACACACACACACACACACACACACACACACACACACACACACACACACACACAAACACACACACACACACTATTTAAAAAAATGTGCCCCTGGTTTACAGTAGCATACCCCCCCTACGGGGCGTGCTCCCTTTTTACTTTGCAGGTGTGCTCCGCCAAAAAAATCAATACTGCCGCACTTCTTCCCTACCCCCACTCCTCCGCCCATTTTGCTCGATTGCACCATATTACATCACCAAAACACTGCCCCGTGGCGGCGCGGTACAGCCGGCCAATCAGGGGGCGCTTACATGACTGGTTAACCCCCCATTCTTCCACTGACTGCGAAAAGCACGCCGTTTTACTTGGGGTGGGTGGTATTCTAAAAACCCGGGTTTTACGAAAAACAAATTGTGTATCTTTAAAGGTTTGTTGGCTCAAGGAAATGAAAACTTGAAGAAATATTGTTACAAAGATGAACAGTTTTAATACGTGTGAAAATTGATGGTTTTTTTCCCTTTACTAATAAATGACGCTGCATTTTTTAAATGGCCAAGCAAAACAAACCATCACGCGTTTGATTGGGAGCGGCTTGAGACGCTAAACCCATTTTTTAACAACGGGGCTTTCATTTCTTAAGGGGGAGGAAAACACGGCGATTCGATGCTAAAAAAACTTATATTTGAAACTTTTTGCTGTTTCCCAATAAAAAAAAAGTTCCTTTTGTATAGACTTTAATTGATTGTTAACTAAAATTCAGTTTCTGTGGAAAGCTGATCGTTTTTAAGAGTGTATACTTTTCTATTTTTTCAAATTTCTAACCAGTTCTCTGCCTCAAGTGTCCCCTTATCAACTTTGGCGATTTCGAATGTTTGGCAAACAAACTAGATAGGTTAGGCAGCCTTGACATCTACCAGTATGGAGGGGGAGTGCGTACCGGGACGGCCTGGGAATTCAGCCTTGCTATAAATAGCCGTTTATACATGAACGGCATTTTTAGCAGAAAGAGGACTGGGGGGAAAATCCGCCTTGCTAAAAAATAGCCTGTATACAAAGGGCTATTTTTTAGCACAAGGGGCCTTGGGGAATCCCCTTGCAAAAAAAACCTTTTTTAAACATGAACGGCTTTTTTTAGCAGAAAGAGCCGGGGGGAAACCCGCCTTCAAAAAAACCGTTTAACAAACGCTATTTTTAGCAGCAAGAGGACGGGGGGAATCCCCCTTGCACGCTACTATAAATACCATTATGTGTAACGCCCTATTTTAGCACTATAAAAACAGATGTAGGGGTGCTTGTAACGGACAATGGCCCCCCCCCACCCCACGCAGCACACCTCCCCTCCCCCCCCCACCCCACGCAGCACACCTCCCCCTCCCACCCCCACCCCCCCCCCACGCATGCACACACTAAGCACTTTTAAGTTTTTAACTAATCCTTAAATCCCCCCAAGTTTTTAAATTTAATTTTTTTAATTAAGTTTTTAAATTTAAATACTTAAAGTTTTAAATAATTTTTTGATAAGTTCTTGTTTAAATTTTCCTAAAATCATAAAAATCATCCTCAAAGTACAAACCAAATTTTATTTAAATACAATCATTTTTTACTTAAATGTAGATGTCAAATGACACACACGCCTAAAAAAACGCGTCACGTAGATGTTTTTGCTTAACCCCTACGCGGTTGGCAGCAAGATCTTAAGAAGTTTTTACTCCAAAAGCAACCGCATTGATTAAATTCGGTTATGGAAATTCTTTTATAGACCCAGTCTTTATTTTATTGACTTATTTTAAATACCCATACATTTTTAAAAAAATTTTTAAATTAAGTTCTTAAAATTATTCCATCGAAATGGATCAAAATGATCTTTTTATTGGGGGTTTGGGTGCAGTTTCTTTTTCTGTATTTAAGGGTCAGATTTTTTGTTGCTTTTGTTTTTGTTGCCATTCATATATTTTATAACCTAAAACCCCCCCCAACAGCAGCATGGGCCAAAAAATGGCAACAGTTTTAATTTCAATATTCCAGAGACGGGGGGGGCCCCTTGTACACGGATTTTTTAACGGGCTTGAATTAACTTGTTCTACTTTGGCGTTTATGTTTTAAAGAGAGTTAATTCTTAACATTAATTTTTTTTGTCTTTTCCACTCGCTAATTTTTTTCCGTTTCAACACCCCGGGAAAATTTTTAAGGCCTCCCCTGATTCACGTTTCCGTTTTTTCGGCTGGTTACTTTCTCCCCTTTTCATTGTTTTCTGGTTCGCTGATTTTCTAGATCTTTCATTTTGAAGGGAAAAAAAATCTAAAAAAATAAA
Source organism: Conus ventricosus (assembly GCA_018398815.1). Taxonomy (NCBI): domain Eukaryota; kingdom Metazoa; phylum Mollusca; class Gastropoda; order Neogastropoda; family Conidae; genus Conus; species Conus ventricosus. The sequence continues at coordinate 64,948,619 of CM031614.1, forward strand.
AGTTATTAATCCCATTTTAAAGGCATAAAAGCCAAAAATAAGTATAATCACACCCCAAGACTCTAAGACTTTGTTAAAACGGATCTTGCTTAAATCATACTAAGATCTTGTCAAATCAATGGGACAAAACTACTGATAGTTTATTACAAACAAGAACCGTTTGCCCCACACTTTTCCCATTTAACCCACTGCGCTTTATACCTGTTAGGGTACTTTATAAAAGTCTTGTGTAAAAACGTTGAATCGTTCAATGCTGAATTCAGTTCCGAGGGAAAGTTTTGTTTTTCCACATGCGCCCAAAAAATAAACCTTTCCTTTTGGGCAAAAAGCTTTTCATCAACTTGTCATTCATAATCAGGAAGGTTTAGGCCCCCTTGTAGCTGTATAGACACACTGTTCAGTTTTTTTTATTAAATTAAATTATTTTTTTTTAAAAAATGAGCACCGAAAAAACGTTTCTACCCTTTATAAAACCATTCTGCGTTATTGGGGGCCAAGGGGGATACCAATCTTTTTAAAAGCTTTTTAAAATAAAACCCCAGATCTTGGAAAAATAACTTGGGAAACACAAAGCTGATTGCTATCTTGCAGCTTCGTTCCACGAAAATTTTCATCAAGCAAGGAATAATTCCCAAAAAAAAATATTAAAAAAAAATACTTTATAAAAAATGGCTTCACTCGCAAAAGTGGCCGCTGTGGGAATGCGCTTGCTTTACGGGAAATAATTTTTGCATTTAGTAAACTGGGGGATACGGGGAGAGAAAAAGACATAACAAAGCATGGAGCAACTAGCAGCTGCACAAAACGCCTATGAAAGGGAAGCTTGACATTTTGATTTATTAAAAGACACACTGAAAAGACAGGGGATGCACTTTCCTTTTAAAAATTTTTTCAAGCAATAAAACAATATTATCTTTTAACGGGAAACCATCCAGGCTTGCCCCCACCAAAATTCAGTGACTTTTCACCATCAAAAAACAAAAGAGCAAAAAACGGGTTTATGTCGTTGTATGGCCGTTTTGTATTTTTTGCGCAAAATGGCTGAAAAAAAATGAACAAAATCATTATTCCCAAAGGATTTGGAAGGGGAACCACAATTAAAAAGCTAAGCCAAGCACTGGACTGAACAAACAGCAAAAGAATGTTTTTCAAACAAACGATTTGGGAAATTTATTTAATCCCCCAACAAAACAGAACCACACTTTGCAATACAACCCAAACGACACCCACAAAAAGGATCTTCTATTTTACCCTCTGATAGGAATGACGAAAAAGTTTTGTACCACTCCCTCATTGAAAGCTTCAAAATACAAAGAGCGGAAACCCTTTAAAACCCCAAAAAAATGCTTCCTGTTGCGTTGCCCTACAACGATAACCCAAAAGGCCCCCCTAACTATCCTCGCAGATTTAAGTTGAGAGGGAAAAGAATTTAAAAGGGCCCAAAGGGAAACAATTATTGTTGAAAAATAGAGTTACCATTTAAAAAACATTTTTCCCGGAGTTTACAGATCACAGGGTTTATCCCAAAAAATTTTTAAAAAACATTAGCTGAAAGACTTTTTTCCTACCAATCACAGAGAGCTTATTACAATTCTCGCAAAACAGAAGGGGTTAGAAATTGGGCCCCCTTTTTGCGCGCAATGAAAAATAAAATTTAAAGGCTAAAACCAGTACAACAAACAAAAAACAAACAAAAAATTTGCTGAAGGGGAAATCCTTCACCGCAACTATTACCGTTTGGTTTAAAATTTAAGGGACCTTATTACCGGGGAAGCAAAGGGGGCACCCTTCGGAACCGACCAAAATTTGGAGTATTGATCCATAGAAAAAAAAGAAAAAAAAGAGAACCGCCCCTTATTAATTACGAAAACGACACAACAAAAAAACCACCCTCAAAGACTTTTGTGAAAAAAAACGCAGAAAATCCACCAACACATTCCGCTTTAAATTATTTTAAGGTTTTTATAATGTCCATAGCAAATGAAAAATCTGATTTTAAAAAAACACACGTTTTGTTTTGCCCTTAAAAGACTCTTTGTTACAACGTTGTTTTGACTCAGTAGATTAACGCATTTTACGTTTCATAAAAAGTCTTATTTCCCAAAAATGCTTCTTTTTAGTTGTATGTGATATGTTTGACTGCACAAACACAGCAAGATATTCCCTTTGCATTCTAATGATTTCACTCCTGGCTCGAAATACGTACATTTTGACCTTAACCCCACAAACTCCTCTTACCTTTCCAGAAACATTCGACCTACATCTATCCAAAACTACTTGTTAGTAATTGAATGTAACGCGAATCATTAGGATAATCGTGACGTGACATACCATCCGCTCGCTCCTTTAGCTCTCAATTCGCATGTCATTATAAATATCTTCAGAAATAGGAAAAATCTATTAAACACAACTATCTGTATCTGTGTAAAGTTACTCTGGACACAGAAACGAGGGCTTACAGTAGTCATAAAGAAACACTAAACATCAAAGCTTTGATAATTCTAAAAACAGTAACCATAAATATACTGTTTGTCTAATTGACATTCTTTTTTTTCATCATTATGCCAAAAAGCTGATCATGAAATTTTCTGAAGTCCCTGATAATTAGGTTTTTGAAGTCAGCTAATTGCTTCGTCTCTTTGGTGACTAATCTGACATCTTTTTGCGCTTGTGCGGATTCTCCATAGTCTATTCCAAAACAGCTGTTGTTCATCAGCTATGAAACAGTCTTTTTTCCTAAGCATCAGTGGATTTAGTACTGAGATCAGTGTTTCTTCATTAGGTAATGGTTTCATGAACTGTTCTATGATTCAAAAGCAATTATGCATGAACTGCTGTCAACTTCAAAACCATGTCTTTAAATAAAACATTTGTAGAAGTCTGTAATGACAGACATAAATTTTTTTGCCCCGAAAGGTTAGGCACAAGTTTAGTGGTTCTCTTGGATTCATCTTTAAGACTTCTGCAGCTAATGGATATCAATTTTGCAGGTCATGGAGTACATGAGGATATTCTAAATCAACTTCTAGAATGTATCCACGCTGTTGATCAGCGTTAAAACTGCCCAACCACTTAATGCCTTTGAATATTATTCGGAACGCCGCCTGTGTACATTTTAAAGTTGCGTAATGGAAGCAGTGCGCCATAAGCCCCATCCATACCGATTGTTTTGCATCTAATACATAAAGATAGTTCGTCCCTTTTACTGTATCAAAACGTGCCCAAGTATTTGTTGTTGCTTTACAGTAATGATGTGACCCATAACCAATTCCTCCACGCAATCCTTTTCAATCATCTAATCATTGGTAGGTCATACAATTAATCAATCTGTACTCCAGTAAACTTTAAGAAAGCGTCCCCAGCTCATCCGGGCGCAGAAATGTAATGCGCAGGATCCAAACTGTAAGTTTCATGCAGGTCTTTCTATAATTTTCCAAGACGTCCGCCAACAATCATACATCTGCCCTTAAATAGGAGTCATGATAGTCTCCCACGTTTTACAATCTTACTTTTTTGCCAAGCATCTTGAGCAATCTGGTAATCGAGTCCTGATGTCCTTTCCTCTGAACTAGAAAAGAAACGCGCCTTTAGGAGGAATGCGTCTCTCTTCGTCAAACCTTTCCCAACTGTTCATGTACCATAAGGATAAACACCAATTCTAACAAGCGTTGAGTCCAAAATATCTTCCAGTTATTGGGCAGGACTTAAGGACATAGCCAGTGTCCACTAATGAGCCCATCATGTTATTTGCATAAGTCTAGAAAGACAGTTTATATAAAAGTGAAAAACACATGTACTATTTTTCTGAGACCTGTGCAAAGCATGCTACCCTGAAGGCGCTGGTTACTGCTTTCATTATAAGTGAGAGTCATAACCCACGCAAGTTGTGGAAAGAATACAGGCAGCTTCCATGTCTTTGATCAAACTTTAGTTGAAGATTGCATTTATACTGTGCGCTGCACCTCTAAACATCCCACTATGTGATCATGGTCACTTACTGTGGGGTTTTTACACTCTTGGCGTTAGCCTAAACCCGCAAATCAACAATGTGTGATGCTGAGCTCATACTGATTGTTGGTCTTCAGCGTCAATTATGAATTCAGATAAGTTTAGATTATAATAACAGGCTTTACGCACTTGCTGCATGCGTTTTAAATAATGTTTCAGCACATCAGGTCCTCTATATAATGCTGGCTCGAATAAACGCCATCATAACCTACAATAAGAACAAAATGAACAAATCTGATGATTACTCATTAGAACTGTTTTTTTTTTTTTCGAAGTTTTTGTGGTGCTGGCCCTTCATAAGGAACAATTAAGCGACTCGAAGTCTGCGTAAACAACGTATGGAGAATTTTGCACCGTTTCAGTTCTTAAAACTAACTTTAGATCCTGGCGGGGGGCGTAGTTAGTTCTGTCATACAGTCTACAGAACTTTACAATGTTTATATTTCAAGCGGGCTTGACGGATTTGGATTCTTTGTTAAAACATTTTCTACAGAATTCTTGGTTTAGTTCAAGCTTTGAAAGTCTGCGCTAATAATCTGCTCATGGTGCGTATCAATGTGTAATGGGGCAGCCCTGCTGGCGAAAACATTAGAGTAAGCCACATGACTTTTGGCTGGTTCGCCAAAAGGTTGGACTGTTCTGGACACTTTATGGCACCAAATTTGATTTCCTCATCCCAATTGTATACATTAACAGTTATTGGGTTGCTTTTGACTTCTTTCAAACTGAATCAATTTGGTCTACACAAACAGAAAGGAATATTCCATTGAAGTTAAGCTCTTTGGCGTATTGCCGATATTTAGTCAATCTTTCTCTGCGTGTTCGCCGACATGATGCAGCCTTGCAAGAACGCACCACATGAAACATTTGTAGTCTGACATTTTTATTATATTAAAACTGCTCTCTTTAAAACCAACTCCCGATGTATGGATGTAAGCCCTGCCTACAATCGGCGCATACTTAGCCTGTATTAAAATCAATCTCTAAGGATCTTTCGCCCTCTGACCCAACAGAGCCTCTCATTTTTAGCTTCTTCAGCGGCAAGCGGGGTCAAACTGTGTAATCCTACGTCTGCCCAAACCTGGTGTTAAGTCAATAGAGAAAGAATAGTTCTGTGTTAGATGAGAACCCAGACTTCTAGATTTTCTTCATTTATTGTTACATAGTCGATTAAACGCAAACATTACTTTAACAGCGGTCTATTGTTACTTGTCCTGAACTTAGAATAGCATGAACAACATTGCCTGTACTTTTGTGGGTCCATGACTTCAAAATCAAAAACATTCATTGCTCTTACAAACCGCTCTTATTCTCGAGCATTTCCTTCAAACAATACAACTGGGCCCATCATATATCTTAGCCTGCTGTCTTTCTTTTCTAAGCCAACATAGATAATTAAAATTGAAAAAAAATACAACTGCTTAATCAGAATCAATATCAAGGTCTTTTATGTGCTTGGACTCATTAATCTAAAGTAAAAAACAACCCATCGTTGTTGTAACTGAGAGCTGTTTTAGAACAGCGTTTATTGTTTTCGTTTACTTTTTTTAAGCATTCCTTTTTTTAATCTGCTCGGCAAACTTGCTGTTAAAAAACTTGCGCCCCTGCCCTTTCTTTGAAGATCAAACTTTTGTCTTTTGTAGTCCATCAAAATCGGCCTGAAACGATTTAAATCTCATCCTTGATGTTTGAGTCAACAAGCGGCTTTAAGTAATTGTCATTTTAAACGAACTAAGTTTTTAGCCGTTATTAGATGAACCATAGCTGTGAGCTTTTGAAGTTATTTTTGTAATTTTATGCCAGCAGCACCACAGCAAAGAACACAGACCGAGAGCCTAAAGAACAATCCTCCTGGGGGGGGGGGGGGGAGAGGTAAAGTCTGCGGGTGCCCTATGCCCGTTGCTAAGAGACAACCCTCGTTCCTTCTGATAGAGCACTTATAGTGATGCTCCATATTACTAGTAACATCATTAAAGGCACAGAAATACCTTCGTTTGGCTTTGCTGTTATTTTGAAAGGTCTTGCTCTAGTACTTGCTGCATTTGCGTAATGTTTGTTTAAACTGAAGATTTTATGCTCGGGTATCAGTCAACTATCTTCTATCTTTTGGCGCGCTGTAGGTAAATTTGGATAAACCTGAACAGACATGCTTTTTAAAAAAATAGAATTAATTAGTAGACTACATTTTTCTAATCAGTTTATTACAATATTCAGCTGCGCATCAAATAATAAAAACAAATAAAAATAAAACATTAAGCTGGTTTATAATATCGGCTTCTTCTTCTTATCAAATTGAATGTTTATTACGTCTCTCCACAGTTCGTTTTCTCACATCCGCTTCCATGTAACCGATTATCCTCTGTTGACCTTAGGTCATCCATAACCGTATTCGTTGTTAAATAAATCATCAGTCTAACATTGTGAAGGTGTATAACTTTAGACACAAGGTCTACTGTTGGATTACTACAAACCACCCGCCCCAAACAGTTTCTTATTTCTCAAAAAAATGCTGATAAGGTTTAAGCCTCTAGCGAAGATTGGGTTAGGACTACCCTCAAATCGAACATTGTACTTTCGTTATTTTGGAATTTTAAAAAAAACTTTCACGTCCCTTTTGAACGTTCTTCATCTTCGCACAGCCAATAAAATACCTTTAACGATCTTTGCGCTACCTACACGAAAATTCCAAAAGCGTCTGCCCTGCTTCTGATATGTTGTAATATGAATCCCTCTTTCGTAATATATTGGGAAATGTGACTCAATTGGTGCGCAATAAGCAATGCTAATTAGGGTTGCCTAACAACATCAAACTACTAACGAGATGTTCAGAAAAGCTGTACTTTGTCTTCGTGGACTGATGAACTGATAACACGTTTTTATTCATTAAAAGTTAGTTCATATGACAATCTGTCTTTTAATGCTCCTAGAAAGTACGGCGTCATGCGCTTTTAACAACTCACAATCTAAGGAATGGAAAAGCTGATTTCCATACGCAAAATTAAACGGCTACAACATACTTTATGCCGTCTTTAGTATCTCCAGCGCTATTCTATGTTTTAGTGCTTCTCGTCATTTTCGATTCCCTATGAAACGCAAGATCAGCCTTTTTTTTCTTTTCATCCCGTTGCCAATATATCAGATAGGTTCAAAAATATGTCTGCAATGTGTAAAGAAAATATTCTTGCCCCCCTCAATTTATAGAAATTTTCTTAAAACGATTTGCCCTTCCCAGATTCCAGGACAAATGTCCTGTTGGTGTCTGTTGATGAAACGAGTTTATTTTGAAAGTAAGACGCGCAATCCTGGCACAATCAATTCATCTCCGCTCTCTAAGAGTCTGAAATTTGACAGTAAGAATTTGATCTGCATCAATAGTAGATGGATATTTGAACAGTAAAATTCCGTTTATTTTCCCTTCACGCCTAAGGCTCTTTCAGCCTTCTATGTCGGGTCAAGAATTGGCCAAGTGCTTGTGCCATTTTTATAAAACAGATAAAAAGTTTAATATTTAAAAACAAGCAAGAATTGAAGGTGAAGAAGATTATGAATGTTATGACCTGGAGACGACATGGATTGAAATGATCCCCTTTAATCAACATCGCTCAACGCTCTCAATGCGGGCATGAATTAACAGAAGTAAGGTTAAATCATTTACGAAAGTTTTTAGGTCAAGAACCTCCCGAATTTATAGACCACAACTGATTTTGAATTAAAAATGATCATTTGTCTGTAAAAAACGAACAAGGCAACTTGTTCGGCTTACAAAACTAAACCAACCCATCAAATTTTTTAGCCAAGAGTAACAATTTATAGCAAGACTCAGTGTAGAAAGATCAAAATGCCTTGGTCTTGTTAGGCCAAAATTAAGTGCCGGAGGCAGTTCTAAACTATCAAAACAACACTGGCGGGAACTCTCCGAACAGCTAACCAAATCAAAACATGGAACTGAAGAATTAAATCAATCGGCATATGAAAAAATAAATCAATAGAAGCAGGAACTATTTTTCAGAAGGAAACAGCATTAAGGACTAACACGACTCGCCGCTAACCCATGCGAGAACATAGCGGCCCTAGATCATTGCTTTGAACATCAGAGGCGAATTAACAAACAAATTTAGCAAAAACTAGGTGAACAAGATGACAAATAAAAAAGAGAAAAAGAAAAACTCGTTGAGGCTGATGACGCCAACTTAGGCCTGATATAAAGAAAGAATAAGACAAAGACCAAAGATCTTGAACAAGAAAGATCAACAAACTAAATCGCTGACTACTAAACCGAGACCAATTACGAACCCAAGTGAAATAGAATAAAGAAAACTATCCGGAAAATTTTAAATGAAGACACAACGCTAGCAGAACGAATCCGACACTGTTTAGAGAGCAAGGAGTCACATTACAAGCGTTATAACAGCCTGATTCGCAATAAAGTTACAATTGGGTGTTGGCTATTAAAGCGCGTGGCCAAAAAAGTTCGAGTACCATCCACCGCCATCGCCAACCACCTTATAAATCCTGGGTAAAACAAACAGACTTGATCATCTGGCAAATTTATTAAAAAAATTCTAGCTGGTAAAGCCGTAACGCTTACCAGAATATTGGTGAGTATGTCAGCTGCTTTGTCTACTGCAAGCAAAGTATTTGCTTTATGGCCGAGCACTTAGGGATTATTTCTTGTAATAGTTGGGTTACTATGTTAGAACGATAAAGACAAGTAATCCTAGCCAGTTAATCCAAAAACAAGCGGCTGTCTTTTCATATTCATGTCATTATTTTTGACTTCGCGAACAAGTCCGCGAGCTTAGCTAGTCTTCAATGACTTTGTGTGGTTTGAACTTCTGGAATTAGATGACTTAATCTAGGGCGATCTTTATTGCTTTGTAATCTTACTACTCAGAATTTATGTCGTTTTTTCCCAACACATCTGTTCATTGCCAGCAATAATATAAAGAATTATCAATATTATATTTAGTATTGTACCTACTGGAGTCTGAGAGTCAGAAGGCAGCATGGATAAACCATGCCTACACAAAGTCTACTTTCGATCTCGCGTATATAAAACTGTTGGTACCTTGAATACTTGGAAGGTAAATCAACTGTATAATTAATGGCGTCTTCTAAATTTTGCTAATATTGTTTTTTTGTGCATCAAAGCCATTAGAAAGAGATCCAGTTAGCCGACTTCTCGGAGCCTGTAGCTTTGAGCGAACCTAGCAAACACCAAACGTAAGTACGAATAGAGCGATTATTCGTTCTATTCCCGCTCTAGTTAGGCCCTTAGAAAGTTCTAAGATAAATGTTGTCCATGCAGGTTTTATTATGCACATGCTCTATGGACCTAGGCCTAAAATTTTGAAAGGAGACGCCAGTCATAGTTAACTTTCTGGTGCGTGCCCGAAATAAATGTCCGCCTTAGGCCATGATTACGATCCAACTTTGTCTAAAGTCTGTCTTGATTTTAATAATATTGAATACGTTATCAAATGCCTTTCAAAGCCTTCAGTCAATCTGTGCTGAATGATTACACTATTTGTCATTCGTAATGGTGCTTGCATTTCCGTCAATATACGCCTAAATGGTGTAATAGAAAAAGAAATCTGTACCACTGACCCACCAAAGGATCAGTTGATTTAGATGATCACATACGACACACCACACACCCATGTGATGCACCAGACACCGCAAATTTAACAGGTTCGATAAAACACTGCATCGATTGACTAAACCACGCTATTAAGGATTTGCCTCTTTTTCAATAGGGGGGTTAAGACGCTCTTCTATGGAGTACTCACCTTTTAGGAAAAAGGCAGTCTGTCACAGCAATGTCAAGAGTATCATTTTGCTATATTTTTAAGATTGTAGGCTGGCCCAACAGAAAATTTTGCGCCAGTAATATTGGAATGCACTCAATTTAATTTGTTTTAAAAAAAATATTGTAACAATAACAACACAAACCGTCCCTTCGTTTTTTAGCACATCTATTGAAACAATTGCGGAACCAGAACGGTCGCGCTCCAAGAAAATATTTTCCAAAGCTCGAAGGATTTAAATATAAGCGCAATCCAACAAGGGGAATAATAAGATTACAAAAGTTGTGGAGCCAAAGCAAACCAGTAAACAATACCTGAATGTTATTAACGGTTTATGCTCACAAAAGAAGCCATTGATAAATCGGGGCATTACTACTCTCAAACTTAACAATGCAAATCTAAAAACAATATAAACATTCGACCCTGAAAAAGCCAGATTACTTATCTTGATAAAGAGCTAGCTAAAATGTATAGGCATTAAATTATGACTACACAGGTCACTAAAAGAATTTGTTGTGGCGCCAAACGAAACTACTTTTAAGGGGGAAAATTCCGCTCGATCTAGCATATCCATTCAATACTTTTATGTTCATTATGGATGAGCGAGCACTGAATGAAAACTTATTATGATGAAGGCCCTCAAATGTTTCAAGAGCCTTTACCGCGGTGGAAAGCTGCATCTTGCGATTATGGAAATTATACAATACCCTAATTTACCAGTCTAAAGATTAAGTTTGGTGGGTGGTAGGATCAATAAATATAAAAATTGCAGACAAGCAGGGAAAAGTTGTGAAATGCAATAACCTACACATTTTTTATGGAAATAAAATAATAAACTGTACTAAAAAATAATGTCGCTGTCCATAAGGAACCAGATTACAATAGCGCCTGTAAGTGTAATAACCTAGAATAAAAAGACCTTCATACGTTGCGACATTGAACAGAACGGTGAGATAGGTGCTTTGTAAGGTTTGAGTACACTAAAGATGGTGAATAAACGCAAAGAGTATGGCGATAGAGGACCAGCAAAAAGTTTCCTAAAACAGAACAACTGCGCAATCAAGAGGCAAATAAAGTTGGCCAGTATGAATCAAAAAAAGTTCGAAAACCTGACCTCTAAATGGCACTAAGAACCATAATTAGAATGGGAAATAAAATTTGAATTCATATAAGCCCATTTAATATTTTCGGGCCGTCAAAAAAGTCGAAAAGCTTCAACATCTGGCCCTTAAACATAGTAATCTTATGGCCGGAACTACAAAAGTCGGAAAGAAATTGGAAATAACGCCGTATTGAAAAAAGCAGTACATCCTCCCACACAGAAAAGAAAAAGTTTTGTAAAAAAAAGCATCTCAAAATTACCGTTCATTCCCAAGCGAAAATTAGGAGACACTTTCAACAATAATAATTTTGAATTTCTGTCTTTAAAGATGTGGAGATGGATGGTGTTGTGGGCGTTAGTGACGACCTTTATAAAAGGAATTAATAATAGCTGGCCACACTTAGACGCTTAAACGTCTTAACGATACCATCGTTGTTCTTATCACAAGGGTGAGATATAAGATCATACAACAAGCAACAAAATCAATGTTGACTTAAATAGAAACAATCTAACAGAACTAAATTGGATTATCTTAACACATTTAGGCCTCGTAGGGTTTTTATTATACTGAACAAGTATTGACGGACAGTATGATAAAACTAATAACTGGATAGATTAACATTCTGTTATAACACTATGGAGAATTTAAACTTTATGATAAAATCCCTCATTGTTCAATGATTTGTGGGCAGACTGGTTGTGGGAAAAACAAAATTTGTCCAAGACCTTATTACAAACATTATATCGTTATAATTTTAATCATAATGTGAATTTCTGTCCAATCAATTAAATTGAACAAAGCATATCATGATAGAAGTTTATATGGACAGGATGATGAAATTATATTTATTTGATCCCAGCAAAAAACAGAGTGATAGTACCTAGAACGCTATTTTATATTGTATGAGGAACCAAACGCAATATTATTATAGATGACTGTTCAGCGAAAAAGCATAGTTAAAAAAAGAAACACAT
>CM031614.1:64965510-64980965 GCA_018398815.1 Conus ventricosus
CTTCAAAGGAATCAAGGAAAAATTGTGTACAGGCCGCACACCAAAAATGAATGCGCTCAGGCCTTGCTTAAGGTGTCAAGTATTTATAGACTGTCGCAATTAGATTGTTTTGAGAAATTTGTTATTGTGTCTTAAAAACTGATTTTCCTCATTTTCTTTCATATAGCAATCGAGGCACAAGCCTGATGGTTCCAAACAGGCAAAGGAATGGGACTATGTCAGTATTTAGGTGCCTCAAGCTGGGGTAAACACAGGGTCACGGCTGAGAGCAAAGGCCTGACATGTGACGTCAGCTAAGGGGAAGGTCATGTATTTGAAGATTGTTTGTGATTTCATCGGTGAAAATCCCCCAAACAAGGCAAATAATTGGTGGGGAATGGTTCATTTGATCAATTATCAGTTTAAAATTAAATGCTGGCTCAAATTTATGGTAGGCTTCAAAACGCGCTCATGGATTATGTAGTGTTTTAGTGCAAAATTCTAATTGTGGCGTGTAGCCGATCGACCAACCTGCTCTCTGAGCAACCAGTCTGCGCAGACACCCCGGATGAGAACTCACCGGTGTCGGAACTACACGAAGAAGAAGAACCGCCATCACCTCCGTACCAAAAAACAAACAAGTTTATTGTCAGTGGTCTTCGCAGAAGTTTCTTATTGTGGCGACATCGATGTTAGGCATTGTGTGCATTCACCCACGTGTGCATTTCAGCTGTAACTTCGGACGGACAACATTTTCAAATTTGCATGGGTAGTTCTACTCACCGGCGAAAGCGGCTGTTCTGTACTTTAAAAGCAGAAGAGCAAGCTTAGCTTTAAGAACACAGGGGCCAACGTGAATATCGACTGGTGTCGGCTCACGCCCGTGGTCACAGTGATTGACGACTACACCCGAGGGTAGGTTGATATTCGAGAGTGTGTGTGTGCGCGCGCGTGCGCACGTGTGTGTGTACTTGTGTTTGATGTCCTGTCATACATGATTTGTAGACGACTAATTCACAATGTTCTCAGACTTATCATCCAGCATACACACGCACGCGTGCGCGCGCACAGACAAAAAAAAAAAAAAAAAAAAAAAAACACGCACACACACACCCCACCCCCACCCCCACATACACAGGGGGATGGTTCATATCTATCTATTGAGCACCATTCCGTTGTTTCTTTTGAATGATTTTTGTCCATGCGTGTTCAACAGAGATACGAAACCATGAAAAAAGGGATGGTGCTTAATATACCCTCGCCCCCGCAATACACACACACACCACACCGCACACGCACACACACACACACACACACACGCACACACACGCACACACACGCACACACACACACACACACACACACACACACACGCACACACACGCACACACACACACACACACACACACACACACACACACACACCGGGAGTGGGGGAGGTGGGGATCAGGTTGAAGTTGAGAGGGATTGTTGGATAGTGCGGAGGTAGAAAAAAGAGGGAGGTAGGGATCAGAGAAACATCTGAAGTACCTGTAGTGAGTTTGTGTGTGTGTGTTCGCGCGCGCGCGCGCGAGCGTGTGTGTGTGTTTATGGTAGGTGCTGTTGTTATAGTTGTCATCGTTCTTGAATCAAGTATCAATCTATCAAGATAGATCGAACTCCGTCTGTCTGTCTCTTTCTCTCCCTGTGTGTGTGCACGTGCGCGCGCGCGCGTGTGTGTGTATGTGTGTGTGTGTGCTGTTCTTGCAGTTGTTTGTTCTTGAATTTATCGTCTACCCACAAGAAACAATATAAGATAGACATGCGCACTGGTGCTCGCCCCCCCCCCCCCTCTCTCTCTCTCTCTCTCTCTCTCTCACTTTGTTCGCGCGCGTGTGTGTGTGTGCGCGCGCGCGCACGCATTCGTGTGTGTGCGCGTGCGCTTAGGGGCGTCTGTATGCATGTGTGTGTGTGGGCGCGCGCGCGCGCGCGCGTGTGTGCAGTACGCACGCACGCACGCACGCTCACGAGTGTTTGTGGACAGCGATTGCTCGAATTTACTTTGCCGATTTCAGTACAAGTTCAGTAATCGGTTCTTTCCTTGGTTTAAGGAAAAGCATTAATCAATCAAATGAGTTGTCAAAATTCATAGATAATGAATAGGTCAATGAAACGAATTAAAACAGAACAGAAAAAAACAACTCAAATGATCGGTCAGTCAAGTCGAGCAGTTTAGAAATCAGTCGCTTGGATACTCGTTGATCACACTGTAATGTGTTGTAAAATCTGTCGATAGTTTTCTCTTGCAGTGACTTCAGACAGGTGATATTGTCCTCACTGGCGAAAAAGGCACGATGATACTTTATTGATGAGCAGCCACTTGTAATGTACGAAAATGCTCGCAAACGGTAAAATTCGTCTTGGCAAGATTTCCGCCTCTTGCCCACTGTCTGACAAATGTTTGCCCAAAGAGAATGAAATCTTTCATTTGTCAGGATGTTCACATCCATCCTAAAATCTTTCATTTGTCAGGATGTTCACATCCATCCTGAAATCTTAAATTTGTCAGGATGTTCACATCCATCCTGAAATCTTTCATTTGTCAGGATGTTCACATCCATCCTGAAATCTTAAATTTGTCAGGATGTTCACATCCATCCTGAAATCTTTCATTTGTCAGGATGTACACATCCATCCTGAAATCTGTCATTTGTCAGGATGTTCACATCCATCCTGAAATCTTTCCTTTGTCAGGATGTTCACATCCATCCTGAAATCTTTCATTTGTCAGGATGTTCACATCCATCCTGAAATCTGTCATTTGTCAGGATGTTCACATCCATCCTTTCTTTCTCATGATGTCATCGCCTATTTTTCCATACCCATGATAACCACACCCATCTTTTCTTTTGTCATGATTTCCTAATCCATTTTCCCTATTTTTGGTGTTTTCTTAATCTTTCGTTTCTCCACATGGTCTCATCTATTTTTTTCTTTTTAATAATGTCCTTATCCTTATTTTTGTTGAAAATCGTGATGTTGCTGTTTGTTATTGCCTTTGTTGTCATTTGTTTTTTTTGCTGTGGGCGATGTGAGGGCTGTCCACTGTGTATACTTGTTTGGATAGTTGCACTGTCCAATTCAGGCCTGTCCGCTTCTTTTTAATAGTTCAGATAGGTACATCGGCCATATTAGGGCCATCTACTTATAGTTGTTTGGATTGGTCCATTCCGGCGTGACATTCACAAGCACCATTACTTACGTGGCAGATAAGAATAACATCTCAGATTGCATGTGTGTGGGCGGGGAAGGTGGTGAATGGGAAATCAGGAGAAGAGCGCATTGAATGGAAATGAGGATGCTTATGTCGGCCGAACTTCAAACTGCGAACGTGTAGGATATCCGTTCATACTTCGTTCCATGTTATTTTCGGTGCAGGATATCCGTTCATAACTGACACCACGTTATTTTGGGTTTGAGCAGCGGTTGGGTTATTTATTCCAGTCTGCTTTCGGTACTCTTAGCGGTTGTTTTTTTTCCCGGCTCATGTGATTAATTTAGAGTTATTGCTCATTGAGATCATCAGGATCATCATCGAAACGGGCATTGTTTACGGAAGTAAAGGAAGATTTGTCTGTGAAAACTCTCCCTGCTAGAACGTGGCAGTCAGCAGGGGCTCCAGGGAAGAACACCCGGGCTGTTTCTCCATTTGGCATTCCTGCCCATCAGCCACCATCCCGTGCAGATTTCATGCACGCTCAATTTCCTTTCTTATATAAGTTGTATCATGTGTGCTTTCCCTCGAAGTCAAATTCTGTTGGTTTTTTCCTTTGGCTTGCACCCTTCCACCCCCCCCCCCCCCCCCCCCGTGTTCCCCTTTACACGAAAATATGTAACTGTTAAACAATATTAAACCTCAAAGTTGATTGTCTCCTTTTATTGTACCATAATGGATAAAATGATATAGGATGGGATGTTGAAGGACGTATAAAATGATATAGGATGGGATGTTGAAGGACGTATAAAATCATATAGGATGGGATGTTGAAGGACGTATAAAATGATATAGGATGTGATGATGAAGGACGTATAAAATGATATAGGATGGGATGTTGAAGGACGTATAAAATGATATAGGATGGGATGTTGAAGGACGTATAAAATGATATAGGATGGGATGATGAAGGACGTATAAAATGATATAGGATGGGATGATGAAGGACGTATAAAATGACATAGGATGGGATGTTGAAGGACGTATAAAAGGATATAGGATGGGATATTGAAGGACGTATAAAATGATATAGGATGGGATGTTGAAGGACGTATAAAATGATATAGGATGAGATGATGAAGGACGTATAAAATGATAGAGGATGGGATGTTGAAGGACGTATAAAATGATAGAGGATGGGATGATGAAGGACGTATAAAATGAGGATGGGATGATGAAGGATGTATAAAAGGATATAGGATGGGATGTTGAAGGACGTATAAAATGATATAGGATGGGATGATGAAGGATGTATAAAATGATATAGGATGGGATGTTGAAGGACGTATAAAATGATATAGGATGGGATGTTGAAGGACGTGTAAAATGACATAGGATGGGATGATGAAGGATGTATAAAATTATATAGGATGGGATGTTGAAGGACGTATAAAATGATAGAGGATGGGATGATGAAGGACGTATAAAATGATAGAGGATGGGATGTTGAAGGACGTATAAAATGATATAGGATGGGATGATGAAGGACGTATAAAATGAGGATGGGATGATGAAGGATGTATAAAAGGATATAGGACGGGATATTGAAGGACGTATAAAATGATATATGATGGGATGATGAAGGACGTATAAAATGATATAGGATAGGATGTTCAAGGACGTATAAAAGGATATAGGATGGGATATTGAAGGACGTATAAAATGATATAGGATGGGATGTTGAAGGACGTATAAAATGATATAGGATGGGATGATGACGGACGTATAAAATGATATAGGATGGGATGATGAAGGACGCATAAAATGATATAGGATGGGATGTTGAAGGACGTATAAAATGACATAGGATGGGATGATGAAGGACGTATAAAATGATAGAGGATGGGATGATGAAGGACGTATAAAATGACATAGGATGGGATGATAAAGGACGTATGAAATGATATAGGATGGGATGTTGAAGGACGTATAAAATGACATAGGATGGGATGATAAAGGACGTATAAAATGATATAGGATGGGATGATGAAGGACGTATAAAATGACATAGGATGGGATGATGAAGGACGTATAAATTGATATAGGATGGGATGATGAAGGACGTATAAAATTATATGGGATGGGATGATGAAGAACGTATAAAATGACATAGGATGGGATGATAAAGGACGTATAAAATGATATAGGATGGATGTTGAAGGACGTATAAAATGATATAGGATGTGATGTTGAAGGACGTATAAAATGATATAGGATGGGATGTTGAAGGACGTATAAAATGATATGGGATGGGATGTTGATGGACGTATAAAATGCACATATTGATAACACTAGGCAATGATCGTGAACTTCAGAAGCTCGTGTGAAACGATCGTCTCTGCAGCTCCTTGCTCCATGACATAGCAGCGCCTTGGGGAGAGTTATGGCGGCCATCATCCTTTGTCTCCCTGTCTCCAGCATCGGGTTTAGAACTGTCTCCCGCCCTCTTTTTTTTCCCTCTCTTTCTGTTGTCTTTTTCTGTTGTCTTCTCTTCTGTTTCTGTTGTCTTCTCTTCTCTTTCTGTTGTCTTCTCTTTCTGTCTTTCATAGATCTGTTCTTTCTTTATTTAGCATGTGAGCAAGTGAAAAATGAGATTTTCTCAATGGCTGAAAACCTGGGCGTGTTGGCAGACGAAACTCTCGTTTCAACACCTCTTTCCCTTGCATTAGAGGCTGTCTCTGCTGTAATGCGCTCCTTTCTCTGGCATACCAGATAACGGAGAATGTCTTCTAGTCCTGAGGAGCTAGCCTCAATAAAACCCACAACAGTGCCGCACGACGTGTGTTCGGCTCTTCTTATCACGCTTTGTGTTTCACGTGTCTTTTTTGACCCCCTTCGCCGGCTGCACGTTGAGCAAAAGAGATGTTCCCATCTCTCTCGTCTCTCGCATAAGTCGCTGAAAGACCCGGCTCCAGCGTGTCGCTCTGAACCCTTCAGTCTGTCCGCCTCTCTTCATCGTCGTTCTGCTGCTGCCATCCATAGGGATAGATTCCCTTCTTTTAGGGTAGCATCGTACGGCGACGTTGTTTCTGATATCCTCAGGTTAAGACTTCCTTCTTTTAGGCCTAAATCCTACGGCCAGAGTTCTCCTTTCATACTAGGGCCGCTCCATCTGTGACCAGCCCCCTTTCTCTCTTCGCCAAGCAGACCTGTCTGAAACGTTTGACAGCTTTCCTTGCACAGTTTCTCGGAAGAAGCGTTCTGACCCTTACCCATCACCCTTTTATTTAGTTTGTGTATTTTCGGACTGTCGGGCATGGATGTGCGTGCGTGCGTGCGTGCGTGCGAAATGTAAATGCTCAGCGCGATTATGGAGATAATTTTGTTAAGCAGTAATAGTAGTAGTAAGAGTAGCAGTAGTAGTCGTAGTAAGAGTAGCAGTAGTAGTCGTAGTAAGAGTAGCAGTAGTAGTCGTAGTAAGAGTAGCAGTAGTAGTCGTAAGAGTAGCAGTAGTAGTCGTAGTAAGAGTAGCAGTAGTAGTCGTAGTAAGAGTAGCAGTAGTAGTCGTAGTAAGAGTAGCAGTAGTAGTCGTAGTAGTAGTAGTAGATGTGACGAGGCACCACCAGCAATAGCGGTAATGGAAATAGCAGTATTTGTTATAATCGAAAAATAATGCTGATACTTGCGACAGGTATAATGTTGCTCATCAATACTGCCACTGTTGTCATTTGATTTTTTTCCCATTCGTGTCACTCGGTGAAAGCCGCTTTCATTTTTTTTTAACTGCTCCTCTTCCCGCTCCCGCCTCCCCCCCCCCCCCCCCACCCCCACCCTCCCGCTCTCTCCTCTCCCACCCTCCCGCTCTCTCCTCCCCCACCCTCCCCCACCCTCCTGCTCGCTCCTCCCCACCACCCTCCCGCTCTCTCCTCCCCCACCCTCCCGCTCTCTCCTCCCCCACCCTCCCGCTCTCTCCTCCCCCACCCTCCCGCTCTCTCCTCCCCCACCCTCCCGCTCTCTCCTCCCCCACCCTCCCGCTCTCTTCTTCTTGTGCCCTCTCCTCTTTATTTTCTAAAGATAAAAACGCACTAGTTGGGAAACATGTTCAGTCGGCCTCTTTTCTCCGCCCCCCCCCCCCCCCCCTTTTTTTTTTTTTTTTTTTTTTACAAAATGTATCGCAGGTATAGGATACGGAATGAGTTATTCAGCAGTGTAAACAAGCATATGTCAACGCTTTGCATTCAGCCACTTATTAAGGTCGATTTCACAATTCATTTGAACAATTTTTTTTTTTGTTCGTTTGAAGAGTTTCAAATTCGATCCTGACAGGGTTCAGTGTGGTTCACATGACATGAGGTTTGAAGGGAGGTTAGACAGTGTAGACTGTGACTACATTCTGACAGGTGCGTGCTGCCTTTTCACCGGGTGACCCGTGCGATCCTAAGGCAGTGTTTTCTGGATTGTTACAGCTTTGCAAGTTTCAAAACGGTTGACAGAAAAGTCATGTCAAATGAGGTCAAGAGCATGAAATAGTGACTACATTATTGACAACACACACACACAGACACACACACACACACACACACACACACACACACACACACACACACACACACACACACACACACACACAGAGGCACGCGCGTGCGCGCTTGCCCGCACGCACGCACCCACGCACGCACGCAGGCGTGCGCATAAACACATAAACACAACAGACACAGTCACACACACACACACACACACACAGACGCACACACACAAACACACACACACACACACACACACACACACACACACACACACACAAACGCGCGCGCGCACACACGAACATGTGGGCGAGCGCGCACGCACGCACGCACGCACGCACGCACGCACGCACGCACACACACACACACACACACACACACACACACACACACACACACACACACACACACACGCATATGCAGAGACAGAAATGGATGGACACACACACACACACACACGCACACGCGCACGCACGCACGCGCGCACGCGCACACACACTCGCGTACACACAAACACACACACACACGCGCACACACACTCACACTTATGCGAGTACGCCGAGACAGAAACGGACGGACGCACGCACACGCACACACACGCACACACACACACACACATACACACACACACACACACACTCGCGCGCGCACTCTCTCACACACACACAAACACACGCATGCGAGTACGCCGTGACAGAGACGGACGGACACACACAAACACAACACACACACACACACACACACACACACACACACACACACACACACACGGAGAGAGAGAGAGAGAGAGAGAGAGAGAGAGAGGCTGAGTGACTAACTGATTGACTGACTCACTCACTGACGAATGACTGATTCAGCCAGATAGACACCGAATGACTGGTGGTGGTGGGGGGGGGGGGGGGGGGGGGGGAGAGAGTGAGAGAGACAGACACGACAGATAGATAGCGACGGAAGGACAGGCAGACACACAGACGGACTGACGGATTGACGGACGGGGGATGGGTGGGTGAGTGAATGAGAGAGAGAGAGCGAGAGAGAGATTCTATTTCAGTCCCGTCATCGCCTTTCCCTCACTTATTCTCACGATCCGTCTTCAAACCCGACTTCCTGCTCTTTTAGGCAAGTTTCAGCAATCATCCACCCCTTGGTGGACGTCCGTCCGAACCCTCGGCACCGGGATCAACCCATGCCTTCAAACGGTGGTTCCAAGCGCCTTCCCTCCTGAGTGCTCCTCCCTCTTTCAACTTTAGACTGGGGTCAACAGAGGGCGCTCTCTCCTTGGTTCTAGACGAAAGTGATCCTCCGCCCTTCAAAGAATGCCCTAGGTCACAGGTGTTCCAAAGAAATAGCAAACAGATTCTCTACAACTAGCAGGGCCAATATCGTAGTCGGATGGTATTACCTGCCGCTAAAACCTCGTGAATACCCTGTTACTTCGACTAAGAAAGTTAATGTTATCGTCGAATAAAAGGTGACGGGATAGTGGGAAGGGTGGAGGGGCGGGGGAGGGAGCTCCACCATAACGGGGCCAATGGCGCAGTCAGAGGGTATTAAATACGCCTAATAACGTAGATTATAAAAAAGTTAATGACAGTTAATTCAGAGGTTAAAAACTGAACGACGGGGCCAATGGTGCAGTCAGATGGTATTAAACACGCCTAATGACTCGTGAATGCCCTGTTAACGTAAATTTAAAAAAAAGCTAATGACATTTAATTCATGGGTTAAAAACTAGACGACGGGGCCAATGGCGCAGTCAGATGGTATTAAACACGCCTAATGACTCGTGAATGCCCTGTTAATGTAGATTTTAAAACGGTTAATGACATTTAATTCAGGGTTAAAAACTAGACGACGGGGCCAATGGCGCAGTCAGACGGTATTAAATACGCCTAATGACTCGTGAATGCCCTGTTAACGTAAATTTTTAAAAAGCTAATGACATTTAATTCATGGGTTAAAAACTAGACGACGGGGCCAATGGCGCAGTCAGATGGTATTAAACACGCCTAATGACTTGTGAATGCCCTGTTAATGTAGATTTTAAAACGGTTAATGACATTTAATTCAAGGGTTAAAAACTAGACGAGGACAATGGCGCAGTCAGATGGTATTAAACACGCCTAATGACTCGTGAATGCCCTGTTAATGTAGATTTTTAAAAAGCTAATGACATTTAATTCAGGGATTAAAATCTAGACGACGGGCCAATGGCGCAGTCAGATGGTATGAAACACGCCTAATGACTCGTGAATGCCCTGATAACGTAGATTTTAAAAAAAGTCAATGACATTTAATTCAGGGGTTAAAAACTAGACGACGGGGCCAATGGCGCAGTCAGACGGTATGAAACACACCTAATGACTCGTGAATGCCCTGATAACGTAGATTTTAAAAAAGTGAATGGCATTTAATTCAGGGGTTAAAAACTAGACGACGGGGCCAATGGCGCAGTCAGATGGTAATAAGCACGCCTAATGACTCGTGAATGCCCTGATAACGTAGATTTAAAAAGGTTAATGCCATTATTTAATTCAGGGGTTTGAAGCTAGACGACGGGGCCGATGGCGCAGTCAGATGGTATTAAAGACGCCGAATGACTCGTGAATGCCCTGTTAAGTGGAAGAGGCTAATGTTCTCATGGCGTAACATTAAACAAACAAGGTCGGATGTAAGTGCTGGACGCTTGTGTCTGGGTCAACTGACCATCGACAGCTCAGGACGGGTCACGGACGTCTGGAACTTTGGAGAGCTGGCACCCTGTGTTGGTCCCGAGAGGAGGGGGGAGCCAGAGAGGGCGGGTCGGCGGAACCGCCGTTTGATGGTGGGTGGGGTTTGGCGGGGGGGGGGTTGATCTTCGGTGCTGGGGTTCGGGGGTCGTCTGTCAAGGGGGGTTGTTTTGTTGGAATCTGTCTCAAAGGGAGGATGAGGGTGTTGAAGGTGGATCGGAGAATAACTGGGGAGAAAGCAGGCGGTTGTTCTGAAATAGAATCTGTGAGTGCATGTATGTAGTAATTTACACACACGCACGCACGCACGCGCGCGCACACACACACACACACACACACACACACACACACACACACACACACGCACGCACGCACGCACGCACACACACACACACACACACACACACACACACACACACACACACACACACACACACCACATCTGCATATACCGCTATACTGAGTATGAAGGAGAAAGTGAAAGAAGGACGATAGTGACAGAGAGATGGACATACCGGACTTGCATTGTGAGAGTCATACAGACTGACTTCCCCCGTATCTTCCCTTCCCACACATTCACCGTATCCCCCTCCACCCCCCTTCCATCGTCTCCCTTTCCGCCCGCTACACACACACACACACACACACACACACACACATGCGACGGTGAATCGGGAAAAACATTTCTTTTTGCGCTAGCTTGCTTCCCTTCCTTCGCTCCAATTCAGTTAGTCCGTATATTACTTCAATTCAGCAATAAGGCGACTCCATTTTCAAGCACCCCTCCCCCATCCTCCCCCCCCCCCCCCCCCCCCCAGTCACTTGCTTCAGATGCTCTTTTAAATTTGAACACTTTGAACTCTTTATGCACAAGTGGCCAAAACACTGTTGTTGTTTTACTTTTTTTTTCGGCTGCAGTTCTTGTCCGCTGCCTGAGAAAAGGTCGGTTTTGGCGACAACTGATTTTTCGCGTTCACCAAACTTCGGTTTTCTCCCCTTTCCCCATAGTGCCTTGATGGCTCCTCGTTCACTGAGGCACCTCGCTTCCTTTCTTTCTTTCTTTCCCCATAGTGCCTTGATGGCTCCTCGTTCACTGAGGCACCTCGCTTCCTTTCTTTCTTTCTTTCCCCATAGTGCCTTGATGGCTCCTCGTTCACTGAGGCACCTCGCTTCCTTTCTTTCTTTCCCCATAGTGCCTTGATGGCTCCTCATTCACTGAGGCACCTCGCTTCCTTCCTTTCTTTCTTTCTTTCCCCATAGTGCCTTGATGGCTCCTCATTCACCGAGGCACCTCGCTTCCTTTCTTTCTTTCCCCATAGTGCCTTGATGGCTCCTCATTCACTGAGGCACCCTCGCTTCCTTTCTTTCTATGAGTGAAACGGACGTTCACAACATCCTAGAGAGAAGGACATTAGAGGTCCAACGAAACTCATTCCCACACTACCTTACATTCTCTGAGTAAAGCTGAAACACCTTTCCAGTGTTGCCAACACAGTTCTTCTGTAAGGATATTGTCTGCATGATTCTTTTCTCTATACGTGGTCGATCGTCATTTAATTTTAATGTGTTTATTCTTCACCTCGTCATCATGTGAGCCAGTCTGCAGCACATCTCTCACCCGGAGTTCACCTTGCACAGTGGAAACCCCATGCCAAAATGAAGGGGTGGCGGTGGGGATGGTGGTGCTAGGGTTGTTCGAGTACAAACTGGGTTCCAGTCTTCTGGCAATAATTGTGCAGGTTATTTCCCTGTTTTCCAGCTTTTTTGAAAACTTTTTGTTTGTCTCCGTTTCTTCACTCGCTTTTTTCTTCTGCTCTTGTGGGCCTTTTTAACTCTGTGTTTTGAACACCCTGTATACTGTTGTTTGTTTTTTTAATTCGCCCCATGGAAATGCTGGGGCGAGGGGCAGTGCCAATGTGCTCCTGTGTTCTAGCAATCATGTGCTGGTCATTTCTTCTTATGTGTCAGTCGCTTTGACTTTGCTTTCTGTTTAAATGTGGGTTGCTTTTTTGTTCTCTATACTGTTGCCAGTCGCTTTTCTGTGTTTATGGTCTGTTCGTCTTCCTGTGGTCTGGAAAGCATTTTCTTTTCAGTTTTTCTTGATAAACTTTGTTAGATGAAAGCTGTTTCTTGTAGTCTGGTGACGAGGTAGTGAGAGTGTAAGCACTGGAACAGGCACTTGCCGTCCATTCTGCGGTGCTGGTCGTTCGTTTGGCATTTTGAGGTATCTTTGTTGCGTTGGAATATCTCAAAAGGATATCTTTCATCGGCTGTTGAAGAAAAATCTGCGTGGAATGATCAGAGTGGTTGGTGCACTTAACATGGCTTAGTTTTATCCGACTGAAGGACTGTAACATGGACATGTTATGAGGCTTAGGTGTATCTGTATACCGTGTGTAAATCTTGAGTTTTCCCTGGACAGGAATGACTTCTTGTTTGGTTGTTTGTGTGTGTGTAACTTGCTTGTTTGCTTGTGTTTTGTTTGTTTTTTGGGGGTACGTATCGACAGCCCTGGAAATGATCACTGTGGTCTGCTCGAGCTGTGCTGAAACAGATATTGTCTGTGCCCATCTCCGATACTGCCATTTCAGGTTTTGTTTCTGATAATGCTTTTAGCTTGGAGTAATATGTTCCTCCTCAAAATATGAACACTCTTCTTTTGCTGATTGTGGAGCCGGTATGCCAAGACTTGTTTTTCACCACATATCTGGACGAGCTCGGTGTGAGAAGACCTTCCGCTGTTTGTATCCAGCTATCCAAAGTCTGATGATGTCTCGAGCTGTATGTTTGTAAAAGACGCTCTCCTCTTAAACTGAAAATTATGACACACATTCGTGCGCGCACGCACGCACGCACGCACGCACGCACGCACACACGCACACACACACACACACACACACACACACACACACACACATGCGTGCGCGTGCATACACACACGCACGCGCGTGCACACACACGCGCGTGCACACACACACACACACACATACACACACACACACACACACACACACACACACACACACACACACACACACACACACACAGTGTCCTGAGCGTTTTCTTCGTTCTACTTTCTATGTGCTAATGTGCTATGTTCACTTCTTGCGTGACATTTTTGCTTCAGGGTTAAGTTCCGTTTAGCCTACTGTACTATAGGTCAACAAAGAGGCTGCCATGTAAGTGCCCACTGACTCGCCGTTTCCTACCAGGAGGTGGTCAACGCTACACTTTTCTTTTACAGTGACCAAGTTTCTGCACCTGGATGAGAAAGCCTTTGTTTCCAAATTCTCCAGGCTTTGTGCTGTTCACTCTTTCCGAGTGTAACCAAGGTGCAGCTCAATGTTAATCGTTGCCGTTTCGTGAAACACTTTGCTTGTGATACTGCTCATAGTATTTAACAGTTCATCATTGCCACGATTTCTTCTGTGATACCGCTAGTAGTATCCAACCATATTTGGTTGCTGAGATTTCTTGCGCATCCGTCGAATTAGTATCAAAGCTGATTCATGTCGACCCTGTGCAGAGAAGTGACATACGGGCCAAGGTCGGTGTGAGGTCATTCAGATTGAGCGTCGACAGTCACCAAGGTGGTAGGACAGACGGGATAACCGCAACAGGAAGGCCGGTCAGAGGGGGTGGCGGGATGGAGAGGAAGAGAGGGATGGTAGGGGGCGTATGCAACACTGTACCGATACCATCAGAACATCAACACATCAATATATAAAGCCCCAGGCGTATGTGAACGTGTCTTACATCGGCCTGGGTGCTTTACCCTGAGCTCACTGTGTAATGGGGTGGATATGGGTATTTATCGGCAAGGGTGGGGGTGGGGTCCCTGAAGCATATATGCTGAATGAACGTGGATGAAAGAAACCTTGGCCTTTTCAAAACAATTTGGTCTACGCATGTATCGATTCTCAGTCTGGTGACTCGCTATTAACTGGTGTTGTTTTATAACTGCTTACAGCCCTGGTGTAGCCTACGTCTGATCCACTCAAATATACAGTTCAGATAGATGCCACTTATAGCTCTTTTATAGACATTCCGCGTATTCCCCATTTCCACTCGCGTAGGATTTTCTCATGTTCATCACAACACTTGTTTTACTTCCTTTCCTTTGTGTCTTACTAACATTCTTTCACTCTAGGATAATTGTACCTTTCAGTCCAGTTGTCTCATGACACCCTACTTTTCAAGTTTACTTCTTGATGTTCTCCAGAGGCCCTTTTAACTTAAGGGATAATAAACAGGTTGTGGACATGCTGAAGGGATTGGACACACCATCACCAGTTTCCATTTCCATCCAGTGGCAGTTTCTTGGTTTTCCACTGCAGTTATCTTCTAATATTTCATGGATTTGAACCCGAGGCCGTTCAGTTTCTCTCCCCCAGCCCTTCCTTTAATTCTTTAGCCCTTCCATTGCCGCCCATACCCACTGTTGCACATCATTCATATTTCAATATTCCCGTTCTATTACGTCGTATTTGGTCTTTTCCAAACACACTAACATCTAAAGTCCTGCAGTCTCCCCCCCCCCCCCCCCACCCCCGCATTCTTCTCTGCTACAAACAGTTCGTTTGTACACTACTGACCTATTATTCTGTATTGCTACGAACTAACGATAGATCGTTTCCGTCGCTACCCCTATACTTCTCTTTCGGCGGTATTGAATCGTAGGACGGACGTACCATTATTCAGCTCCATCCAGTTCTCCCCATCCTATCCGCCCGTCGTTTTCTTCTCATGTTCTTCTCCCATCCATCATTCATGCTCTGAAACTTTTTTCCTCCTCTGGAGCATCATTCAGTTTCACGTAGTATTCTCCTCGCATCCATTTGATCTGCTGTCAAGACGGGATGTCCGACTGTCCGAACCACAGGGAGAGTAGAGTCAGACACTCGCTCCACACTCACCGGAAAGCACCATAACCCAGGACGTACGTACACAAATAATATTTATTACACAAAACAATCGCTTCACTCACACTCTAAGTGGGGTTGGGATAAATACAAAAAGAGGGAAGAAAGA
>CM031614.1:64990362-65003944 GCA_018398815.1 Conus ventricosus
AGAAGAGTGGCCACCGGTGAAGACATGGTCACTCGAAGAAGTTGCAACGGAAGGGGTCAACCGGATCGCAGTCTTCCGGATCGCAGACTGCACGGTCTGCGTTACTGGATCTGTCCCGGCTGTCTAGATACCCTCTGGAAATCATTTTCCACACAAAGAAAACTTTACTGCACAGTAAAAATGAAACCTGGATTAAGAACACAAGCCGGAATTCAACTTTCGATGTCACAATGGGATCATATGATGGTGCCGAAACTTGCGAACTTGTCGGACCATTCATGTTATCCAATATTTAAAAAAAAAACTTGGAAAACAAACTGGACTGTACAGGGATGACGGCCTTGCCGCTCTGAATGACAACCCTAGGAATATTGAAAATAAGAAAAAAGAATTGTGTAAGATTTTCCACAACCAAAACTTAAAAATCACCATAGAAGCAAACAAAAAGATAGTGAACTATTTATACACAACGTTAGACCTCGACCAACACACATAAACCATACAAGAAACCAAATGATACGCCTGTTTATGTAAACATCAAAAGCAATCACCCACCCTCCATACTGAAAACAATACCTAAAAGCACAAATAAAAGACTATCCAATTTGTCATGTGACGAAACAGTATTCAACAATGCTACAGCTGAATACCAAGAGGTGTTACATAAAATGGCTACAGTTACAAACTACGATACGATCCAGACAATGATACAAAAAGGTGCAGAAAGAACAGGAAAAGGAATACCATATGGTACAATCCCCCATATGATGCAAGATTTAAAACAAATGTAGGGAAAGAATTCTTTAAAATCTTGACATCATCTTTCCCAAAAGACCATAAATTATTTAAGATATTCAACAAAAACAACATCAAACTATCATATTCATGTATGCCGAATCTTAAAAATGCCATCGATTCAGCAAACAAAATGAAAAGCAGCACAGAGAAAAAGGAGGGTAACGAAAGGAAATCTTGTAACTGTACCAAAAAAAGAACAGTGTCCCCTAAGCAACAAATGCCTTTATAACAACATTGTGTACCAAGCCACTGTAACATCAGAGAACACAAAAGAAACATATGTAGGTATCACTGAAAACCAATTCAAAACTAGATATGCAAACCATAAACAATCATTCAACAAAGAAGATATAAAAACCAAACAGAATTGAGTAAATACATTTGGAAACTTAAAGTTAAAAACATAGACTACAACATATCTTGGAAAATCTTAAAAAGAGCAGCACCATACAACAACATCTCAAAAAGATGTAATCTATGCCTTACAGAGAAATACATTATACTATGTAAACCACAGTTGGCAACTTTAAATGTTAGAACCGAAATAGTTAACAATTGCAGACACAGTTGGAAGTTCCCATCAGTGAATAAAACCAACAACACCTGAGAAACACATGTAGCACGGGAAAAAACAACAGCAAGCCAGCTAGCAATATATACTACGCACAAAAAGTTAAGGATCGGTATGTGAAAACAGGTGCGCAATAAACTCAGTTCGCTACTGTTATTTGTTTCTTAGTCCAGCCAAATTGTCATGAATTCTTGTTCAGCTGTAAGTGGGCGATGTTGTGTTAGTGCGAAAATTGCACGGGATTCTCTACTACTGAGCTGGGCCGCAAACGGAAAAGCGGAAACTTGCGAAAAATAACCTTGTTTTGGACCGTTCTGCCTGAACACATTGCACTTGCCAGATGGAAAAACCATTATGCACGTGCAATCACTGCTGTTTATGTGTGAGATGCTGTCGCTCGCTTGGCTTTATAAGAAGACATTCCACCAGTAGTAGGCATGATCTGACAATGCCTCCACGACGAAAATTAAGCAAGTTGGATAGGAGACGAGCTGTTGCATGGTTCCAAGATAGTGTTCCCAAGCGAGAAGTGGCCAGGCGACTTCATGTGTCCATCTCGGTCATTGTCCAACTGATTCAACACTTCACAGCCACTGGGATTGTCCATGAAAGACGCAGATCTGGTCGACCGAAGAAGACAACCCCATGTGACGATCGTCTCATTGAACTACAAGCCCTGCAGACAAGAACAGCCTCTTCCAGCATCATTCAAAGGCAGTTCAGGGTGGCTACTAACATCAACATCAGCCAGCAGACCATACGGAACCGCCTACATGGGTTTAATCTCCGTTCTCGTCGCCCAGCAGTACGGCCACGCTTAACTCCAGCCCATAGGGCAGCACGCCGCGCCTTCTGCGCACGTCACGTGAGGTGGACACGTCAGCAATGGTCCCAGGTCCTGTTCACTGATGAATCGCGCTTCACCCTTCACCACAACGACGGCCGACTGAGGGCCTGGAGGCGCCCAGGGCAACGCTTTATTGACGCCACTGTCCAAGAAAAGGTGGCCTTTAGTGGAGGTTCTGTAATGGTCTGGGGGGCCTTCAGCCTTCACCACAGAACACCCTTGTATCATGTACAGGGTAACCTGACTGGCATCTGATACTGGGATGAGATCCTTCGACTGCTGGCTGTGCCTACACTGCAGCAGATGGGACCGAGGGCTGTCTACCAGGATGACAACGCTCGCCCCCACAGGGCAAGGGTGGTCAACGACTTCCTGCAGCAGTCTGGAGTCAACAGAATGGAGTGGCCAGCATGCAGTCCCGATCTCAACCCGATTGAGAACCTCTGGGATGAGCTGGATCGCAAAGTGAGGAGCCACCCCCCTCCCAGAGATGCCCAACACCTCTACCAGATGCTGCAGGCTGAGTGGCAGGCGCTTCCACAGAGGATCTTCACCAACCTGGTCAACTCGATGACTCGCTGCGTCGAATGCCAGAATAGCCATGGTGGTTACACGCATTACTCAGCTTTTGGAAGCATCAGTATGCCCTGTCTTGTGATTTCAATGACTTTGGGAAATCAAATTTGGATACGTACCCACTTTAATCAAATGTACACACCAAACGATTGCTCGAGATTGAAGGCAATTGTGTATCGTTATCACTAAAGAATGGAATTAAATGTTGGCCAGACTTCAACGCATTCACTTTCTTATTTTGACAGTTATGAATGTTTGTGAAAGTGATCCTTAACTTTTTGTGTGTAGCTTATATGCATGGCACTGGCAATACAAGCTCATCACATCCTGACGACCGCACAGCGTGAAACAAATTTGTAGATGCTTTTAGCAGCTTGAATTTAACTTGCTTTTAATATAACATATATATATATATATATATATATATATATATATATATATATATATATATATATATATATATATATTTGTTAAAACAAGTATTAAAAAGGAATACTAAAACTCTCTACAAATTTGTTTCAAGCGTGTTGCGCTGTCATCAGGATGATTTCTGGTTTTCCCACCGCCGATGTTATATAGCGTGTGGGCTCCCGTTTGCGGTTGTTTGCACGTGCGGGTTGGCTTCACGTGTTTTTGAGGGCTTTCAGATTTTTGTTTTGGTGTGTTCACTAACAACGATTTCCATTTATGCCTGCAATTGTTTACTATTTCTGTTTTGGTGTTTAAAGTTGCTAAGTGTGGTTTGCATAGTATTAACCATTTTTCAGTTAAACATAGGTTGCACCTTTTTGAAACATTGCTGTATGGTGATGCTCTTTTTATGATTTTCCAGGATATATTGTAGCTTGTTTTTGCGTCTTTAAGTTTCCAGATATATTTGCTCAGTTCTGTTTGGTTTTTATATTTTTCTTTATTAAATGTCCAACACAAAAAACTTGGAAAACATGTCGGACTATACAGAGACGATGGCCTTGCTGCACTAACCAACAATCCAAGAACCATCGAAAACAAGAAGAAAGAACTATGCAAAATCTTCCAAAACCACAACTTAAAGATTACCATTGAAGCAAACAAAAAGGTAGTGAACTACTTAGACATAACACTGGATCTCAACAATCACATATATAAACCATACAAAAAACCCAACGATACACCTCTTTATGTACACACCAAAAGTAACCATCCACCATCTGTATTAAAGACCATACCCCATGGCATAAACAAGAGACTATCAAACCTGTCATGCAGTGAAAGAGTGTTCAACAATGCAGCAGTAGAATACCAGGAGGCACAACAAACAAGTGGATACAATTACAAATTACAATACAACCCAGACAACAACACAAATAAAAGCAAAAAAAAATAGGAAAAGAAAAATCATATGGTATAACCCCCCATACGACGGGAAACTCAAAACAAACATAGGGAAAGAATTCTTCAAAATCCTAACAACTTCATTTCCAAAAGAACACAAACTGTCCAAAATATTTAACAAAAACACTGTCAAACTATCGTACTCATGTATGCCCAACCTCAAAAACCTAATTGACGCATCCAACAAAATGAAAATCAACACAGCAAAGAAGGGTGAAGAAAGGAAATCTTGCAACTGCACCAGAAAAGAGCAGTGCCCACTAGACAATAAATGTCTTCACAACAACATTGTATACCAGGCTACTGTGACATCAGAAAATGAAAAAGAAACATACATAGGATCACTGAAAACCACTTCAAAACCAGATATGCAAACCACAAACAGTCATTTAATAAAGAAAAATATAAAAACCAAACAGAACTGAGCAAATATATCTGGAAACTTAAAGACGCAAAAACAAGCTACAATATATCCTGGAAAATCATAAAAAGAGCATCACCATACAGCAATGTTTCAAAAAGGTGCAACCTATGTTTAACTGAAAAATGGTTAATACTATGCAAACCACACTTAGCAACTTTAAACACCAAAACAGAAATAGTAAACAATTGCAGGCATAAATGGAAATCGTTGTTAGTGAACACACCAAAACAAAAATCTGAAAGCCCTCAAAAAACACGTGCAGCCAACCCGCACGTGCAAACAACCGCAAACGGGAGCCCACACGCTATATAACATCGGCGGTGGGCAAACCAGAAATCATCCTGATGACAGCGCAACACGCTTGAAACAAATTTGTAGAGAGTTTTAGTATTCCTTTTTAATACTTGTTTTAACAAATGTTGCTCCCCAAGGGGTCGAGCGCTTTTAGAATCATTTTAGGCTGTTCAACCATATATATATATATATATATATATATATATATATATATATGCACGCACACACACACACACACACACACACACACACACACACACACGTGATTGGATGGATGGTAGATCCATTGATGGACAGATAGATTACACCATTCGTTTGTTCATTTATCAATGAGTGTACTTATCTAGTTTGGTAGTTAGCTTTTGAGCAAATAATTGATCGTTTTGTTACCGAGTTTATTTCTTGATTTATGTATTTACTTACTTCACCTCTCAGCAATGTTTTGTGTTGTGTTTGCCCTGTGCTGTGCCCTGATGTGGCCCTTTGCGGTCGGCTGGGCTATAAGCAACATTATCTTATCTTATCCTGTGCTGTGGTAATCACGGTAGCACCAATGGAAAGTTTTAGGTTGTTTGCTTTTACATCGACAGTTGAAGTGTTTTACGATAAAATTAATGGCATACAGAATTGCAACAATAGATTTTTTTCTTTTTCCTCACAACGCCATTTCTGTGGACCTGGACACCAGCTGTCAGATTTGAAATGTGTGATCGAACTCATAAAGACCGCAGATGTACAGAAAAGAAAAGACAGAGAGAGGATGTGGAGACACACAAGTTAAAGACCAACTACCCTTTTGGTCTCAATGTGTGGGATTAGTTGGTTTCACGTGAACAATCTGCCCTGGGAACTTTGCCCTTCCCTGAACCAAGACTTCACCCAGGCATCACTGTTTATCATAAAGTAATGAGGGGTGGGGGTGGGGTGGGGATTAATGACGTAAAAAAACAACATTACGTCAACTAGTTTCGACGCCGACTTCCATGGTTAGCTGAGGAAGGTTTGCAAAAACCGAAAGCGCTTCTATAAAATGCTTTGGGTGTTTGTTGTTATTTATTTGAATTTTCTTTCTTTCTTTCCTTTATTTTTCTTTCCATTCCTTCCTTTCGGAAATTCGTTTTTATTTTTTTGTTTGTTTGCTCTGGGTTTTTTCTTATTTTATTTATGTACGTGTGTTCGGTCAGTCGCTCGCTCGTTCAGTCATTCGTTCGTTCAATCGCTCGTGCAGTCGTTCAGTCGGTCGTTCAGTCATTCATTCGTTCAGTCGGTCGTTCAGTCATTCATGCGTTCAGTCGGTCCTACAGTCATTGATTCGTTCAGTCAATTGTTCAGTCACTGATTCGGTCAGTCGTCGTTCAGTCACTCGGTCGGTCGGTCGTTCAGTCGTTGATTCGTTCAGTCTGTCGTTCAGTCATTGATTCGGTTGTTCAGTTATTGATTTGGTCAGTCGGTCGTTCAGTCATTGATTCATTCAGTCGGTCGTTTAGTCGTTGATTCATTCAGTCGGTCGTTTAGTCATTGATTCATTCAGTCGGTCGTTTAGTCATTGATTCATTCAGTCGGTCGTTTAGTCGTTGATTCAGTCAGACGGTCGTTCAGTCATTGATTCGGTCAGTCGGTCTTTCAGTCATCAGTTCGGTCAGTCGATGATTAAGTCATTTATTCGTTGAATTGGTCAGTCGGTCGTTCAGTCATTCGTTTGTAAATTAATTTGTTTGGTCAGTCGTTCATTCAGGCATTCGTAGGTCAGTCGGTCGCTCAATCAATCATTCGTTCAGTCGGTCATCCGGTCGTTCAGTCATTGATTCGGTCGTTCAGTCATTGATTTGGTCAGACTGTTATTCATTCGGTCAGTCGGTCGTTCATTCATTCATTCATTCAGTCTGAACGTTAGTCATTATTCGGTCAGTCAATCGCTCAATCATTTGCTCAGTTGGACAGCCGGTCGTTCAATCATTGATTCGGTCAGTCGGTCGCTCGTTGAGTCATTCATTCGTGAAGTCGGCCAGTCGTTCGATAAGACATTCTTTCATTTAGTCAGTAGGTCGTTCAGTCATTCATCAGTCAGTTGGTCGTTTTGTCATTCGTTCGTCCATTCGTTCAGTTTGTCAACTGGTCATTCAGTCATTCCCTCTTGCCGTGGTCGAAGGGCTTGTCGGTCAGTGATCCCTTAGGCTATACTGACAGGAGCATGAATACTGTACTGGATGGCCAGTCTTTGTTAACGCTGCTAGGTCTGCATAGCCAAGTTGCTGACTGGCCTAAGCACAATGCGGTAGGTATTGATGCCCCTGGTAGGGTCTCCTATATCAGACAGGTTAAGGGTGAGCTCTGACAAATGGTAACCCGCGTTTTTTCCCTATACAATCTTCTGCGTTTTTAAGTGTACCTTTTCTATCCTCTCCCATTCAAGCTTTCGTTTCCACACTCTTGATTTTCTCTGTGGTCTTAAGATCCGCCTCGTTTGCCGTGTGGTGCAACCTGTAATGGAGGGGAATGAGAGCCTGGTGATTGAGAGGGCAGGTGCTCTCAACACATCTCTTTTGCTGGGACCTCCTCCCAGGTGTATCAATCTGCTATCCCTGCATGGGCTGGTCAAGACAGGCTGTTTCCTGGCTGGCTGAGGTTACCCCTGTAGTGCTGGGCTCTCTGTCCGTGTACACTGAGCACGATCAAGGGGCACTAAGGTTGGTGGGCTTCTGTTTGTCGTAAATCCCTCCCGAAGGTCACTTCTTGACCATGGTTTCGTAGTTGGACTCCATGGTGACTGGGTAAAGGAGAAAAAAGAAAACGCATCAAAAGGCTTCTTTTAAACTAAATCCCCCTTCCCCCCCCCCCCCCCCACCTCCCCCCCCACCTCCCCCCCCCCCCCTACCCGCACGCCCCACCCAAGAATAAAAGGAAGATCAATGACTCGGATCTGGAGTGAAGATGAAGAAGCTCTGTGGTGCATTCCATGTCATGTATCACTTACAGTGAAACACATTCTTTAAAGAATGATTAACATTTTACACTTCATAGCAGACATTAACACTTCACAGCAGACTTCATGAATACCTCGTTCAGAGATGTCCCACCTGATGTGATCTTTGAATTTCTGAAAGAATTGAACATTTTTAAATTTTTTTTTTAAACGATAAGAAGAGGTTTAACGAAATTTCCAGTGTTTTTATAGGTGTGTATCAAAGAGTTATGTGAATGATGTTTTTCCCCTTATGACTTGACTTCAACGCAGTGACAGCCCTAATATGGCCCTTTGCGGTCGGCTGGGCTATAATCAATATATATCTCTTTCTGTCCCCGTTCAGTCCCTCGTTCGTGCATTTGTTCGATCGGTCGGTCGTTCAGTCATTCGTTTGTCCAGCGGTCAGTTGGTTGCTCAAACATTGATTCGGTCAGTCGGTCGTTCAGTCATCGATTAAGTCAGTCGGTCGTTCATTCATTTATTCATCCACCCGATCTTTTATACGTGCATTCGTTCAGTCACTGAGTCGGTCGTTCACTTGTTTGGTCATTCTTCATTCATTCTTCAATCGGTCGTTCAGTCATTCATTCGTTTAGCTGGTCAGTCAGTTGTTCAGTCAACTCATGTGCGGTCGGCTGGGCTATAAGCAACATTACCTTACCTTGCCTGTTCAGTCATTTATTCGGTCGGTCGCTCGGTCAGTCATTCTCTCGTCCAGTCTGTCAGTTGGTTGTGCAGTCATTCGTTTGCAAATTTGTTTGATCGGTCGCTCGTTTAGTCATTCACTCGTTCAGTTGGTCATTCGGTCATTCGGTCAGTCATTCGTTTACAGTCGGGCGCTTGTTCGGTCATTCTTTCATCCAGTTGGTCGTTTAGTATTCATTCATTCAGACAATCAATCGGTCGTTCAGTCATTGATTGGTTCAGTCGGTCATTCAGTCATTCGTTTGTTCATTTGTTCAGTCGGTCGTTCAGTCATTCATTCGCACTGTCGGTCGTTCATTCATTCATTCATTCGCTCGTTCGTTCACTCGGACGTTCAGTCATTCATTCGTTCAGTCGGACGTTCAGTCATTCATTCGTTCAATCGGTCGTTCAGTCATTCATTTGTACATCGGTCGGTCAGTCGTTCATTCGTTCAGTTGGTGGTTCAATCGTTCATTTGTTCAGTTGGACGTTCAGTCGGTCGTTCAGTGTCATTCGTGCAGTCGGTCGGTCAGCTGTTCATTCGTTTAGTTGGTGGTTCAATCGTTCATTTGTTCAGTTGGACGTTCAGTCGGTCGTTCAGTGTCATTCGTGCAGTCGGTCGGTCAGCTGTTCATTCGTTTAGTTGGTGGTTCAATCGTTCTTTCGTTCAGTCCGTCGTTCATTTGTTCAGTCGGTCGTTCAGTCATTGGTTCGCTCAGTCGGTCGTTCTGTTATTTATTTGTGGAGTCGGTCGTTAATTCGTTCAATCGGCCGTTCAGTCATTGAATTGGTCAGTCGGTTACTCAGACTTTAATTTGGTCAGTCGGTTGAAACCAATACTGGGTACGTCGTGTGAGGATATGTGGGACGTGGATGCACAGTGTGCCACGGGACTGTGGTGGCGTATGCAGCATAAACAATGGTAGTGGGTACAAAGGACGAAGATACAGTGTATGCAAAGGGGGGAGGGGGGTACAGCAGTCGCGGTAGCTGCGCGCGACATGGGGGGGGGGGGGGGGGGGGGGGCGGGCAGGGTGTGCAGATGCATGGCGTAAGGGGGAGCATCGATTTCAGGGCTTGACATGGGTGGGTGGACAGGGGGATGAAGATGCAGGGTGTAACACGGATGAGGCTACAGAGGGTGCATGCAGACAGTTACATAGGAGTACAGGGTGCACGGAATGCAGAGCTTTGACATGGATAGTAGTAGGGGGTGCGGATTGCGAATCATGACATGGTTTGGATAGGGGGGGAGGGGGGAGCGTGTAGATTTCAGGGCGTGACATGAGTGGAAACATTGGGGGCGCTTGATTTCTGCGCCTGACCTAAGTGTGTGTGTGTGTGTGGGGGGGGGGGGGGGGGGGAAGGGGGGGATGAAAGGTGGGGGTGCGTGTGCGGACTTCTGGGTGTGACATGGGTCTTGGTATGGGACGCCCAGGTTGTAAAGCATGCTAGTGGTGGGAATAGGATAGGGAAGGCGTACAGGGTGCACACATTGCAGGGCCTGAAATGGTTTAAGGTATAGAGGACATGGATTTCAGGGCGTGACATGAGTTGGAGAACAGGGAGTCAAGAAATGGGGGCATGGCAGCGTGGGCATACAGGAAACATCGATGAAGGGTGTGACGCAGGTGGACATACTGGGACAGATGTGGCACGGATACAAGGCGTGACACACGTGGACATGTTGGGGCAGATGTGGCACGGATATAAGGCGTGACACACGTGGACATACTGGGGCAGATGTGGCACGGATACAAGGCGTGACACACGTGGACATACTGGGGCAGATGTGGCACGGATACAAGGCGTGACACACGTGGACATGTTGGGGCAGCGGGGTCGCGGATGAAGAACATGGCGTCTTGAGGCAGATGACACAGACACACGGCCTGACATGAGTGGGCTTTTGGGGTAGAGGGGCGAAAATAAAGGGCGTGAAACCGATGGGCGCATTGGGGCAGAAGGGCGAAAATAAAGGGCGTGAAATCGATGGGCGTATTGGGGCAGAAGGGCGAGGATAAAAGGCGCGAAATAAGTGGACGTATTAGGGCAGAAGGGGCGCACATGAAGGGTGTGACATGGGTGGGC
Source organism: Conus ventricosus (assembly GCA_018398815.1). Classification (NCBI taxonomy): domain Eukaryota; kingdom Metazoa; phylum Mollusca; class Gastropoda; order Neogastropoda; family Conidae; genus Conus; species Conus ventricosus. Next base: position 65,000,990 of record CM031614.1, read on the forward strand.
GTATTGGGCAGAAGGGGCGCGAACGGCGTGAGATAGGTGTCTTATTAAAGCAGAGGTGACATGGGTGCAGGGGAGTGGGGGAAGGCGGCAGGTGAAGGGTTCAAGATGGTGTTTGATTCAGGCAAATGGGGCGTGGATGAAGGCAGTGACATGGTGGTCGTATTAGGGAAGAGGGGGCGCAGAAGGACCGGGACGTACGTGCACGTATTGGGACAGACTGCGCGCAGGTGAAGGACGTGGCCTGGCGTGACGTGGGAGTTTTACTGGGGCAGACGGGGTGTGGATGAAGGACGTGATTTCTTGTTAGGGCAGAGGGTCGAATGAAGGGCTTGACATTGTGGGCGTATTGGGGCAAAGGGCACAGCAGATGAAGGACGTGAAGAGGGTGTTTTATTAGGGTAGAGGTGCGCGGATGCACGGCCGGCGTGACCTTGGTGCACCTATTTGGGCAGAGAGTACGCAGATGAAGGGTGTGACATGGGTGTGTTATGGGGGGCAGATGGAACGTAAATGCAGTGCGTGACATGGATGAGCGACCTGGAGGGGGAACAGATCCAGTGCCTGAAATGGATAGGCGTAAAAGGGAAGGCGCTGGGGAAAGGGGGGGGGGGGGGGGCGAGAGGGGGCGAGGGGGGGGGGGAGTGGCGTGGATGCACATGGGCGGGCGTAATGTGGAACAGGGATCGTGTAGGCTAGGCATGGCATGGGTGGGTGTACCTATGGGGTGGGGGAAGCACAGATGCATGTGACGAGGATGTGCGAAAGGAGGGAGGGAGGAGAGGCGCGGACGCAGGATGCGACTTGTATGGGCGCACGTGGGAGGAGGATGGGAAGGAGCACGTGCAGGACATGATGTGTGGGGCAGGGGGGTGGGGGGTGGATGTAGGGCGTGACGTGGAAGGAGCACGTGCAGGACATGATGTGAGGGGCAGGTGGGTGGGGGGTGGATGTAGGGCGTGACGTGGAAGGAGCACGTGCAGGACATGATGTGAGGGGCAGGGAGGTGGGGGGTGGATGTAGGGCGTGGCGTGGAAGGAGCACGTGCAGGACATGATGTGGGGGGGTGGGGGTGGATGTAGGGCGTGACGTGGAAGGAGCACGTGCAGGACATGATGTGAGGGGCAGGGGGGTGGGGGGTGGATGTAGGGCGTGACGTGGAAGGAGCACGTGCAGGACATGATGTGTGGGGCAGGGGTGGGGGGGGGGGGGGGGTTGGATGTAGGGCGTGACGTGGAAGGGGTCACGGATGCAGTGTACGCTGTAGTGGCGGGTATGGAGGACGCAGACACAGTACATGACATCTGTTGGGATACGGTGCTGATGGATTAGCTGCACTGCACAACATAGGTGGGGGATGGGGAAAGGGGAGGTGCAAATACAGGGCATGTCATGAGTGGTTGAGATAGGGGCGTGGATGCCGAGGGTTACATGGATGGGGGTGTGGGTCTGACATTGATGGAAGTACAGGCAGTCCAGATTTGGGGGCTTCACGTGGGTGACGGTAGAGAGTGCGGATTTTGGATCATGACATAGGTTGGGCTGGGTGGGGGTGGGGGGTAAGAAAGTGTAGAATTCATGACATAAATGGGAATGCGGGGGGGGGGGGGGGGGGGGGGGGGACGGATTTCTGTGCCTGACCTGAGTGGGGTAAAGGAGAGGGTGTGTGCGGATTTCAGTGTGTGTCATGGGTCTGGGTATTGGAGGCACAGATTTTAGAGCATGATAAAAGTGGGGATAAGGTAGGGAAGGCGTGATATGGCTGGGCGCACAGGGTGCCCAGATATCAGGATGTGACGTGAGTGGGGGAACAGGGAGTAGAGATTTCAGGGCATGACATGGGGGGGGGGGGGGGGGTCAATGAAGGGTGTGACGTGGGTGGACATGTTGTGGCAGATGTGGCTCGGATAGAAGGCGTGACACACTTGGGCGTATTTGGTAGAGGAGTGGCAGGTAAAGACCATGGCGTGGGTGGGCGTATTAGGGCAGATGTGCTGCAATACAGGGCGTGATACGAGTGGGCAGATTGGACCAGAGGGGAGAGGATGAAGGGCGTGACATGGATGGGCGTTTTCGGCAGAACGGGTACAGATGAAGGGCGTGACGTGGACGTCTTGGTAAGGCAGAGGGGAAGTGGATGAAGGGTGTGACATGGGTATCTTACCTGGGGGGTGGATGATGGACATGACTTGGGGGTGTTTTATTACGACAAAGGGGGCGGCCATGTAGGGTAGAGGGGTGAGGATGAAAGGCGTGAAATATATGAGAGCAGAGAGGAGACTCGGAATCACGACGTGACGTGGATGGGCGTGTTGGGGCAGAGGGGGCGCGGATGAAGGGCGTGACGTGGGCGTCTTACAGGGACTAAAGGGGCGCAGATAAATGGCACAACATGTGTGTCTTATGCAAGGTGTCTCATGGATGGGTATATTGGGGGGATACATATGAATGACGTGACGTAGTAGGGTTTCTTAAGGCAGTGCGGTCGCGAATCGAGGTTGGTACATGGTCGACGTATTACAGCAGAGGGGGCGGGAGGAAGGGCATGAGGAAGGTGTTTTTATGGGACAGAAGGGGTGCAGATACAAGGCGTGACATGGGTGGGCACACTGGAGGGGGTAACGGATACCACAGATGCATGTTGCAAGGATGGGCAAACTGAGAGGGGGGAGGAGGTTGGGGGGGGGGGGGGGGGGGGGGAAGAGACCGAAGTGGCGCGGACGCAGGGTGCGACTTGTATGGGCATACATGGGAAGAGGACGGCAGGGTATGACGCGTGGGAATACGGGAGACAAGACTGCAAAGTATGCCATAGGTACGGGTCGTGAATGCAGGGTGTGACTCGGAAGGGGGTAGGGTGTTGCGGATGTCGGCCGTGACATGGATGGGAGGGGGGAGGGGGGGGGGGGAGGATAGGTCTGCATGGGGGGGGGGGGGGTCGGTAGGATAGGAGGGGGT
>CM031614.1:65004044-65031544 GCA_018398815.1 Conus ventricosus
CACCCTTCTTTGCTGTGTTGATTTTCATTTTGTTGGATGCGTCAATCAGGTTTTTGAGGTTGGGCATACATGAGTACGATAGTTTGACAGTGTTTTAGTTAAATATTTTGGACAGTTTGTGTTCTTTTGGAAATGAAGTTGTTAGGATTTTGAAGAATTCTTTCCCTATGTTTGTTTTGAGTTTCCCGTCGTATGGGGGGTTATACCATATGATTTTTCTTTTCCTATTTTTCTTGCTTTTATTTGTGTTGTTGTCTGGGTTGTATTGTAATTTGTAATTGTATCTACTTGTTTGTAGTGCCTCCTGGTATTCTACTGCTGCATTATTGAACACTCTCTCACTGCATGACAGGTTTGAGAGTCTCTTGTTTATGCCATGGGGTATGGTCTTTAATACAGATGGTGGATGGTTACTTTTGGTGTGTACATAAAGAGGTGTATCGTTGGGTTTCTTGTATGGTTTATATATGTGATTGTTGAGATCCAGTGTTATGTCTAAGTAGTTCACTACCTTTTTGTTTGCTTCAATGGTAATCTTTAAGTTGTGGTTTTGGAAGATTTTGCATAGTTCTTTCTTCTTGTTTTCGATGGTTCTTGGATTGTTGGTCAGTGCAGCAAGGCCATCGTCTCTGTATAGTCCGAGTTGTTTTCCGAGTTTTTTCTTGATGTTGGACAGCATGAATAGTCCGACCAGTTCACATGTTTCTGCACCATCATATGATCCCATGGTTACGTCAAATGTTGAGTTTCTGTTGGTTTTCCTGATCCAGGTATCATTTTTGCTGTGTAGTAATGTTTTCTTGGTGTGAAGAATGATTTCCATTTCTGACCCTGTTATGTCTGTGTGGTTACTGGCAAACTTCAGGGCTTTGGTGAGTAGTTCCTCATCTATAGATGGGTAAAAGTCTACTATGTCAAATGTGATGAATACTGTATATGTGTGTGTGTGTGTATATATATATATATTTATATATATATATATATATATATATATATATATATTATATATATATATATATATGTGTGTGTGTATATATATATATATATATATATATATATATACATATATATAATTATATAGTAATAATTAGTAGTAGTAGTAGTAGTAGTACTATCATCATCATAATCATCATCATCACACACCACCGTCATATTTATCATTACTTTTATTGTGATTGTTGTTGTTGTTGTCGTCGTTGTTGTTGTTGTTGTTAAGTATCACACACACACACACACACACACAGCGCGCACGCACGCACGCGCGCACGCACGCACGCGCGAACACACACACAAAACACACACACACCCCCACACACACACTAGTTCTGACCAGGACATGCCGCTGTGTTGCATGATGCTGTTTCTCTGTCCTGTCCTTCACACGTCGCCTGCGCAGTGTCACTTTCCGTCGTCTTGACACACGCGCGCTGTCGAGTTGTCTCCCCTCCTTCACAGGAGGCGCTGCAGTCAGACCACGTGGTCCACTCACTCCAGTTTCCGGTTACTGTCAAAGGATGTAATGAATAATAAGAGAAATCACTTGGACCACTGTGTGGCCTGGATGAATTGTTGATGTTAAATTTGCAAGGGTTTTTTTTTTTTAATAACCAATATATAATTTTAGACTTTCAGACATTTCCTCAAATATCATAACATAGAAGACATGAGTTATCCCCCTACAATTTTCAAAGCATCTTCTTGCTGATGTTGTCACAATAGTTGGCATGACGTCACCAGAGTCTCATGCTTGCCGTTATAATCAGTATACAACGGTAATCCAGAAATGTTTACTTTTTGCATTTTACGGGGTGAATTTCAATCTGCTTGTTGTTTACTACTTTTCGTTGACACACAGACGCACACACAGACACACACGCGCGTGCGCACGCGCGTGCGCGCTCGCGCACACAAACACCTATATTCATCTCTCTCTCTCTCTCTCTCTCTCTCTCTCTGTCTCTCTGTCTCTCTGTTCTCTCTCTCTCTCTCTCTCTCTCTCTCTCTCTCTCTGTATGTGTGTGCATGTTTGTGTATGTGTGTGTGAGAGAGAGAGAGAGAGAGTGTGTGTGTGTGTGTGTGTGTGTGTGTGTGTGTGTGTGTGTGTGTGTGTGTGTGTGTGTGTGTGTGTTGCTATTGTTGTTGTTGCTGTTGTTGATGATGATGATGATGATGATGTGATGATGATGATGATGATGATGTGTGTGCGTGCGTGCGTGCGTGTTTGTTAACAGATAGCCATACATCTCGTAAGAACGTTCAAACTTTCTTTGCCGATTATTTAGAACTTAGCCACATAGGATGGCAAACAGAGCGAGCGAGCGAAAGAATGAGAAAGAGAGACAGACAGACAGATAGAAAGGAAGAAAGAACGAAATAGAAAGAAAGAGAGAGAGAGACGAGACACACACAGAGAGAGAGAGAGAGAGAGAGAGAGAGAGAGAGAGAGAGAGAGAGAGAGAGAGAGAGAGAGAGAGAGAGAATAAAGGAGAGAAAGAAAGAGAGAGAGAATGAGAGAGAGAGTGTGTGTTAGAGAGAGAGAGAGAGAGGGAGAGAGAGAAACAATGAGAGAGACAGAGAGAGAATGACAACATTAGGGAGAGATTAGATAGAGAGTGAGAGAGGGGGGGGGGGGGGAGGGGGAGGGAAAGAGAAAGAGAGAGAGAAAGAGACAGGCAGACAGACAGATAAAAGAAAACCTATAAAAAGCTCTTGACCATCACCCACACACACGGTGACATCAGCACAGGCCAGCCTCACCCACACACACACGGTGACATCAGCACAGGCCAGCCTCACCCACACACACACGGTGACATCAGCACAGGCCAGCCTCACCACACACACGGTGACATCAGCACAGGCCAGACTCACCCACACACACACGGTGACATCAGCACAGGCCAGCCTTAACCACACACACACGGTGACATCAGCACAGGCCAGCCTCACCCACAAACACGGTGACATCAGCACAGGCCAGCTTCACCCACACACACACGGTGACATCAGCACAGGCCAGTCTCACCCACACACACACGGTGACATCAGCACAGGCCAACCTCACCCACACACACAGTGACATCAGCACAGGCCAACCTCACCCACACACGCTGTGACCACAGGCCAGCCTCACCCACACACACGGTGGCATCAGCACAGGTCAGCTTCACCACACACACACGGTGACATCAGCACAGGCCAGCCTCACCCACACACACAGTGACATCAGCACAGGCCAGCCTCACCCACACACACAGTGACATCAGCACAGGCCAACCTCACCCACACACACACACGGTGACATCAGCACAGGCCAGCCTCACCCACACACACACACACACAAACGGTGACATCAGCACACAGGCCAACCTCACCCACACACACGGTGACATCAGCACAGGCCAGCCTCACCCACACACGGTGACATCAGCGCAGGCCAGCCTCACCCACACACACGATGACATCAGCACAGGCCAGCCTCACCCACACACACACGGTGACATCACCACAGGCCAACCTCACCACACACCGGTGACATCAGCACACAGGCCAGCCTCACCACACACATAGTGACATCAGCACAGGCCAGCCTCACCCACACACACACGGTGACATCAGCACAGGCCAGCCTCACCCACACACACGGTGACATCAGCCAGGCCAGCCTCACCCACACACACGGTGACATCAGCGCAGGCCAGCCTCACCCACACACATAGTGACATCAGCACAGGCCAGCCTCACCCACACACACGGTGACATCAGCACAGGCCAACCTCATCCACACACACACGGTGACATCAGCACAGGCCAGCCTCACCCACACACACAGTGACATCAGCACACAGGCCAGCCTCACCCACACACATAGTGACATCAGCAAAGGCCAGCCTCACACACACACGGTGACATCAGCACAGGCCAGCCTCACCCACACACACGGTGACATCAGCACACAGGCCAGCCTCACCCTCACACATAGTGACATCAGCACAGGCCAGCCTCACCCACACACGCACGGTGACATCAGCACAGGCCAACCTCACCCACACACACACGGTGACATCAGCACAGGCCAGCCTCACTCACACACACACGGTGACATCAGCACAGGCCAGCTCACCCACACACACACCGGTGACATCAGCACACAGGCCAGCCTCACCACACACATAGTGACATCAGCACAGGCCAGCCTCACCCACACACACACGGTGACATCAGCACAGGCCAACCTCACCCACACACACACTGTGACATCAGCACAGGCCAGCCTCACCACTCACACACGGTGACATCAGCACAGGCCAGCCTCACCCACACACACACGGTGACATCAGCACAGGCCAACCTCACCCACACACACACGGTGACATCAGCACAGGCCAAACCCCACCCACACACACACGGTCACATCAGCACAGGCCAGCCTCACCCACACACACGATGACATCAGCACAGGCCAGCCTCACGCACACACACGGTGACATCAGCACAGACAGCCTCACCCACACACACACGGTGACATCGGCACAGGCCAACCTCACCCCCACACACACGGTCACATCAGCACAGGCCAACCTCACCACACACACACGGTCACATCAGCACAGGCCAGCCTCACCCACACACACGATGACATCAGCACAGGCCAGTCTCACCCACACACACACGGTCACATCAGCACATACCAGCCTCACCCACACACACACGGTGACATCGGCACAGGCCAGCCTCACCCACACACACACGGTGACATCAGCACAGACCAGCCTCACCCACACACACACGGTGACATCAGCACAGGCCAGCCTCACACACACACACACACGGTGACATCAGCACAGGCCAACCTCACCCACACACACACGGTGACATCAGCACAGGCCAGCCTCACCCACACACACACGATGACATCAGCACAGGCCAGCCTCACCCACACACACGGTGACAGCACAGACCAGCCTCACCCACACACACACTGTGACATCGGCACAGGCCAGCCTCACCCACACACACACGGTGACATCAGCACAGACCTGCCTCACCCACACACACACGGTGACATCGGCACAGGTTAGCCTCACCACACACACACGGTGACATCAGCACAGGCCAACCTCACCCACACACACATGGTGGCATCAGCACAGGCCATCCCCTCACACACACACACGGTGTGACCACAGGCCAGCCTCACCCACACACACGGTGACATCAGCACAGGCCAGCCTCACCCACACACACACGGTGGCATCAGCACAGGCCAGCCTCACCACACACACGGTGTGACATCAGCACAGGCCAGCCTCACCCACACACACACGTGTGTGACATCAGCACAGGCCAGCCTCACCCACACACACACGGTGACATCAGCACAGGCCAACCTCACCCACACACACACGGTGACATCAGCACAGGCCAGCCTCACCCACACACACGGTGACATCAGCACAGGCCAACCTCACCACACACACGGTGACATCAGCACAGGCCAGCCTCACCCACACACACACGGTGACATCAGCACACGCCAGCCTCACCCACACACACACAGTGACATCAGCACAGGCCAGCCTCACCCACACACACACGGTGACATCAGCACAGGCTAGCCTCGCCCACACACACAGTGACATCAGCACAGGCTAGCCTCACCCACACACACACGGTGACATCAGCACAGGCCAGCCTCACCCACACACACACGGTGACATCAGCACAGGCCAGCCTCACCCACACACTAACGGTGACATCAGCACAGGCCAGCCTCACCACACACACACACACGGTGACATCAGCACAGGCCAACCACACACACACGGTGACATCAGCACAGGCCAGCCTCACCCACACACACACGGTGACATCAGCACAGGCAAGCCTCACCCACACACACGCTGTGACCACAGTCTCTGCTCTGGAACCCTCTCCCGCGCAGTCTGCACCGCTGTTGGAAGGAGGCGGGTTGTTGCAGTGACGTGACGATGCTGTCGTACCCTCCACAAGTGGATGAGCTGATCGGAGTGTTTACTCGGTCCACTCTCCCCACCCTCCAGCAACATAGTAGGGCAACAAGCAAACTGTTGCTAGGCTCATGCGTGCGCGGCGCGCAAACACACACACACACACACACTCAAACACAACTCACACACCACAACCGCTCACAACGCACGCACGCACGCACGCACGCAAGCACGCGCACGCACGCACGCACGCACGCACACACCACACAAATCACACAATAAATCACACGCTAACAACTATCAACCACACATATATATATATATATATATATAATATATATTTATATTTATATATATTTATATTATATTTTTATATATATAGATATAAAAATAATCGGTATGTTTATGATATCTCTACAAATTTGTTTCGTGAGACGCGTTGAGATGTTCTTCAGGTGGGATTGTGGTTTGCCCACCAGCCGTGGTTATATAGCGTGTGGGCTCAACGTTTTGGCGGTTGTTTGCACGTGAGGGTTGGATGACTACGTGTTTTTGGGTGGGCTCGTTCTAGGATTTGTGTTTTGAGTGTGTTCACTTAAATACGATGTCCATTTTTTGCATGAAGTTGTTTAATTTTTCTGTTTTAGTGTTTTTATAGTTGCTATGTGGTGGTTTGCTTTGTATTATCCATTTTTAAGTTTAATCTTTGGTTGCACCATTCTTTGTAACATTTGGCTGTATGTTTGTGCTGATCTTTGTATGCATTTTCATGGATTATACTGTTGCTGTTTTTGCGTCTATATTATGTTGCCAGTTCTATTTGTCATGTTTGTTTGGTTTATATATTTTTCTTTATTAATTGACTGTTTTTGGTTTGCATTTCTGGTTTGAAGCTGGTTTTTCAGGGATCCATTTGATTGTTTCTTTTGTCATTTTCTGATGTCACAGTATCCTGGTTATACAATGTTGCTGTGAAGTAATTATTGTCTAGTGGGCAATGCTCTTTTTTGGGTGCTATTACAAGTTTTCCTTTCTTCACCCTTCTTTGCCCATGTGTTGTTTTTAATTGGGTAGGATCGTCTATTAGGTTTTTGAGGTGGGGCTTAATGAGTACGATAGTGTGACAGTGTTTTTGTTCAAATTTTTTGGTAAGTTTGTGTTCTTTTTGGAAATGAAGTGTTAGGATTGTGTAAGTATTCTTAACCTTTGGTTTGTTTTTTGTTTTAAAGTCGTTATGGGGGGGTTATACACATTGGATTTTCTCGTTTACTATTTTACGTGCTTTTAGTTGTGTTGTTGTCGGGGTTGCGATTGTAATTTGTATTTGTATACATGTTTTTGGTTGGGTGCTCACTGGTTTTCTACTGATGATTGTTGAATCACTATCTCTACGGACTGACAGGTCTTTTGATCTGTCTAATTGTTTATGAATTGCGGGTATGGTCTTTAATTCAGATGGGGATGGTTCCTTTTGGTGTTGTACATTAAGTGGTGTTTCGTTGGGTTTACGGTTTGTGTATTTATGTGATTGTTGTAGTTCAAGTGTTATGTCTAAGTGTTCACTACTTTTTGTTTGCATTCATATGGTTATCTTTTTGTGTGTGGTTTTGGAAGATTTTGCATAGTTCTTTAGTCTTTGTTTTCGATGGTTCTTGGAATTTGTTGGTTAGGGAAGCAAGGCCATCGTCTCTGTATGAGTCCAGACTTGTTTCCAGAGTTTTTTGATGTTGGAAAGCATGTATATTTCCGACAGTTCAATTGTATATGCACCATTCATATTGTTCCCATGGGTTACGTCGAATGTTGAGTTTTGCTTGGGTTTCCTGATCTGGTGTTTTTTTGCTGTGTTGTATGTTTTCTTGGTGTGGAGAATGATTGCCATTTTGCCCTGTTAATTCTGTGTGGTTACTGGCATTCTTCAGGGCTTGGGTGAGTTGTTCCGCATCTATTGATGGGTAATTGTCTAATATATCAATGTGATGATACATGTATTACTTGGTTTAGTGTGGGTTTTTGATCCTTTGGATGTATTCGTTTGTTGTTCTTCATAGAGGTTGTTTCAGGAGTTTGTTTTCGTTCTTTATTATTTTTTCCAGAATTTTTCTTGATTATTTTGCCTATTTCAGATTTGGATGGGTTTCTTTTTGAGTTACATGTTGATTGTGATGACTATTAGGATTGTGGTCTTGGTGTGTTATGAAAAGCTTCTTTAGTGCTGTCGATTCTTTCCTGTCAATTATGGTCGATGCGCTCTGCAAGTTCTTTTCTTTAGTGAAGGATAAATGTTCAAGTATATTTTTTGTCGGCTGTTTTTAGTTTTCTGGTTGTTTTGTCATAGGAGTTGAGAGATTTTTGGGTTCCATTTTGTAATAATTGCTATTTTACATGACCTTCACAAATTTGTTTTTGTTCATTTTGTATTGGTTTTTATGTGTTTATGTAGTGTCCGTTTGGATAAGAAAAACGTTGTTTTATTGTTTGAATTCAATATTGGTTATCTTGTCTTTTCATTGATCTTCAAAGGTTTCAATTTCTTCTAGGGATGGTGGTGATCGCACTATTTGATATACGTAGGTGTGTTTTTGTCTTCTTGTTTTTGCGTGTGGGTTCAGGAATTAACGAACGCTTTCCATCTCAGATTGGGTATGAACTTTTCGTTTGTTCTATTAGTTTTTGGTACGGTTGGATTGAGCGTTGGGGAAAATGGTATGTTTTGTGTTGACTGTTATAATTTTTGTTTTCTTCAATTTTAAAAATCTTTTAGGTCAACAGTGCTCTAGTTAGGTGCTATTAAGCTTCATTGTGGTTATATGATCCAATAAAGTTTTACAAAGCGCTCTACCCCTTGGGGAGCAACAATTTGTTAATTAATTTGTTTTTAAAGATATCTCTACATATTTGTTTCGAGCGCGTGAGCTGTCATCAGGATGGATTTTGGTTTGCCACACCGCCGATGGTATATTGAGTGGGGGCTAAAGTTTGAACGTCTTGTTTGAAAGGAGGGTTGGCTGCACGTGTTTTTGGGGCGCTTTCTGGTTTTGTTTTTTCTTGAGGGTGTTACACTACAACGATTTCCACTTGTATGCCTGCAGTTGTTTAATATTTTCTGTTTTAGGTTTTAAAGGTTGCTATGTTTGGTTGTGCTTAGTATTAACCATTTTTAAGTTTAACATTGGTTGCAACCTTTTTGAAAACTTTGCTGTGTGATAATGTATTTTGTTTTGATATTTTACAGATATATTGTAGTAGTTTTTGGAAGTATTTTTAGTTTCAAGATATTTTTTGATATGTTCCTGTTTGGTGTTTTTTATATTTTTCTTTTTTTAAATGTCTGTTATGTGGTTTGCTTAGCTGGTTGTGAAGTGGTTTTCAGTGATCCCTATGTTTGTTTTTTTTTCATTTTGTGTTGTCAACAGTAGCCATGGTATTACATTGTTGATGTGAACTAGACATTTATTGTATCGTTGGCATGCTACTTTTCTGGTGCATTTACAGATTTCCCTTTCTTCAACCTTCTTTGATGTGTTGTTTTTCTGTTTGTTGGATGCACCAGTTCAATTTTAGGTTTTCTTGAGGGTTGGGCATACATGCGTACGATGTTTGGAACAAGTGTTTTTGTTATTTTTTTTGGTATCGTTTGTGTCGCCTTTGGAAATGGATGTTGTTGTTAGGATTTGATGATTTACATTCCATATGTTTGTTTTGTGTTTCCGTAGTTTGGGGGGTTTTTAACTTAGGATTTTTCTTGTCCTTTTTTTTATTGCTTTGTTTTGTGTTGTGGTTGGGTTTGTATTCGTTTTTTGTTATTGTATACAGTTTTTTGTAGTGCCTACTGGTTCTTTCTTCTGATGCAATTGTTGAACAACTCTCTCTCTGCTGAAAGGTTGAAAGTATTTGTTTTTGCCATTGGGGTATGGTCGTTTTTACTGTGGGTGGATGGGTACTTTTGAGTGTGTACATAAGAGGTGTATCGTTGGGATTTCATGTATGGTTTATATATGTGATTGTTGTAGTTCCTGTGTTTTGTTTAGTGTTATCTACCTTTTTGTTTGCTATCAATGTATTCTTTAAGTTGTGGTTTGGAAGATTTTGAATTGTTCTTTCTTCTTGTTTTCGATGGTTCTTGGATTGCTTGCGTTTTGTGCCAGAAGGCAATAGTCTAGGTATAGTCCGACTTGTTTTCCGTGTTATCCTTGATGTTGGACAGCTGAATAATCCGACAGTTATATGGTCTCTGCACCAGAATATTGATCCACATGGTTAAGGTAGATTGTTGAGTTTCTGTTGGTTTTCCTGATACTGGTTTCATTTTTGCATGTGTAGTACTTGTTTGTCTTGGTGTGGAGGGAATGATTTCCTTTTCTGTCCCTGTTATGTCTGTGTGGTTACTGGCAAACTTCTGGGCTTTGGGGAAGTAGTTCCTAATATTTAGTTGGCGTATAAAATCTACTTTATCTAATGTGTTGAATAAAGTTTTTCTTTGTTTATTGTGTTTTTGAACAATTGGATGACTTGTTTGTGTTTTCCAGAGGTTGTATTCAGAGTTTGATTTTAAGTTCTTTATTATTGTTGCCAGATTTTCTTGCTTATTTTGCCCTAATTCAGATTTGGATGGGTTATGAGTCTACATGTTGATTGTTTTCGAAAATTTGGCTTGTGGTCTTTTGTGTGTTATGAATATTCTTTAGTTGATGTCGCTTCTCATCCTGCTCAATTAGGTCTATGCGCTATGCAAGTTTCTTTTTCTTTTGTGCGGATAATGTAATGTATTTTTTTGTGGACTTTTTTGTAGTTTTTCTGGTTGTTTTTGTCTAGGAAGTTGAAGAGGATCCTTTTGGTTCCTTTTTGTAATAATTGCTGTTTTATTCTGCCTTCACATATTTTTTTTTTGTAATTTTGTATTTGTGTTTTTTGTTTATTTTGTGGCAGTTTGGGAAACGTTGTTTTATTTTTTGTATTTCCTTATTGGTTATAATTCTTTTATTTGTTCTTCAAATGGTTTCACATTTTATCTTTGGCATGGTGGTGATCGCCTTATTTGATAATAGTAGGTGTTTTTGTCTTCTTTTTTTGAGTTTGGGTTCAGAAAAGAACGCTTTCCATCTCTATTGTGTATGACTTTATCAGTTTGTTCTATTAGTTTTTTAGGTGGATTGCGTATTGGAAAATGGTATGTTTTTTGTTGACTGTCTATAAATTGATTTTTCATTTTAAATATCTTTTAGGTCTCCACTGTGCTCTATCGTTTGGAGATATTAAGTTATATGTGTTTTTTTTAATATTCAACAAAACGATTTCCAATAGCGCCTCATCAATTGGGGACGCAACATTTGTTAAAATAACGTAAGGTATTTATAAGAAATCTCTAAAAAATTTGTTTCGTGCGCGTTGACGCTGTGATCAGGATTGGCTTTTGGTTTGCCCACCGCCGATGGTATATAGCGTGTGGGATCACGTTTGCGGTTGTTTGTTTGACACTGGCGGGTTGCTGCTGTGTTTTTAGGGGCTTTCAGGTTTTTTGTTTTGAGTGTGCTGCACTAACAACACGATTTCAATTTATGACCTGCAGTTGTTTAACTATTTCTGTTTGTGTTTATAGTTGCTCAAGTGTGGTTTGAATTGTATTATCCATATTGCAGTTATAACTATAGGTTGCACAATTTTTGAAACTTTGCTGTGTGATGATGTCTTTTTATGATTTTCATGGATATTTGTTAGATTGTTTTTGGCGTCTTTATGTTTCCTTGTTATATTGGCTCAGTTCTGTTTGGTTTTTATATTTTTCTTTCATGTTTATGAATGTTTGTGGTTTGCATATCTGGTTTTGAAGTGGTTTTCAGTGTTCCCTATGTTTGTTTCTTTTCATTTTTTGATGTAACAGTTGCCTGGTATACAATTGTTGTGTGAAGACATTTATTGTCTAGTAGGCCATCTGCTCTTTTTGGTGCTCAATTACAAGATTTCCTTTCTTCACCCTTCCTTTGCTGTGTTGATTTTACATTTGTTGGATGCGTCAATTAGGTTTTTGAGGTTGGGCATACATTGAGTCACGATAGTGGACTGTGTTTTTGTTAAATATTTGGGACAGTTTGTGTTCTTTTGGAATATGTTGTTGTTAGGATTTTGAAGAATTCCTTCACCTTTGTTTGTTTTGTGTTTCCAGTGTTATGGGGGTTTATACAATTGATTTTACTTTTCCTATTTTGCGTGCTTTTATCTGTGTTGTTGTCTGGGTTGTATTGTTATTTGTAATTGTATCCATTTTTTGTAGGTTGCATCCGGTATTCTACTGCAGCAAATCTAAAATGAAATTCAACACAGCAAAAAGGGTGAAGAAGGAAATTATTGTATTTTGACAACCAGTAAAGAGCAGTGCCCAATAGACAATAAATGTCTTCACAAGCTAAATCTGTATTCCTGGCTACTGTGACATCAGAAAATGAAAAAGAAACATATCATAGGGATCACTGAAAACCACTTCAATTACTGTTTTGGCAAACCACATACAGTACATTTAATAAGTTTCATAGTAAACCAAAAGAAACTGAGCAAAATTTATCGGGAAAAGTAAGACGCAAAAACAAGCTACAATATTTCCTACACTGGTTAATTCATAAAAAGAGCATAATCATTCAGCAAATGTTTAATTTATGGTGCAATCCTATGTTTAAACTGAAAAAATGGTTAATTACTATGCAACCAAACTTTGAATCTTTAAACAAACTAAAACAGAAATAGTAAACACAACTGACTGGCAGGCATATAAATGGAAATCGTTGTTTAGTGAACACATCAAAACAAAAACATGAAAGCCACAAAAAAACAAGTGCAGATAACACGACAAGTGCAAACAACCGCAAACCGTGAGCCCTCACGCTATATAAAATCCGGCGGTGCCGGCAATACACAAAAGCATCCTGATGAAAGCGCAACGCGCTCGAATCAAAATTTGGAGGAGATTTCCATTTTATTAAATTTATTTTAACAAAATGTTGCTCCCCAAGGGGTTGTAGCGCTTTGGGAAATCGTTTTGGGTTATTTAATTTAAACACAATGATCTTAATAGTACTACGGTGTGCACTGTGACCGAAAGATATTTAAATGGAAGAAATCAATTTTTAGGACAGTCATCAAAATAAACTTACCATTTTACAATCCGGCATATCCTACCTAAAAAACTAATAGAACAAACTGAAAAAGTTCATACACTATATGAGATGGAAAGCATTCTTTTTACTGAACCCAAACGCAAAAAAGAGACTGCCCCCCCCCCCCCCCCCCCCCCCCCAAAACACATCGATTTCAAATCATGGCGATCTCCACACAGCCATAGTTGAATGAAAACCCACTTTGGAAGTTCACATGAAAAGAATGAGAACACCTTTATTGAAATATAAACAACGGTTTCCAAAACATAACTATAATAATCAATTTAAACATTACAAAAAATGACAAAAAAAATCTTTGTGAAGCTGATACAATATAGCAATTATTACAAAATGGAAACCAATAGAATACTCGAAACTCCTTGACAAAAAACATCCAGAAAACCTTCTTTTACAAAAAAGCCGGACAAAAATATACATGACAGTATCAGCAACTAAAGAAAGATTTTGCTGAGCGAATAGACTAAGTGACAGGGGGTCAGAAGCGGACAGTAAACTAAAGCTTTTCATAACACTCAAAGACCACAAGCCTAAATTTTCATAACAATCCATCATGTGACTCATAAACACACCATCAAATCTGAATTAGGCTCATAATATGCAAAGAAATATTCTGGAAAAAAATATTAAAGAACGTAAAATCAAACCTCTGAATACAACCCTCTGGAGAACACATTCAGAAGTCATCCAATGGTTCAATAAAAAAATCAAGAAACAAATGTTAAATACCAGTATTCATCACATTTTGTTTTGTTAGACTTTTACCCTTCTATGTTGAGGAACTACTCACCAAAGCCCTGAAGTTTGACAGTTATCCACACAGACTTATACAGGTCAGAATTGGAAATCATTCTCCACACCAAGAAAACATTACTACACAGCAAAATATGAAAACCTGGATCAGGGTAACCACAGAAACTCAAAATTCGGAACGTAACCTTGGGTTCATATGATTGTGCAGAGTCATGTGTATGGTCGGATTATTCATGCTGACCAACTCAAGAAATAACTCGGAAAACAGTCGGCTATACAGAGTCGATGGCATTGCTGCACTAACCAACAATCCAAGACCCACTTCGAAAACAAGAAGAAAGAACTTTGCATAAATCTTCAAAAAACACAACTTAAAGATTACTTTTCGTAGCAAATCAAAAAGGTAGTGAACATACTTAGACATTTCCTGGATCTAAAACAATCACATATATATAACACATACAAGAAAAACCAAAACGATAACATCTTATGTACTCCAAATCGTAAACCATTCCTCCATCTGTTTTAAAGAATCATTTCCCAAGGGCATAAACTAGAGACTGTCCAAACATGTCATGACAGTGAGAGTGTTCAACATTGCAGGCAGTAGCAATACCAGGAGGCACTAACAATAAACTGGATAAAATTACAAAATTTCAAATACAACCAAGACAACTACACAAATAAATGCAAGACAAATAGGGAAAAGAAAATCATATGGTATTAACCCCCCACTTCGTCGGGAACATCAAAACAAACTAGGGAATGATTCTTCAAATTCCAACAACTTCATATCCAAAATTGCACACTATTCTGTCCAAATAAAATATTTAACAAAACACACCGTCAATACTATCGTACTCATGTTATGCCCAAACCTCAAAAACCTAATTGACAGCATCCAAATAAATGTTAATCACAACAGAACAATGAAGGGTGAGGAAGAAAGGAAATATTGTAATTTGCACCAGAAAAAATGCAAGTGCACACTAGTCATTAAATGTTCTTCATCTGCACATTGTATACCAGGCTTCTGTGACATCAGAAAATGAAAAAAGAAACATTCATGGGATCACTGAAAACCACTTCAAGTCCAGATAGCTCAACCCACAAACAGTCATTTAATTTAAAGAAAAATATAAAAAACCAAACAGAACTGTGCAAATATATCTGGAAACTTAAAGACGCAAAAACAAGGCTACAATTTATTACTGAAAATCATAAAAAGTGCTTAATCATTACAGCATTGTTTCTATATAGTGAATCCATATGTTTAATGAAAATGGTTTACTATATGCAAACACAACACTTAGCAAACTTTAAACACTAAACAGAATTAGTAAACAACCTAAAGGAATAAAATGGAATATCGTTGTTAGTAACACACTCAAATATCAAAGACCTGAAAGCCAATAAAAAACACGTGCAGCCAAACACGCAGTGCCAATACAACAGCAATCGTGAGCCGCCAAACGCTAATATAAACTCGGCGGTGGGCACAAACAATAAGCCATCCTGATGACAGCGCAACGCGATCGATATCAAATTTTGTGGATTTCTTGTAATACTTATTTTATCAATGTTGGATCCCAGGGGTGTAGCGCTTTGGAAATCGTTTTGGGTATTTTAACCTCATTGATCTAATAGCTCATAACGTTGTGACTACTGTGGTCCTATAAGATTTTAAAATGGAAGTAATCAATTGTAGACAGTCAACAAAAAACATAAACATTTTCACAATACCGCAATCCTACTAAAAAAAACTTATAGAAAACAAACTGAAATGTTCATACACAATATGAGATGGAAAGCATTTTTTTCATGAACCCAAAACGGCAATGAATTGATAACAAAAAAAACCTACGATTTCTAAATGATGGCGATACAACCAGCCATGATGAAATGAAACCCTTTGAAGATAATATGTAAAGAATGATAACAATATTGAAATATACAACGGATTCAAACAACACTAAATAAACAAAATAAACAAATACAAAATGGACAAAAAAATATTTGTGATGGTGATATAAAATAGCATGTATTACAAAATAGCACCAAATCGAATACTCTCAACTATTGTCAAATATTCCATGAAAAACTACAAAAAAGTCGACAAAAATATACATGACGTATCCGCACTAATGAAAAAGAAATTTGCAACAGGAGCATAGCTAAGTGACAGGACAGATGCGACTGCATACGAAAGCTTTCATAAACTCATAGACCACTAGCCTATATTAGCATAACGATCCAACGTAGATCATAATCCATACAATAGCTGAATTAGGCTAAAAATAAGCAAGAAATATTCTGGAAAAAAATAATTAAAGAAACGTAAATAATTCTCTGAATACATATCTTGGAAGAACAATACGATGTCATCCAATGGTTCAAAATAACTCAATAAACTAGTAATAAAGTATTCTTCAACATTTGATATAGTTAGAATTTTAACTTATATTGATGAGGTAATATCCAGAGCCCCTGAAGTTTGCCAGTAAACCATCACAGACATAAAGGGTCTGGAAAATGGAAATCATTCTCCACCACCAGAAATCATTACTACTCAGCAAAAATGAAACCGGGATCAGGAAAACCAACGAATACATCTACTTCGATACGTATCAACTGGGATCTATTGATGGTGCTGAGACATGTGAAACTGGTCGGAGTATTACATTGCTGGTCCAAACATACATGTTAAAACTCGGAAAAACAAGGTCGGACTATACAGAGACGATGGCTTGCTGCACTAACACTACAATCACAAGAACCATCAGAAATCATGTAGAATAGAACTATGCATAATATTCCAAAACCAAAACTTAAAAGATTACCATTGAAGCAAAAAAACAAGGTAGTAAGTGAATTTACTTGACATAACACTGGATTCACAAATCACATTATATTAAACCACTTTCAAGAAATACCAAACAGATACACCTCATGATTGTACCCACCCAATAAGTAACCATCCACATAATGTATTAATAGATCATTCCACATTGGATAAAAGAGGACTGTCAAACATGTCATGCAGGTTGGAATACAAAAAGAGTTTTCTACTATGCAGCGTTAGAATACAAGGAAGGCACTACAAAAAACTGGATACAATTACAAATTAAAATACAACCCAGACAACAACCTCAATTTAAAGCAAGAATAAATAGGGAAAAAGAATAAAATCATTTGGTATAACCCCCTTACGGACGGGAAACTCTCAAAAACATAATAGGCTAAGATTTCTTCAATACCTAAACATATTCATTTCAAAAAGTACAAAATCTGTCCATAATTATTCTTACAGAAACACCGTCAAACTATCAGTACTATGTATGCCAAACCTCCATAACCTAAATTGACGCATCACCATCAAATTGAAAATCAACACAGCAAAGATGGGTGAAGAAAGGAAATCTTGTAATTGAACCTGAAAAAAGCACGTGCCCACTAGAAAATAAATGTCTTCACAGAATCATTGTATACTCATGATAATGTGTACTTCTGAAAAATGTAAAAGATCATTATAGGGATCACTGGCAAAACCACTTCAAATCCAGATATGAAACACAAAACAGTCCATTTATAAAGAAAAATATTAATAGACCAAACTGAACTGTGCAAAATATATGGAAACTTATAGACGCAAAAACAAGCTACTATATATTCCTGCGAAATTCATAAAAAGAGCCTCATCATACAGCAATGTTTCAAAAAGGTGCACCTTTGTTTAACTGAAAAATTGGTTAATAATATGCCAAACCACACTTTGCAAATTTTTAACACTAAATCAGAAAATGTAATCCCAACTGCAGGATTAAATGGAAATTCGTTGTTAGTGAACACACCTCCCACTAAACCCCCCCCCAACAAAGACCTGGAAAGACCCTAAAAAAACAGTGCAGCCAACCCGCACGTGCTAAACAACCGCATTAGTAGAGCCCCACACTCGTATATATCATCGGCCGGTGGGCAAACCAAAGCCATACTGTTGCAGCGCAACGCGCTACGAAACAAATTTGTAGAGATTTATTTTAATACAATTATTTTAACTATTGGTCTGCCACCATGGGTGTAGCGCTTTGGAAATCGTTTTGGGTATTTTAACCACATTGATCTTATAGCTCCTAACGTTGAGAAATGGTGACCTATTAAGATTTAAAATGGATGTTATAAATTTTAGACAGTCAACAAATAACATACCATTTTCCATTCCGACAATCATCCATACCTAATAAAACTTATAGAACAAAACTGTAAAGTTCATACTCAATATGTGATGGAATGCATCTTTTTCCTGAACCCCAAACGCAAAAAAAGAAGACAATAATACCTACAGATTTCAAATGATGGCGAGACTCCAACAGCCAATAGATGAAATGATCCCCTTTGATGAGCAAATGAAAAGATTGTTAACCACTATTGATATTATAATCAACGGTTTTCCAAACAACAATAATTAAACAAATAATCAAATACAAAATGAAAAAAAATTATTTGTGAAGGCTGATAAAACTTAGCAATTTATTAAAAATAGTTCAAAGATGAATACTTATCAACTCATTGACAAAAACATCAGATTAACTACAAAACAGCGACAAAAATAGACATGACATGTATCCGCAATAAAAGAAAAGAATTTGAGAGCGCATAGACTAAGTGACAGGACTGAAGCGACAGCAACTAAAGCTTTCATAACACTCAAGACCAACAGACTAATTTTTATTACAATCCAAAATGTAGCTCATTAACCATCACACAATATCTGGGAATTAGGCAATATAAGCAATGAAATTTGGAAAATAATAATAAAGAGAACGTAAAATCCAAACTCTGAATACAACATCTGGAAGTAAATACATACAGTTCGTCATCCATTGGTTCAAACTAACTCAATAAACAAAGTAATACTGTATTATAACATTTGTTATAGTAGACTTTTTTACCTTCTATAGATGAGGTTCTACTCACCCTATTAGCCATGAAGTTTGCCAGATCCTCACTGATCATAAATCAGGGTCAGCAAGGGATATCATTCTCACTACTACCAAAGTAAACATTACTACACAGCAAATATAGACAACCTGGATCAGGAAATCCACAAGAAATCAACTTTCGAAATTAAACAATGGGATCTTATCGATGGTGCAGAGACATGGTGCAACTGGTCGGATTATTCTGGCTTGTCCAAACATCAAGAAAAAAATCGGTAAACAAGTCGGGAATTTACAGAGACGATGGCCTGGCTGCACTAAACCATACAAATCCAGAAACCATCGAAAACAGAAGAATGAAACTATGATTATATCTTCCAAAACCACAAATTGTTGATTTCCATTGAAGCAAACAAGAAAGGTAGTGAACTACTTAGAAATATCAATGGGGAATCTCTACTTTCATCATATATAAACCATACAAGAAACCAAAACGATTAATAACTATTTATGTACCAACCTAAAGTAACCATTCACCATCTGTATTAAAAAGATCATTCCCCATGGCTTAAACAAGAGACTGTTCAAACTGCATGCAGTCGAGTGTGTTTCATACAATGAAGCAGTTTAGAATACAAGGAGGCACTACACTAAAAACTGGGATACATTTACAAAAAATTACATTACATACCAGGACAACAACACAAATATTGCAGCAAGGAAATAATAGGTAAAGAATAATCATATGGTATTACCCACCCATACGCGGGAAACTCATTAACAAACATAGGGAAAGAATTCTTCAAAATCCTAACAACTTAATTTCCAAATGACACAAACCTGGTCCAAATTATTAACAAATAACACTGTCAAACTATCGTACTCAATGTTTGCCCAACATCATAAACCTAATTGATCGAATCCTAACGATTGAAATCAACACAGCAAAGATGGGTGAAGAAAGGAAATTCTGGTATTTGCCACCTGAAAGTGCAGTGCCCACTAGACAATAAAATGTATTCACTGCTACATTGTATACACAGGGGGCTTTTTTACTGTTTGACATCAGGTAAAATGAAAAAGAAAATACATTAGGGATCTACTGTATATACCACTTCAAAAACCAGATTTGCAAAACACAAACAGTCTTTAATTAAAGAAATAATATAAAAACTCAAACAGAACTGTGCAAAAGATATCTGGAAAACTTAAAGACGCAAAAACAAGCAGCTACAATTATTTCCTGGAAAATATAAAAGAGCATCATATACTGCAATGTTTCAAATGGTGAACCTTTGTTAATGAAAATGGTTAATAATTTGCAACCACACTTAGCAACTTTCTTTATACACTAAACCAGAATTTGTAAACTAATTGCAGCATAAATGGATATCGTTGTTAGTTGTTCACACTCAAAAACAAAAACCTGAAAGCCCCAAAAAAAAACCACGTGCAGCACAACCAACACGTGCAAAATCAACCGCAAAACGTGAGCCACACGCTACATAACATTGCTGTGGGCAAACCTTAAGCACATCCTGATGAAACGATACGCGATCGAAACAAATTTGGTAGAGATTTCTTTTTAATACCTGATTTTATAACATTTGTTGCCTATCCCAAAGGGGTTGACGCTTTGGTATTCGGTTTTGGGTATTGTATCCAATTGATATATTTATATATATATATATATATACTACCAACGCACGCACTCACACACACACACACACACCAACACACCACACATACACACACACTCACACACACACAACACACCCACACCACACTTTTTATATAGATATTTATGCGCACACTCTCTCTCTCTCTCTCTCTCTCTCTCTTCTCTCTCTCTATCGCTCTTCACACACACACACACAACACACACACACACACTCACCACAAAAATATCACGCACCCACGCACGCACACACAACACTACACACACACTCACACACACACTCACCACAAACACAACTCACTGATCTGGTCTCACAATTGCTGCCATGTATTAGACGGTCGAGGATCACAAACACAGTTTATGGTCAGAAGCATTAGAATTTTACCATCTCCACACCACAACAACACCACCGCCGACACCGCCCCGCCAACCGCCTGCGTGTCTGACAGGTGGCGTTTGTTGAGGCTGTGGGGTGGATCCGGTGGGATTGCAGGGGTCGGGGAGGGGAGCGAAAGGTGTCGCCTGTCCAGCCGTCTTCACAGATAACAGCGGAAGGTGTTCAAACTGGTCGCGGCACATTCCGTTATCTCCACACCGGCTGGTAACGGGCAACTCGTCGACAGCCTGTGCATATATAACGAACACAAACACACTGACACGCACGCGCGGCGCGCGCGGCGCACCACACACAACACACTCACACAAACACACTCACACACTCTCCCTGTTATTTAATATTCACATTGTTGTGAAAGGCTGTTTTTCTTGCGATGCCATAAATGTAGATGTGTTAGTATTGGTATGTGCGTGTTGTATTGTGTGATAACTTCTGGATGACATCTGTATTGTGTGCGGTTGTGTGAATACCTTAAGGATGTAATTGTATGATTTTGTCATGTCTCCGGTTGACGCATTATTTAAGTCAATCATTCTTGCTACTCCTTGTAGAATATTGAGTGTTTATCATTTAGTGTGTTTTAATCAAAGATGGTTAGGTGAAATGTGGAGGACCGTAGAGTCAAGTTCTATTTCGTGGGTGATCTGCAATGAAAACTCATATCATCATTTTTATGATCAATAAAAGTTAATGGAACTACTTTTCACTGACCTATAAAAAAAGAAAATTGGGATGTGTTCAATCTCAAGTGTAACCTGAATGTTATTGTATATGATTGAACAAGTGTGTAAAGACCAATGACAGTACGTGGAATCTACAAACTGGAATCGTGCGCACAGTACAAACTCAACCACCCCCAAATTTGGAAGTAACAATGAGGAGTGTTTGTACATTTGTAATGTTATTTTCGTGGTGTGGTCCCACTCTGCTGAGTGACCAAACAGCTGACCCAGGTTAGCAGGAGGAGGACGACGCTGCTGCAGTCTCGGCCAGCTCATCCCAAAGATGTTCGATGGGGTTCAGGTCTGGGCTGTTTGCGGGCCACTGCATTCTGTTGACACCAGCAGCTTGGAGAAACGTGTTTAGTGCTCTGGTGCGATGGGGCCTTGCATTGTCGTCTTGAAAGACTGCCTGAGGTCCAAGCTGTTGAAGGGCTGGCAGCACCAGGGGTTGCAAAATCTCTGTTTGGTAGCGAACACCATTCAAGTTCCCTGCCACATTGTAGAGAACCGTTCTGTAGCGTGTGCTTATGCTGCCCCAAATCATAACGGATCCCCCACCATAGCGGTTCCTTTCCAGGACAGTTTCTTCTGCAAAATGCTCCCCACGGCGTCTCTAGACCCTGTTCCGTCTATCGGTGGGATCCAGGCAGAACCGCGACTCATCTGTAAAAATCACGTTAGCCCACTGGTCATGTGTACATTTCACGTGCTGCGTGCACCATACTCGGCGTGCTGCTCTGTGGGCATCAGTCAGACGAGGTCTTATGGCTGGTCGTCGAGCACGGAGGTTAGCGGCGTGTAGGCGGTTTCGTATGGACTGATCACTGACAACAGTGTTGGTGGCATCTCTAAGGCGACGTCTGATGTTGTTTGCACTTGCTGTTCTTTCTTGTGTGGCCTGCCTTTCAATGTATCGGTCCTCTCGTGGTGTTGTTATTCTGGGTCGACCAGAGCGTGGTCGTTCTTGCACTCTTCCTGTGTCTTGAAAGCGTTGTCTGAGTCTGATAACAACAGAGTGTGATACCCCAAGTCTCCGTGCCACTTCCCGGACTGCAACTCCTTCTTGGAGCCATCCTATTGCTCTTCCTCGATCCAGCTCGTTCAGTCTTCGACGTGGAAGCATGCTGTTACATTGCATTTTTCGCCAGAACAGTGGCTTTTAAAGACATTTGGTTGAGCATACTTTATGACCTACAGCCTGATTTAGCTCGTGCTTTACATGATTTTGATTCAGCACATGCTCCTCGGATCCCAAACACATCAGAAATTCACCCCAATTTTTTCCAAAAATGACAAGTCGCGACACGTGTTTTTCAAGGCGCGTGAGAAATGTGTGCCACAAAATTGCAGTTGCCGCATTCACTATCAATTTGTGCGTGTGGTTCAATTTGTTTGGACCACAAAGGCAGACAATTGAATTTTTGTGAATTTTTAAAAGTTTTTGTGCATTCTTAATGTTGATCCTTAACTTTTTTTTTGAACAGTATATACATATATAAGTGAGATACTGGGTTCTGGCGGTCAACCCTCGATTTGTTCTGTTACGCTTTTGAGGGGCGGGGAAAAAAACTTTGGTACATAAACATTGCTGTTGATCGAATGAATCAACACAGAAATGAAAGCCGATGTCATCTGTCAGTGGATTTTTTTTTCGGATAATATATAACAATATCAAAAACAAAATGAAAGGCAAAGAAAAAGAAGAGAGAAAAAAAAAAGAAAAAGAAAGAAGCAACGATAAGGACAACTAGTATTGTCATGATACTGATGATGATGATGAGGAGGAGGAGGAGGAGGAGGATTACTGCTACTCTGTTATTGTTATGTTTCATTTTGATTTTTCTTATTATCATTGTTGTTTTTGTTGTTTTTAATACCATCATAGTCATCATCATCATCATTATTATTATATTATTATTATTATTATTATTATTATTATTATTATTATTATTATCATCATCATTATTATTATTATCATTATATTACAATCATTACTAGTATAATTATCATCATCATTATTATCATTATAATCATCAACATCATTATAACCATCATCATTATTATTATCACTATCATTGTTGTTGTTGTTGTTTCTGATATTTTGAATGCCATCTGCAATAAAGAAGGAAACGGCGATGATCCTTTATGCAGGAAATGACCATCATTTCCACTGACCGTCACATCTGCTGGGCACTGCCATCACAACAGGGGCAGGTAACCACGTCAGCAGGTTTTCCGAGTTGTCTGCCTGCAGGAAGTGTCTCCACTGGCCATTTCCTTTTCCGACATTTCTCTGCCGTACGCAGCCAGTCCTGTGATGGTCGCTGGAGAAGAAGACAGCAGATTAAACGACACAATGAATTATTGTTGTCTTTACCACCACCACTACCACCACTGCTGTCACTGTCACCACCACCATCACAGTCACCACCACCACCATCATCATCATCATCATCATCATCATCATCATCATCATCGTCGTCGTCGTCGTCGTCGTCGTTGTCGTTATTATCACTGTTGTCGTCATCATCATCATCATCATCATCATCATCATCATCATCATCATCATCATCATCATTATCGTTACCATAGGCATGCCATACCTTTTCCTCGGGTGGAACTGACAGTCAGCGCGGTGCCGGAGACAGGCCGCTGATTCAGCATCATGACAGTGATCTCCCCTGCCGAACTCCTCCCTTGGGCGCCAGGGGGTAGCACTAGGAATGTCACACGTGACCAAGACCCCGCGGACAACTCTTGAGACGCGCTGGGTGTGCTGGAAATAGGTTGGAATGTTCATGGTATTCATTAGTCCTTTATGCTGTTTGACCAACCTCCCCCCCCCTCACCCCCCTTGCACGTCTATCCATGCGTTCGTCCATCCACCTTCTTCGGGTCCTCTTTCCTCTCACTTCCACATACTTCGGTTCCTTCCCTCCTCCTCCTTTTCCTCCTCCCCCTCCTCCCCCTCCTCCTACTCCTTTTCCACCCGTCTGTTTCTGTCCTCCTTCTCCCTTCTCTCCACCTTCCTTTCCTTCTTTCTCTTCCTTACCCCCAACCTCATCCTTTTTCTCTTCCTCCTCTTACTCCTTCTTGTCTTCTTTCCCATTCTCCTCGCTCCTCACCGTTTCCTTACTCAACTTTTTACAGGTCAGCTACCAACCCTTTTCTTATTCAACTTTATGTAGGTCATCTACTATCCCTTTTCTTATTCAACTTTATGTAGGTCATCTACTAGCCGTTTTCTTATTCAACTTTATGTGGGTCAGCTACTAACCGTTTTCTTATTCAACTTTATATAGGTCATCTACTAACCATTTTCTTATTCAACTTTATGTAGGTCATCTACAAACCCTTTTCTTATTCAACTTTATATTAGGTCATCTACAAACCCTTTTCTTATTCACCTTTATGTAGGTCATCTACTAACCCTTTTCTCATTCAGATATATAAATATATATATGTCACCAACTAACCCTTTTTATTCAACTTTATCTAGGTCATCTACTAATTCTTTCCTTATTAAAGTTTATATAGGTCATCTACTAACCCTTTTCGTATTCAACTTTATATAGGTCAGCTACTCACCCTTTTCTTTTTCAACTTTATGAAGGTTATTGCTAACTCTCTCTCCTTGTTCAACTTTATATAGATCATCTACTAATCCTTTTCTTATTCAACTCTACATAGGTCATCTACTAACGCTTTTCTTATTCAACTTTATGTAGGTCATCTGCTAACCCTTTTCTTATTCAACTTTATGTAGGTCATCTACTAACCCTTTTCTTCTTCAACTCTATATAGGTCATCTACTCACCCGTTTTGCGGGTGGGGCAGTGTGGCCCCTGGAGAGGCGTGCAGACCGTAGGAGAGGAGGGTTTGTCCACTGCCGTCATTCAGAGTCACCTCCGCACTGCTGTTGACGCCCAGACTGGCCCAAAGTGAGACGGTCAGTGCCCCCCAAACCCCTGTGACGTCAGCACTGACGCTGTGGTTCGTCAGCAGTACGTCAGCGGCTATAAAACAGAACGTCGATGGAAATGTAATGTAAATAAGTATGTTACTATCTCTGTCTGGTTCTGAATCACATCTGTTCTCGATGTAAATGTACGAGGGCGTGCACATACACGCGCATGGCCACATACATATAGATGCCTGTGTACACACACACACACACACACACACACACACACACAGTGACACACACACACACACACACACACACACACACACACACACACACACACACACACACACATACACACGCGCGCGCGCGCGCGCGCGCGCGCGCGTGCGCGCACGCACACACACACACACACACACACACACACACACACACACACACACACACACTCACCCAACCCCAACGCTTCCATATCCATTAATAACCTCCATGTATTGTGGCGAAAGGCCAAAAAATGTACATTAAAATTCCGAATTGCAAACTCTTAAGTCAGAATTCTCTCTCTCTCTCTCTCTCTCTCTCTCTCTCTCTCTCTCTCTCTCTCTCTCTCTCTCTCTCTCCACACACACACACACACACACACACACACACACACACACACACACACACACACACACACACACACACTCACACTCAAACACACACTCACACATACACACACACACACACACACACACACACACACACACACACACACACACACACACACACACACACACATACAGGCGTGCGTACGCGCAGGGAATAAAAAGAGAACAAAATAAAATGTAGATTAAGTAGACATTTGCAGAGATCTAACATCGGAAAGTAGGTCGTAAAAGCCTCGACAGAAAAAACAACAACAGAATTGTATGATGGATGCATGATCAGACGGCTGTACCCTGGTGTACAGATCCATACAAGTAAAGGAGTCGTGCCCAGACACACAGAACATAAAGAATCGATCGGCGATCAGACGGCAACACCACTGAACAGAGACACACAGAAATAAAGGGGTCGATCAATGATCGGACAACTATACCACTGAATCGAGACACACAGAAATAAAGGGGTCGATCAATGATCAGACAGCTATACCATTGAACAGAGACACACAGAAATAAAGGGGTCGATCAATGATCAGACAGCTATACCATTGAACAGAGACACACAGAAATAAAGGGGTCGATCAATGATCACACATCTATACCACTGAATAGAGACACACAGAAATAAAGGGGTCGATCAATGATCGGACAACTGTACCACTGAATGGAGACACACAGAAATAAAGGGGTCGATCAATGATCGGACAACTGTACCACTGAATGGAGACACACAGAAATAAAGGGGTCGATCAATGATCGGACAACTGTACCACTGAATGGAGACACACAGAAATAAAGGGGTCGATCAATGATCGGACAACTGTACCACTGAATGGAGACACACAGAAATAAAGGGGTCGATCAATGATCGGACAACTGTACCACTGAATGGAGACACACAGAAATAAAGGGGTCGATCAATGATCGGACAACTGTACCACTGAATGGAGACACACAGAAATAAAGGGGTCGATCAATGATCGGACAACTGTACCACTGAATGGAGACACACAGAAATAAAGGGGTCGATCAATGATCGGACAACTGTACCACTGCGGTCAGACACACACAATATTTTAATAAAGGAGTCAGTTTATGATTGAACAGCTACAATGGGTTGATCTGATTTGACACCTGTACTCCTGTGCAGACATCCAGAAATAGAGTGGCTGATTTATGATCAGACGGCTATACTAATATGCACGAACCATAAAAAAAGGGGGCTTTTCTAAAGTCAGGTCGTCTAGAGTCTCTGTGTAAAAGAGGTCGATGCATGGTCAGACAACTGTACCACCGTACACAGACGCATAGAAATAAAGGAGCACCA
>CM031614.1:65046544-65074044 GCA_018398815.1 Conus ventricosus
AGCGTTTTCAGTCAGTCCTGACAGTTCCAACATGAAGAGACAGTTGTGGAGGAGTCCAAGGACCTGATGCATTTCTGAACGTTGCTAACAGATCCCCCCCGTTTCCTCACTTTTGTAATAGTGACTGCAGTTGCTTTAGTTTACATCACAGGTTTGTTGGGATCGTGGAGGTAGCGATGGGGGAGGGAGACTGAATATACAAGAAAATGATGACTGAGAATGATCACTGAGAATGACGACGGTTTGGGAGTCTAAATGATCCGAAAGAATTTAGCATATGATCAAAACACGTGAACAAGAGTTTTGGCAGGTGACATATTGTTTAAATGCAGGAAGATTTTGTCGAAACTTCACAGGAATCAAAACCTCTTCGCTCAAGATGTGGGGCATCTGTGGAAATCCGCGCATGTTTGATGACAACTAAGGACATCAGCAGTATCTGTAGTGGTGTAGTGGGACATACCGTGCTGGCTTACCTAGGGGTCTTGTAGGCCATAGTCACCACAGTCAGTTCAAAGCTCCGACGCAGGTAGCGGGGATATACCGACTGTGATACTATGTCACCATTCAGGACATAGCGACTGTGATACTATGTCACCATTTCTCGCGCAGTGTCCCTCCCACTGTCACGCTTCAGTGCACTGCGGCCACTGACCATCACACAGACAACGGCCCGGTGATAACGGCCAGTCTGTCACAGCCATGCGCTGGGTGACCACTCCAGGGAGAGAAACACGGTCATTACCAACTCTCTGGTCACAGCAGGTTTCAGACATGTATAACGTGCGTGCCATAAGTTTGTGTTCAGCGCAGTCCGTTAAAACAGGCTCCAGACATTCATGACATGCGTGTTCTTATCCACTGGACACAGACACGTAGACAGTTCGTCAAAGTTACCATTGGTGGAGAGTTCCCAGCGGATGGAGCGAGTCTCTGCTATAATGATGAAAGAGAGGGGAAGCAAGGTGCGATGACGTCATAACTCATTTCGCGTAATATATCACCCCTCTAACGCTCTTACTTAAGGATGGTCTGTTGGTAGTATTTTTGTCTTCGTCCTCAAGATGATTATTACTATGTCTTGGGATTGACAAAATGGCCGAAATTGTGATGATTGTTGGGCTCGTGCCATACTGCTGACCAGGTCTGTCAGGAAGATCTTCTGTTGACTCGTTTTCCAACATGATTCTCTCCGTCGCGTTGTTACTTTCGTCGAGAATGAGAGTGAATTGAATTACAAAAGAAACTTCATGTTCTACGAATGCCAAACATAACACTAAATTTAGCACTTTATTATTTAACAGAATCCAATATTTATATTTGACAGGGAAAAAAAGTTTATCAAAGAAACCTCTCAGACGGTTTTTGAACAGAGACCCGAAACTCAAGATTCCATTAGATAATTTCCGTTGGTAGTGCTTTTGCTTGGTTGGTTGTTTTCTTTTTCTTTTCTTTTTTTTGAGGTGGGGTGGGGATAATATTTAAAGCCTGTTACACTGACATCTGCACCATCTTCCACACCTCGGCATACTACGCCAAGATGTACTACACTGTCCCAGAAGACCATGATCTGCATTAGGAAGGCGTCTGACACGTCCTAGAGGCACGCAACTATGAATAGCCCACTTTATAATTTACAGTACGTCCGGCCGCCCTCATGAAGTACATTCGGATCGCAAAGATAAACAGGAGAGAGAGAGAGAGAGAGAGAGAGAGAGAGAGAGAGAGAGAGAGGAGAGAGAGAGAGAGAGAGAGAGAGAGAGAGAGAGAGGAAACGAACGAACGAAATAATTTATTGCTTTAAAGCAGTACAGCTTCATCAGCAATGCAATTCGATTGACTATGGTAGAATTAAACACAATGCATGTTACTTCGACATGGAAACCATGACAAAATTGTCCTTTTTCCAAACACAGTTCTGACATTTCATGTCACTGGAACGGCGCTGGTCACGGTAATTCCGTCTGCGGCGTGAGTCTTGAGCCCAGGCTGTCATCCCAGGTAGAATAAGATCAGGCCGTGTAGCGTCTGCAGCGTCCCTGCAGCACGTGCTAGGATGTCAGCGTGTTGTGTTCAGCCAACACGTTTACCTCGACGGAGACTGGCCAGTTTTGTCCGTTCTTCTGTCAGCAAGTGTTTGTCATCTTGCTTCACGAACCAGAACCAACAGTCACTGTCATGAGGTGAACACGGAAACTCCAACACCAGATCGTCCGATTCACAGAGCAGTACATCAGAATCATTTGAGCTGTTAAGGACAACTTTTCTAAATAACTTATTTCTGCTGTTGTCTCTCAATCGCCTTTGCACACATTTATTCGTCAGGGTGGCAACGTCACTTTTCACAACACTGACACTGAATCCGGCAACTGGGCTGTCACAAACTGGTTCGATGTCAGTGTCAGGTGGTGAGGAGGGGACAGAGCTGTCAATACACTCACACGTGTGCACAGTTTCAGTGCCATCATGTAAGCTCAAATGATCAGTCTCCGATCTTACTTGATCATCCGTTTGACGCAAGTGTGTACCCACAGTGTGTTCCACTACTAGGTCATGTGCACACAGGTTTTCAGGTCGCACGTCAGTCGGAGATGAAGTACTCACAGAAGTTGCTGTAGCTTCTTCATGTTTTCCACTTAACTGCTTCTCTTGCTGCTGTCGGGCTCTCTGTTGATCTCGTCGGACCTGGCTGGGTGGCTTTTTCCTGAAATACTGAACTTGTGTGTTGCGGTTCAGAACGGGATCCGCCATGTTTGTTGACATCTGGAGCGGAGCGGGCTTGAGTCGCAAGACAACCACAGTGTTTTCACCTTCTCCTGCCACTTTCCAGCTGGTGACGTTATTGTCCGTCAGCAGGGCGTTCAGCGTCTTCTCCACAGCTACTGGGAGTCCAGAAACTGGCATGTTTGCGATGAAACTTGTGAAATTTGTCGCAGATAAATCAGTGGCGCCCTGCTGCTTCTGCTCACGTCACGTGACCCCGAGAGAGAGAGAGAGAGAGAGAGAGAGAGAGAGAGAGAGAGAGAGAGAAGGGGGGAGAAAGAGAGAGAGAGGAAGAGAGAGAAGGAGGGAAAGATAAGGAGGAACAGACCGAAGAGAGGGGGGAGTGAAAGAGAGAGAGATGGTGGGACAGACAGAAGAGAGAGAGGGAGGAGAGAAAGAGAGAGAGAGAGAGAGAGAGAGAGAGAGAGAGAGAGAGGGAGAGGGAGAGAGAGAAGGTTGGCCAGATGGGACAGAGAGAGAGGGGGGGTAGAGAAGATAGGGAAGACAAGAGAGAGAGAGAGAGAGAGAGAGAGAGAGAGAGAGAGAGAGAGAGAGAGAGAGAGAGGAGAGAGAAAGAGAGAGAGAGGAGGAGGAGAGAGAACTAACGAACGAAATCTTATTTTACCAGGGTAATGAGATAAGCATGCAAATTGTACATGCTCTTTTCCACCAGGCCCTGGAGAGTGGGGAGGGGGGGAGAAGGTTGGCCAGACAGGACAGAGGGAGAGGGGAGTGGGGGAGAGAAGGTGGGACAGACAAGAGAGAGAGAGAGAGAGAGAGAGAGACGAAGAGAGAGAGAGAGAAGAGAGAGACAGAGAGAGAGAGAGAGAGAGAGAGAGAGAGACGAGCCGGCAACGCCAAAACTAAGAGAGAAGGGCGGCAAAAGAGCATGCAGAGATTTACGGACGACAATGACGTCAAAGGAACAGCTGACGGAATTTCCGCTGACATCAGTCGCACTGCACGTCACGGTATGGCTGCCAGCCTCAAACACTGACCCAGAGCTGGGATTGCACTTCAGCGTGACCCCTGACCCCGAGTTGTCCTTGACCTCGGGGTCGATCCAGCCGACCAGTGTGGGCTGACCATGGCGTGGAGCTATCACCTGGATATTGTGTGGACATCCGCTGACGAATTCTGGTTGAGACACGTCTGTGGACAGACCATAGACAGAGAGGAAAAAATAAAGTGAAAAGGGGTTGGTTACCGCCAAGGACACCGACAAACAGATTACAGGACAAAATACAATGCATTTCGACCTCTTGGGTCTTCTTCAGGCAAAAACAAACAACATTTAGGACAGTGAAAACGAAGAACGAGAAACCACTTATCTTTCTCACATTCGGCGCAAAATGGCCAACGACCATTTTTGTTGCCAACAGCCATTTTGCGCCAAATATGAGAAGATGGATGCCACACTCAAAACAAAACAAGCAGAAAGAAAAAAAAGAAAAGACGAAAAAGAAAAAGTGGGTTAAAAAAATAGAGGTTGGATGACCCATAGAAAAAAAGAAAGAAAGAAGGGCATTGAGGAAAAAAAGCGAAAAGAAGGTAAAAGAGTAAGGAATGGGGAAAACAGAAGGTAAAAGAGTAAGGAATGGGGGAAAACAGAAGGTAAAAGAGTAAGGAATGGAGGAAAACAGAAGGTAAAAGAGTAAGGAATGGGGGAAAACAGAAGGTAAAAGAGTAAGGAATGGGGGAAAACAGAAGGTAAAAGAGTAAGGAATGGGGGAAAACAGAAGGTAAAAGAGTAAGGAATGGGGGAAAACAGAAGGTAAAAGAGTAAGGAATGGGGGAAAACAGAAGGTAAAAGAGTAAGGAATGGGGGAAAACAGAAGGTAAAAGAGTAAGGAATGGGGGAAAACAGAAGGTAAAAGAGTAAGGAATGGGGGAAAACAGAAGGTAAAAGAGTAAGGAATGGGGGAAAACAGAAGGTAAAAGAGTAAGGAATGGGGGAAAACAGAAGGTAAAAGAGTAAGGAATGGGGGAAAACAGAAGGTAAAAGAGTAAGGAATGGGGGAAAACAGAAGGTAAAAGAGTAAGGAATGGGGGAAAACAGAACAAAAGAAAGCAAGGAAAGAAGTAACAAAGTACAAATAGCGTCAACAACACCTGAATATCCACATACATCACCGATGTAAACATGGTGATCTAATATTCTAGGTATAACACGTACCACTCTGTCCTTATTAATATAGTACTACAGCTGTAGTGTACACAATTCTCTCCTTATTTATATACTACTACAGCTAAGACATATATCTCACTATTCCTTCATTGACATATTCTACAGCTAATATATGTACCATTTTTTTTATTTCTTACGTAGTACTGAATCTAAAACACAGAGCGCTCTCTTTCCTTGGTTATACAGTACTAAAGATATAACATTTGCCGCTCGCTTCAGCCAAAATACATAACTGTCATTTTACTAATAAAGGAACACAACCAAAATACATGTCAGTCTCACCTTAACAGTTTCCTAAATACACATCCACGATAACCAGCAGGACAGTTTAAAGACGTTAAAAATCTTTAATTAGCAAATAATGATTTATGGACCAAGTCATTATGAAGATGAAATATCCATACCCAGAATGTACACCTGGTTTACCGTGACAAAATATCTATACACAGAATGTACACCTGATTTACCTCGACAAAATATCCATACACAGAATGTACACCTGGTTAACCTTGACAAAGTCCTCATACACAGAATATACACCTCATTTACCTTGACAAAATATTCATACACAGAATGTACACCTGGTTAACCTTGACAAAATCTTCATACACAGAATGTACACCTGGTTTCCCTTGACAAAATACTCATATACAGACTGTACACCTGGCTTACCTTGACAAAATATCCATACACAGACTTTACACCTGGTTTACCTTGACAAAATATCCATACAGAATGTACACCTGGGGCTTACCTTGACGTAATATCCATACACAGACTGTAGACCTGGTTTACATTGAGAAAATATCCATACACAGAATGTACAACTGGGATTTACCTTGACAAAATATCAATACACAGAATGTACACCTGGGGTTTACCTTGACATAATATCCATACACAGAATGTACATCTGATTTATCTTGACAAAATATCCATACACAGAATGTACACCTTGTTTACCTTGACATAGTGTCCATACACACAATGTACACCTGGTTTACCTTGACAAAATACCCATACACAGATTGTACACCTGGTTTACCTTGACAAAATATTCATACACACAATGTACACCTGGTTTACCTTGACAAAATACCCATACACAGACTGTACACCTGGTTTACCTTGACAAAATATCCATACACAGACTGTACACCTGGTTTACCGTGACAAAATAATCCATACACAGAATGTACACCTGGTTTACTGTGACAAAATATCCATGTACAGAACGTACACCTGGTTTACTGTGACACAATATCCATACACAGAACGTACACCTGGTTTACCGTGACAAAATATCCATACACAGAATGTACACCTGGTTTACTGTGACAAACTATCCATACACAGATTGTACACCTGGTTTACCTTAACAAAATATCCATACACCGATTGTACACCTGGTTTACTGTGACAAACTATCCATACACAGACCGTACCCCTGGCTTACCTTGACAGACACCGATGGGGGTCCAGGCACCCTCCTGTGTGCACTGGGTGATGGTGGGGGCCAGGGGAGAGAAGCCCTGGTCACAGGACAGCAGACACACGGAGCCGAACGTCTGACCCGTGTAACAGTCCACGTAACCGTTGGCCACGAGAGGTAACTCTGGGCACTCCACTTCTGCCAGGACAATAGAGGAACAAGCCCGTGATGAATGAGAACCAGAGCGGTGTCCTGGGCGCTCAAGTCTTGTTTCATTCCAGTTAGAACAAGATGGAAAGAAAAACAGAGCAGACGAGGACACACACACACACACACACACACACACACACACACGCACACACACACACACACACAAACACACACACACACACGCACACACGCACACACGCACGCACGCACGCACACACACACACACACACACACACACACACACACACACACACACACACACACACACACACACACACGCCATAGTCATTTCGTCGATGCGAATAGTTTTGACTGGGTGCGTCCACAAGGCAGAGAAACATTATTAACCCACGTGTGAATGCTACACTCACAAGCAGAACGAACGGGGAAGGAGGAGGCAACAGTGAGAAAGAAAGAGCCAGCAGGCAGTGTTTGTGGTCAGTCCCTGAGGGAGTGCTGCTTTCTAACATGCTTGCTTCCTGCTCATCTGTTGCACTCCATGGAAAGCCAGTATCATGGTTTCTTTGTTTTACATTCATCAAAGCTTTGTTCAGAAACTGACATACGTTTTTGTCAGTCCCGCATCAAAGTTTCTTTTTTTTTCCTTTTTTAACTTGTGACGGACCATGTTTCGTCCGGTCCCAAATTTTGGGGACATGTTTGACCGGAACAGGTAAACCTGTAAAAACCGGTTGACCTGTTTATCTGACAGCTACTCACCTGCTTTTAGTGTTAGGTCGGGTGAGCGAGGATTTCCTTTCAGTCTCCGAAGAGGCACCGGCCGAGCAACACTTTCAGAGAGCCGAAGGGAGACTGAAGGCAGGCCTTCGATGGCAGTCAGGCATGTTTTAATAGTTAAATGGAAGTTAGGGTTTGTATCAATGAAGTTGTTTTTTCCTACAGGTGGTTGGGAACTTTCCAGTTCTTAGAAAAGGCCTACATTTAGTTGCTCCCTTGATATATCTTGTGATTTGACGAGACATAGGGTGACTATAGGGAGTAGAGAACAGGAAAAGGCGGCTTTTAACTCACTTTCGCCCTCAACCAGTTTTCGGGCGAAAGTGACCTAAAAGCCGCCTTTTCCTGTTCTCTGACAAGTAAGACTTCAATAACCAAAAATAACGATTATCTACAAACAGACATACTGTGTAGGGTTATCCGTTTTTAATACTAATTTACTAAACTTTTCAGATTTTAGTTTTTGCTTAATCCTGTGTTTTTCCTGATCATTTTCAATAACATCATTTTCACGCAAACATTCATCAAATGCATCTCTGTCTTTCATGTGAAATAAAACTACAGTCTTTAACTGTTCTCTAAAGTCTTTTAAAACTGAGTTATATTTTTGGCATAAAATCCACACACTTATCCCAGCATGTCTTCCACTAAAGGCTAGTTTTGACAAAGTTTTTCTTTTTTTAACTATGTCTCTTTCTGCTGAACAGTCATCTATAATAAATAGCGTCTGCGTTCCCTCAAACAATATAAAAAAGCGTTCTAAACATTCACTTAGTTTATTGCTGGGATCAACTAAAAATATGTTATCATCAGTCCATATAAACTTTCTATTGTGATATGCTTTGTTCCATTTAAGTGTTGGGCAGAAAATCACAATATGATTAAAATTATAGCGATAAACTGTTTGTAATAGGTCGAGGACAAATATTGTTTTTCCACAACCAGTCTGTCCACAAATCAATGAAAAATGAGGGGTTTTTGTCATAAAGTTTAACTGCTCCATAGTTTTATACTAGAATTTAATCTAATCCAGTTATTGTTTTTATCATGCTCTCTGTCAAAACTTGTTCAGTATAATAAAATCCTATAAGGTCTAAATGTGTAAGATTAATCCAATTCAGTGCTGTAAGATTGTTTCTATTTAGACTAATATTGATTTTTTTGTTTGTTGTTATGACCTTAATATCCTCACCATTGTGAAGAATGACGACAGTAACTTTAAGACTGTCAACGTCTAAGTTTTGCCAGCTAATTAGAATTCCTTTAAAAAGGACGTCACTAACGCCCACAACCCCATCCCTCTCCTTATCTTTTAAGACAGAAATTTCAAATATTATTGTGAACGTGTCTCCTAATTTCATTTGCGGAATGAACTGTAATTTTGTAGAAGCATCTTTCAAAACTGTTTCTCTTCTGTGGAGGATGTACTGTTTATTCCCGTACGGCTTTATTTCAATCTCTTTCCGACTATTGTCGTCCGGCATAAGACTTACATGTAAAGGGCCAGAGTTGAATGCTTTTCTGAAACTTTTTTGGTGGCTAAAAAATGTAAATGGGCTTATGAATTCAAATTTTATTTCCCATTCTAAATATGGTTCTAAATGCCATTTGAGGTCAGGTTTTCGAACTATTTTATATTCATACTGGCCAACATTATTTGCTTCTAGATTGCGCAGCTGTTCTAGTTTAGGAAACTTTTTGCTGTCGCCAACCTCTTTGCGTTTATATCACCATCTTTAGTGTACTCAAAACCATACAAGTACCTATCTCACGTTTCGTTCAAAGTCTGTAACGTCTGCAAGGTCTTTTAATTCTAAAGTTATACACCTCACAGGCGCTAATGTAACTCCTGGTTCTTCTGGCCCCGCGACATTTTTTAGTACAGTTTATTATTTTATTTCCAAAACAATGTGCAGGTTATCACATTTTACGTCTTTCCCCGTTTTGTCTGTGATTTTTATACGAAATGATCCGACGTTCCCACAAACTAATTTTTTAAACTGTAAATTAGGGAATTGTATAATTTCATAATCGCAATATGCAGCTTTCCCAGATGGAAGAGCTCTTAAAACAGTTGAGGAACTTCCATCATATAAGTTTTCATCAGTGCTCAGCTCGTCCAAATGAACATAAAGTAATGAATGTAATGCAAGATTGAGCGGACTTTCCCCCTCAAACGTAGTTTCATCTGGTGTAACTTTAAATCTATGATTGTCAGCTGCAAAGCCTAACATTTTAGCTAGCTCTACATCAAAAAGGTAATGTACTACTTTTCTTCAGGTTTGAATGTTAAACATTGTTTTTAAATTTGCATTGTTAAGTTTGAGAGTAATGTTAAAGTTACTCATTGCTTTTTTAGTGAGCAAAACCCGTAATAACCATCAGTATGATTAACTGGCTAACTTTGGCCCTGATTTGTTAACTTTTAAAAACCGTATTATTCCCCTTGGCTTCAGTTATATTAAACCATACAACTTTGAAAAATATTTCATGGAGTGCGACCATTTTGGTTCGCAATCGTTCTCAATAGCATGTTCTAAAAACGAAGGTGTCTTGGGTTGTTATTGTTACAAACATTTTTTAAACAAAATAAAATGAGTGCGTTTAATTTTACTGATGCAAAATATTCTGTTGGGCCGCACTACCATCTTAAAAATATAACAATGATCTTTTGACATTTCTGTAACCCAGACTGTCGCTTTTCATAAAAAGGTGGTACTCCATTAAACAGATATCTTAACCCTCCTATT
The DNA here is from genome assembly GCA_018398815.1 of Conus ventricosus. Taxonomy (NCBI): domain Eukaryota; kingdom Metazoa; phylum Mollusca; class Gastropoda; order Neogastropoda; family Conidae; genus Conus; species Conus ventricosus. The sequence continues at coordinate 65,056,626 of CM031614.1, forward strand.
AAAAAAGACTACATCGAAAAAGTGTGGTTTGGGTCATCCGATCCCGTTTTATCAGAACCATTTAAAACTTTGCTGTGTTTGTGCAAACAACTGGGTGTGGAGTGTCGTTTTGCTGATCACTTAAATCATCCTGACCTTTGGTGAGGGCAGTGTACAGATTTCATTTTTTTTACCCCTTCAGGGTATTTTGACTGAACTGCGAGCACCATTACCGAATGACAAAAACGTTTAATCCATTCAGCAACAGAATAGACTGAGGGCTTTTGAAAGAATCTGTAACGATTTCAATATTAATGTTAAGACGACTTTAGAAAAAAGGGTCGGATCTTAATCAGGCTTAGGCACCCCTTATTTTTGGGGCGCGCACAGAAAATATAACTATGCCTGGAATCCTCCTTACACATCTTTCTCTTCAAGCACGGCTGTTCACCTGGGTCCATAGAGCAAGAGCATAAAACAGCATGGACAACATTTATCTAGACATATCTGAGGCTTAACTAAAGCGGGAATAGAACGAATAAACGACTCTATTCGTACTTACGTTTGGTGTTTTGCTAGGTTCGCAAGAAACAAGCGAGATCGAGCATAACTGATTCTTCTACTGGCCTTGATGCACAAAAAACAATACTTAGCAAATTTAGAGGACGCCATTAATTCTACAGTTGATTTCCCTTCAAGTATTAAAAGGTACCAACATGTTTTACAATACGCAAGATCGAAAGTAGCTTTGCTGTTGGCACTGGTTTATACATGTACCTTCTGACCTCGACCCCAGATAGGTAAAATTAATAAACTACAACAATAAAATCCTTGTGGCAGGCAATGAACAGAAGGGGTCGGAAAAAACGACATAAATTCTGAGCCAGTAATATTTAAACAAAAAAAAACCAAACCCAAGAATAAGTCATCAATCCCGAGGTCCAAAGCCCGAAGCCCGTTGAAGACGTGGACTTTGTTCGCGATGCCCATGAATATGAAAAGACAGCACTTGTTATTGGATTAACTGGCCTAGGATTACTTGGTCTTTATCTTACTAAATAGTAACCAACTATTAAGAGAATAATGCCCAAAAGTGCCCCAGCCATAAAGCCAACTACTTTGCTTGCAGTAGACAAAAGCCAGTAATACACCCCCTTTATATACCTGGCAAAGAGTCTATAGCTTTACCAGCTTTTTTTTTTAATAACTCGCAAGATGATCAAGCTGTTTTTTCCCCATGATTTATCAGGAGATGGTGATGGAGGCACTGAACTTTGCCCTCCACCACCGCCGTAATGCCATCGCCAGTGTACTTATTGCAAATCCTAAGGCGTTTATAACGTTTGCTAATGTGACACCTTGTTCTCTAAACAGTGTTTTTATTCGTTCTGCTAGCGTTGTGTCTTCATATAAAATTCTTTGGATAGTTTCTCTTATTCTAATCACTTGAGTTCGAAATTTGGGTTTCCTCGGTTAGTAGACGCCGCTTTTATTTCTTGCTGCTCTTTCTTTTTCAAGATTTTTTAGTCTTTGTTCTTTCTTTCTTTATCATCACGCCCTAAGTTTGGCGTCGTCAGCCTCAGCATTTTTCTTTTTCTTTTTTTATATCTCATCTAGTTCACCCAGTATTGCTAAATTGTCTGTTATTCCTCTAATTTTTTTACAGCCTGATCTTTTTTTTGCAGGTAGCGTTGGTTCATTAATTGTTTTTAATGCGTTTTTCTGAAAAACTTGGTTTCTGCTTCTTCATTACATTTGTTGTTTGTCTGCTATTGGCTTTAAAATTTTTAAAAGTTCTATGTTTTGGGAACTGTTGGGGGTTCTTGTTGCATGTTTTGAAGGGAGCAACGCTTTCCTCTTTAATTTTGTTTAGTAAAGCAAGGCGATCCACTCGCTTGCACTGAGCCTTTGATTAATTTGTACCTATTTTACAAACTTTGATGGTCGTTTATCCGTAAGCGAAACACGTTCCCTTTGTCGTTTCTAAATACAATGGTTTATCTTTTAGTAAAAATCCCAGGGTTATAGTTTCAGAGTTTTTTTTAAACTTTGGTATAAAAATTGACTTACTTCTGTAATTCACCCCTTTGCTCCCTTCATTTTCCCCCTCCAGAAATTCCGAGCGATGCTGTTAAAAGAGTTCTTTCATCCATGTTGGCTTACAAAACAAAAATATTATAATCTCAAAGCAATTCCGCCATGTTTTTAAATAATTAACTTTTATTTTTTTTTAAAAAAATGTCACAAGATATGGCTCGATTCTTGACCCCATAGAAAGCTGAAGAACCCCATGGCTTTGAAGGGAAATAACGGAATATTACTGTTCCAAATATCCCTCTACTATTGATGCAGATCAATTCTTACTGTTAAATTTCCAGACCTAGGAGCGAATGATTTGATTTGCCAGGGGCTCTTTCACGGCCTTACTTTCAAAATAGAATCGCTTCAACAACAGACCCAACCAGAACCGTTGTCCGAATTGGGGCGGGCCAATTGTTAAGAAAATTTCTATAAAACTTGAGGGGAAGAAGTATTTTCTTTTCACAATGGGAGACATATTTTTAACCTATTTGATCTATGGCTAACCGCGAATGAAAGGGGAAGTCTTGCGTTTCAAGGAATCGGGCTAAGAAGCACTAAAACTTAGAATAGGCGCCGACTCGCTCAGGTGCAAAAGGCAGCCAAAAGGCTTTAGCTGTAAGTTATGCGTATGGAAATCGCTTTTCCATTCCCCTAGATTTTGAGTTGTTAAAAACGCTGCTCCATACTTACAAGGAGCATTAAAAGACAGATTTTTCATACGAACTAACTTTTAATGACTACAAAGTGTTATCAGATCAACAGACACCGAAGCAAAGTACAGCATTTCTGACATCTCGTTGAGTTTGATGTTGTTAGCAACTCTAATTAGCAAGGCTGATTGGGCAACATATGGTCACAATTAGTAATATATTACGAAAACGTGCGTCATCATTCAAATATCCTAAAAGCAGGGCAGAGCTATATGGAATTTTAATCTTAGTGTCACAGCAAAATCGCTTAAAGGTATTTTATTGCTGTGTGAAGTTTAAAACCATTCGCAAGAGCAAGTGAAAAGTTTTTTAATCCAAAATAACGAAAGTGCAATGTACAATTGATGGTAGTCCTAACCAAATCTATGCTAGCGGACTTAGACCTTATCATCATTTTGACGAAATAAGAAAATTGTTTGGGGGGGGGAGGGGTGAAGTCCAACAGCAGACCTTGCGTCTAAAAGATCTACACCTTCACAGTGTTAGGCTTGATGATTATTTAACATCAAAATACGGTTTATGGATTGACCTAAGGTCAACAGAGGTAAATCGTTGCATGGAAGTGGGAGAACGGTTAAAAAGACGTAAAAATTCAAATTGAGAAAGAAAAAGAAGCCGATAAACCACTTAATGTTACATTTGTTTTTATTAATTGATTTCACAGTGAATATTGCAAAGAAAAGATTAGACCAATAGAATACTAAATTTTTTTTCATTTTAAAAAAGCTGTCTGTTCAGCTTTATCCGAGAGTACCTAAAGAAGAGACAGTAGGCAATTCTGCTGCTATAGAAACCCCGACATAAAAACCTTCAGATTAACAACATTACACAAATGCAGCAAGTACTAGAGCAGGACCTTTCAAAATACAGCAAAACCAAACGAAGGTTATTCTGCTGCCTTTAATTTCTGGTTACCTATGTTAATACTGAGCATCGACTATAAGCGCCGCATCAGAGGAACGAGTGTTGGCCTCTTAGCATCAGGCGTAGGGGCAACCCGCAGCTTTTACCTTAGGCGGTTTGTCTTTAGCTCTCGGCCTGTGTTCATTAGCTGTAGGTGCAGCTAGCAAAAAAATAAAAAACTAAACTCCAAAAGCACACAGCCATGGTTCAAGATAAAAAGGCTAAACTTAGTTCCTTCAAGCTGTAAATATAAAACTAGCTGACTCAAACATCACGGATGAAGAATTTAATCGTTTACCCGGCCGATTTTTGATGACTACAAAAGACAAAGTTTGATCTTCAAAGAAAGGCGGAGGACAAGTTTTTCTCAACAGCCAGACCCGAGCAGATTTAAAAAAGAAATGCTTAAAAAAAGTAAACGAAAAAAATTAAACTCTGTTCTAAACAAACTCACATTAACAACGCCAAAGGGTGTTTATCTTTAGTTTTTTGAGTCTAAACACAAAAAGACTATCGATATTGATTAATTATTTTTTTGATTTAAATAAATTTTTGAGTTAGAAAAGAAAACTCAGCATGGATAAAATTTATGAAGGTCCAGACGAATTGTTTGAAGCAATGCAAGAAGATTTATCAAGAGCACTGAATGATATTGATTTTTGAAGTCATTGATCAGCAAGCGTACGGGCAAGGGGTTTTCTATGCTATTTCTCAAGTTCCGGGTAAACTAACAATAGACCCGCCAGTTAAAGTAAGTTAGCTGTTTAATCGACTATGTAACAATAATGAAGAAAATCTAGAAAATCTGGGTTTCGACTAAACAACAGGGCTATCTTTCTCATAATGACTTAACACCTGGTTGGGCAGGGCCAACTGCTTACACAGTTTGATGTAGCCCCCAAAGAAGCTAAAAAGAGAGGCTCTGGTTGGTCAGAGGGCGAAGTCCTAGAGATAGATTAAAACAGTCTAAGTATGCGCCGATTGTAGGCAAGGCTTACATTTCCACTACCTCCAGCAATGTTGCAAAAGAGGGAGTTCTAAACATAAAGAATTCGGACAGCAAATGTTTTATGTGGTGTGTTCTCGCAAGGCTGCATCACGCCGCAAAAACGCAGAGAGAGTGTCTAACTATCACCCTTCATCAATAATCTTAAAAATTTAGTGGAATATCCTTTCCTGGTTTGCGTGGATTCCATGATCAGTTTGAGAAAAAAAACAAAACCAATAAATGTTAATATTACACATGGGATGAGGAAAAAAATCTACAGCCATCAGAGTGTCTAAGAACAGCCCAACGATTGGCGAACCCCGACAAAAATCATGTTGGGCTTACTTCTGATGTTTTCACCAGCGGGGCTACCGCATTAACATTGATACGAACAATGAGTAGTTATTGCGGCATAAATTCAAAGCATAAAATAAACAAGAAATTTGTAGAAAATGTTTAACAAGAATTCCATCTGTGCAAGCCCCGAGTGAACATATAAAAAATTGTATTAACCCAGTTGACTGTAATACAGAACTAATTACGCCCCCCCCCGGATCTAAAGTTAGTTTTAAGAACTGGAAACGGGTGCAAAATTCTCCTTTTGTTGTTTACGCAGACTTCGAGTCGCTTATTGTTCCTTATGAAGGGCCAGCGCCACAAAAACTTCGAAAAACAGTCTTAATGAGTAATCATCAGATTTGTTCATTGCCTTCATCATTGTTAGGTCGGATGGCGCCCATTCAGCACCAAATTATACAGAGGACCAAATGCGGCTAGAAGATTTTTACAGCGCATGCAGCAAGTGCGCAATGACTGTTCTAATAATCTGAATTTATCTGAAATCATTAATGGCGCCTGAAGATCAACAACAGTATGACTCAGCCACACATTGTTGGATTTGTGGGGCGGCCTTTGTTGCCGCCGGTTTAAGGACCTCTCATCAGACGAAGCCAATCCAAAAGTAAGAGACCATGACACATTAGTGGAAGGTTTAGAGGAGCAGCACATAGTAAATGCAATCTTCAACTAAAGTTTGAACCAAAGACATGGAAGCTGCCTGTATTCTTTCATAACTTGCGAGGTTACGACTCTCATCTTATAATGAAAGCATGGGCGATGCCTTCAGGGTAACATGCATTGCACAGTCATCGGAAAAGTACATGTGTTTCACTTTAAATAACATGTCTTTTTATGACTCTATGCAGCACATGATGGGTTCATTAGAGTCGCTGGCTATGTCCTTAAAATCCTGCCCAATAACAGAAGAATATTTTGACTCACTCTTGTTAGAAAGGGCGTTTACCCTTATGAGTACATGAACATTGGGAAAGGTTTGACGAAGACACACTTCCTCCTAAGGGCGCTTCTTTTCTAGTCTCAGAGGAAAGGACTCAGTGATTCCGATTACCAGCATGCTCAAGAAAGCATGGCAGAAGTTAGAGTGTAAAACAATGGGAGACTATCATGACTCCTACTTGATGGCTGATGTATGTTTGTTGCGGACGTTTTTGAAAATTATAGGAAGACCTGCATGAAACATTATAGCCTGGATCCTGCGCATATATTTCTGCGCCCGGATGAGTTGGGATGCTTTCTTAAAATTTACTGTGTACAGACTGATTTATTGTCTAACCTACCAATGATTCAGATGATTGAAAACGGATTGCGTGGAGGAATTAGTATGGCTCGCATCATTACTGTAAAGCAAACAACAATACCTGGACGACTATGATCCAAGTAAAAGGTCTAACTATCTCATGTATTTAGATGCAAACAATCTGTATGATGGGCAATGGCGCAATCGCTTCCATTACGCAACTTTAAAATGTACACAGGCGGTGATCCGAAAAATATTCAAAAGGCATTAAAGTGGTTGAGCAGTTTAACGCCGGGTCAACAGCGTGGATACATTCTAGAAGTTGACTTAGAATATCCTCATGAACTCCATGACCTGCATAATGACTATCCTTTAGCAGCAGAAAGTCTAAAGATGAATCCAAGAGAGCCGCCTAAACTTGTGCCTAATCTTCGAGGCAAAAAATAATTATGTCGTCATTACAGACTTCTACAATTTAATTAAGACACGGTTTGAAGTTGACAGCTGTTCATCGTGTAATTGCTTTTGATCAAGAACAGTTCATGAAACCATACATCATGAAGAACCTGATCTCAGAACTAATCCACAGATGCTTCAGAAAAAACTTTTTCAAGCTGATGAACAACAGCTGTTTCGGAAAGACTATGGAGAATCCGCACAAGCACAAAGATGTTAGATTGGTCACAGAGAGAACGAAGCAATTAAGCTGACTTCAAAACCTAATTATCAGGACTTCAGAAGATTTCATGATCAGCTTTTTGGTATAATGATGAAAAAAAAGAAAGTCAAATTGGACAAACCTGTATTTATTGGGTTTACTGTTTTAGAATTATCAAAGCTTTTGATGTTAGAATTTCTTTACACTAACTTTAAACCCTCGTATCCTGAGTCCAGAGTACTTTACACAATACAGACAGTTTTGTTATAGATATCCCTACTGAAGACATCTATAAAGACATGGAAATAGAAGTAGCTAAGGAGCAAGTGGATGGTACGACACATCCGATTACCCTAAAGATTCGCCTTTGCATTCAATTACTAATAAGAAGGATTTAGGAAAGATGAAGGATGAATTAATCTGGAAAGGTGATCAAGGAGTATCTGGGGTTAAGGTCAAAAATGTACAGTATTTCGAGCCAGGAGAAAACCATTAAGAAAGCAAAAGGAATATCTCGCAGTGTTGTGCAGTCAAACATATCGCATAACAACTACAAAGAAGCGTTGTTTTGACAATAAGACTTTCATCATGGCAACGATAAAACTGCGATCTAATCTACATGAGATCAACACAACTGTTGTAACAAAGAAGTCATTAGATAGAACAAACACAAAACGTGTGTTGTTAATCCAGAGTTTTCATATGCATATGGACATTATAGAACCGTAAAATAATTAAACGGAACTGTGTCTGGTGGGATTAACTGCAGTTCTTCTTTCACAAAAATCTTTGAGGAGCTGGTGTTTTGTTGTGTCAGTTTCTCGTAAATAATACACGGGCGGATTCATCTTTACAATTCTTTTTATTTCATATGGGTCAACACTCCAAACTGGATCGGTTGCCCTGATGCGAGTGTCCCCTTCTGCTTCCCCCCCGGTAAATAAAGGTACCTTACTTCAAACCAAATGGTAATAGTTTGCTGGTGTACTGGGTCTTCAGCAACATTTATTGTTTTTCTTTTGATTGCTTGTACTGGTTTTAACCCTTTAAATTCTTCATTATTCATTGCGCGCAAAACTGAGGGCAGTCTTCTAACCCATTCTGTGTTGCAAGAATTGTCAATAAGCTCTCTGTGATACTGGTAAGAAAAAAGTCTTTCGGCTAACTGTTTGTTAAAGTTTTCAACTAAAGCCTGTGATCTGTGAACTCCTGGAATGCCTCTTTTAATGGTAACTCTATGTTTTAACAATAATTGATTCACTTGCCCTTTAAATTCTTTTCCATCATCGACTTGAATCATGCGAGGATAAGTTATAAGGACCTCGCTGGTATATCAGCTGTATGGCTAACAGCAACAGCAGAAGCACTCTTTTGTGTTAATGGTTCCGCATCTTTGTATCTTGAAGCTATGTCAATGACTGATAAGTGGTACTTAAATCTTTTTCGTCTAATCGTATCAGAGGGTAAATATAGAAGATCCATTTGATGGGTGTCGTTTGGAGTTGTATTCACAAAGTGTGGTCTCTGTATTCGTCTAGGCGCAGGTAAATAAATTTGCCAAATCGCTTGTTAGATAACCATTCTTTTGCTGTTTGTTCACTGACTCCAGCTGCTTGGCTTAGCTTTTTGATTGCTGTTATTCCCTTCCAATATCCTTTTGGTGAATAATAGATTTTGTCATTTTTTATTCAGCCAATATTATGCGCAACAAAATACACGACAGTCATACCAACGATAATAAACGCGATTTCTTGCGTCTTTTGTTTTTCTGATGGATGATAAAAGTCACTGAATTTTGGTGGGGGCAATGTCTGGATTGGTTTGCCCGTTACAAGATAATACTCTTTTATTGCTTGATCAACATCTTTAAATGTGTAAGCTGCATGTCCCTGTTTTTCAGTGTGTTATTAATAAAAATCTAACTGCTCAATTCTCTGCTTTTCATAGCGATCTTGTGCTGCGGCTAGTTGCTCCCAGCTTTGTTATGTCTTTCTTCTCTCGTCGTCATCCCGTAGTTTACTAAACGCGTAATTACATTCCGCTAAAAGCAAGCGCATTCACCACAGCGCCGCCTAATCATCATTACGAGTGAAGCCATTTTTATAAATGTATTTTTTTACATATTTATATTCTCTGGAATTATTCCTTGCTTAACTAGAAAATCTTTCGTAGCGAACGAAGCTGCAATAATAGCAATCAGTTTTTGCTGAATCCTCAAAGTCTAGTTTGCCAAGATCTGCCGGTTTATTTTAACAGGCTTTTGCCGAGCATTGTGTATCCTACACTTAGGCCTCCAATAACGCAGAATGGTATACAAGGTTGGCAATAGTTTTTTCGGTGCTCATTTTTAAAAAATAAAATAATTATAATTAATAAAAAACATGAACAGCGATGATCTGCTAGAGCACAGAGCGGCCTACACTGTCTTGGACTTACAAATGAAGAAGTTGATGACCAAGCTATTATGCCCAAAAAGGAAAGGTTGTATTCTTTGGCAGCATGTGGGAAAACAAAACAGTTCCTCGAACTGAATTCAGCATAGAACAGGTTCAACAGATGTCGCCGCAAGACATTACAAAGTATCATAAACAGGTATGAGGCGCAGTTGGGGTCGAGAATGGTAAAAAAGTGTAGGACAACGGTTCTTAGTTTGTACACTAAACTAGTCAGTAGATTTGCTCCCATTGATTCTGAACAAGATCTTACGTATGATTTAACGCAAGATCCAGTTTTAACAAAGTCATTAGAGTCTCTAAGCTGTGATCTATATTACAGATTTGGAACATTGTTATCGCCATAATCATGGATTAATTACTTTTAATCATATAGATTTTATTTCCTTCAAAATGAACAAGTCGGAAAATCAGCAGAATCAGGAAACATTGAATCAAAAAACACTGAATCAGGTAGAGATAGTGACGAGTGAAAAGCTAAACATCCTGGCGTGTTGCAGCAGAAAAAGATAGCAGAGTTGAACAGACAAAGAAAATTAAAGTTACAATCACAGAATATAACTCATAATAAAACATAACACCGCCAACGCCAACAGTTGATCCAAGCCAGCTCCAGAACAAGAGCAAGTTAATTTAAGGGCACCAAAGTCTTCATGGAATATTGAACTTAAAACAGTTGCCATTTTTGGCGCCATTGCTGCTGCTGGGGCAGTTATTACGGTTATAAAATATATAAAGAATGGCAACAAAAACAAAAGCAGCCAAAAAATCTGAACCACTAAATACAGAAGAAGACAGCAGCACGCCACACCGCCAATAACAAAAAATCATTTTGATCCATTTAAAATGCAATAATATTTTAATAAAAATAGATCATGGCGGATATTTTGTTTAAAATGATGAAGCAATAAATAAAGACATGGGGTCTATAAAAGACATTTCCATAGACCAGAATTGTAATCAATGCGGTTGCTTAGATGTAAAAACTTCATTAAGATCTATGCTAACCAATCTCACGCCGAGGGCGTTAAGCAAGACAATCCTCAACGATGACGCGTTTTTTTGAGCGTGTGTGTACTATATTAGCATCTACTATTTAAGATAAAAACATAAATTGTTTTTTTTGATAATTATAAGATAACTTGAATAAGAACTTAGTTGTACTTAAAGGACGACTTAATTACAATCTTGAGGTAACTTAATTAAGAACTTAATTAAGAACTTAATCAAGAACTTATTAAGAACTTGAAGTAACTTAATAAAAACTTAATTAAGAACTTAATTAAGAACTTGAGGATGACTTGAAGTGACTGAGCGACTTAAGTTAAGACTTAAAAGTAACTTAAGTGTGTGCATGCTGGGGTGGGGGTGTGCATGCGTGGGGTGGGGGTGGGGGGTGAGCATGCGTGGGGTTGGGACAAAACACACACACAAACAACAAACACGACAGTGCTTGTGGAAAAGTGAAGGGCTTTTTTGTTTCACACTTGAACGTCGTCCACCTGAAGGCAGCCTTTAAAGGTGAAGGAGTGTTGGCGCCGCTCCAGTAGGTGGGGTAGAGGTGGGCTTTGTGGTCATTGGCAAACTCTGCCGATTGGCCTAGTTTTGTTGGGTGCTAGTAAAACTACCGCTGTGGAAGTGGCTCATTACTCCTGCCATGCAGGTTCTAACACGTCATGTGTTTGGCGCCGCTCCAGTAGTGGGGTAGAGGTGGGCTTTGTGGGTCAATCGGCAGAGTTTGCCGATGGGCCTAGTTTTGTTGGATCGGAAGGCAGCTCACAAAGCTGTGTTTTCAAATATTTGTCAAGATCTTCAACTGAGAGTTCCGTTTTTGTGAGGAAACAAAAACGAAATGCTTCCTTTTGGCTTTGAGGAGGAGAACAAGGCTCGCCACTCAATTTCTTTGTCAAAAACTTTGCCATGGCCTCATGATAAACAATGTATTTTTCCACAAGATCGGCCTGTTGATCAGAAAGTTTTCCTTGCGAAAATAACAACATTTCATCCATTTCTTGAGTAATATTAGCGTCACTTCCAGCACTGACAGAAGCATTGAAACATCACTTCCATAACTCGCCATGTTTTTAAACACACACAATTTCTAATGCTCGCCACACCAGCATACAACCGCAAACTTTTAAAATAAAACACAGCGAAGCACAGTAGAGAGCACAGTAAACGCGTCGTGCTCGTCCGGCAGTCAGTGGAAGAATGATGAAACTGGTGTTGGTTACCTAGTCATGTGAGCGCCGTAAGCCTACGCTTAAATGTAACCCCCTCGCTGATTGGTCGGGCTGTGACATCGGCCCATCACAGTGGTAGTGTTGACGTGGCAGAGAAGGTTCAAGAACGTTAGCTGATGCAATATGTTGTAATGGGGCAGGTTGGGCGGGAGGGAGTGGGGTGAAGAGGAGGGAGAAGAGGGTAGGGAGGAGGTGTGGTGGTATTGCGCTGCAAGCTGGCGAGGCGTGTTTTATTGATTTTTTGGCCCCACAGTTTGTCAGCGGTCGCTCAGCCTGCTGACTTGGAACGCAGACACTATTTATTATAGATGACTGTACAGCAGAAAGAAACACTTTGTCAAAACTGGCTTCAGTGGAAGACATGCAAAGAACTAATAAATAGTGTGTGTGTGTGTGTGTGTGTGGGTGTGTTGCGCGCATACGCACGTATTTTGTGAAACGCAGAACACGTATGTCTATAGCTCCGAGACTGGTCTCTCCTCCGTGTCTAAATGGAAATATCATTAAACCCACGAGCAATCCTTCGCCACACGTTGCTCTGAGGACAACTTGACCTTAACGGGCTTTGGCTGAATAGAACGTCTCTCTCTCTCTCTGCTGACGACCCCACGCTGTGATCACATGCCGCGTAGTAAGTAATCGGATAGCCTAGTGCACCAGCACCACCGTTTGTATATGGGCGCGTTCAGCCACGCTGCTTTTCCCCTACGTTACTCTAATGGGGCGTGTTCAGCCGCGGCTGCTTCCCCTACGTTACTCTCTGAAAAGTTTAGTAAATTAGTATTGAAAACGGATAATCCTACACAGTATGTCTGTTTGTAGATAATCGTTATTTTTTGGTTATTGAGTCTTACTTGTCAGAGAACAGAAAAGGCGGCTTTTAGTCACTTTCGCCCGAAAACTGGTGAGGGCGAAAGTGAGTTAAAAGCCGCCTTTTCCTGTTCTCTGGAGTTGTAGTTAGTGAATGTGTGAGTCGAGAGGTGGATGAGAAGAATGGGGTGGGTAGATGAAAGAAAGAATAATGTATACTTATATGTGTTTTGGGAAAAAATAATCTTGTTAACATCAATGTATTATTGGGGAAAAGTGTGTTTTATCTTTTCCCCTAAAGCATAATGATGTAAGTGTTGGTGAGCTCTGGAAGTGAGCAATGCAAATTATTGTGCATGAATTATTGGAAAAAAGTATTCTGATCCTGTTTTGGATACGTCTAGTGATAATGATGAACATTCTCTTCTTGATAAAAAGGGACGAACGTAAATCGTTCCTTTAAATGTAATTGGACACGTCTAGTGATATTCTTTTCTTGATAAAATGGGACAAAAGGAAATTGTCCCTTTATAGTAAAATTGTATTCTTGGTACTTTGAAAAAGGGTTCCATGTGAAAACCCTTTCCTTCAATGTAAACAATCATGGTGTTAATCAAAGAAATATTTTCTATTGTAATGGACCCACTGTATTGAAGCTTGTAGATCTTATTATGGATATTTTCCCCCGGATTCCATTGAAATGTATTGTGGGAAGAGTGACTGTTAATTACAAACAAGAACGATGAATAAGTTGAAGTAGGCCAGATATTCAAGGTATCTATCAGTTCCCCAGGTGTCGGTGATGCCCCCGTGTCCGACCTGGAACTGACTGCCATCCGGGTGTAGGGTGCAGCGCGTGCCCAGCCGCCGTCTCTGCCCCGTGGGGATGTAGAGAGACTGACCGAGAGTCAGTAGACATCGTGTGTGCACTGCCAACCGGGTGTGGGGTGCAGCACGAGCCCAGCCGCTGTCTCCGCCCCGTGGGGATGTAGAGAGGCTGTCCGTGTGGTCAGCAACGAGCTGGTGTGTGAAAGGGCTTTAGAGTTCGTCGGAACGACGACTTGTGTTTCTTCGGTTGTGTGGGAGTCCCTGGAATGACTCCACGGACTGCTTCCGTGAGCAGCTTCGTCTTCCGTCTAGTCGACGTGTGTTCTTCTGTTGTGTGGGAGTCCCTGGAAGGACTCCAAGTACTGCTTCCGTGAGTGACTTCTAAACTGTGTGAGGACTGTGTGACTGGGGCCAGATGCGGCCAAGTGCTTAGTCTGTGGTGACACTGCTTGGGTGCCAGCTTGGTTTGATGTGACAATATAGTATCTAGTGTCGTTGTGCGCCCTTTGGTGGTACCGAGAACTGTATGATGTGTCTGTGTATGCTTGTTATGTAATATGTATTTGTTATCATTTGATGGTTCAGGCAGCAACAAAATAGAAAAAGAAACTTAACTCGTTGCCTGGCTATCTCTGTTCGTGTGGTGTCGGTGTGTGTAGGGAAAGAGACGTACACGCATCCGAACTTCTTCAGGTGAGAGTCAGACAGCAAGACACGCACCGCACTTCATCCGTAACATAACCGTCCTTTTTCCTTTTTTCTCAAACCCCTCTCCCCTTAATCGCAATGCACGATTCCCGCCCGGTTTCGCTTTCCAATGCATGCGAAACTGTTCCCGGTTAAAAACGATGCTGAACACCACGCCATGCACATCTCATAGCTGGGGCGTTTCCTCATCTTCCTCTCCTTTTCCTCCTTCTCCTCTTCCTCCTCCTCCTCCTCGTCCTCCTCTTCCTCCTCCTCCTCCTCGTCCTCCTCCTCCTCCTCCTCCTCCTTCTCCTCTTCCTCCTCCTCCTCCTCGTCCTCCTCTTCCTCCTCCTCTCCTCCTCCTCCTCCTCCTCCTCCTCCTCCTCCTTCTCCTCTTCCTCCTCCTCCTCCTCCTCCTCGTCCTCCTCTTCCTCCTCCTCCTCCTCCTCCTCCTCCTCCTCCTCCTCCTTCTTTTCCTCCTCCTCCTCCTCCTCCTCCTCCTTCTTCTTCTTCTCGGTTTAATGTCTGCCTAGTACAGACACACAAAATGCAATTCCGCAAGAAATTTCTCGCACAAGACTGAGTGATTATTCCAAGAATGGATATTGAAGATTACTGAGAATCTCGCAGAATACTTGATCGGTCAATATCAGTTTTCTGAGAATCTCGCAGAATACTTGATTGGTCAACATCAGTTTCCTGACTGGGTACCACTATCTTGTTCTTGATATGGAACTTGGCCCAGAAATTCTTGCAGATTTGTTTGATGTTCATCATCTGCTGCAAGATTTTATGGAGTGTCTAACAGGAACCCTTCTCCCTCACTCTCTCCTACTCCTCCATGTCCTCCTTCTCTTCTTTTGTCTGCTCCTCCTCCTCCTCCTCCTCCTCCTCCTTGCAATCATCCATACAATCACAAACGTACTGCGTGGTGCAGTCCCGTAAAACAAACCTCTCACAGCAAATGGGTGAATCATTTCGAAGTATTTTTTTCATTATTTATTTGGATATTTACTTATGTAGTTGTTAACCGTGTCCACTAGTCTCCAGGCCAAGTAGATATGATTTAACGTTTATGGCCTTGAAACTGACACTGAAAAGCAAATAAACGAAGCAAGCATGAAAGAAAGAAAGAAAGAAAGGAAGAAAGGAAGGAAGAAAGGAAGAAAGGAAGGAAGGAAGGAGGGAAGAAAGAAAGAAAGAAAGAAAAAGGAAGGAAGGAAGAAAGAAAGAAACGAATCAAAAAACAAAAAAAAAGAAAAGAATTTAGGAGGAGAAGCAGAAGAAAGAGAGGCAGGAAAAAGGAGAGGGAAAAAAAAAAAGAAGAACACTGTGAAGAAGAAGAAGAAGAAGAAGAAGATTAGAAGAAGAAGGAAACGAGAAGGTGATGACAGCAATGATAATGACACTGCATCAACAACCTCCACTCACCCTGACAGGACGGCAGACTGTGACTCCATTGTTGCGAAGCCTGGCAGGTCAAGGTGCTCTGACCCTGAAGCTGGTAACCATCGCTACATGTGGCATTGCAGACTGACCCCTCCACGTAACCATGGCTACAGGTCAGCTGACCGTGACGCGGAGCGGTCAGAGGCAGACATGTTCTCGCTGAAACAGAAAATAGAAATGGTGTCAAACAATCAGAAACAGAAGAAAAGAAGTGAACACTGTCTAGCGTTCAATCGCCACGAAATGTTCAGTCACTGGCTCTCTTACCGCTGTGAGATAGCTTTGTCGACTGTCTACAGCTTTGTCGACTGTTTACAGCTTTGTCGAATGTTCATAGTTTTGTCGACTGTTTACAGCTTTGTCGACTATTCATAGTTTTGTCGACTGTTTATAGTTTTGTCGACTGTTTACAGCTTTGTCGACTCTTTACAGCTTTGTCGACTCTACAGCTTTGTCGACTGTAGACTGTTTACAGCTTTGTCGACTGTTTACAGCTTTGTCGAATGTTCATAGCTTTGTCGACTGTTTACAGCTTTGTCGACTATTCATAGTTTTGTCGACTGTTTACAGCTTTGTCGACTGTTTATAGTTTTGTCGACTGTTTACAGCTTTGTCGACTGTAGAATCTTTACAGCTTTGTCGACTCTTTACAGCTTTGTCGACTGTTTGTAGCTTTGTCGACTGTTTATAGTTTTGTCGACTGTTTATAGTTTTGTCGACTGTTTATAGTTTTGTCGACTGTTTATAGTTTTGTCGACTGTTTATAGTTTTATCGATTGTTTATAGCATTGTCGACTGGTTTATAGCATTGTCGATCATATAGACTAACACAATTTCATTCACTGAATCAAACAAAAGAAAAGCTATCAGCATACGAAGCCTCAGTGGCAACGGCACAACGATTGCACAAAACAACACATCATTATATTCACTGAATCAAACAGAAAACAGTTAGCTGAAGAAAATGCCCGCCGTGATAAACGCCCAGTAATTCGCCTTTTACCACAACTATTCTCAAAGACATGACAGACAAGTGGAGACTGCAACATGCATTCGACTATCATGCTAAAATAAGTAACGTGTAATCTGTTAACAATCAAAAATGTACCTTTAAAACGAAAAAAAATCGTATCTGTAAAACAAAACCAACAATATATGAAGTTTGCTCAGAGAACACAGATTATGGATATGGAAAAAAAAGAAGAGAGAGCGAGAGACAGACAGACAGACAGACAGAATTGATGATGATGGTGATGATGATGATGATGATGATGATGATGATGATGATGATGATGATGATGATGATGATGATGATGAAGTATAAACAGGACACAGAAAATCAAGAGTGTAACTTGGCTCATGCCTGAGACATTACATTTACTTTGAAACATTCTACCAAAATACAGTACAGCTTATAACATACGCACACAGTGAATTGGTTCCTGACTGAGGTGTACAACATCACATTCTACGACAACATGACATGCAAAACAATTCAGAAAATCAAACCGTTTCCAACCCTTTCAGAACTGTGAACCCAGTAATCAACCCTTTCAGAACTGTGAACCCAGTAATTAACTCTTTCAGAACTGTGAACCCAGCAATTAACTCTTTAAGAACTGTGAACCCAATGATTAACTCTTTCAGAACTGTGAACCCAGTAATTAACTCTTTAAGAACTGTGAACCCAGTAATTAACTCTTTCAGAACTGTGAACCCAGTAATTAACTCTTTCAGAACTGTGAATCCAGAAATCAACTGTTTCAGAACTGTGAACCCAGTAACTAACTAACTCAGAACTGTGAACCCCGTTCGGAGACCTTCATCCACCATCATGACAAAAGTTCCAAACATAAGTGACCTTTGCCACCACGTGACCTCTGACACGAGGTCACATGACGGAGCAGCACTAGAGGGGACGAACCAATGCTGTAAGATAAGTTTATGTGCTGGATTGTTCAAGCTTAGACCTCAAATCTTCCTTCTGAAGTTCCCTGCCCGTCATTCTTTTTTTTTTTTTTAACCACGATCT
>CM031614.1:65079044-65081544 GCA_018398815.1 Conus ventricosus
CATTCAACCAGCAAGCCATCTAACCGAGGAATCAATCATCCAAAACAAATAAACAAACAAAAAGAAAATAAAACATCCAACCATCTTACCAAATACTCAACCACCCTAACAACCATCCAACCAAGCCCGTGGACAATCAGTCACCCACACACCCAACCAATCGATCAGCCAACCAAGGAACTGATCAACCAACCAACCAACGAACTAATCGAGTTACCAAGGAACCTACCTTGGCAGGTGGGCAAGACAGCGGCTCCCACTGACCCTGCTGACCACACGTGATGTCCGAAGGTCCGTTGAGCAGCCGGCCGTCCATGCAGGAGTGTGTGCACGTCGTTCCGTACACTGTGCTGGGGATGGTGCAGACGCGATAGCCATGAAGAAAGACAGGCAGCAGGGACATGTTATCACTGAAACAGGACATGATATCACTGAAGCAGGACATGGTATCACTGAAACAGGACATGGTATCACTGAAACAGGACATGGTATTACTGAAACAGGACATGGTATCACTGAAACAGGACATGGTATCACTCAAACAGGACATGGTATCACTGAAACAGGACATGGTATCACTGAAACAGGACATGGTATCACTCAAACAGGACATGGTATCACTGAAACAGGACATGGTATCACTGAAACAGGACATGGTATCACTCTAACAGGACATGGTATCACTCAAACAGGACATGGTATCACTGAAACAGGACATGGTATCACTGAAAAGAGGACATGGTATCACTGAAACAGGACATGTTATCACTGAAACAGGACATGGTATCACTGAAACAGGACATGGTATCACTGAAACAGGACATGGTATCACTGAAAAGAGACATGGTATCACTGAAAATAGGACATGGTATCACTGAAACAGGACATGGTATCACTGAAAAGAGGACATGGTATCACTCAAACAGGACATGGTATCACTGAAACAGGACATGGTATCACTGAAGAGAGGACATGGTATCACTGAAACAGGACATGTCATCACTGAACCAGGACATGGTATCACTCAAACAGGACATGGTATCACTGAAACAGGACATGGTATCACTGAAACAGGACATATTATCACTCAAACAGGACATGTCATCACTGAAACAGGATGTGTTATTACTAAAACAGGACATTTTATCACTGAAACAGGACATGGTATCACTGAAAACAGGACATGGTATCACTGAAACAGGACATGGTATCACAAACAGGACATGGTATCACTGACACAGGACACGGTATCACTCAAACAGGACATGTAATCACTGAAACAGGACATGGTAACACTGAAACAGGACATGGTATCACTGAAACTGAACACGTTATAACTGAAACAGGACATCGTATGATGAATCAGGACATCGTGTTGCTGAAACAGGACATGGTATCACTGAATCAGGACATGTTATCACTGAAACAGGACATGTTATCACTGAAACAGGACACGTTATCACTGAAACAGGACATGGTATCACTGAAACAGGACATCGTATGATGAATCAGGACATGTTATCACTGAAACAGGACATCGTATGATGAATCAGGACATCGTGTTACTGAAACAGGACACGTTATCACTGAAACAGGACATGGTATCACTGAAACAGGACATGGTATCACTGAAACAGGACACGTTATCACTGAAACAGGACACGTTATCACTGAAACAGGACATGGTATGATGAAACAGGACATCGTGTTACTGAAACAGGACATTACACCACTGAAAAAAAACTTTTACTGAAACAACGTATGCCCAAACGAAACATTGTATCATTGAAACAGGGTAAGTGTATGACTGAAACCGGACATTGAATGACCGACACAGGAAAATGTATCACTGAAAAGGGACACGGTAGTACTGATACAGGACGATGTATCATAAAACGGGATATTGTGTTATAAATCAGGACATAGAACCACCGAAACATGACAATGTATTACTGAAAATGGACATGGTATTACTGAAACAGGACGTTGTATTATTCAAGCAGGATATTGTATCATGGATCTGGACCTCGTGTCACTGAAACAAGACATGGTATTACCAAAAGGGACATTGTATTATTGAAACAGGACACTGCGTCACCGAAACGGGACAAAGCATCACTGAAACAGGACATGGTATTACCAAGACGGGACACTCCATCATTCAAACAGAACCTACTAGCACTGATAAAGGACATCATTATGATCAAAACTGGACAAAGTATGATTCAATCCAGACAATCTTGTATTCCAAAACAGGACATTGTATTGTTGAGACAAAAACTCTATTACTGAAACAGGATATTGAATCCCCAAACGGGTCATTGCATCATTTAAACAGGTCATCATATCAGGACATTGTATCAGGACATTATATCACTAAAAGAGGACATCGCATCTCATTGAAACATGGACTGGTCACTGAAACAAGGCTTGGCATCACTGAAGATGGACATTATATCACACAAAACATAACATTGCATCACTAAAGCGGGACACTGTA
>CM031614.1:65086544-65096544 GCA_018398815.1 Conus ventricosus
AAGAAGATGAAGTGCATTTTGTTCTGTGCTGTCCTTTACTAAACGAAATACGATAACGTTATATACGATCTGTTCTTGTTTCTTAATGTAAAGCATTGAATCAGTTTTGAACGTGTAAATATCGAATGATTCGATGACCAGATGCACCCCTTCACGAGGGGCAATGGCCTATTTGTGAGTAAAATATCCGTATCCGTCTCTCTCTCCTCTCTCTCTCTCTCTCTCTCTCTCTCTCTCTCTCTCTCTCCCTCCTCTCTCTGAGTACGTTTATGTGACCGCTCTCCCCTCTCTCTCTCTCTCTCTCTCTCTCTCTCCTGAGTACGTTTATGTGACCGCCTCTCTCTCTCTCTCTCTCTCTCTCTCTCTCTCTCTCTCTCTGAGTACGTTTATGTGACCGCCTCTCTCTCTCTCTCTTCTCTCTCTCTCTGAGTACGTTTATGTGACCGCCTCTCTCTCTCTCTCTCTCTCTCTCCTCTCTCTCTCTCTCTCTCTCCTCTCTCTCTCCTCTCTCTCTTCTCTCTCTCTCTCTCTCTCTCTGAGTACGTTTATGTGACCGCCTCTCTCTCTCTCTCTCTCTCTCTCTCTCTCTCTCTCTGAGTACGTTTATGTGACCGCCTCTCTCTCTCTCTCTCTCTCTCTCCTCTCTCTCTCTCTCTCTCTCTCTCTGAGTACGTTTATGTGACCGCCTCCTCTCTCTCTCTCTCTCTCTCTCTCTCTCTCTCTCTCTCTCTCTCTCTCTCTCTCTCTCTCTCTCTCTCGTGACAGACAGACAGACAGGGCAACAGACA
This sequence comes from Conus ventricosus, assembly GCA_018398815.1. Lineage (NCBI taxonomy): Eukaryota > Metazoa > Mollusca > Gastropoda > Neogastropoda > Conidae > Conus > Conus ventricosus. The sequence continues at coordinate 65,087,333 of CM031614.1, forward strand.
ATGGTAAAGTGACAGACAGACTCAGTGCGCGATAGAAAAGGTGAATGTAAAGACAGACAGAGCATGGGACCGACAATGCTTCAGGGAGAGACAGAGTGGGACAGACAGACAGACTCAGTGCGCGATAGAAAAGGTGAATGTAAAGACAGACAGAGCATGGGACCGACAATGCTTCAGGAGAGACAGAGTGGGACAGAGAGACAGACAGCAAAAGGACAGTCACAACTCACGGCGATTGCAGCACAACACTTCCGCTACACACGTCATCAGCACGAGTGACGTCACTGCGCACATGTCACACATCGTCAGCAATGCAATGCCGATGCCAGTTAGTACAGCAATGGACATTCGGTGTTTAGATCTATCCATTGGAAATATGCCGTTAATTTTGTGTTATTGATTGCTTCATACAAGCTAACTGAACAAATGAACATATGCACATCATTTTATACATAATAAAGTTATGTGTCCTCTCTCTCTCTCTCTCCTCTCTCTCTCTCTCTCTCTCTCTCTCTCTCTCTCTCTCTCTCTCTCTCTTCTCTCTCTCTCTCTCTGTGTCTCCGCATATTCCCACCCCATTCCCTCCTGTGTGCATGCGTGCTTGTGTGTGTAACTCAGACTAAGACTCTTCACAACAACCATTTGAGGGTCTAAAACACAATGTGATTAAAAAAAAATATATATTGTCGCAGATAAAGGTTTGTGCTTCAAGCATAATTAATATACGTCTGTGTAATGTGCGCGTGCGCGCGCGCGCGCGCGCGCGCGCGCGCGTGTGTGTGTGTGTGTGTGTGTGTGTGTGTGTGTGTGTGTGTGTGTGTGTGTGTGTGTGTGTGTGAGTGTGTGCGTGCGTGCGTGCGTGCGCGCGTACGTGTGTGTGTGTGTGTTTGTTGTGTGTGTGTGTGTGTGTGGTGTGTGTGTGTGTGTGTGTGTGTGTGTGTGTGTGTGTGTGTGTGTGTGTGTGCGTGCGTGCGTGCGTGAATCTCACTATCTGTCTCTTTGCATGCCTTTGTTTGACATACACACAGGCCTACCTTTCAGAACAGTTACATCCATAGCACCGTCAGTCTTCGAACTTCTCGTTGTGTCGAGGGACTATGTGTTGACAGGCAGGGGTAGAACACCACAAGAACTATTGACCTTTCTGCTGCATGGACAGAAAGTGGTGAAAACAGGCGACAAAAACACACACTTCATGAAACTATTGCCTGTCTACAGGGACAGTGATGTTAACAGGCAGGCAAAGAACACCACAGAGAACTTTTACTTCCTTGCTAGGGAAAGACAGCGGTGGTAGGCAGGCAGGGAAAGAACACCACGTAGAACATAGAACGATTGAAACTCCTGACTCTGACCCAGGAAAACAGTTTACTGGTGTCGTTAGGATAGAAACGATGATTGGTGCATCAAGGCATCCCACGGTCTGGAATAGATCATGTATAACACATTAGGTTCCTGTGTAACATTCTAAAAGCTTACGTGAATGAAGTTGTCATTTTATACAGTAGTTACCATCTCTCTCTCTCTCTCTCTCTCTCTCTCTCTCTCTCTCTCTCTCTCCTCTCTCTCTCTCTCTCTCTCTCTCTCTCTCTCTCTCTCTCTCTCTCTGTGTGTGTGTGTGTGTGTGTGTGTGTGTGTGTGTGTGTGTGTGTGTACGCTTTCGATAAAAACAGAAAAAAAAATGATAATGTGAAAATGAGTGTTCCAGAAACATACAAAGAGTGTATTTGTGCGGTTTATTTACAAAAAAAACAGCCAATGTGCTCAACGGGAAAATTTCACTAAAATGTAGTCAATTCATTGCGAAGTAAGCAAGTATTCTGTTTTGGTTAGTAGAAAAGTGGGAATATTTTTATATTCCAAAGACGTACAGGATATGGAGAAGCAGGGTTTTAGGCGAATACTTTGGATAATGTAGACGATGTTCACAGCTATCAATCTGGCTCGCCTTGATAAGACACACAGAACTACTGTCAGCTATTTGTTTAGATGGTTGAAAGCATTTTGACAATCCTCATTAAAAACTCCAAAGAAGAAGAAGAATAACGACAACAACAACAACAACAACGACAACAACATCAACAACGACGACAACAACAACATCAACAACGACAACAACAACAACAACATGGAGTTGAGATGTTACTTAAGAGATACATGACGTAATCGTGCACTCACCTTCACACACTGACCATGAGTACTCACGCTGACCCCATTTCACCAGGTGGAGTGGTACAGATGATCGCTTCAGCAGGCTGGAATGGGGGTCGTTTGTGGTTTGGCTTTCAGTGTAAAGACATGACCGTCACCGTAGATCAGGGTCTGTTGCTGAAGATCCGCAGAACCCCTGACGACCACCTGAACGAGCTGTGACACAAAGGAAAGCTGTAGAATCTCACAGTACGGAGCGATGTTCAAGCAAGCAACACAGAAAGCTCTCAATGGACAAATGAACAATCCCTCTCATTGACTGACATCTCTGCACTAGATAAGAAGGAGTAAGATTTGCTCAATCCATTGACGACATCTGAAGTTAGCATCGGCTTCTACAGCAACGATTCAAAGTTCCAGAACACATTGACTTCATCTTCTCCATCAGTATTAAGTCTACAGACAAAAAGAGATCAAAGCGGGTTTTGCGTTTGTCTTACGTAAGTCCTGTCTTGATATTGCTGTCAACCAGTACAAATATTTACTTGGACAGAAAGTTTACGATCACCAGGTGAGGATACTTTTAGTTATACTTAAACAGCTGAATAAGTTCTGGAAGAACAGTTTAACGTCGCTGAGTACAGCAATGCTGTTCTACAACACCAGCATAGTATTCAACCTTTCGTTTGACTTTCAGACCTGGTGCTGACGAGTCAAGAAACGAATTCGACACATCTGATTCCAGATGCTGCTGAATGGGCACTGAATGGAACAGAAAGGGGCTGGAGGTGGCAGATCAACATCGGGGTGTTCTCCATAACGAACATGCAATAATGAAGTGGCAGATCAACCTCGGGGTGTTCTCGATAACGAACATGCAATAATGAAGTGGCAGATCAACCTCGGAGTGTTCTCCATAACAAACATGTAATAATGAAGTGGCAGATCAACCTCGGGGTGTTCTCCATAACGAACATGCAGTTATCGTTTGAAATGACCGGGTCATAAAGTGATTTAGCTCTCACCGCCCGGAGCTCAAAACAAAATGTGCAGATGGACCCCCGCCCCCCTACCGCTGGGAAGAAGATGGTGAAAGCGTCTGAATAAGAACTGTCGTCCAACAGCCAGGCCCCATAAAGATCCCAGGAAACCATTGCTACTGACTAACATGTAGGGGTTGTACTGATGCCAGTAAATCACTGCTACTGTCTAACTTATAGGGTCCATAATGATCCTTTAAAATCGCTGCAACAGTCCAAAATATAAGGTTCATATTGACCCCATGAAATTATCACTACAGTCCAACATGTAGGGTCTCTATTGATCCCAACAAAGCATTAAGACATTCCAGCAAATGCCGTGTCATACTGATTCCGGGAAATCACTGCTACAGTTCAACAGTTAAAGACCATACTGATCTCAGGAAATAACCACTGTTGTTCAACAATTGGGGAAACTTTCTAATCCCAGGAAACAAATACTGCAGTCCACCAATTAGCGGGTACCACTCTTAACCAAGGAATCCACTGCTGCAGTCTAACAATTGGGAGACCACATCCATCTCAGAAAGCCTTCACTGTAGTCTGACAGTCGAGAAACCATAGTGATCGCAGACTACCACTGTCACAGTCCGACAATATAGAGATCGTACTGATCCCAGGAAACCACCACTGCAGTCCTACAACTCAGGACCATACTGATCCAAGAACCCCTCACGGCTGTCGAAAACTCGGGGGAGCATACTGATCCTAGGATTTGACCACTGTACTCCAACAATGGTGGAACCACATTGATCTGAAGAAACCATCTTTGCAGTCCAGCAACTGGTGTTCTCTACTGATCTGAAGAAACCATCTTTGCAGTCCAGCAACTGGTGTTCTCTACTGATTTGAAGAAACCATCTTTGCAGTCCAGCAACTGGTGTTCTCTACTGATTTGAAGAAACCATCTTTGCAGTCCAGCAACTGGTGTTCTCTACTGATTTGAAGAAACCATCTTTGCAGTCCAGCAACTGGTGTTCTCTACTGATTTGAAGAAACCATCTTTGCAGTCCAGCAACTGGTGTTCTCTACTGATCTGAAGAAACCACCTTTGCAGTCCAGCAACTGGTGTTTCTCTATTGATCTGAAGAAACCACCTTTGCAGTCCAGCAAACTGTGTTCGCCATGTATATACAGTAACGATGCTTGATAGCTAAACATTTACATAGTTACTGTTAATCACATAGAATTTGTGTATGTCAAGATGAAAATGTCGATTTTTGTTTTTATATATTTTATCTTAGAATGACTAATGTATACATAAACGATATTTTGCTTAATTTGAATGCAATATCCTTTCAGATTTTATACCAACACACAAAACCATAATTATCTGTGCTCAAAAAGTCTCCTTAAAAACGTAGGCCCATTTAATAATGATGCGATGCTCTGGATGAAAAGAAAGCGGGGAAAAAAACACGGTACAGACAACAATGCAGGTAGAGGGGAAAAGGGAATGTTTTAAACGGATTAACTTGACAAAACAGGCACAGGCTTCGGTAGGTAAGACACACAAGATAACATGATATAGCAGATGGAAACAGAAGACATCTTCAAAACTCATATTTTCACAGAAGATTTGCAACAGTCAAACCATCTTTGACATCCTCACCGTGGAAATAGTGGTCTAAAATTCCAAAGTTTCTTTGAAAATCAAAAACAGTTAGACTACAATTATCGTTTCTTTTCTTTGATTTCGTTTCTCACATGTTCACAGTGCACTAGGCTCTGAATGCTCAGTACAAGGAACATTTGCATATCCACCCCCTTGGTTTATTCGGACAAACATGCCCAGTGCAAAGACACTGTATAAACATTTCAGAAGACGTGGTATGCACAACACATCAGACAAACATGCCCAGTGCAAAGACACTGTATAAACATTTCAGAAGACGTGGTATGCACAACACATCAGACAAACATGCCCAGTGCAAAGACACTGTATAAACATTTCAGAAGACGTGGTATGCACAACACATCAGACAAACATGCCCAGTGCAAAGACACTGTATAAACATTTCAGAAGACGTGGTATGCACAACACATCAGACAAACATGCCAGTGCAAAGACACTGTATAAACATTTCAGAAGACGTGGTATGCACAACACATCAGACAAACATGCCCAGTGCAAAGACACTGTATAAACATTTCAGAAGACGTGGTATGCACAACACATCAGACAAACATGCCCAGTGCAAAGACACTGTATAAACATTTCAGAAGACGTGGTATGCACAACACATCAGACAAACATGCCCAGTGCAAAGACACTGTATAAACATTTCAGAAGACGTGGTATGCACAACACATCAGACAAACATGCCCAGTGCAAAGACACTGTATAAACATTTCAGAAGACGTGGTATGCACAACACATCAGACAAACATGCCCAGTGCAAAGACACTGTATAAACATTTCAGAAGACGTGGTATGCACAACACATCAGACAAACATGCCCAGTGCAAAGACACTGTATAAACATTTCAGAAGACGTGGTATGCACAACACATCAGACAAACATGCCCAGTGCAAAGACACTGTATAAACATTTCAGAAGACGTGGTATGCACAACACATCAGACAAACATGCCCAGTGCAAAGACACTGTATAAACATTTCAGAAGACGTGGTATGCACAACACATCAGACAAACATGCCCAGTGCAAAGACACTGTATAAACATTTCAGAAGACGTGGTATGCACAACACATCAGACAAACATGCCCAGTGCAAAGACACTGTATAAACATTTCAGAAGACGTGGTATGCACAACACATCAGACAAACATGCCCAGTGCAAAGACACTGTATAAACATTTCAGAAGACGTGGTATGCACAACACATCAGACAAACATGCCCAGTGCAAAGACACTGTATAAACATTTCAGAAGACGTGGTATGCACAACACATCAGACAAACATGCCCAGTGCAAAGACACTGTATAAACATTTCAGAAGACGTGGTATGCACAACACATCAGACAAACATGCCCAGTGCAAAGACACTGTATAAACATTTCAGAAGACGTGGTATGCACAACACATCAGACAAACATGCCCAGTGCAAAGACACTGTATAAACATTTCAGAAGACGTGGTATGCACAACACATCAGACAAACATGCCCAGTGCAAAGACACTGTATAAACATTTCAGAAGACGTGGTATGCACAACACATCAGACAAACATGCCCAGTGCAAAGACACTGTATAAACATTTCAGAAGACGTGGTATGCACAACACATCAGACAAACATGCCCAGTGCAAAGACACTGTATAAACATTTCAGAAGACGTGGTATGCACAACACATCAGACAAACATGCCCAGTGCAAAGACACTGTATAAACATTTCAGAAGACGTGGTATGCACAACACATCAGACAAACATGCCCAGTGCAAAGACACTGTATAAACATTTCAGAAGACGTGGTATGCACAACACATCAGACAAACATGCCCAGTGCAAAGACACTGTATAAACATTTCAGAAGACGTGGTATGCACAACACATCAGACAAACATGCCCAGTGCAAAGACACTGTATAAACATTTCAGAAGACGTGGTATGCACAACACATGAGACAAACATGCCCAGTGCAAAGACACTGTAAACATTTCAGAAGACGTGGTATGCACAACACATCAGACAAACATGCCCAGTGCAAAGACACTGTATAAACATTTCAGAAGACGTGGTATGCACAACACATCAGACAAACATGCCCAGTGCAAAGACACTGTATAAACATTTCAGAAGACGTGGTATGCACAACACATCAGACAAACATGCCCAGTGCAAAGACACTGTATAAACATTTCAGAAGACGTGGTATGCACAACACATCAGACAAACATGCCCAGTGCAAAGACACTGTATAAACATTTCAGAAGACGTGGTATGCACAACACATCAGACAAACATGCCCAGTGCAAAGACACTGTATAAACATTTCAGAAGACGTGGTATGCACAACACATCAGACAAACATGCCCAGTGCAAAGACACTGTATAAACATTTCAGAAGACGTGGTATGCACAACACATCAGACAAACATGCCCAGTGCAAAGACACTGTATAAACATTTCAGAAGACGTGGTATGCACAACACATCAGACAAACATGCCCAGTGCAAAGACACTGTATAAACATTTCAGAAGACGTGGTATGCACAACACATCAGACAAACATGCCCAGTGCAAAGACACTGTATAAACATTTCAGAAGACGTGGTATGCACAACACATCAGACAAACATGCCCAGTGCAAAGACACTGTAAACATTTCAGAAGACGTGGTATGCACAACACATCAGACAAACATGCCCAGTGCAAAGACACTGTATAAACATTTCAGAAGACGTGGTATGCACAACACATCAGACAAACATGCCCAGTGCAAAGACACTGTATAAACATTTCAGAAGACGTGGTATGCACAACACATCAGACAAACATGCCCAGTGCAAAGACACTGTATAAACATTTCAGAAGACGTGGTATGCACAACACATCAGACAAACATGCCCAGTGCAAAGACACTGTATAAACATTTCAGAAGACGTGGTATGCACAACACATCAGACAAACATGCCCAGTGCAAAGACACTGTATAAACATTTCAGAAGACGTGGTATGCACAACACATCAGACAAACATGCCCAGTGCAAAGACACTGTATAAACATTTCAGAAGACGTGGTATGCACAACACATCAGACACAGTATGCACAATACAAGAGACACTGTCATCACTTTCCATTGGTTGATAATGTCACGTATCCACAAGACTTAAGAGACACTGTCATCACTTTCCATTGGTTGATAATGTCACGTATCCACAAGACTTAAGAGACACTGTCATCACTTTCCATTGGTTGATAATGTCACGTATCCACCAGACTTAATCTAGTTGTAAAGTGAGGCGGCTGCAGGTGGAAATCTAAACAAATTTGAAATATTATGAAAATGCACCGCCAAGAAAAAAATAGACAAAAAAATCCCCAAAACAAAAAAAAAACGCTTTCGACTCTTAGGTCTTCTTCAGGCAAAATACAAAAAGCAGGACAACGAAAATGAAAACAATACTTATCTTATTTTTGATTCATTTTAAGTTCTTGGCCCCAAAGGGGAAAAAAAAAATGATTTCTGTTCATTTTGGGTTTCCTGGGGGGCCCTTTTATCTTGCCTGAAGAAGAGTAAGAGGGTTTAAAACGGTCTGTTTTGTTTGATTCGTTTTTTTAGGGTTTTGGGTTGTTTTTTTGGTGGTGGCATTATCACTAAATTTCAAATTTGTTCACAAAACTTGAAGAATGTATGCACAACACAGGAAAAAAACCTGTCAATCCCGATCCCGTTGTCACACCAGGAAAAACTGACATCCTGAACCTGTCTTTTACAACCAAAGGAAACACTGTCAATCCAGTCCTGTCTGTCACAAACAGGGAAAAAATGTACATCCCGATCCCGTCTGTCACAAACAGGGAAAAAAATGTACATCCGATCCTGTCTGTCACAACAAAAGGAAAAACTGTCACACCTGTTTTTCTGTCACAACACAGGAAAAACCCGTACTCCTGATCCCGTTTTTCACAAAAGGAACATGTACTCCGATCCTGTCTGTACAACCAGGAAAAAACCCGTACATCCCATTGTCTGTCACAAAAGGAAAAAACCCGTCCTTATCCCGTCTGTCACAACAAAGGGAAAAACTGTCACTCCTGATCCCGCTGTACAACACAGGAAACAGTCAATCCCGATTGTTGTACAAAAGGAAAACTGGTACATCCGATCCCCTTTTTCACCAAAAGCATGGTGAAGGAGTATTGGACCTTGATCCCCGGGTCTTGTCCGTGACCATTGTACAGTACAGGAGATACTGTCCCGGCCTTTGTACAGTAAGGGAACCGTCACCTTTTTGCTTTTATTTTACCCTTCACTATGTACATGCAGGAAGCAATGTCTCCTTTTTTGACTCTGTTTGTTACCTATGTACAAGACGCAGACGCTCTCCCCC
>CM031614.1:65101544-65111544 GCA_018398815.1 Conus ventricosus
AGGCGTGCACGGCTCTTTCTCCCCCGTCCCCCCCCCCCCTCCCCGCATCCAAAATACATAGGCGTGCACGGCTCTTTCTCCCCGCCCCCTTCTCCCCCCCCCCCCCCCCCCCCTTTCTTTTTTTTTACGTCCTCATCCTCTCCCCTCTTTCGTCCACTCCCCTTTGCTTCACCACCACCTCACCTCTTTAACACAGAACAATAAAGACGCGCGTACACACACACACACACACACACACACACACACACACACACACACACACACACACACACACACACACACACACACACACACACACTTATACGAAAACCGAGTCGCATTTTTCTCGATCAAGTACACCCCGTCACTCCCCTCTTCGCTCAAGACTGACACCATCAGGGCAGACCACTGCTATAGGCATGAAGAAGCGATAGCAGCTCCCATCGTGTCAACAGGGTGGCTGCTTGCATACAATACAGGTGGAGGACATTTCCGTCAGGTTGAAGTGACCGCCTAGCTGGGACACCCCACAGGGCGGGCCCACGTTCTGTCAACACCAGAGGCTTTGCAGAAAACACCCAGGTTGCCGACAACGTGCGTTGGCGTTTCCCCAACAGGGCCGCATCTGTTGACAGTTCCATCCCATAATAATGGTCCTGCCCTTTCTTTCTGTTCTCCATAGGTCTGTAGCGGAGATGGCGAGAGGGTGAGGTGTGAAAGGTGTGGATTGGGGTGAGGGGTGAGGGGTGAGGGTTAGAGAGGAGGAGGAGGAGACAGAAAAAAAGGTTTGAGGTGCAGTTTTCATTTTATAGTCCTATATTGCTCTAACGCTTGCAACTGGGTTCACGATTGTTTTTTTCGTCTCAACTTTCAAACGTTTATCCTTCTCAGAATCAGTTTTCACCCCAACCTCAAACGTACGAAAAAGCACTAGACACCATGAAAAAGAGGAGGGGAGGGTGAGAGGGGGCTGCGGGTGAGATTTAGGGATGGTGGTGATGGGAATGGTGGGTGAGAAGAGAGACAGAAGTCCGGGTACCCGGATGTGAGAGAGAAAATGCAAAGTGAGAGGTTGGCTTTGTCACCTTGCGAGTCAGACACTGTCGACGTTCTCAATTAATAAGTTGGCCAAAGGGCTGTGCATGCGTGTAACAGCGCGTGTGCGCACATTTTAGCATGTGTACATCCTGTTTAGATACACTACCTCCCTATCAATATGAAAGTATTTGTCTCTGGATTATTAACTTATTCTATCAAAAAACAAAGGTATCAGTCATTTTGTTCACTTTCTTTCATTTAGAAGTAGTGAGTTTCTGAATCCCCCCCCCCCCCCCCCCCCCCCCCCACCCCACCGCTGTGATCGTCATTATAGTCACGAATTTAGTTTGATAAGACCAGCGTCATTCTCAAACCCGGGTAGGTGTCATGTTCTTTGTTATACGTTACTGTATACGACGAGTGACAATAACAAAAAAGCAGGTTCTCTGTGTTCTGTAAAATGTGTCAGAAATGGCTTTGGGGGAAACTCTTACAGACTGAAGCATGTGTACATGCAATCACAATTCTCAGTTCAGTATGGTGACTATTTTCATATGGACCAACGTTTGCATTAGTGTGTGACAGTTTCATTATGTAAGATGCATTGATAGGGGGGGGGGAGGGGGGGGTATATGTATTGATCTAATCCAGATGCGGCGTTCATCATTGCAATACCACAATGGCCTCGTGGAATCTGGGGACAGTGAGAACAGTGAGTTGACACAAAATAAACAGCACCATCTAAATTCCATTCACTTCCACAAACAAACAAACAAACAAACAAACGAAGATGAGTGTAAAGTAAGTGAACACAAAATACCCAGTACCCTCTACATTCCTTCCACACCACAAACAAACAAACAAACAAACAAAAATGGGTGTGGAGTGGGTGAAAACAAAATGAACAGCAGCATATACATTCATTCCATATCCACAAACTAACCTGGATACAAAGCCATTGACGAAAAGCTACGAAATGTTTTAAACCTTGTTAATTCTGACGTCAGAGCAAGTTGATGTAGATCATTTTAACCAACCAGAAACATTTCGTGGACATTGGAAAGGTGCATGGCGGTTTACCAGAAGGAACGCTACACTGATACGATAACATCTTAACAAGCAGTCACATTGTGTTCGTATGTGTATCTGTACAAAACTTTAATTGCATGGTCTATTCTTTCCCCCCAACATCCTTTGCAAAGAATTCTTCAGTCATTTTTCATCTTGCTTCTCCAAAACTGCGACAGTTAACGCTATAACAATGAAATAAAACCACACACAATACCTTCATTGGTATAATAGTCTGCAATTGGTTGAGCTTAAACCCTTTTTTTCCCTTTTCACCCACTTCTTCTGTTTCTAGTCATCGCTTCCATATATAAGATTTACACCACTAGGAGGAGGACGTGGAAGGAGAGACATTGCATTCTTTTACATACTCTCACGTTCGTCACAAACCATAATGCTCTTTTTCTTCTTCTTTTTGCCTTCACAAACAGTCAAAATTGGCATCTACAGAGAGTTCAGTCAGTGCTGTCCCCTGTATTCATATCAGCGCAGACATTTCTCTGCACCCATCCATAGAAACAGCAGCAGTGAGGTGCCGCCTCCATTTGAGGGTCTGGTGGCCAGATCTTCTTCTTCTTCTTCTTCTTCTTCTTCTGGGTACGCAGGCTGATACTCCTGAGGACACTCCCTATATGGACAAGCAAGTATTAATCCCATCTACCCAACAAAGGGAGTGGAGTTTTGTGTGCATGACCGTTTTTTTTATCCCGCCATTAAGGCAACCATACTCCATCTTCGTGGAAGGTGCGTGCTATGTGTAACGTGTCATCCATACCAACGGCCAAACTGGCCTTCTCTTCCGAAAGTTGATGATGGGGTTTTACGCGTGTGCAAGATGTTATGCGTGCGTTCACACACGGAACCTCGGTTTATAGTCTCATTCGAAGGATTAGGTGGCCAGATCAAACTGCTCCCGGAGGAATACTGGTGTTCGGATGGGAATATCATTAAAATCTGATGTGGCACATTGGCCATGTGTGGTGTTAGGGTGATGGTTTGTGAAAAACAGGAAGACAGGTTTGGCGAAGGATGAGGAGATAGAGGAGAAGGAGGGGGGAGAGGAGGAGGAAGATGAGGAGGAGGAGGAGGAGTCAGATGAAAATATAGGGGGCGGAGGCTCTAATGAAAAGCATGAGGAAAAGAAAAGGAGAATAAAAAGGAAAGAAGAGAGACAATGAGAAATTAGGAGAGATGAAGAAAGAACCGGAAGAAGAGAAGAGTTTCAGAAAGCAGAAGACTGAAAAGAACAAGAGTGGGCAGACAGGGAAAATCAACAAGCAGAGAGCGTGAAGAAGACAGAGATGGCGTGGGTCTGAAGGGAGGGGGGGGGGAGTGAGGAGAGGGAGGAATGGAGAAAGGGGGGAACACGGAGAAGAGGTCATTAAAGGATGAGAGAGACAGAAACCAAAAGAAAAAGAAGGAAAGGGGGGGAAAAAAAACCAAGTTAGGTTTGTAGGTACCTCAGCAGCAAGAACTGAACGCAGAAGACAAAAAAAAGGTGAGGGATGATTAGATTTTTCAACCGGATCTGAAGCAAAATGCGGGAGCTGTTCGCTCAGCGTTCAGCAAGCAGCGCAGTTCACCGGAGATGAGCGACCTCTGCATACAGGGTGGGCGTCAATTCCCCTCACCAGGGGAGTTCACTCGCAGTCAAACCGCGAGCGGTGGTCTCGCACAATTCATCATGTTGACAGAGTCGCCACGGGACGCAACTCCGCCTGGTCTCTTTGCCATTGGCATTCCGCTGGTTGGAACAACACAGGGCGGGTAAGAATGGTGGTCAGGGCGGGTAAGAATGGTGGTCAGGGTGGGTAAGTGGGTGTGGTCAGGGTGGGTATAAGAATGGTGGTCAGGGTGGGTAAGAACGGTGGTCATGGTGGGTAAGAATGGTGGTCAGGGTGGTAAGAATGGTGGTCAGGGTGGGAAAGAATGGTGTTCAGGGTGGGTAAGAATGGTGGTCAGGGTGGGTAAGTGTGGTGGTAATTGTGGGTAAGAGTGGTGGTCAGGGTGGGTAAGATGGTGGTCAGGGTGGGTGAGAGTGGTGGTCAGGTGGGTAAGAGTGGTGGTCAGGGTGGGTAAGAATGGTGGTCATGGTGAGTAAGAATGGTGGTCATGGAGGGTAAGAATGGTGGTCATGGTGGGTAGAATGGTGGTCAGGGTGGGTAAGAATGGTGGTCAGGGTGGGTAAGAGTGGTGGTCAGGGTGGGTAAGAATGGTGGTCATGGTGAGTAAGAATGGTGGTCATGGTGCGTAAGAATGGTGGTCATGGTGGGTAAGATGGTGGTCATGGTGAGTAAGAATGGTGGTCATGGTGGGTAAGAATGGTGGTCATGGTGGGTAAGAATGGTGGTCATGGTGGGTAAGAATGGTGGTCATGGTGGGTAAGAATGGTGGTCAGGGTGGGTAAGAATGGTGGTCAGGGTGGGTAAGAGAGTGTTGTCAGGGTGTGTAAGAATGGTGGTCAGGGTGGGTAAGAGTGGGGGTCACGGTGGGTAAGAATGGTGGTCAGGGTGGGTAAGAATGGTGGTCAGGGTGGGTAAGAATGGTGGTCAGGCTGGGTAAGAGTGGTGGTCAGGGTGGGTAAGAGTGGTGGTCATGGTGGGTAAGAATGGTGGTCAGGGTGAGTAAGAATGGTGGTCAGGGTGGGTAAGAATGGTTGTCAGGGTGGGTAAGAGTGGTGGTCAGGGTGGGTAAGAATGGTGGTCAGGGTGGGTAAGAATGGTGGTCATGGTGGGTAAGAATGGTGGTCAGGGAGGGTAAGAAATGGTGGTCAGGGTGGGTAAGAGTGGTGGTCAGGGTGGGTAAGAATGGTGGTCAGGGTGGGTAAGAATGGTGGTCAGGGAGGGTAAGAATGGTGGTCAGGGTGGGTAAGAGTGGTGGTCAGGGTGGGTAAGAATGGTGGTCAGGGAGGGGTAAGAATGGTGTCAGGGTGGGTAAGAATGGTGGTCAGGGTGGGTAAGAATGTTGTCAGGGTGGGTAAAAATGGTGGTCATGGTAAGAATGGTGGTCATGGTGGGTAAGAATGGTTGTCAGGGTGGGTAAGAGTGGTGGTCAGGGTGGGTAAGAATTGTGGTCAGGGTGGGTAAGAATGTTGGTCAGGGTGGGTAAGAGTGGTGGTCAGGGTGGGTAAGAGTGGTGGTCAGGGTGGGTAAGAGTGGTGGTCAGTGTGGGTAAGAATGGTGCTCATGGTGGGTAAGAATGGTGGTCAGGGTGGGTAAGAATGGTTGTCAGGGTGGGTAAGAGTGGTGGTCACGGTGGGTAAGAATGGTGGTCAGGGTGGGTAAGAATGGTTGTCAGGGTGGATAAGAGTGGTGGTCATGGTGGGTAAGAATGGTGGTCAGGGTAGGTAAAATGGTTGTCAGAGTGGGTAAGAGTGGTGGTCACGGTGGGTAAGTTGGGTGGTCATGGTGGGTAAGAGTGGTGGTCATGGTGGGTAAGAATGGTGGTCATGGTGAGTAAGAATGGTGGTCATGGTGGGTAAGAATGGTGGTCATGGTGGGTAAGAATGGTGGTCAGGGTGGTAAGAATGGTGGTCAGGGTGGGTAAGAGTGTTGGTCAGGGTGGGTAAGAATGGTGGTCAGGGTGGGTTAAGAGTGGTGGTCACGGTGGGTAAGAATGGTGTGTCAGGGTGGGTAAGAAATGGTGGTCAGGGTGGGTAAGAATGGTGGTCAGGGTGAGTAAGAGTGGTGGTCAGGGTGGGTAAGAGTGGTGGTCAGGGTGGGTAAGAATGGTTGTCAGGGTGGGTAATAGTGGTGGTCATGGTGGGTAAGAATGGTGGTCAGGGTGGGTAAGAATGGTGGTCAGGGTGGGTAAGAAATGGTTGTCAGGGTGGGTAAGAGTGGTGGTCAGGGTGGGTAAGAATGGTGGTCAGGGTGGGTAAGAATGGTGGTCATGGTGGGTAAGAATGGTGGTCAGGGAGGGTAAGAATGGTGGTCAGGGTGGGTAGGAGTGGTGGTCAGGGTGGGTAAGAATGGTGGTCATGGTGGGTAAGAATGGTGGTCAGGGAGGTACGAATGGTGGTCAGGGTGGGTAAGAGTGGTGGTCAGGGTGGGTAAGAATGGTGGTCAGGGTGGGTAAGAATGGTGGTCAGGGTGGATAAGAATGGTGGTCATGGTGGGTAAGAGTGGTGGTCAGGGTGGGTAAGAGTGGTGGTCAGGGTGGGTAAGAACGGTGGTCATGGTGGGTAAGAATGGTGGTCAGGGTGGGTAAGAATGGTGGTCAGGGTGGATAAGAATGGTGGTCATGGTGGGTAAGAGTGGTGGTCAGGGTGGTTAAGAGTGGTGGTCAGGGTGGGTAAGAACGGTGGTCATGGTGGGTAAGAATGGTGGTCATGGTGGGTAAGAATGGTGGTCAGGGTGGGTAAGAGTGGTGGTCAGGGTGGGTAAGAATAGTGGTCAGGGTGGGTAAGAATGGTGATCAGGGTGGGTAAGAGTGGTGGTCAGGGTGGGTAAGAATGGTGGTCAGGGTGGGTAAGAATGGTGGTCAGGGAGGGTAAGAATGGTGGTCAGGGTGGGTAAGAATGGTGGTCAGGGTGGGTAAGAATGTTGGTCAGGGTGGGTAAAAATGGTGGTCATGGTGGGTAAGAATGGTGGTCATGGTGGGTAAGAATGGTGGTCAGGGTGGGTAAGAGTGGTGGTCATGGTGGGTAAGAATGGTGGTCAGGGAGGGTAAGAATGGTGGTCATGGTGGGTAAGAGTGGTGGTCAGGGTGGGTAAGAATGGTGGTCATGGTGGGTAAGAATGGTGGTCAGGGAGGGTAAGAATGGTGGTCATGGTGGGTAAGAGTGGTGGTCAGGGTGGGTAAGAATGGTGGTCATGGTGGGTAAGAATGGTGGTCAGGGTGGATAAGAATGGTGGTCATGATGGGTAAGAGTGGTGGTCAGGGTGGGTAAGAGTGGTGGTCAGGGTGGGTGGGTAAGAACAGTGGTCATGGTGGGTAAGAATGGTGGTCATGGTGGGTAAGAATGGTGGTCAGGGTGGATAAGAATGGTTGTCATGGTGGGTAAGAGTGGTGGTCAGGGTGGGTAAGAGTGGTGGTCAGGGTGGGTAAGAACGGTGGTCATGGTGGGTAAGAATGTTGGTCATGGTGGGCAAGAATGGTGGTCAGGGTGGGTAAGAGTGGTGGTCAGGGTGGTAAGAATGGTGGTCAGGGTGGGTAAGAATGGTGGTCAGGGTGGGTAAGAGTGGTGGTCAGGGTGGGTAAGAATGGTGGTCAGGGTGGGTAAGAATGGTGGTCAGGAGGGTAAGAATGGTGGTCAGGGTGGGTAAGAATCGTGGTCAGGGTGGGTAAGAATGTTGGTCAGGGTGGGTAAAAATGGTGGTCATGGTGGGTAAGAATGGTGGTCATGGTGGGTAAGAATGGTTGTCAGGGTGGGTAAGAGTGGTGGTCACGGTCGGTAAGAATGGTGGTCAGGGTGGGTAAGAATGTTGGTCAGGGTGGGTAAGAGTGGTGGTCAGGGTGGTAAGAGTGGTGGTCAGGGTGGGTAAGAGTGGTGGTCAGTGTGGGTAAGAATGGTGCTCATGGTGGGTAAGAATGGTGGTCAGGGTGGGTAAGAATGGTTGTCAGGGTGGGTAAGAGTGGTGGTCACGGTGGGTAAGAATGGTGGTCAGGGTGGGTAAGAATGGTTGTCAGGGTGGATAAGAGTGGTGGTCACGGTGGGTAAGAATGGTGGTCAGGGTAGGTAAGAATGGTTGTCAGAGTGGGTAAGAGTGGTGGTCACGGTGAGTAAGTTGGGTGGTCATGGTGGGTAAGAGTGGTGGTCATGGTGGGTAAGAATGGTGGTCATGGTGGAAGACAAGTGGTTGTTGTTTCAGTTAAATGAAACCATCCGCAAAACCTCTCAAAAGATGGAAAACGAGTGGCTGTAGAGTAAAATGTCGACTATCCGCCAAACGCATCATTAAGACAGGGAAGACACATGGGTGTATGGAGAGAAGGAAAGCTATCCGCCATTTTGATTAATGGAGGGGAGACAAATGGTCGTGTGGAGTGAAGGGAGACTATCCTATAAAACGTTTTTAAAAGAAAGATGTCGAGTGGCTGTGTTGAGTGAAAGGAAAACATCCGCCGAACTTTTTAAAAGAAGGAAGACAAGTGGCTTTTGGAGTGAAGGGAGACTCTCCTTTAAATCTTTTTATAAGAAAGATGTCAAGTGGCTGTTTTGAGTGAAAGGAAAACATCCGCCGAACTTTTTAAAAGAAGGAAGAGAAGCGGCTTTTGAGTTGAAGGGAGACTATCTGCCACATTCATGAAAACAGGGAAGACAGCTGGTTGTCTAAAGTGAAGGAGAGCTAGTCCCCCTCCCTCCCTCCCCCCCCCCCCCCCCCCCCCCCCCCCCGAAAAAAAAAATCCTGAATTAATGGGGGAAGAAGAGTGGCTGTAAAGAACGAAGAGGGACAATTCGCCAAACTTACAAGAAAAAGGAAGACAAGTAGCTATGTGGGTTCAAGGGAGACAATCCGCCAACTAACTAAAACAAGGATGACTACTGGGTCTCTTGAATGAAGGGCAACTATTCGCCAAGCTTTTTGAAAAGAGCGAAGACAAACAGGTCTAGGAAATGAAGGGAATCTATCTGCCGAATCTTTTTTTTTTTTTTTTTTTTTTTTTTTTTTTTTGCTGTCCCAACCTCTGCGCCACCTCAGGGGCAGTGCACCCACGCCGCTCATTCCGAACCCCGTCCACAGCCACAACCCGGTCGGCCCCGCCGCAGCCCAGGCACCGGCAATCCACTGGGAGCAGTCAATGTCAAGTCGTCAAGAGGCAACACACCGGAGGAGACACTGCACTGCTGCCGAGTCACTTCGGTGGTGTTCAGTGGCGCCTGTTCTGATCTAACATATGCAGGACACCACCTACCAAGCCCCATACTGACGACAATAATTGCTTAGTCGCGGAGCCGGCGTGAGTGAGCTCTCCCTCTGGAGGGCGCCACCACATCCGTCCAACGACAGCCCCCATGGACTCGCCGATACCGGTGACCCCGACGGAACCAAACCAAGACCACAGACGTGGAGAGGACATCGAAATTGAGGTCACCATGAGAGCAGGGCATGAAGGACCACAGAATTTGAGACTTTTTTTTAAAATGCTGATCGATGAGAATGAGGATGATTAAGATGATGCTACGGATTTCCATTTCGGTCTGAGACTACATGACAGGGCTGTACTATACGCTTCCTTTCATAATATATCCAGGCGTCAACCAGGCCCGAGAGATACAGGCACCTCCAGTGTTGGTCAGGAAATTTGAGCAACACTCTCAGAAACGCATCCATTAAGTAGATGAAACTCGACTGTGTGGTCCCAGTCTTCCCAACTGAGTCCGCAGCAAACTCAACTCTGGGTAGGATGCGGTCGGGGCAGAAAAACCCACATGACTCTGATGGGATTCGAACCCACGACCTCCAAGCCGAGAGTCCGCGACGCTAACCACTTCGCCACGGCGGCTGGTCTATCTGCCAAATCTTTTCTTCTTTTTTTTAAGAAAGAAAAAAAGAAAAACAGACAGACAGACAGAAAAAGAAAATGGAAGACGAGCTGGTCTACGGAGTGAGGGGAAACAAGTTAATTAAAAGAGGAAAGACAGAGGGGTCTACGGCCACCCTATTTTTTCCAGGGGAAAACGTTTATAACTATAAAAGAAAGGAGCGATAATGCCCGCGTTTACAGGATGTTACTGAATCTCATTGGTTTCTTGATAAGGATTACAACTGCTTCCTAAGGCAAAACAATGATAATAACCGATTTCTTTATCATCACTGTTTTCTAAAAGAATTATGAACTTTCCTGCTATCGAAGGCCTATCCAACTCTGACCCTGTTTATTTTGATGAAATATAGAAATTTTGTTCATGGTGCAAAGACAATTATCTCGATCTTAATGTTTTATCAAAAAAAGGTAGTTGATAGGCGTA
>CM031614.1:65119044-65154044 GCA_018398815.1 Conus ventricosus
GGACAGTCTTTGAGCCTACGCCTGAGGATCCACCCAAAGATGCAAGGGAGATCAAAGGACAAACACACAGACGGACAGAAACAAATAACCTCAATTTAATCAAAGCAAAATCGAAATGAAATGAGGTAGGGAACAGTAAACGATAAACAGTAAACAAGTGGGGTATGTTTTGCTCCCGTAAGAAACCTAACACAGAATAACTTTTATTCAAGACTGGCACAGCCTTTTAAACTTGAATAAAGTCGGACAAAAATACATAGACGAACAATCTAATAGTGGGGGAAAAACAAGCGCAGGCCAACAACTGAACTGTCTGGCAAAGATTTGGACTTGAGGGGAGGGGAGAGGAGAGTTTGAAGATGGAGAAACTGGGGAAAATGAAATTTAAAAAAAAAAAAAAAAAAATGTTACAGATATGAAAACTCTTCAATAGCTGCACAAGGGAACCATCACAATCCCTTTTGAAGGCAGATATATTTGTATTGCCTGCTCCGAGGCCTTTCGCCCGCTGGATCAGGACTCATCAGGAGACACGGCTGGTTGTGTCTGCGCTCCCGGCGTCGAATAGAGACACACCACAGTCCATAATACTGTGGTGTTCTCACCACCATGGGTGCAAAAAAGAAATCCAATAGCACCCCCAGAGCAGCCAGCGAAGAGTAGTAAATGCAACCAAACAAAAGTGTGGGGAGGAAAAAAAGTTGCTGTAAAACTAAAGACATTATGCAAATAATATAAAATGTAGGGGACAGTCTTTGAGCCTACGCCTGAGGATCCACCCAAAGATGCAAGGGAGATCAAAAGACAAACACACAGACGGACAGAAACAAATACAAATAACCTCAATTTAATCAAAGCAAAATCGGAAATGAATGAGGTAGGAACAGTAAACGATAAACATAAACAAGTGGGGTATGTTTTGCTCCCGTAAGGAAACCTAACACAGAGTAACTTTATTCAAGACTGGCACAGCCTTTTAAACTTGAATAAAGTCGGACAAAATACATAGACGAACAATCTATAGTGGGGGAAAAACAAGCGCAGGCCAACAACTGAACTGTCTGGCAAAGATTTGGACTTGAGGGGAGGGGAAGAGGAGAGTTTGAAGATGGAGAAACTGGGAAAATGAAATTTAAAAAAAAAAAAAAAAAATGTTACAGATATGAAAACTCTTCACTAGCTGCACAGGGAACCATCACAATCCCTTTTGAAGCAGATATATTTGTATTGCCTGCTCCGAGGCCTTTCGCCCGCTGGATCGGGACTCATCAGGGAGACACGGCTGGTTGTGGGTCTGCGCTCCCGGCGTCAAATAGAGACACACCACAGTCCATAATACTGTGGTGTTCTCACCACCATGGGGCAAAAAAGATCCAATAGCACCCCCAGAGCAGCCAGCGAAGAGTAGTAAATGCAACCAAACAAAAGTGTGGGGAGGAAAAAAGTTGCTGTAAAACTAAAGACATTATGCAAATAATATAAAATGTAGGGGACAGTCTTTGAGCCTACGCCTGAGGACCACCCAAAGATGCAAGGGAGATCAAAAGACAAACACACAGACGGACAGAAACAAATACAAATAACCTCAATTTAATCAAAGCAAAATCGGAAATGAAATAGAGGTAGGGAACAGTAAACGATAAACAGTAAACAAGTGGGGTATGTTTTGCTCCCGTAAGGAAACCTAACACAGAGTAACTTTTATTCAAGACTGGCACAGCCTTTTAAACTTGAATAAAGTCGGACAAAATACATAGACGAACAATCTAATAGTGGGGAAAAACAAGCGCCAGGCCACAACTGAACTGTCTGGCAAGATTTGGACTTGAGGGGAGGGGAGAGGAGAGTTTGAAGATGGAGAAACTGGGAAAATGAAATTTAAAAAAAAAAAAAAAAAAAAAAATGTTACAGATATGAAAACTCTTCACTAGCTGCACAAGGGAACCATCACAATCCTTTTGAAGGCAGATATATTTGTATTGCCTGCTCCGAGGCCTTTCGCCCGCTGGATCGGGACTCATCAGGGAGACACGGCTGGTTGTGTCTGCGCTCCCGGCGTCAAATAGAGACACACCACAGTCCATAATACTGTGGTGTTCTCACCACCATGGGTGCAAAAAAGAATCCAATAGCACCCCAGAGCAGCCAGCGAAGAGTAGTAAATGCAACCAAACAAAAGTGTGGGGAGGAAAAAAAGTTGCTGTAAAACTAAAGACATTATGCAAATAATATAAAATGTAGGGGACAGTCTTTGAGCCTACGCCTGAGGATCCACCCAAAGATGCAAGGGAGATCAAAAGACAAACACACAGACGGACAGAAACAAATACAAATAACCTCAATTTAATCAAAGCAAAATCGGAAATGAAATGAGGTAGGGAACAGTAAACGATAAACAGTAAACAAGTGGGGTATTGTTTTGCTCCCGTAAGGAAACCTAACACAGAGTAACTTTTATTCAAGACTGGCACAGCCTTTTAAACTTGAATAAAGTCGGACAAAATACATAGACGAACAATCTAATAGTGGGGGAAAAACAAGCGCAGGCCAACAACTGAACTGTCTGGCAAAGATTTGGACTTGAGGGAGGGAGAGGAGAGTTTGAAGATGGAGAAACTGGAAAATGAAATTTAAAAAAAAAAAAAAAAAAAAATTACAGATATGAAAACTCTTCCTAGCTGCACAAGGAACCATCACAATCCCTTTTGAAGCGATATATTTGTATTGCCTGCTCGAGCTTTCGCCCGCTGGATCGGGACATCAGGAACAGGCTGTTGTGTCCCTCCCCGTCAAAGAGACACACCACAGTCCAAATATGTGGTGTTCTCACCACCATGGGTCAAAAAGAATCAATAGCACCCAGAGCAGCAGATAAGAGTAGAAATGCAACCAACAAAGGTGGAGGAAAAAAAGTTGCTGTAAAACTAAAGACATTATGCAAATAATATAAAATGTGGGACATCTTTGACTCGCCTGAGGATCCACCCAAAATGCAGGGTCAAAGACAAACACACGACGGACAGAAACAATCAATTAACCTCAATTTAATCAAAGCAAAATCGGAAATGAAATGAGGTAGGAACAGTAAACGATAAACAGTAAACAAGTGGGGTATGTTTTGCTCCCGTAAGGAAACCTAACACAGAGTAACTTTTATTCAAGACTGGCACAGCCTTTTAAACTTGAATAAAGTCGGACAAAATACATAGACGAACAATCTAATAGTGGGGGAAAAACAAGCGCAGGCCAACAACTGAACTGTCTGGCAAAGATTTGGACTTGAGGGGGGGAGAGGAGAGTTTGAAGATGGAGAAACTGGAAAATGAAATTTAAAAAAAAAAAAAAAAAAAAATGTTACAGATATGAAAACTCTTCACTAGCTGCACAAGGGAACCATCACAATCCCTTTTGGTGTTTTTTGTAATATTTGCTACGTGGCAGAAAGTACTGGCTTGTACACACACACACACACACACACACGCACATGCGCGCGCGCGCCTGGACGCACATATAAGAAACAGACAGACAGACAGGCAGATAGGTAGGCCAGATGACCCTATGAAAGAAAATGAAGAGAATGTACTTTCAGACACAAGGAAAATTGTCAAAACAATCTGCGTCAATCTATAAATACTCGACTCCTTAAGCAAGGTCTTGGTGCATTCATTCTTGTGTGTGCAGCCTGTGATCAGCAGCATCCCAGCCTGGTAGTCATCATGATGAAATTCTAAAACAATACTGTTGTTAGCTGCCATTCTGTTCATTTCATGCATGAATTTCGCTAGAAATCTGTGAATGTATGGTACGTTCATGTTCGTCCTGTCTAGCAACACGCATTGTAAAAGAAAAAAAATGTATTGTTTTCGACGTTTCCAGCGTATGAAGGGACTGAAGCAATCGAATAGTTTAACTTGAGTAGCGTCTGGATCGCCATGTAGCGGCAAGAGACAACGATAACGTCATGACGATTGTTGTATTCTTCATCACTGAAATTGTAGGGAGTTGTCGATGTGAACATTTCCTCTAAAACTTGCAGCATACTGCTTTTTCTTTAATCTTTTTGTACTCCCAGTTCTTAAAGAACAGGGAGTACTTTAGAATGGGAACGAAGAAATGCTGTCTGTGTGTCTGTGTGTGTGTGTGTGTGTGTGTGGTGTGTGTGTGTGTGTGTGTGTGTGTGTGTGTATGTTGGGGTGTGTGTGTGTGTGTGTGTGTGTGTGTGTGTGTCTGTGTCTGTGTCTGTGTGTCTGTGTGTCTGTGTGTCCGTGGTCAAAATGTGTTCCACTCGCTCCAGACAAAACTACTGGGTCGATCTTTCTGAAAATTTGTAGGTATGTTCATTGTGGGTCAAGGATGATGCCCGACGTTTTAGTTTACCGTTACAGCCGTTACTAACGGCTGTAACGGCCTGTAACGCTTTTTCTTCTTTATGGAATATCTCAGAAAGTACTTGACCGATCTTTCTGAAAATTTGTAGGTATGTTCATTATGGGTCACGAATAATGCCCGATGTTTTAGTTTGCCCCGTTATAGCCGTTACTAACGGTTGTAACAGCCTGTAACGGTTTTTCTTCTTTATGGAATATCTCAGAAAGTACTTGGCCAATTTATAAGCGGTTTGGGTGATCTTGTGACAAATCGGATCCTCTGTCCATATGTAAGTGATGTAATGCTGAAAATGGATTAAACAATCGTTAAAAACCGTTATTCTACCGTTTATTTCTTATATATAGGTGGATTTTAATTAAATTTGGTATATAGAAAGGTTATCACACACAAATGGCACTTCTATATAGTGTTTTAAAATTTGACCGTTAAAAACCGTTATTCTTGACATATTGTCCGATTTGGATTAAATTTGATATGTACACAGGCTTTAGCCCAGTGAGGACTAAAATACCGGTTTCAAAAGTGCATATCGGTTATGTAACCGTTAAACCGTTATTTTGCCGTTATTTTTTATATATTGGTGGATTTTAATGAAATTTGTATATAGAAAGGTTATCACACACAAATGGCACTTCCATGTAGTGTTTCAAAATCTGACCGATAAAACCGTTATTCTTGACATATTGTCCGATTTGGATGAAATTTGGTATGTACACAGGCTTTAGCCCAGTGAGGACTAAAATACCGGTTTCAAAAGTGTATATCGGTTATATAACCGATAAACCGTTATTTGCCGTCATTTTGTATATATTGGTGGATTTTAATGCAATTTTGTATATAGAAAGGTCATCACACACAAATGGCACTTCCATGCAGTGTTTCAAAATCTGACCGTTAAAAACCGTTATTCTTGACATATTGTCCGATTTGGGTGAAATTTGGTAGGTACACAGGCTTTAGCCCAGTGAGGACTAAAATACCAGTTTCAAAAGTGTACATCGGTTAAATAACCGTAAAAACCGTTATTTTGCCTTTATTTCTTATCTCACAAAGCACTTGGCCGATTTATAAGCGGTTGGAAAACTGGGAGTACGTTTATATGCTTCGCATCTTGTTATATATTCAATTGTATTTTCTAGTTCACTGTTTACGGCCTTTTTAGAAATCTTATGTGTTGTTGTGTCATTTTGTCATGGACTGATTTTGACTTGTGATTGTTTTGCCATTAATCATGGTTGACATCAATGCTTCCAAATGGCTGTCTAAAACTGGGTTTAAGGCAGGACATCTTAATGCTTACCACTTACTGACAAAATATCAGGCACACACCTCATCACGTTCTTATTACTGTGTTCATGTGTTATGCTTTTCTGAATCGCAGCCATCAAATACAATCTCTGTCCATATAATAACTTAATGACACAACCCAATCGCCCGTGACGCTTTAGTGAAATTCGGAACAGGTTTGGTAATTTATGTTCATCTGTCTGTAGCTTATAAGCTCTTCCATATCTTTACAAATGCTTTTTCCCTTCCCTTTCCTCACCTCCCAATAATTTGACAAAAGAAAAAGACAGAGAGAGAGAGAGAGAGAGAGAGAGAGAGAGAGAGAGAGAGAGAGAGAGAGAGAGAGAGAGAGAGACAGACAGACAGACAGACAGACAGACAGACAGACAACGGATGTCAAAATACGCGCCAGGGCC
The DNA here is from genome assembly GCA_018398815.1 of Conus ventricosus. NCBI lineage: Eukaryota > Metazoa > Mollusca > Gastropoda > Neogastropoda > Conidae > Conus > Conus ventricosus. The sequence goes on from CM031614.1 coordinate 65,125,137, forward strand.
ACTACAAAGATATGTATCTACTTTGAAGCACTAGAGCACTTTGACTTGTGGCCGCTTTGATCAAACAGACTCTGCTCCGTACAGCACACGTGAACCGCGTGAAGGCTTTGGATTTTGTTGAAGAAGTGGAAAAAAAAAACATGTGTGCCGCTTTTACAAGTCTGACTTGAAGTACACAAACGCAATTGATCTTCTTGCCGAAAATCTACAAACATTTCTTGCTCCAACCCAAAAAACTGCGATAATAATAATAATAATAATAAATCGAGCTTATATAGCGCTCTTCGATGAGAGAAGACTCATCCTCAGAGCGCTTTACAATACAGGAAAAATAAAAGTTTCCATTAACATTGCACAATATTGGGAAAAAGGCATCAAAACAATAGGTCACAAAGCAAGCACTAAAACAGATGCACAAGCCACATCCCCCCCTCCCACTCTATCCTCCCCCCCCCCCCCCCCCCCCCCCCCACACACACACACGCCGCCACCCCACACACACGACATTATATGAACAACGCTCGACAAGAATTTGGGAATAGAAGAAAAAACCAACCCCATCCCCACCCCCACCCCCACCCGCCTCCAATTTCGTGAACACTGCACGGGATACAATATAAAACATGCAGAAGGAGCACCCCCCCCCCCCCCCCCCCACACACACACACACACACACACACACAAGGGCAAACTCAACACGAAGCAACAAAAACCCACGCGCGTAAACGCACACACACGCAAAAGCACACAAGCATTCAGGCACGGAAGCGCGCGTGCACATACAAGAGGCGAAAGGATGGAGAATGCATGGGAAACACGCATTAACTCGTACGCTATGAAGAAAGACAAAAAGACTTCTGAAAGAGATGCGTTTTGAGACCAGATTTGAACGCAGAGAGAGTCTGTGAAGAGCGGAGCTGGAGGGGAGGGAGTTCCAGACAAGGGGGGCTTGATAACTGAAAGAACGTTGGCCAAAGGATTTCAGTTTCATGCGGGGAAGCTTGAGAAGTTTGTCACTGCTAGAGCGGAGAGTGCGAGAGGGTTGATAAGTGACAAGTGTGTTGGAAAGATAAGCAGGCAATGTTTCATCAAAGTGTCGGAAGGCAAGTGTTGCGAGTTTATACTGAATGCGCGCATGAATGGGAAGCCAATGTTGTCTAACTAACAGAGGTGCATGTGGGTTCTTTTGGACATTTGGAAAACAAGTCTGGCTGCGTTGTTTTGCATACGTTGAAGTCGGTTTATATCGACAGTGGGAAGACCGGCAAGAATACTGTTACAGTAGTCGAGTTTTGACATGATGAGGGAACAGATAAGTTGGGCAGTCCCTTTCTGTGTAAGATATGAGCGAATTGACGCGATCTTTCTCAAAGCCAAATAGGCTGAACGACACAGGTGACCGATCTGGACATTCATGGACAGCGTACTATCCAAATGGACACCCAGATCCCTCACGCTGTCTTCACAGGAATTTTGTTGGTTCCAGCTTGAATAGATTTTTCAGAAATGCGATCCAAAACAGAACGAGGTGCTGCCAACCGAGCCTCAGTTTTTCATCATTTAGCTTGAGCTTATTTTTAAGCATCCATGATTTAACAGATTGGAAACACAGTTCAAATTCCGATACCAGAAGTTGGAATGCAGCAGGCTCAGCAGCGTCGTGCAGCTGGTGTCATCGGCAAATTTCTGATGAGGAATCCCGTGTTCCTCAATGACCATAGATAGAGGTTGAATATACAGAGAGAAGAGAAGAGGGCCCAAAACGGAGCCTTGGGGCACACCAAAGTCCAGGGGAAGGGGAGAAGAGACCTTGCCACCAACAGACACAGATTGAGTTCTGCCAGTCAGATATGACCGAAACCATTCTAATGCAGTGTCTGTGATACCGAAAGACACCGACAGTCTTTTAAAAGAAATACTGTGGTCGATAGTGTCAAATGCGGCACTGAGATCTAGCAAAGTCAGAAGCGATGCCTTTTTGTTGTCAGCGGACCGAAGAAGACTGTCAGTCACACAAAGCAATGCTGTCTCGGTACTGTGATTCTGTCTGTAAGCAGACTGGTTAATTTCATACAGATTGTGCTCGGACAGATGGCGTTCGAGTTGCATAAAGACAACCTTTTCCAGGAGTTTGGAGAGAAAAGGAAGGTGAGAAACAGGTCTAAAGTTTTTAAAGTTCATCGGGACATAGGCCATTTTTCTTTAGATCACAGACAACTTGCAGGCTGATGACATGTGGTTATTCAAACGTTGTCGTCATTCAAAAATGGTAAGATTTGAACGTCTTTTCCCATATATCAGAGTGCTTGAGGCGTCTAACTGATCACGTTCATTACATGTTCTTGAGGCCTGGGTGGGCTAAACAGAAAATCTGGAAGATTTCTGCATCCACTTTTGCAAATGAAGGCATTCCGTACATCTGCAATGTCTATCTTGAAAAATGTTGCAACCCACAAGCTTAAAAAGATGTCGAAGTGCTGCCTGTTTTTAAGCCTAGTGATACAGATCTTTCCAGCGATATGCCTATTTCGATTTTATCCACATTGTCCAAAACTCTTTTAAAACACATGAAATGGAATTTTCAGTCACAACTTATCAGAAATGATCTTTTTCATCCCAGTCAGAGTTAATTCAGAGCGAGTCATTCTTGCCACTCCATGCATTACAAAAATTAGGGAGAAACGGCATTTAAGCATAACAATGTTTTAGTCATTGCTTCTCTCTTCGCAGATTTTGCAAAAGCCTTTAAATTTTTGTGTCATTTTCTTCGCTCTAGAAAACCTGTTATGTATGAAATATTGTTATACTCTGTAAATCACCTATCAGCGTTTTTATTAACAATAGAAAACAAGAATTTTCACATTTCAAGAATCAATTATGTCAACTCTTATAACTGCGGGATATGGTATTCCTCAAGGAACTATTTCATGCTATGTTTTATTTTCTATTGATATTGGTGATCTACCCCTTGATGTGACATTCTTTCGTGAGCATTTTGCCAATGATACTTCCCTTAATAACAAAGACAAGAGTCCTAGAATAGTTTGTTTTGAAATGCAGTATGATGTTGTCAGCTCAGCCGAAGCGAACCATACGCAATCCATCCTCAACAATCAAAGTTCAGGGAGTTTTCTACTCGACAGATAGCCAAAGCATTAAAACCAACTTGCTAAGGCAGATTATTCAAGACAAGGAATCTGAAGAAGTTGCATTGTACAATTAATCTGGTCTTCCAGATGATAAAAATATTTTTTGAGCTCATCATATTCATGTACTTTGCGAAGAAAAAGTCAAAGAAGTTTTTTTTTGACGAATGGGAGAAAGTTTTGTGTTCATCAGCACACTATACTGGACACTTTTCCATGTATGCATGAAACCAGACATGGATTAAACATCAGCTTGCTAAGATTAGGCAAGTAAAATTCTTTAAGACCACGAGAAACTTTATGTAAACATTCCCTCAAACTCATTCTTCTCAAATCATCTTCCCTTATTCTCAGCAATTACAAACAGTCATTCTTTTCTTCGGAATTAAATGCTATTTAGATAAAAGCCATTATTACAAAATCAGGAGAAAAAATAGGATTTTGTAGAATAACTTACATTACATACCATCCTTACATCGTATCTACTTTATTGCCAGTAAAAAGGGGGTGTCACAAAACATTACTCTGTAACACCTCTAACTGCACGCACCTTTTAGAATATTGTGTCTAAAACCTTCTTGGTGTCTATTCTTACCTGATCACAGAGAGGGTGGCCGTTTCAATCGGCCAAGTAAAGTTTTCTGTATGCATGCACACATGTGTATGTGCCTGTGTTCCATGGGCACTGGTTTGGGGATGCGAGTGGGTACTGCGTAAATTTTTTGTTGTTGTGTGTAAATTTTTCATATGTATATGCTTTAACTGGACTGGTGTGTGTGTTGTGTGTGTGTGTGTGTGTGTGTGTGTGTGTGTGTGTGTGTGTGTGTGTGTGTGTGTGTGTGTGTGTGTGAAAACTTCCCACAGTTAGTCTCATTATGATCATAACTCATCCACATATCTCTTTTTTTTTCTTTTTTCTTTTTTTTTGGAACACATGATGCCCGTTTCTCCTTGATCATTTCTATCTCTTTTCAACCAACACGAGCATGTTAATGACAGCACATTATTTCACCTGCTACAATGAACACCATCCCACAGTATTGTTTACTTTTTCAACAACACTATCTGTATGAATTTCCCAACCCCCACACCCACCCCACTCCACCCCACTCCACGGTGAGTGGAGAGATAATTATGAGCTCTCTCTCCTCTACATCTCTCTCTCTCTCCATCCTCCTCTCTCCTCTCTCTCTCTCCTCTCTCTCTCTCTCTCTCTCCTCTCTCTCTCTCTCTCTCTCCTACATTGCCCTCTTTTCCCCCTCTCCCATCCTTTTTTCCATCATTATTAGCATTACCCACACCCCCACATACAACTACCCACGCATAACTACTATCATCACCATCACCCATTAAAGTCATTTATCCATTTATGTATTTATATTCCCTTTTCTATTTCTATTTTCATTTCAATTCTATTCATTGTTTATTTACTTATTTATTATTTATTTATTATCGTTATTATTATTATCATTTATTTAGTTATTTTACACACACACACACACACACACACACACACACACACACACACACACACACACACATATAATATATATATATATATATATATATATATATATATATATATATAATATATATATATATATATATTTCTTCATTTATTAGCACCATTATCAATGCACCATAATCACTACCGTCACAAATATATCATACCACTCTACAGATCAAGCAACACAAGCCCCCCCCCCCCCCCCCCCCCCCCCCCCCCCCCCTCCCCCAGAAAAACGACCTAGGTTTCAAGTATGAGTCTATATCTGTGTAAGCACGGATTTGGGATGTTTGGCTGGCTCGGGGTGTTGGAAATCAAAATCAGTTTATTCGTATTTTTCAACAAAGGCTAACTGCCTGTAGATGGCAAATGTGGGACGATCCTAGCCAGGCTAGCGAACGATACAATTTGTACAGAAATTGTTCTAGTTTTGATCGTATTCAGCCTTATTTGAAATTCGATATGGACATGTATTTGAAAAGATCAATTGCTAAATTCAGACTTGGAGTTTCTGAGATAAGGACTCATTGCTTCTTAAGATACAGACAACATAGACAAAGTGATTTAGTGTGCCCGTTGTGTACGCAAGATGAAGAAAATGAAATACATTTTACGCACATTTGCCCGGCTTTAAAAGACATTCGCCAAAAATGTATCCCACAGAAATATTTTATGCGCCCATGTATGTTTCGTTTACAGTTACTGCTTAGCTCTAATAGTTATAACGTTATCAAGAATTTAGGCATGTTTTTGTTTAAAGCGTCTGAAATCATAGAAATAGTGACATCTTACTTGCTGTTCTTGTTTGTTTGGATGGCAGATTTTTTTTCCCTGATAAATTATTTGCTTCATACATATAATGTAAACGATTATGCTCATTACCCTTCAAATGGGCCGATGGCCTTACTGAATAAAATTCTGAAGTCTGAAGTCTCTCTCTCTCTCTCTCTCTCTCTCTCTCTTCATTCTTCTCTCTCTCTCTCTCTCTCTCTCTCCTCTCTCTCAAGAGTTGTGTGAATGAATGACTTGTGAGTTGACTTCAACGCGGTGACATCCCCGATACGGCCCTTTGCGGTCGGCTGGGCTATAAGCAACATTACCTCCTCTCTCTCTCTCTCTCTCTCTCTCTCTCTCTCTCTCTCTCTCTCTCCCTCTCTCTCTCTCTCTCTCTCTGATCGATTAAAGAATGACGTTTTTAGTTCTGATGATGACAATAAAGGAAAACGCGCCGGCCCCTTTCTCCACTGGAATGTCAATGGTTTGTTTTCAAAATTGAATGATAAAGATTTTGTTTCATATGTTTGCTTTTTTTTATTTCATATGTTTAGTGGAAACATTTCTTGAAGAATTTTATTCTAATGTATTTTCTGAATTTTCAACATTTTGTATACCTGCTGTAAAATTCACGAAACAGGGGAGATGATCTGGAGGTATAGTGTGTCTAATTAGAAATGACTTTTTACAGTATGTCGAACAAATTCCTATGAAATCTCGACTCTGCGGTGCATTTCGTATCAAAAAGCAGTTGTTTGGGTAGACAAAGATGTTCTGCATATATATAAGCTACACACAAAAGGTTAAGGATCACTTTCACAAACATTCATAACTGCCAAAATAAGAAAGTCAATGCGTTGAAGTTTGGCCAACATTTAATTCCATTCTTTAGTGATAACGATACACAATTGCCTTCAATCTCGAACAATCGTTTGGTGTGTACATTTGATTAAAGTGGGTACGCATCCAAATTTGATTTCCCAAAGTCACTGAAATCACAAGACAGGGCATACTGATGCTCCCAAAAGCTCAGTAATGCGTGTAACCACCATGGCTGTTCTGGCACTCGACGCAGCGAGTCCTCATTGAGTTGACCAGGTTGGTGAAGATCCTCTGTGGAAGCGCCTGCCACTCAGACTGCAGCATCTGGTAGAGGTGTTGGGCATCCCTGGGAGGGGGGTGGCTCCTCACTTTGCGATCCAGCTCATCCAAGAGGTTCTCAATCGGGTTGAGATCGGGACTGCATGCTGGCCACTCCATTCTGTTGACTCCAGACTGCTGCAGGAAGTCGTTGACCACCCTTGCCCTGTGGGGGCGAGCGTTGTCATCCTGGTCGACAGCCCTCGGTCCCATCTGCTGCAGTGTAGGCACAGCCAGCGGTCGAAGGATCTCATCCCAGTATCAGATGCCAGTCAGGTTACCCTGTACATGATACAAGGGTGTTCTGTGGTGAAGGCTGAAGGCGCCCCAGACCATTACAGAACCTCCACCAAAGGCCACCTTTTCTTGGACAGTGGCGTCAATAAAGCGTTGCCCTGGGCGCCTCCAGACCCTCAGTCGGCCGTCGTTGTGATGAAGGGTGAAGCGTGATTCATCACTGAACAGGACCTGGGACCATTGCTGACGTGTCCACCTCACGTGACGTGCGCAGATGGCGCAGCGTGCTGCCCTATGGGCTGGAGTTAAGCATGGCCGTACTGCTGGGCGATGAGAACGGAGATTCTTTTCTTTTTTCTTTCTTTCTTTCTGCGTACGCAGGCTGATACTCCTGCGGACACTCCCTGTATAGCCAGGCAGTGGAGATTAAACCCATGTAGGCGGTTCCGTATGGTCTGCTGGCTGATGTTGATGTTAGTAGCCACCCTGAACTGCCTTTGAATGATGCTGGAAGAGGCTGTTCTTGTCTGCAGGGCTTGTCGTTCAATGAGACGATCGTCACGTGGGGTTGTCTTCTTCGGTCGACCAGATCTGCATCTTTCATGGACAATCCCAGTAGCTGTGAAGCGTTGAATCAGTCGGACAATGACCGAGATGGACACATGAAGTCGTCTGGCCACTTCTCGCTTGGGAACACCATCTTGGAACCATGCAACAGCTCGTCCCCTATCCAACTTGCTTAATTTTCGTCGTGGAGGCATTGTCAGATCAGGCCTACTACTGGTGGAATGACTTCTTATAAGCCAAGCGAGCGACAACATCTCACACATAAACAGCAGTGCTTGCACGTGCATAATGGTTTTTCCATCTGGCAAGTGCAATGTGTTCAGGCAGAACGGTCCAAAACAAGGTCATTTTTCGCAAGATTCCCCTTTTCCGTTTGCGGCCCAGCTCAGTAGTAGAGAATCCCGTGCAATTTTCGCACTAACACAACATCGCCCACTTAAGCTGAACAAGAATTCATGACAATTTGGCTGGACTAAGAAATAAATAACAGTAGCGAACTGAGTTTATAACGCACCTGTTTTCACATACCGATCCTTAACTTTTTGTACGTAGTATATATATTCTTATGTTCCTCCCGAGGGTTCGCCGTATTATGTTCATTTTGATGGTGAAAACGGTATAGCTCAGTTGGAGGATTACATAACGGATTGTATACTGACTTACCATGATGTGCATGTGTTGTTGTGTGGAGATATGAACAGCAGGACTTCTAATGTTTGTCAGAGAATTGATAATGGCAATAGTTTTTAGTTGCAATGTGCGAGTCACCCATTAAATGTCGGCAGATGTTCTCAGGACAAGGCACTGAATACTTACGGTAAATTGTTACTAAATATGTGTACTGCTGTAGATTTGTGTATGCTTAATGGTTTGTGCAATGGCGACATTGAAGGTTGCTACACATACGTGTCAGACAGAGGCTGCAGTGTTATTGATTACTTTTAATGTCTTGTGAATTATTTGCGTGTTTTAGTGATTCGTGTGAGCTAAACGTGTGTGCACGTATTGATATACCTGTAGAACTCCATGTCAATTGTGTAGATGATAACCCAAACACTAGACTAAATGATAGCAACTTCATCTTGGAAAAGTTTGTATGGAATGATGATTATAGTAGTGTATTCTGTAATAACTTATCACGAATAGACTTTCAGGAAAAAGTAGCATCTGCACTCAGTTTGATTGATCTTGATGTTAACGAAGCACTGCGTTACTTTAACATGTGTATAAAGGAAGCTGCTGTCTGCATGAAAATTCAAGTAAGGCATAAAGGAAGTAATGAATCCCAAGATTGCTTTGATTCAGAGTGTGGTTACTGTAAAAAACATGTTCGTAGATTATTGAATAAATCTGTGCGTTCACGTGATGATGGAGACCGTCACGAGTATTGCAAGGCAAGACGTGAATATAAGCATTTACAGAAGAGAAAGAGGAAACAAGTTAATGATACACTAATCGCAGAATTACTGTGTTCTGTGAATAGTCAGAAAAAATTCTGGGACACAGTGAAAAGGATCTCTTTCAAACAAAGTCAACCTTCAAATAACATCAGTATAGACATTTGGTTTGGAATTATAATGGTATAACTATGCCAGTCGTGAATGTCTACAAATATTTAGGAATTTATTTTTCAACCAAATTAAGTTTTAACTTTGCTTGTAAAGATCTAGCAAGCAAAGCAAAACATGCTGCTTTGTGTATTATGAGGAAATGATCAAGTTTGGGAAATCAATCATTTGAAATATTTGTAAAACTATTTGACTCTCAAGTCCAACCCATTGTCCAATATGGTGCTGAAATCTGGAGTTTGGATAAAGCTGCAGTAAATTGTGAGAAAGTACATTTATTTGCTTTAAAGAGGTTTCTTGGGGTTTCACGACACACATCCAATGATTTGGTTTATGGGGAAACTAATAGGTACCCGGTATATCTGAATTCTGCAGTTAAATGTATTCGTTACTGGTTGAAACTGATAAAAATGAACGATTCTAGATCACCAAAGAAAGTTTATAACATGTTGTGTAACTTGGATGCTGGGGGAAAACCAAACTGGGCTACAAGGTTGAGAGTTAAATTATATGAACTGGGCTTTGGATATGTCTGGTTAAATTAGGGTGTAGGAATTGAACCGACTTTTATCCGAATGGTTCGTACAAGACTGGTTGACAGCAGGTGGCAAGAATGGAATTCCCACTTAAATGACAGTACTAGATTTGATCTCTACAGACAGTATAACTCCTTGCACCACATTCCGACTTACTTGCCAATGAAAATGGACAGATATCTAAAATTTATAATGACAAGATTTAGATATGGAATATCGGATATCTTTGTTCATCATTTCCGTTATAGGCAACATTACGATTCTGATCTCACCTGTCCATTATGCAAAAATGCATGTGAAGATGAAGTTCATTTTGTATTGCAGTGTACTGCCTTGAGTGGTCTTAGAGATGATTCCGTCTAAATATTATAGACAACCAACTGTATTTATACTCATATTACTTATGGCCTGAACTAAAGAGGATGTTGTTAAAACATTTGCCTTGTACCTACACAAAGCCTTCAAATTACGAAGCACAGTGTATTCTTGAGTATGTACTGTCTCGTTTTGTTCAATATGCTTTACAATATCATTTTTGTCCATGTGTATTCCACCCCATCATAAGGGGCCATGGCCTATAATGATTAAATCATTCGTATCCGTCTCTCTCTCTCTCTCTCTCTCTCTCTCTCTCTCTCTCTCTCTCTCTCCCTCTCTCTTTTATTGGAAACATGCGCATGGCACGCCATTGTGAAAAGAACCGAAAAGACACGTACAGGTGCCTGGAGAAAAGAATGGACAAAGCAGTATTGACACTTTCAGCGAGAACAGCGTTAGACAGACACAGATGCTTTTGCCCTGCAATGGAAAATGCCAGCTCAGCAGCCGAGCGGAGGAAACTGCCGTGTATCGTGGACCTTTGTGTGGGCACGTTGCAGTGTGTGTGGACAAGGTGACTGTGTTGACCGCCAGGGTTCGCCAGGTGGCACGCTTAGTTAGGGGATGGTGTCTGTCACGGAAATTCCGTCAGATCATCTTCCCACCCTTCCGTCACCGCCCCATTTCCGTCGCTTTCCTTCTCCCCCCCCCCCCCCCTCTCTCTCTCTCTCTCTCTCTCTCTCTCTCTCTCTCTCTCTCTCTTTCTTTTTTATCATCATTATTCTTATTACTATTGTTATTGCTATCATTATAATGCTGCTATATTCTTCATTGTTTCTGCCATTATTAATATTATGTGCAGTCTTCATGTTTAGTTGAATGTTGTAGAATAGCAAGGACAGATTGGAAGAATAAGCATTGCCTAAAATCTCTATCCTTGAGTAATAAAGTTTTTGAGTCTTGAGTCTCTCTCTCTCTCTCTCTCCTCTCTCTCTCTCTCTCTCTCTCTCTCTCTCTCTCTCTCTCTCTCTCTCTCTCTCTAACAATTTCCGAGCCATTCTCTCTGTCCACCAATCAAAAGCCTCCACACCAGTTCTGACGTGCACCTGTCCACTAGTTCAGACACTGGCTGAGGCCCATCATGTTTCTTTTTATACTGAGCCCTGATCGACGACACTTCCAACCCTCGCTGAATGTATTCCTGGTATGTTGTTCATCACGGCTTTTTTTTCCTTCTTTTTTTTGACACAGTCTCCATCCACAAATACTGCTTTCTCAGGGTCAGTTGATGAACTCTATCAGCAGTCTCCGATGCACCATAAAAACCTTGTTCAGAGGGTCCCACCTGCTGTGATCTTTGAATGTCTAAAAATATATATATATTAACATTTTTCATCTGATCTAAGATTTTACGGAAGAAAGATTTTTAACGAAGGTTCCGGTGTATTCTAAGGTGTGTTTTAAAGGATTGTGTAAAAATGTTTTTAGTTTTTAAATAGTTTGTGAATTGACTTGGACGCAGTGGCAGCCCTGATATGGCCCTTTGCGGTCGGCTGAGCTTTCAGCAACATTAATTACTTCCTTCGGCACAGATCGACTGAAACTGTTAGGAGCACTATCTCACGTGTATCACTGCTTAATCTGGTTTGACTAATACTGTCTTATGTGTGTGTGTGACTGTTCTAATCTACTGTTGCCGTAAAAACAGTGTTTCAGGTATGTGTCTGCTCAAGCCGACTAGTACTATGTGAGCGGTATCTTTCCTGTACAACTGCTCATGCAAGATCAGTCAACTATGAACTGTTACACACATGAGACACACATCATTCGGCATCGGTGGAGTTGAGGAATCACACTGGTGAGGCCCTGCTCAGAACAGCAGGCCTGTTAGTCCATTCACGGTCACACCTGTTTCCTGTTGGTCTGGTTTTGTTTCTAACGTCTTTTTTCTCCAATTTGGCTGTGCTGGAAGCGGTTTCTGTAACACAGGAATGGTTGCTTTGTTGCAGGAACCACAAGCTACCCGAGATGGGATCGCACGTGAAGCCCGCCATCATTTTGCTCGCCATAAGTGTCGCTGCTCACGCCTTGCCAGACAGAAACCTGGTAACTTTAAGATCAGTACTCATTTCGCGATTTCTTGTAAAGCGCTAGGTGTATTTTGCAATTTCGTTTCAAATTCGCTGTCTCCTTGATATCTGGTTGTTTTAAGCTGTGGATTTTATATACTGAGTGGAGTCTGTAGCCAAATGGTGAAAGTGTTTGTTGGCTTGAGACCGTAAATGATTGCTTGACCGTTTTGCAAATATTAGTATTCCGTTAATTGTTGATGACAGCAGGAATTTGCTGGCAGAAAGTGGTGCCAGTTGACCTTGTGCCTCGTCAACGTTGAGGTCTTTTCTGCCAGACATCAACAGTCCCACCTTCATCAGCTGGCTTGATAACAATGTCTGAGATTAATCACATTTTTTTTCACAGCTGATTGTTCTTCCCAGGCAGAGTGTTTGAGGGCAGCATGGCGAATGTGCTCAGTTTCCTTCAGGCAAGTACTGATGCAGTCATTGAGGGTAGGGCAGACAAGTACTGATGCAGTCATTGAGGGTAGGGCAGGCAAGTGCTGATGCAGTCATTGAGGGTAGGGCAGACAAGTACTGATGCAGTCATTGAGGGTAGGGCAGGCAAGTGCTAATGCAGTCATTGAGGGTAGGGCAGGCAAGTACTGATGCAGTCATTGAGGGTAGGGCAGGCAAGTGCTGATGCAGTCATTGAGGGTAGGGCAGACAAGTACTGATGCAGTCATTGAGGGTAGGGCTGGCAAGTACTGATGCAGTCATTGAGGGTAGGGCTGGCAAGTACTGATGCAGTCATTGAGGGCAGGGCAGGCAAGTACTGATGCAGTCATTGAGGGTAGGGCAGGCAAGTGCTGATGCAGTCATTGAGGGCAGGACAGACAAGTACTGATGCAGTCATTGAGGGTAGGGCAGACAAGTACTGATGTAGTCATTGAGGGTAGGGCAGGCAAGTACTGATGCAGTCATTGAGGGTAGGGCAGACAAGTACTGATGCAGTCATTGAGGGCAGGGCAGGCAAATACTGATGCAGTCATTGAGGGTAGGGCAGACAAGTACTGATGCAGTAATTGAGAGTAGGGCAGGCAAGTACTGATGCAGTCATTGAGGGCAGGGCAGGCAAGTACTAATGCAGTCATTGAGGGTAGGTCAGACAAGAACTGGTGCAGTAGTTCAGGGTAAGGCAAGTACTGATGCAGTCATTGAGGGTAGGGCAGGCAAGTACCGATGCAGTAATTGAGGGTAGGTAAGTACTAATGCAGTCATTGAGGGTATGGGAGACACCCTGACAGCAAGGGTACTAGGGTCCACCTAGGTTCTAGCTAGCTCCAGCCTGGACAAGCTGAATCTAGCCAGAACCTAGGTGGGCCCTAGTACCCTTGCTGTCTGGGCAGGTACTGATGCAGTAATTGAGGGTAGGGTAGGCAAGTACTGATGCAGTATCTGAGGGTAGGCAAGTACTGATGCAGTCATTGAGGGTAGGTCAGACAGGCACTGATGCAGTAATTAAGGGTAGGCAATTACTGATGCACTAATTGAGTGTAGGGCAGGCAAGTACTGATGCAGTCATTGAGGGTAGGGCAGGCAAGTACTGATGCAGTCATTGAGGGTAGGCCAGGCAAGTACTGATGCAGTTATTGAGGGTAGGGCAAACAAGTACTGATGCAGTCATTGAGGGTAGGGCAGGCAAGTACTGATGCAGTCATTGAGGGTAGGGCAAACAAGTACTGATGCAGTAATTGAGGTAGGGCAGACAAGTACTGATGCAGTCATTGAGGGTAGGGCAAGTACTGATGCAGTCATTGAAGGTAGGGCAGGCAAGTACTGATGCAGTAATTGAGGGTAGGGCCTCTCTCAGGTGTAAAAGTTGCTGTCATTGACTCAGAGATACTGAGATAACTCCCAGATACTGAATGCGACGTGTGGATTCTAATACTGATTTGGGGGGATGGATGATAAATCCCAGAGACCTCAGATGTTTCACTGTGTTAAATACATCAGAGGCGCATCATATTCTCGTCTCTGCAAGCAAAAGTGAATCATCCAATAATACTGAGGAAAGATGGCCTTCCCCTCTCAAGGTGGCAAACACAGGTTTTAACAGCTTGGTGAATTTGCCTGGTGCAAGTGCCAGTCCATTAGGCAGACAGTTAAACTGCCAAAGATGGCCATCGCACTCAAATCCGAATGATCTCATGTGTTCCTCTTTGACTGATACTGAGTAGATCTAGTTGCAAAGCGAGACGACTGCAGGCGGAAATCTAAACAAATCTTAAATAAATGTTAGCGAACCGCCCAGAGAACGTGGACAAACGAGTTACAAGACAAAACACGACGCGTTTCGACCTCTTAGGTCTTCGTCTGGTGATAATTAAACGAATAAAACAACGAAAATTCACTTAGCTTTGGTCGCTTCAGATCGCTCAGGCTGATATTACAAATGGAAACACACACACACACACACACACACACACACACACACACACACACACACACACACACACAACACTCACACTCACACACACACACATACACACACATAATGAATAGAATGCTAGCTCCTTTATCGTTGGTCGTGAAAAACAGGGGGGGGGAGATATATATATATATATATATATATATATATATATATATATATATATATATATATATATATATATATAGATATATATATATATCAATCTCAGCCCACAATATCCTCCCACTACACACACACATACTACCTTATCTCCCACTATTCACCTCACACATAACTTATAGCTATCTTATTTATGCATTTATTATGATTAATTTTTTTTTCTATTTTTTATTTTTAATTTATTATTATTATTATTATTATTATTATTATTATTATTATTATTGTTATTTTTAATGTTTCTTTTATTTATTTATTTGATTATTATAAAAATGTATTTTCTAAATATATTTCTGTATCATGCTTTCTTTACCTTAACCTTCACTATCGTTGTTAGCAATATCATTCAGTAATACTATTGCTAGTATTGATACTACCCCTAGCACTGACATCACCATCCCTCTGGGACTGTTGCCACGGCAACCCTGCTGCTTAAGAATCCTCTAACCCACTCTCCTTTCTCCCATACACATACTTATTGACACCAAGATTGATTTTTTTTTTTTTTTTTCCCCAATATTTTGACCATTAATAGTAATCCTATCAGTAATATTATTATCATCATTACGACTTTGACTCGCTCACTACTTCCCTTCCAACAGCCTCGTTCTCATTCAACGCCTTCTTCCTTGCGCTGAAGGCTGAGCGATCTGAAGCGACCAAAGCTAAGTGAATTTTCGTTGTTTTATTCGTTTAATTATCACCAGACGAAGACCTAAGAGGTCGAAACGCGTCGTGTTTTGTCTTGTAACTCGTTTGTCCACGTTCTCTGGGCGGTTCGCTAACATTTATTTGATACTGAGTAGTTTGCATCCTTCAAGTCAATTGAAGCAACAACAACAAAAAGTCAATTGAAGCCACGAAGCAGTTTGGAGTCACTAGTTTTAGTGCAGTATGCAAGATTTCCATTTTGAAATGATAATAAATAATATCTTCGTTTAGTTTCTTTAAGTTCAGAATCATTCTCTATGAGTTCCATCTTTCTTTGGAAGAACGAAAACCGGTGACACAAACTGCTCTGCTTCATCTTTGAAATCACATCTGTTTGGCTAAGTTTCTGTATTTCTTTGTCAATTACTTTCTTTTCTGATACATTTAACTCAGACTGGAAAGTGTAATCCTGTCTGATTTGACCAATGTCACAATCAAATTGAAGGCTCATGCCTTGTACTGTTTCTAAAATTTCAGGGTCATTTGTCAGATTTTCCCTTTTATCAACACAGTGTGTACGCCTGCCACCGTGAAAAAGAAAAGCCTCCTGTCTCGCTTCAACCAGCAGATGAGGAGGGACAGTGTGTCTCACCTGGCCATCCAAGAGTGACACAGACGCTAGGCCTTCTTCTGGTAGAACTGTCTTGCATTTCTGTTCCCCTGGAACTTCTTTTGATGCCCCTAGAGTTGTCTCTGGCCTAAAATAAAAGGACATTTTTCTTTCTTGTTGCTTTTCTGTCATGGTCTGTTGCGTTGTCTGTTGTCATAATTGGACTGATAACGACTGGATCCTGCGCCATGTGGCAGGCTGTCCAGCTCTTTGATCTCCTTGATGGAAGCAGTCAGATTGTCTCCAAAGAGCTGGCCAGTAATGGGGACACTCTCACTGCACAACCCTGTCAGCTGTCTGGGGAGATGGGGTGCAGAGCCTGTCTGCGTTTTACTGACAGCTGTCTGGGGAGATGGGGGTGCAGAGCCTGTCTGCGTTTTACTGACAGCTGTCTGGGGAGATGGGGTGCAGAGCCTGTCTGCGTTTTACTGACAGCTGTCTGGGGAGATGGGGTGCAGAGCCTGTCTGCGTTTTACTGACAGCTGTCTGGGGAGATGGGGTGCAGAGCCTGTCTGCGTTTTACTGACAGCTGTCTGGGGAGATGGAAGCACTGGGCCTGTCTGCGTTTTACTGACAGCTCGTGACATGCATGACCCAACAAAGCCAGAGCACCAGCGTTCTGAGCGGTGACAGAGGCTTTGATGTCTGCATCAGTCAACTTTTTCTTGCTATATGCTTTGAGTATAGCCTGAGTGCTCTGTGCCAGTGCCGCTGTGGCCTTGACAATGGCTCTCTGCACTGAAGCCATCTTAACATCAGCCTGTTTGACAGTGGCTGGCAAATCCTTCCAGATTTCTGTATTCACTTTGGGCACCTGAAGCTTGGGGCAGTTGTTTGGGCGTAGATATTTATCAAGCCTTTCTTTAAGTTTTGTGTCAAAAAGCCCCTGTGCAAATCTTTTATTGATGATCTCAGCCATTGAGTCAGCCACTTTGTCAGCTGTGTTCTCTTTGTTGTCCAAGTCTTTGTACTATCTCCCTCAACAAGCATTATCTTGACATTCAAGGGAAATAGTAACTTCAGCATCATCATAGATTTCTCCATCTGACGATGAATCAGAGTCCTGATTGCTCAGCGTGGCATTAGCAATTTTCTTAACCGGCTGTTTACCTTTCGTGCACCTGTACTGTCGCAGTTGGACCCTGACCAAATTTCTTCTCCATCCTCATCACAGAGAGAGAGTCGCGCCGTCTCTTCGTGTCACGTGATGCCTGGGATATGGCCAGGTCTTTGTCCGAGTTTTGGCGGTCAACAGCTTATGAATAGCCTCTTCCAGTCTAGAAAATCTGGCGTCAATTTGACTGATGCCTCTCGACTTTATCCTCCTTATCAATAGTCATGACCTCTTCTTGGTCCTGTGCCCCAGAATGACTGGCCATGATCAGATAGGGTTATACCTCATGTACACACACAGGTGGAATGGTATTGCCAAACTGCACACAGGCGAACAGGATAGTTGTACACCAAGCTGTATTGTCATATGATGTATGCAAAACAGGCACCTTTTTTTTCACAATGAGGAAGCAATTAAGGCTTCTCTCGGAGAAGCTATTATATCCAATTACTTCAATCCAATTATACACCACTTCTTATTCAGCAAAGATCTACTTGTGAATGAAAAAGACTGCCACTCACCTGCAATTTCTGGAGTACTTTGCACTCTGGTCTCATTCACTAGTACTTACGTCATCATTCATTCATGTACACACACTCGCACATCCGTTGCCTGCGAACGCCAGCGTCCAATTGCCTGCAATGGTGTGCGCGTCAATACTCAACGTAGTTCCCCTTCCGGGAGCAATAGGCGAGTGATGATTATGTTGACTGCATGGTGGGTCCGTTTCTTCAACCTATTCGCTTGAGGCAGATGTTGGTAAGCTGGTCTGGCTTGACAGATGGCTGAGAAATGTGGGGGTCTCTGCAACGGCATGGAACAGTGCAGACACTATCATCATGTTTTGAAACTATCGACTCCACAAAGATCTTCCTAATTTCATGACATCCACAAACATGTGTGTACAGTAGAAAAGTAGTTACAGACTCAGAATCAAAAACTTACTTGGAGAATATTTCGACAGGGTCGCCCTGTCTTCTTCAGCTCACTGTTGCTGTTGTGGCAGCGAGGCCTGGTGGGACGACTGCTGTGTGGGGTGAACGGTTGTCAGGATCTGATTGTAGATGGGGGAAGTTCAAAGCCTTGATCTCTGTTCAGGCTGGGGCGACTGGTCTTAATTTCGATGGCTTTTTTAACTTTTCTTTTGTGAGTAAGGGCTCTGTAGATAAGATCTTAGTTTCTTGGGGGCTGAAACTGTGGCCTGTGGCTTGTAGATGTTCATGTATGGCAGAAATAGATCGGTTTTGGTGTTCCTGTAGACGGGTGGTGAGTGGTCTTGCTGTCTCGCCAATGTAGGTATGGGTACAGTCTTGACACCTTTCCTGGTCACTACACCACACTGCTTGAGGGGTCCGTTTTGTCTTTGACATGGGTCAGTTGCTGGCGTAGGGAGTTGGTGGGTTTGTGGAACACTTTGCATCCGTGTTGTTGGAAGGTCCTGGCTAGACGCTCTGAGACTCCTTTAATGTAAGGGATCCCCACTTTCACAGTCTCCGTATCTGTAGAAGAAGGGTAGCAAACTCGAGGGTTGTCCCACATCCATGCAGGGTATCCATTAGCAGAAAGGGCAGTCTTGATGTGTTCTTCTTCTTTCAGCTCTTCCTCCTTAGTGGAACACAGTACAGAGGCTCTGTGCATGAGGGTGTTGACATCAGATCTCTTGTGCTGGAGGGGGTGGTTAGAGTGAAAGTTCAGATATTGGTCAATGTCGGTGGGTTTCCTATAGACGGTGGTCTCCACCCTGTCGTCATGGGTTCGAGTGATGAGTGTGTCCAGGAACGGGATCTTCCCTTCTGCTTCAGTTTCCGAAGTGAACTGGATACTGTCGTCGATGGAATTCAGGTACTAGGTGAGTGGTGAAGCTGTCAACCTCAGTCTCCTGTATGTGGGTCATGGTGTCATCCACATAGCAGTACCATATGATGGGAGGGTTGGCAGCGGCCTCAAGGGCTACTTTTTTCAAAATGTTCCATGTACAGGTTGTCTACCACTGGAGATACTGGCGAACCCATGTCAGCTCCTTGTTTCTGCCGGTAGAACTCATGGTTGAATGAAAAGTAGGTGCTAGTAAGGCACAGTTCCAAAAGTTCTAGCACCTGTTCTGTAGTGAGTTCACACTGGTGACGAAAGTGGTAGTCATCCTCAATCTTCTCCCGAATGATTTTGAAAGCCTTGGGTACAGAGATGCTAGTGAACAGTGCACAAACATCATAGGAGACAAGTTTCTCCCTTGGAGCCAGTTGCTGGTTTTCCATCTTCAGTACAAAATCTGTGCTGTTGACTATGTGGTGCTCGGTCTGCCCGACTGTACCCATACCTACATTGGCGAGACAGCAAGACCACTCACCACTTGTCTACAGGAACACCAAAACCGATCTACTTCTGCCATACATGAACATCTTCAAGCCACAGGCCACAGTTTCAGCCCCCAAGAAACCAAGATCTTATCTACAGAGCCCTTCCTCACAAAAAGAAAAGTTTTAAAAAAGCCATCGAAATTAAGACCAGACGCCCCAGCCTGAACAGAGATCAAGGCTTTGAACTTCCCCCCATCTACAATCAGATCCTGACAACCATTCACCCCACACAGCAGTCGTCCCACCAGGCCTTGCTGCCACAGCAGCAACAGTGAGCTGAAGAAGACAGGGCGACCCTGTCGAAATATTCTCCAAGTAAGTTTTTGATTCTGAGTCTGTAACTACTTTTCTAATGTCGAATCCAGAATCCAGAAACCTATATTATTATGTGTGTACAGTTGTTAATTACACAAAACTCTAGGAGCGTTTAGTAATTCCACGAAGTGTCTTAAATTATAAGCTGTGCAAGCATATATTTGATCAACTCTTTAAACATGCATACAAAGTTACTTACTCTACAAATATGTTTGTAAACTTGCTAACTCAACGAACAGGTATATGACCGTATGAAATCCAGAAGTATGGGTTTAAATGATCTACACTACAGAACGTAAGTATAACGAATATGGTGGGATAGGGTGGTGGGTTTGGGAGTGAATGGTAAGAGAGAATAATAAAGGAAGTGAGAAATAATACAATTGATGTTCCAGTTAAACATAATGTTAATGTGCCCAGCAGTACCATTCATGTGTCAAAATTATAAAATGTATTTGTCCATGACTTTATTGAAAGCAAAAGATGCATTTTGAAAAAGACGAAGGAAGGGAAGGGGCAATATCGGGTTTCTTTAACGGCACTGATGTGAAGTCGAGTTCATTTCCGGTTGTGTTTTTAAAGTCTCAACAGACTACCCCAAGTTCTTATTTCAGACGATACTCATTGTTACC
The DNA here is from genome assembly GCA_018398815.1 of Conus ventricosus. Classification (NCBI taxonomy): domain Eukaryota; kingdom Metazoa; phylum Mollusca; class Gastropoda; order Neogastropoda; family Conidae; genus Conus; species Conus ventricosus. Next base: position 65,145,373 of record CM031614.1, read on the forward strand.
ATTTCTTCTTTTCACTCTGGTTGTCCTGTGTATAGGGATTAAGCATAGTAGGCATCATTCAGTCTCGGAAGACTATGGAGTAGCGCTCTAGGTGTCTATTCTGGTACAGCGACGGGTGTGGCTGGCCAGTCCGACGTGGGAATGACAGTCCCTGTGGCAGAGGGCACAGATGAAGTCTGACGCTGGTCTGTCTGCCTGGGCTGCCTTTCTTCTCAATCTCTTTTCCCCGTGCTGCTGAGCGAGTGTCTCTTCGAACTTGGAGAGACTTTTCTGCACAGTCTGTCTCCAGGCTGACCATTCGAGGGCTGTTGCTTCCCAGTTGTTCTGGTCGATGTTCAACGCTTTTAGGTCCCTCTTGCACACATCTTTGAATCGCAGCTGTGGTCTGCCTGTGGGACGTTTTCCCTGCACAAGTTCTCCATAGAGGAGGTCTTTAGGGATCCGTCCATCATCCATGCGCACGACATGGCCGAGCCAGCGCATACATCTCTGTTTCAGCAGCGTGTACATGCTGGTGCATCCGGCTCTTTCCAGGACAGCGTTGTTTGGGACCTTGTCCTGCCAGGTGATGTTCAGAATGCGTCGGAGGCTACGCATATGGAAAGCATTGAGCTTTCGCTCTTGGGGGCACCAAAGCCAAGACCCGCTCCCATACAGGAGGGGGGTCCCGACGCACTCTTAACGGATTTTGGTTCTGGGCATTTCTGTTTTCCCAGCTTTTCTTTGCCCAGTCTGGTCATGGGTGGCTGCCTTCCGAGCGCCTGTTGAGCTCTGCGTCAAGGGGGGGGTTTCTGAATAGTTTAGCCCCAAAAACAAAGTCAGGGACGTCACCAGTTCAGGTCATTAAAGCTGAGACGGGGAGAGTCAAACCCTGCCCCCTCCCTTTTTTTCTTCAAGCAATGGTAAGCCCAAAGCTTGGCGGGCATTGCTGAAGAAATCGACCTGTTTAGGCCCACGGCTGGTGGGCATGCAGATTTAAAAAGCAGTGGGATAATTCAACAAAATGAGAGCGAAAAAACAGTTTCGGGAAAAAAATGCTGTGTTTTCCTCTCTTTTAGTAAGCCCAGGGTTTTTCTGCTTGATAAAGGTTTGTAAAAAACCAAAAATTTGCAAAGCTTATTAAGTTTGGGGTTTTTTACTTTTCAAAATTTTTAATATTCCACAAGCATAATGATTCCACAAGCATTAACAAATTTCAAAAACCCCAAACCGTTTGTAAAAATTTTCACAAAAAACGTATGACAAAACTTTTAAAAAACAGAGAGGGTAACAATCATAAATTTACAAACATCCCATGAAAATTCTTTTTATTTTTTAACTTTCAAGCAAGAGACAGAAAAATGGGCATATAAACATTTTATCAGTATTTACTTTCAAGAAATTTTGACAGACAAACAACGGGTCCCAAACGATATCACAGCCAATGTGGAAACTACACAGTTTAACTTTGGATAAAAAAAACCATTCATTGGGGTTTCAGAGATCGACATGATTCACAAGCTGGCCGGTCCGACAAGGTATAATTGTGTCATGCATGATAGGTCAGCTTTTTCATAAAAAAATTTTGGTGTGTGTGTGTACACATACAAACATTGCCGGGAGGGGGGGAAATCGTGATGGTATTCTTAAGTGCCAAATTGAGATTATTAGTCGGGCTTAAAAACCCCAAGTTATTTTTTGCACTAAACACGCATATCACACTCATCACCCCCCAAACATTCCCTCTCCTGGGAAAGGATGTCACGCATTCGTTTCTTTCCTAACACACTGAGAACAAGAAATACAATTTCTATGCACTTATAATTAATCAGAACAATCAATCACACAAAATGAAAAATCAACACATTAAAAGATCAATACTTCCTAACCCCGGGATTTAAAAAATGACTTTTTAAACCTGGCCAGGTTTTCACACACCAACCACGCTTTCACACCACACCACAGTTTCTGAAAAAAATTCTTCACTCTTCTTCAGCACGCTTGGGGGTGATGCCTTGGGTTTTGACGGCTCCAGGCTTCGGACGGTCTTCGTGGTCGCCGGGGATCTCGACGTAAACCTTCTCTTCGCTTCCACCCACCTCTGGGTTAAAATTTCGTTTTTTCTGTCTTCACCCACCTCGGGCTTCAAACTTAGTTTTTCTTCTCTTCCCTTGTTTCAACCCTAAGACTTAGCTTCTCTTCTATCTCCCAGACCACGTTTCTCCTCGACCCTTCTCTGTCCGCCCCCTCCCTCCTCCTCCTCCCCCTTTCCCCTCCCCCTTTCCCCTCTCCTTTGGGTTGCTGCCTTTAACCCCCCTCTTTTTGGGGGAAAAAAAGGGGGGGGGGGGGCCCATGCCTTTTCAACGCCTCAATAAAAGTACCCTGAATTCTTCTTTTCGCTAACATTCTCCCACCACAGCTTTTACACACACCCCTACCTAATTGATTAGCAAACACACATTTAACCCCAGATGGACATCGAAAATTCCCCCGATTTCGGTGGCACTTAACACAGTAATTATCAAGGGGGGGCTACTACAACCTCCACACCATTCATCAGCCTGACAATAGAACCAACACAGTGACCCAGGGCAATACCACCGAACGAACCCAAAGACCCTGCCTTCACTGACTGTTTACAAAAGAACCTCACTGACTGAGCATTTAGCGCTCACTTGGAGCCCGAGGTGTAGGGGTAACATCCCTTCCCCCCCTTTCCCCGCCACCGGGCGGGTTCCAGCCTCTCCTAATGCATCTGTCATCTGACCACTTTCGGCCTCCTTCACACGTTGGGGCCGTGTGCATGGAAAGGTACCTGGTTAATTGGTCTATTAACCCTAGTATCACTAAAAAACTCCCTTTGCCCCCAAGCGCCAAATCCCTTTTGGGGAAGGTTTCACGCTCCTTGAAAATTTCCCCCCACCGAAACAATGCCCTGAAAATTTGGCTAAAAACTTAACATTAAAGGGAAAGAAAAACCCTAATTTTCCCATTAAACCAGTGCTAATAGGGGCCTCTCATAAGCCACACCCAAGAACGCACGCAAGATGGCTTTGCAAAAAAAATTAGAGAAAAACAATCATACACACATCCAAGCAAATATAAAACATAAATCGGAACCCACCACTCTAAGTCGTGTGGCCAAAAACCCATTAGTTTCTTGGAAATTCCTCCCCTTCTTTTAAAACACTTGGCCCCAGCCCCCCACGTCACGCATACCGACACCAAAAGACACACGCACCCCCCCCTACTTCTCGACCGCCCATTTTATTTGGCCAACTTTTGGAAGACCAGTCTGATCCCCCTTCGACACACACCTTGCCTACCCCAGGGCATTCTGCTTTGTGCCAAAACGCCAATCCCAAGGATACCGGGCCATAGTACTCTCGCGTCCCCATTTCTTGTGGCCTTCTTCCCAATGGCCCGAGGCTGAAAAAAATTTTGTTGTGAAAAGTTTGTTGGGGTGGGGGACAACCTGCTTTTGTTTTTTTTTCCCCCCGAACGCGAGTGAAAAAGGGTTTCTACAATATGCCGTTCTCAAAACCCCAAAACCGATTGACCCTCTTTAACATTTTTCTTCTGCCCTCTGTGGGCAAACCCAACCATTTTCTGACGAGTAGTCGCCCTTTTGTTCTGCTTGTAAGTGATGGGGTTAGTCTCACCGGGACCCTCCATGCTTTCTGGGGGTTTGACGCCTGGGCCTTTTTCCTCCGTGGTTCCTTTTTTTTCTGATTCGACACAGAAGTCAGCGCTGGGGCTTTTTCCCACGTCTCCTGGAATTTCCCAATTCCAAATCATTCGGCGGCTTCGGAACAGCCAAAGCCTTACACTTCCCTATAGAATGGGTATCAAAGAACACCAGGGGCCGTTTTGAATTTTGTTACTGTCCCATCATTTGCTACACCTGTGTTGTTCCTGTGAATTTCCCTCTTAACCAGGATTTCCTTTACCATTATACCTGTGCACCCAGAGCTCTAATACATTAACCACATTTTCCCCCACTCTGCCTTTGTGCACATCCATGTTACGCCTAATCTGTGAACAACAGCAAAATCCGACAAAAAACACTGTCATCTTGTTCATCTTTTTTTACCTCCTCTCCTTTTGGGCTGATCCTATTGCTGGGTGCTTCTTACTTAAAATACAATCCCACCAAGTGCCCCGTCTTTTTGCACGAAAACAGGGACCCAAAACCTAGCCACGGGCTATTTTGGTTTTCCCCTTTTTTTCTCACGTGACGCCGGGGCCTACGGTGTGTACACTGACTCATTACATATCGTGCTGGCCCAACCGCCTCGGAATGCCTCCAACCCTCTTTTTTGTTTAGGCAAATCGCGCCCGCTTTTCGGTAAACCCTGCTGCTTCAATACTTTACATTGTCACGACACCCCCCCTTCTTGAGGTGATTGTGAGGCCCGGCCCACAACCGCAAGTATCTTTCTTCATCACCAGGTCTTGAGGCCCCCAAATCACAGTCCACTTTACCATTCTATCCACGGGTTTAAAAAAGAACTATTAACTCCGCTGGGTAAAGTCCACCCTGTTCGATTCTCGCCTCGCGAAACTTTCGCCTAAAACCTTTTTCAGCAAATCATCCCTTTAACTGTTTTTTAACCTTGTCAAAATCCTCTGTCACCTTGGGTAGGGTGGAAACTTTTAACGCACGACCCGTCAACAAAGCAACAGCTTTATTTCCCAGTCATCTTGGCCAGCCCCTGCTCGCAAACCCATTCAAACCGATATTAGCATCGATCGAATCAGTTTCTTTTCTGAACAGTGGGGGTTTTTAAACTATGCGCAAATTTTTCTGCGGCCTACTGACTCAAACTGGGGTCTATTTCACTACGTTTTTTAGATTTTATTCTTTCCAAATCAATTTTTTGGGAAATCTCCATTCCCCTCTGCCTCGCCCCCCACTGCCTTGCTCTGGGAGCTAACCCTGCGTCTCTTTAGCCTTTGAACAGCATTTCGCCTCGGAAAGTTCCTTTTTTAAAATTTTCCCTTTTTTTAAACCTTTCCCCTCTCGGTCTTCTGCTGATTTTCAATAATCACGCAGTTCATCTCCTTATATCCCCGTTTCCCCCCCTAAAATCTCATTTCCAATGGGAGTAAAACTTTCTCGCCCTTTTTTTTTTTCATATTTTTTAGCACCACTAAAACAGTTACCCCTTATAGCCCGGGAAAAAGTCAGAAAACCCGTTTACAAAACCAAACTACAGAACCAACAAGTGGTATGTTCCTAACTCAAAAGACCTTAATCGAAACCACAGCTTTTGTGAGAGAAACTAGAACCTTTTCTTCGTTTTCCCGAACGACCTTGATTAATACAACCACCCACACACAAATCAAACCAAAACTCAAAGAACTAAAGGAAATGATTAAAGACCAAATTTAAAATTTCCTTTAGTGACGCTTCGCCCCGTACTACTCTAGTACCCTTTTTTTCCCCCCCGAAACTAATTTTGGGGCCAGCAATCCTGGCAGGGGTCGCCACTTTTTTCCCGGACGGGGGGAAAACGTGATGGGATTTCTTAAGTGCACTAATTTGTATTTTTAGTCAGGGTTAAAAACCAAAATTATCTTTGCACTCAACACGCATATGCACCCATGCACCCACCAAACTTCACCTCTCTCTGGGAAGGGATGTCACCGATTCTTTCTTTCCTAAAAAACGAGAACAAAAAATACAATTTTCTATGCACTTATAATTAATCAGAACAATCAATCACACACAAAGACAAATCAACCATTTAAAAAAACAATACTTTCCTAATCCCGGGTTTTAATAAAATGACTTTTTACCTGGCCAGGTTTTCCACCACACAACCCCCCACACCCCACCCCATTCTTTAAAAAAGTCTCTTTACGCTTTTCACACTGCTTGATGGATTCCCTTTTTTGGGCTGGGCCCAGGGTTTGGGCGGGTTTCGTGGGCGTCCCCTTTGGGGGCTCCCACTAGAATTTTTTCTTCTCCTTTTTCACCCACCTCTGGTTTAAAATTTAGTTTGTCTGTCTTCACCCCCCCTGGGCTTCAAACTTAGTTTTCTTCCTTCCAGCTTTTCTTCAAACCCCAAGACTTACTGTCTCTTCTATCTCCCAGACCACGTTCTCCACCCCTTTTTTTTGTCCTGCCACCCTCTCCCGCCCGCTGCCTTCCTCTCCCCTCCTGGGGTTTTCTGCTCTCATTTGTTCCCCTCAGTTTATATAGGGAGGGGAAAAAAAGGATTCCCCTTTGGGGGCCCTGCCTTTTCCACACTGCTTCTCAAACCCCCCAGTTCACAAGTACCCTGAATTCTCCATTCGCTACATTCCCCACACATCACATTTACACACAACCCCTCCCAAATTTATTACAAACACACACTTCACCAGATGGACATCGAAAATTCCCGCCGACCGGGGGACTTAACACGTAAATTTCTTAAGGGGGCTACTACCCAACCCCCCAAAGCATTAGTAGGACAAAGAACCCCAAAAATGACCCACGGGAAAAGAAGAAAAAAGAAAAACCCTTTATGTGTTTTAAAAAGATGTATGGTTTAGCGCTCACTTGGGGGGGGGGCCCCAGGGGGAGTGGTTTTTCCCTTCCCACCCCCCCGGTCCGAACCTCCCAGGGGCATCTGTATCTGACCCTTCGGCCCCCTTCACCAAAAGTTTGGGGCCCTGGCGTGGGGAAGGACCCGGGGAATTGGGCTATTTCCTATTTGTATCTACTACAACGTCCCTTTGCCTCCAAACGTTAAGCCTTTTGTGACAGGTTTTAGCTCCTTGACAAACCTACTACATTATATAAGCACATATAATATAACGCGACCTACTCATAATATATATATATATATTTATATAATTCAATTATAAAAAAAGCTTGCCTTAGTCTTAGACTGAAGAAAAGGGGAGTAAGCATTCAATCGCAGTGAGAAATTTTTCCTAACTAACAGTAGAAAGTGCTTAAGTGGGTGAATGGAGAACAAAATGAAATAAATGCTTCTTAAAATGAGCCTTTGGCAAGCTTATAGTCTCCAAGGAGGAGACATTCTCCAATAAAGAGGAAACTCACTAGCATATAACTTCTTGTCAGATACCGATATTTCGAAACCTGATTGTTTCTCCTCAGTGACCGCGGAAAGTGGTAATTTGACTCCTCTGCCTTTTCGGTTTTAACAAGAACGCTATCCTAGAAAAGGCTGGTGTGCAATACCGTAGTATGTTTGTTGAGTTTTCAAAAAACCAACCAAAGGTGCCACCTAAGAAGCAAAAGAAAATTATGAAAGAGCAAAACAAGCTACATTTTCTTGTGAAAAGTAGAAAATATAAAAAATAACCTCTTAAGACACAAGTGCTGAGGGCCAGTTCTTGGAATGAATCCGCAAGGGACTAAATTACAATGAACTAATAAATTCCAAGGATAAGTACCGAGCGCCATTCCAGCAACTTACAGAGCAGCTTGGTGTTGCAATGACTGCAAGAAATATTCAATTATAAACAAAGCTTGCTCTTATATCTTAGATTGAAGAAATAGGGGGAGAAAAGCATTCATATCTGCAGTGGTAGATAATTCTGCCTAAGTAACAGTAGTATGTGCTTAAGTGGGTGAATATATATATATATATATATATATATAGAGAGAGAGAGAGAGAGAGAGAGAGAGAGAGAGAGATTAGTGTGGTTAGTGTGATTCTATTTTTAAAAACCTATTTTAACAATATATATATATATATATATATATATATAATATAAATATATATATAATATATATATATATATATATATATATATATATATATATATATATATATATATATATATAAATATATATATATATATATATATATATAACCATGGCATATGTCAGTTCAACGTTTCCAATGTAACCGATGTCGTGCAATGTTTCCTCTGTAACCATAGTATGTCCGTGCAATGTTTCCTCTGTAACAAAGATGTATGTCCATGCAATATTTGCTCTGTAACTGTAGCATCTGTTCGCGCAATGTTTCCTCTGTAACAAAGATATATGTCCGTTCAGTGTTTCCTCTGTAACCATAGTATCTGTCCGTGCAATGTTTCCTCTGTAACAAAGATAAACCTCCGTTCAATGTTTCCCATGGAACCATAGTATATGTCCATTCAGTGTTTCCTCTGTAACCATAGTATCTGTCCGTGCAAATTTTCCTCTGTAACAAAGATAAACGCCCGTTCAATGTTTCCTATGGAACCATAGTATATGTCTATGACCGTTCAGTGTTTCCTCTGTAACCATAGTATCTGTCCGTGCATTTTTTCCTCTGTAACAAAGATAAACGTCCGTTCAACGTTTTCTCTGCAGCCGTAGTATACGTCAGTGCGGTGTTTCTCCTTAATTAGTGTACATATCTGTTTACTGTTTTCCTCGGTAACCAAGGTACATTTCCGTTTAATGTTTCTTTTGTATCCGAGATGTGTGACTGTTTAATGTCAATTCTATAACCATGGTATATACCCGTTTCATGTTTCTGTAACCAAGATAAAAAGTTAAAAGTTTCCTTTATAACCACAGTGTATATCCATGTAATATTTCCTCTGTAACCATGGTATAAGTCCGTTCAATGGTTTCTACATAACCATGGTAAGCCTATATGTCCATTCGGTGCTTCCTCTGAACTGAATATTTGAGCGTTTTGTATGTACATGATACTGTGTTAGATCAATGCTTCCCC